>CM053622.1:374598833-374635644 GCA_028646595.1 Phalanger gymnotis
AAAGAAAGAAAGAAAGAAAGAAAGAAAGAAAGAAAGAAAGAAAGAAAGAAAGAAAGAAAAAGAGGAAGAAGGAAGGAAGGAAAGAAGGAAGGAGAGCAAAAAAGAAATAGGGAGAGCAAAAAAGAAAACTGATTTTTTCGAAAAGCGTAAAAAAATTTTAAAAAACACACACGTTTTAAGAGAAAAAGGTGTAAATGAAAAGTGGATTTCTGATCGCGTTTTGTGGCAAGGAGAATTCCATGAGTGTGATTTATCGTAATTAAAGCTATAAAACCAGGGCAGCACTTTGGGCAACAAATGGGGCACTCTCCTCATTGCAGCTGAGGAAAAAATAAAATGAGCAAGGGTTGAATTGGAAACCCATTTCTTAGGTCATGCATATATATATGGGAGGGGATCAAAATTCACTTTATTAAGCAAATCATTAAAATGGTAGGCTTGTTCACTCTCAATTAAAATACTCTCTTAGTATTTTTCCCCCCATGGCACTCTCATCACACCCATAAAATCTAATATAAAAAAAAACTTTTCAGACGAAATCAAAATAATTTCCTTCTAATTCTCCTTTCCCCCTAACGCAGTGCTTTCTCCCCACCCCCACCCCCTCTATTCTGTGTGTGTGTGTGTGTGTGTGTGTGTGTGTGTGTGTGTGTGTGTGTGTGACCATAGACGACCCATACTAATCAGGTCTCAAAGTAAATAGCAGCGCAGGGCGATCTCAATGTAAATTGCGCTTGTCAGAAGAACACCCCCTCCCCCCAATCCCCCGCCCCTCTCTCTCACTTTCTCTCCTCCTCCCTTCCCCATCCCAGTCAGTAGGTAGCAAAGGGAAAAGAAGGGGGGAGGGCGGAGGAGGGAGGGGGGAGGGGATATTCAACCAATGGAGTGAAGGAGGCTTGGCTAACCTTAGCCTCCCATTTTCTCTCCCCCCAATTCAGGGCTCTGACCAGTCAGTCGCCTTTGATTATCAGTTGCCAGCAGCCCTTCTCTTGGCTCCTTGACATGAGCTCCATATAAGGCAGCGATCTCCATAGAAACGTGTCAGTTTCAATAGTAGTGTCAAAGTTCACTATATACAGACATTCGCGCAGATCCCCCTTTCGGAAACATTGCTCTGCTAGTCCTCCCGTTTAAACGCATTCAATTTTTGGGTCTCTCTCTCTCTCTCTCTCTCTCTCTCTCTCTCTCTCTCTCTCTCTCTCTCTCCCCCTCTCTCCCTCTCTCTGTCCTCTCTCTCTTTCTCCCCTTTCATCTCTTCTCTCTCCCCCTCTCTCCTCCCTGTCTCTCCCCTTTCTCCTTTCTTGCATATTCTATTAGTTTTTTTCTTATCCTTCTTCTCTCTTTTTCTCCTTCTTTTTTCCCTCCTCCTAGTCTCTTTTACTCCATTCTGGTTGGAAGAGAGAGGGTGAAACTTTAAAAAAAGGAGACTCTCCCTTCGTAATCTTATTGTTATTATTATATAAATATATATATACATATATATATTTAGAGGGAGGGTGTTGGTTGCCGGCTGAAGAGGACTTACTTAAAATACTAAAAAAAGAACATTTTTGGGCGATCTCCAGTGTTTTTTAATCAGCTCTGTGTGTTATAGCAGAAGAAACAGAAAGAAGAAGCAAGAAAGAGGAAAAGAAGAGGATTATTTATTCGACCTACTTTGGATGTCTCTTTTTTTTTTGTAAATTCTTATTCCTCTTATTTTAATTTTTTTAACTTCGCTGTGAAGTCGTCTACGGCGTGAATTTATCCTGTTTTTCTTCTTCTTCCATTACCTTCCCCCCCCAACCCCCCAAAAAAGGGCAGAATCACCAGCACCGCCACCACAACAAAAAAAGAGCAAACTGTGTAATCTTCATCTCCTGAATCCCGCTTTCCAGGACTGGTTTCCTGAATGGCTGGCTGCGTTTTACCCTGGACCTGGCCCCCGGACACTTTCAAGCCTTGATCATCCTGAGGCTTTTCCTCTCTTCGATCCTTCAGCTCTCCAGTTTACGCACCTCCAGAGCCCGGAGCACCCGCCCCGGCAGCAGCGGCGGCGGCGGCGGCGGCGGCGGCGGCGGCAGCAGCAGCAGCGGCGGCGTCGGCGGCTGCACCAGCGGCGGCAGCTACAGCAGCACCACCGGCCCCAGCCTGGGCAGCGGCGGCAGCAGCAGCGGCGGCGGCGGCGGCGGCAGCCCCGACCTCCTCCTCCTCCTCCTCCACCACCACCTCCTCCTCCTCCTCCTCCTCCTTCCCCTGCTTCCTCTATGTCTGCACATCCTTTGCACTCCTAGCACTCGGCCTGTGGGGTGTGTGTGTGTGTCTGTGTGTGTGAGAGAGGGAGAGAGTGTGTATGTGTGTATGTGTGTGTGCGTGTGTGCTGTGTCCGATGTTCGTCTTCCCCCCCGTGTAGCTCTGAATGCCTCTCCCCATAGCCTTATTTGCCGTTTCTGAATTTTCAACTTGAAGAAGAAAAAAAAAAGCCAAGGGGGGGTGGGGGAGGGGGGAAGAAGAAATCAACCCCCAAAACGAGAACCGGAGAGGGGGAAGGGGGAGAGAGAGAGAGAGAGGAGGGGAAAGACGGGGGGGGGGGGGCTGCAAAGAGAGAGAGAGAAAGAAAGAAAGAAAACGGCAGGAACAACAAACCGCACCAGGGCAGCAGCGGCAGCGGCACCCGGAGCCGCCGAGGCAGCAGCCGCCGCCGCCGCCGCAGCGGCAGCAGCATCGCCCAGGTCCCTCGCTCCGGCTCCTCTCCCCCAAACCCGAGCTACCCACCTCCCCCTCCCCCTTCCCCCTTCCCCCTCCCCCTCCCCTTCCCCTCCCTCCTCTCTCTCCCCGGCAGCCCTCTGCGAGAAGCTCCGCTCCCCCAGCACTTTCTGGGCCCTGAGATATGGCAATGGTAGTTAGCAGCTGGCGAGATCCGCAGGAAGACGTGGCCGGGGGGAACCCAGGCGGCCCCAACCCCGCAGCCCAGCCCGCCCGGGAACAGCAGCAGCAGGCGGGTTCGGCGGCCCCGCACACCCCCCAGACCCCGAGCCAGCCGGGACCTCCGTCCACCCCAGGCACGGCGGGGGACAAGGGGCAAGGCCAGCCCGGCTCGGGCCAAAGCCAGCAACACATTGAGTGTGTGGTGTGCGGGGACAAATCGAGCGGGAAACACTACGGCCAATTCACCTGCGAAGGCTGCAAAAGTTTCTTCAAGAGAAGCGTCCGCAGGAACTTAACTTACACATGCCGTGCCAACAGGAACTGTCCCATAGACCAGCATCACCGCAATCAGTGCCAATATTGCCGCCTCAAGAAGTGTCTCAAAGTGGGCATGAGGCGGGAAGGTGAATATTTCTTCTCTTTTACTTCTAGCTTTGCTGTGTTTTTCTTTTGCTTTCTCTTGTTTTTGCCTCCCCTTCATTTGAAAATACCAGCTTATCCCTCACTCTAATCCTCCCCCCTTTCTCCTAGCCATCTCCCCCAGCTTTGTAACCCAGGCTTCGCTTCTGCTGACACCCCCTCTCTCTAACGACCCCCGTTCTCCACCTACCCCCCTCCGCGAAATCCCCTTCCTGTACACCCCTCCTTCCTACTTATCCTGATGAGGATTTTTTTTTTTATGATTCACGATTGGAAGAAAAAAAAAAACCCTCAGTCTTTCTTAGTTCTGCCGTGTCTCTTCCCCCACGCGTGTGTGTGGCTGCTTTAGTATCTGTTGGCATGATGTTTGGTGGGGGAGTTTTTTTGTTTTTTGGTTTTGGTTTTTGTTTTTTGCAAAGCTATATTTTTTCCATTCTCCCTTTAAAACCTTTATTAAATAGGGGAGGGTAGAAAGGTGGGAAGGGGGACACTTTACAGTAGATTCATTGCTGTCATCATCTTTTCTGAAGCCTGGCTTGGAAAAAGAGGATCGAGATTTATTGCACTTGTAGGTCTAATGGGGTGGGGGTGGGGGGGGTGGGAAGGGGGAAGGAAATCTGCTCGCATTCAATGGTTCCCTCTCCTATCCAGTGTACTGCAGTGTGATTCTCTCCAGATCTGTGGCCTTGTTTTCACTCCTACTTTGAAAGGAAAGTTTGTGACTGATCCCTGCTTTTATAGTTGTGTCATTTTTTAAAAAGCATGTTACTTGTTTTATTTCTCCACCAAACTCCACCCTCTGCTTAAATACTCCATACAAATGACAATTTACAGCGTATTTACCGTTCCTTCTTATTTCATCATAATGCCTAGTCTGCAGCTGGCATGAGCTTCCACACCATTTAAAGCCTGGTTTCGTCAGCACAAGTTTGGATGTTGGATATGCCTCAATTTCATATGGAAAGATATGCTGCACTCTTTTATAAAGAGATTTAGCAGTTTACAGTTAAAGTTTTATCTTCTTACCACCGTTAAAGATGTCTTATAGTAAAAAAAGATAACCAGTCAATTTTGCAGAGTGAAAATTACCCTTTCAATTGGTTTTAAAATTATATTTTATATGCCACAAGAAAAGAAATTGAATTCCCTCAGATCTGGAAGAGCTGGCAAATATGACGACTTCATTTCGTAGCTCCAGGGAGCTTTTTGTAGGCATTTGAAGAAGTGGGAAAAAAACAACTTTGAATTGTGCTCTCATTTAATTGAAAAATAACTGCCTAGTTCAAAACTATACTGAAGTGGGGAAACTATACTAGCCCCATTAGATTTTAAGGGCTTAAATTGCATTTATTACTTGCACTAAAATTGGGATAAAAGTCAAAGTTAAAGGAACTATGAATTGTTAAGTGAGAAAGTAAAATTACAACTTTATGTACATATAAACACACACAAGCATATCAAAATGCATGTGGGGAGGGGAAGCAATATAGCCTCAACTTCACTAAAGTTGCCTTTGTTTACTTGACAATTTCAAACGCTGAGACTGTCGAAGTCAAACATACACATACTTTAAGGAAAAAAAAAAACTTTGTTCAGCTTTAGGAACTCAAAGCATGCTTACGTTTTGCATTCAGATGGTTAATGAATCCAGGGTTTTTGCAGTTGCAAGCTAGTGCATTCACTGGGCAAAAGCTGTCTGCAGGGTTTTGCAGTGGGACCGCACAGGACAAACATTAATTATATTTCCTACTTTTTCCAATAATGTTTGGCTACTGTAAGTTCGAATATTTTTATTTTCAGTGAAAATATTTAGTCTTTTTGTTGTTTTTAACAGTAAGAACTTTGTGTGATGTGGTGGGGAGAGGGAGACGGAGTAGTACTAGAGACTTACTCTGCTTCAGAGTTGAAAGTGGTTAGTAAGGGTATGTAACATGTATCTATTTTAAAGACAACTTTGTAGCATTTGAGGGTGATGTGGAAACACTTTATGAGCAAAACACTGATAGTTTGCAAATCAGTGTACTTAAGGCAGTTGCCTTAGACCACAACCATTTCGCCTGTTTTTAACCCTGGTTTGTTGAAGTCTGGAGGGATAAAAGGGGTTTTATTTTCTATGCATATTTTCTTGGTTATCTTTTCTGGGGTTTGGACAAGTGGTGGTTGAGGTGTGGGGGCAGGACGATGGCCCTTCCTATGAGGTCTTCTTCGGGATGGGTCTGTACTGAGTCTGCAAAGAGAAGAGAGCAGAACGGTTGCCGCACTTATCAAGATTCTGCAGTTGGATGGATTGATACCTGTCTGCATCTATAGACCCCTGTGTGGAACTGCGTGTTTATGTGTGAGTCTGAAAGTATGTGTGAATGTGGGGTGTGTGTGTGTGTGTGCGCCTGGGCGTGTGTGTGTGTGTCTGCGGGGAGAGGCACTTGCATTGTCTCGGGACCCGCAGCACAGCGTTGAGGAGATGTTTGCAAGCCCCTTGGATGCACATTTCCTCTTCTTTTCTCTTTCTTTTTGTCAGCGGTTCAGCGAGGAAGAATGCCTCCAACCCAACCCAACCCAGGCCAATATGCCCTCACCAATGGGGATCCCCTGAACGGTCACTGCTATCTGTCTGGATACATCTCACTGCTGCTGCGGGCCGAGCCCTACCCTACCTCCCGCTACGGCAGCCAGTGTATGCAGCCCAACAACATCATGGGCATAGAGAACATCTGCGAGCTGGCCGCCCGCCTACTCTTCAGCGCCGTCGAGTGGGCCCGCAACATTCCCTTCTTCCCGGACCTGCAGATCACAGACCAGGTGGCCCTGCTGCGGCTCACGTGGAGCGAGCTGTTTGTCCTCAACGCGGCGCAGTGCTCCATGCCCCTCCACGTGGCCCCGTTGCTGGCCGCCGCGGGCCTGCACGCCTCGCCCATGTCCGCCGACCGGGTCGTGGCCTTCATGGATCACATCCGAATTTTCCAGGAGCAGGTGGAGAAGCTCAAGGCCCTGCACGTAGACTCCGCGGAGTACAGCTGCCTCAAAGCCATCGTCCTCTTCACATCAGGTGAGGGATAGAGGAGAGAGAGGAGGAGGGAGAGGAGGAAGGGGTGGAGGGAGATGCACAGAGGGTGGGTTGTTTGGAGAGGCGGGGGAATCGCGATGGGGAGAGGGAGCACAAGTGCTTGGTAAGAGCTAGAGCCAGTTTGATGCCCCCTCCCCTGTCACCTCCTCTTCCTCCCCAACCTCCTCACCCTCGCCTCGGGTCCGACAACTAGATTGCTTGGGTGGGGGTTGGAGAGGGGGTCGCTGCTGCCAGGTTTGGAGTGGATCTAGAGGTGGGTGGGCCTCTGCTGCTACTGCTGCTGCTCCTGCTGCTGCTGCTGCTGCTGCTTTCTCACTCGGTTACTGCTGCAGCTTAGTCGCACCAGCCGGATCTGGGCTGGAGCAGAGGATGCGGTGGCCTGGTTAGGGGGTGAAACAAACCAGGCTGACTATCTCTACCTCTGCTCTGTTGGCGTCTGAGTGAGCTCAGGGATCTGAGGGAGGAGAAGAAAAGAGGAGGACTTGAGAATGTTGGTTTCTCTTGTATGGTACTTTCATTGGACGAATTTCTTGACTGAGATTGTTTACATACATACACATACACACACACTAAAATTAAAAATAAGAGGATAGAGAGAAAAGAGAAATCAATCCAAATGAATCATAAACAATATCGCTTTGTTGCTGCTAGATATCCCCATATCGGAAATCATTCCGGTATTTGCAGTTGCGGATTTTTGAGATCATTAAAAAAAAAAAAAAGGATTCTATATAAACAAGAAAAATTAAAAAAAAAAAAAGCAATACTGTAGAACTCACGAGGAAAGTAAGATTGCGTCGGCCCAAAGATAAATCTTTTTTACTATGCAAACCCCACCAATATTAGAAATTTAACAGATTGCTGGGGGAAAATATCAAATTAAGTGTAGGCGGTGGTAACTTGAATGTTAACAATTCCTCTTATGATAGATGGTTCAAATTGTAAGAAAGCGCATTAACATTGCTTTGAATTGTTCTCATTGTAGGCTATGTGAATTCTATACATCTCTTATTATCATATCCTGTAAGCAGCAAACATATAAACACCAAAGACAGCAGGTAATAGGGGAAATGTAAACAAAGCCAGAAAAGAAGTCGCATATGTGCATGCAGAGCTGTATAGAGCCGATGTGGTCCTTTTCTACTTAGATATTTAGTAGCGCTAGTATTACTACTATTTGTGTTATTTTTTAAGTCTTCCACATAGAGAAAAAATAGATTCCTAATAAATCTATTCTAGAGTCAGAAGGAGCCAAATGAAAATCATTCTCTAGCAAAAATGGCAAAACCCTCCCAAGGCCTTGTTGAACAGTAAGCAATTTATAATCTATCAATATTTGTTGCCTTTCATGCGTGAAAAATAGTATTTACATTGTATTAAAATGACTTTTAAATTTGCACAATATTGTAATGTAGCAAATGTAGTATTAATATCGATTTGAACAACCGATAATTTATTTAGACAGGAGCACCTAATTTGTATGCAGGGTGGCCAGAGCCATGTACTTTGACTGCCCCCTTTTACTTTCAGTGCAAATGCAGGTCTGCTAGTGGGAGAGGAGTTATTCTTTGCAGGAGGAGAAAGTGCGGACCTTAAAACAAATGGAAGATTTATTGAATAGCCACCTCAATGGTTTGAATGCATTTTATCTTAATAAGTCTTCTTGATGGAAACATGTTTTTCAAAAGTGACAAAGAGGCTTGAAAGCATAGATCAGGCTGATTTAACTCTGGAGCATGCCTGTAGACTTACCTACTTTTTACACTCATTCACTGTGGAGGTTCCATCAATAAATAGGCCAATCACAGTGAAGTTGATTTTTTTAACCCTATCTAGTGAGGTCCTAGGAAATAGAAATGTGACACTGTAGTGTAGAATGGTCTACTCAGGAGAGATCTCCCCTCCCTTCTTCTACCCCAAAAGCATTGGCTCTACCCACTTTGCACTTCCCTAGAATTTTCTGTTCACATGCCCCTTCTCCATGTAGCCTAGAGAGCTATAGAGTCTACAGTGAAGTCCCTGTAATTATTAACTCTTTTACTTCAACTTTATATTCCTAAACAGTAGTGCTAAATCTTTCTTTGCAAAACAAAAGTTTCCCAAAGAGCTTCCTTGGATGATAACTTAAAGGCACAAAGGGTGTCTAGTAAGTTAATAATAATATTGTTTTATTGAGAAAATGAAAGCAGAATATCTGAAAATGGAAATACAGCTGTCAGGAGCAATTCACCCCCTCCCCCATACACACATTTCCACTTTTGACTAAACTTGTTTTGATTGCTAGCCAGAAGGGAATTCATGGGAAGCCTTTCTCAAAGTCATCCAACTTTTAAGCAAACTTTGAGTGATGGAAAAAAACATTTTTAGACATTGTCCAAAGAAGTTTGCTAAGGCTAAGTATTTAACGCTGGCAGGGGGGTCTCCTGTTGTGGTTTTTACGTTTGGGCCCTGGATGGTTTGTTTAATCCTTAATATTCTGGACTTCATCCAAGGACTGGGTCATGACCTGAACTTACTTTAAAAAAAACCCTCTATTAATTCACACACCTAAATATTTCTTCAGATAAATGAGAGCTTCTATGAAAGCCGTAGTCTAGTTAACATAAATACAATAAATCCATTTTCAGCACAATAATAACTTTGATTTCTAGTTATGGCAGCTGATTGCATCTATATTTTCTAAACACTAAACTCTCCTGAATGCACCACATGAAATACATTCTCTACACGACAAAGGCTAAGGCTGTAGAGCCCTGAACAGTAATGGTTATTTATTTACATAATTTCTTTTCCATACAGTGTAGAAGAAATATTGAGCGTCCCCATATTGACACTGCCATATAAAAAGAGAGACACGGATTTTGCACATTATGCCTCCTTTTCTTATCTGAGATATAATTCATGTAGTGTAAATATGTATTGCATTACACTTGCCCCAGCTATCCAAGAGCTTTGGATGCAATAACCTAATCGATCTAAAAGCCCATTCCCGTCTGTTCTCCATTGGTGAAACCCTCTTTCCAGTGAGAAAAGGAAAATAAACTTCCAAAATCTTAGCCCAAGTCCTGGTCAAGCCAAATCCTTCTTTCTTCAGGAGGGATAGTAGCAGTCTTCAAAAGCAGCCCCAGCCTTCAAAAAAAAAAAAAAAGAACGCAAAATCGAAACCTGGCTGAGGAAAGGATACAGGGTTCAATGCCTAGCCTTTCCACTTCAGTCAAGGGTAATAGATGTAGGTTAGCGTCCGGTGACCCTGCACTTTGGTGGGCACTTATCGTAAATATCTGATAAATATTTTACAGACCTTAAGGGTATGACATATGGGTCTTATAAAAAATCTGCTAGGGTGTTAGGGGGAACCTTTTCATATCGTATTGTCTGGACTTGAATAGGGTCCTGGGGCATAATAGGGAGATAATACATGTATAGCAAGATATATGTAAATATGAGCCTGCTTGGTGGCAATCACTATAGTCTGTTTAGATTCAAGGCCAAGAACAGACCTATGCATTCTTTAGCTAAACAGGGTGCATGTGGGGGTTTTTTGTTTGTTTGTTTTGCAGTAAATCAACTCTACCCTGGATTTTGGTGTTAAAGAATATCACTGTATTAACAATATAGCATGGATTAGCCAAACAATCTGGCTTGGGTAATTATGTATCTGAGAGCAACCTAGTCTGGATCTCAGGTCAAAGGATTCCTTTCTCAGAAGTTCTTGAATTATAGCTTGTTTTATTTGTATTTTTTGCTCGAGGCCATAGTCTTGTAGATGAAGGAGCTCAGAAATCTTTGTATCCAGTTCTTGAAATATAAAGACATAAACTTCAAAAATACAGCCACACCCAGGTTTTGATTTGAATCATTTGTTGTACCTTTTCAGGGTCATTCTTCTATAGACACAATTTCCCAGTGTCCTTTTGGGGCCATTATCGTGCATTAAGACATACATAGATCTATATAGATAGAGTATTAGCAAAGTCTGGCTTTGATCTCTATTAAACCTTCCCACTTAGTAATGGTTCCTCTATGAGCCTTATGTTTTTTAAATATTTATTATTGCAATAAGAAACAATGTGGATATTTGAACTATAGAAGGAGTTATTGTGGCTTCCCCTAACCCACTTTTCTCTACTAACCAGTGAACACAAAGTAACCTGCTGTTCTGCAACATTATTACTAAAATAAGGACTCGAGTTGACGTGAGATAAGAAGATAGGGTTTGAGATACCATCAGTCTGCGGCAGTGTTTTCCTCCCTTCTCTTCTTCAATAAGAAGCTTCTCTATGTCTGGCTACATTTTAGCTGGTGTTTAGGCACCGCAGCCGTTCTTAGCTTTGTGTCTGATAGCTGCAGATGTCTCCTAGCACACAGCCTGGAGTAACTGAGCCATATTCCTCTAGATTATTATACAGCTTACAAAGATGTGACCAATTTTCAATTACTTGATCTAAGATAGAGATAGAAGTGTGAGCTTTCACCTAGGAATTGCATTGCGAATTCCTTACATAGGAACCTTAAACCTTATATTGCTAAAGCATTGGACTTGATATAATTCCCAGCATATCAACAAACGACTGCCTTCTCTCCCCACCCCCACCTACCCACCCCTACCCCCAACCTCCAGCCCTCTACGTGTTTATTTGCTACTCAATCTAGGTTTGGGTCTAGGATTTTGGCTTCCATTGGCTCCAAGATCTATTTAGTTCTTTTTTCTGACTGAATGTTTCGCTAAGGTTCTTTAACACACACACACACACACACACACACACACACACACACACACACACACACAGAGCAATCATCGGCTAAAGCAATCGTTTTAATGAACTGAATACCCTGAAAGATCCTGCCCTTCAGGCTGAGGACAGGTTGCTGTATGTAGAAAACATGGCTTCAGAGTCTTACATTATTTAATCCAAAGGTGAAGGAGGAAAAACAAAGAGAGGGAGAGGTTGATGTCGTGTGTGTGTGTGTGTGTGTGTGTGTGTGTGTGTGTGTGTGTGTGTGTGTGGCTATCTAGATTCTCTAGGCTTGGTGGGGGTTTGATTTATTTTCATTTTGTTAGAGTGGATAAAAGGAAGAAGAGAGTTGGGGGAGGCATAAGGGGGAAGGATTTTTTTTTTTTGCTTCTGTTTGTGACTCTGCTGTTCACTGTCCTAACTGTTTGCACCCCCCTCCCCCCACATGTCTCCTCCCTGTGTGTGGCTACTCCGGCAGATGCCTGTGGCCTGTCAGATGCCGCCCATATCGAGAGCCTGCAAGAGAAGTCTCAATGCGCCCTGGAGGAGTACGTGAGAAGCCAATACCCCAACCAACCGAGCCGCTTCGGCAAACTGCTGCTGCGGCTGCCTTCTCTGCGCACTGTCTCATCCTCAGTCATTGAACAGCTCTTCTTCGTTCGCTTGGTAGGTAAAACCCCCATTGAAACTCTCATCAGAGATATGTTACTGTCTGGGAGCAGCTTCAACTGGCCTTACATGTCCATCCAGTGTTCCTAGACCTGAGACAACACCGCCCCTGGCCCCTGAGCCCCCAGTAGAGACACAGAGGACGAGGCTTTGGCCAAGGACACCAAACACAGACAGAAACGGTCGAACTTGTTAACGCCGGGGTGCAAATGGTGAAAGGTGGGGACCGAGGGAGGGGAGAGAGGTGAGGGATCGAAGCAGAACCAATCCAGCAGAAATATATATTAAAAAAAAAAAAAGGAAAAAGACTCATTTAGGATCAGATCTGTGAACACATTGAAAAGGAAATGAAAAGGACCTTGTGTCTATGGGGGAAAAATGAAGAAAGGACCATGGGGATTTTAATAAAACAGAAGGAGAATAATGGACCTTCCAGGATTTATTGTGGACTGATGTGTGGATATATTCTGTACAGAAAAAAAAAACTTCGAAGCGAACTGAAGCCTATGTAGAAACACACAAAAACACTTACCACGAACATTGTTATTCATTTTGTAAAATATTAGTCTTTATTTTCATTTTTTGTAAAAATTTAAAACATCGTATGCGCATAAAGAAAAACAAGAATTAGGGGGAAAATAACATTTTCCAAATAATTATAAAAAAAATTGTCCTGTGTCTATGTATCTATATCTGTTTTGTATTTTTTTCTGGTTCCAAACCAGGTTTCCTGTGATTCTATACTAATAATTTTTGATATAACCCTTTGCTTCTTATAATGAGTGCGATATATGTTGTCGAAGCTGTTCTTCAAGAATTAAAATTGAAGTGAGAATTTAAACAAAAATAAAAGATTTAGCAAAAACACATGTCTTGTTGCTTGACACATTTCAAAAGATAGAGACAAACTCAAAATTACTTTCAAATCTAATTGTCATTAGAATAGAAAAGGAAAGATGGGGAGTGGGGTTGAAGGGGGTGAACTTTATTAAAGACCCCAACAAAGTTAAATGGAGACTATACAACTGAAATAAAATCCGCTCCGTTGTGTAGATTCTAGGAACTAAGCACCCAGGTTCGACAAGTGACTTAAAGGCCGGTGTAAGCTTTTTCACTGTAGTGAGACGGATTTATTCTCTTCATGATTAGCTTATGTTGGTGCCTGGAGGTTTGTAGGCTTACAGAAGCAGAGAATGTCTTGTTTGTAGCACATTTCCATGCAGGGTGTCTTGGAATAGATCTTCGTTTATTGTCCTTTGGCTTGGCGGCCAACTATTGGTAGTTCTACTACTCTTGGTGATGGAATTCGTGGTTGTTCTGGGGGGGGGGGTCGAGAGAGGTTGTCTATTGCTTTCTGGGAAGGATGGCTTCTTAGGAAGACAGATGGTTATCCTAGTGCCTTTGACAGAGAGAACCTCGAAGAGCTTCAGAAGATTTAGGGGACTCAAGGATGTATGCTCAGTTACTGCTACACTTTTTGCTGAAAAGATCAGCATTTGTTTTCCTATATAGTCATGAGTATTGTCATAAAATTATTCCCAGACTGTTCCTAGGAAAATCTTATGGAAGGATTTCTCTTTGGGCGGCATAGATGGACCCTCCCTGGCTTTCTCTCATGGCCGCTCTATGAAATGAGAATTGGAGAGGTGTGCCAAAGCCCCGTTTTTAATTTAAAAACCATTTCCATCATGGTGCCCCTTTGAAGGTAAAGGCTTCACAATGCTGCTTGCTGGTGGTGCAGATCTCTGTAACAGCTTTCAGAGCATGAATGTTTTATAGGATCTGAGACAGAGCTGTAAGAACACATACTGCCAAGGGAGCTCTTGCTTAACGTATTAATAAAGCCAGATCTTTAAAAATAACACCCCTCCCCCACTCCCCCCCTACCCATTCCCAAACATACCCCGATGAGGCAAGAGCTTTCATTTCAGGAGCCAGTAGCAGTGTTTTGCTTTCAATTTACTGTCTATAGTCTCCAGATTTTTTCTTTTTCTTTTTTTATGCATTAACAAGATCCTTCACTCACTGAAACCCACTTGGGGTGTTTAATATTCTAGGTGCAGTAGAGCCTGGGCAAGTGCAGCTCTATACAGTAACCAGTTACCAGAATGCTACAGATCAGCATCTGGGGGCAGATGTTCTGTAGACCTGTATTCAGTATAGAGAATTAGAGTATCAACTCAGTAGCAGTTGTGGATGTATGTAGGTTAGTGAGTATAAACCAGATCCCAACCAATGGAAATTAAGCACAACTACTTCCCCCTCCCCAGCTCTACTCCCACCCTAGGCCTTAGCCCTCAATTCAGATGCAAGGGCAATACCTTTGTCTTTGAATTGACTTCCAAGGCAGAATGAGGAGAAATGTAAGAATTGGGCAGAGGGGAGAGGAGATATTTAACTCATAAATTCTGTTCCAAGAAATTTTTAAGAAACGATCCTGGGCACGTATTTTAAAGGGGGAGAAGAGATGGAGCAAGGCGGGAGGTCAGGGAGTGGGGAATTGGTCTGCCTGTAAGTACATACACCCATGTCTCCTGCTTTAAAAAAAATGAGATATAAATACATTCATTGCAATTTGATCCCTCTGATGAAAACAGATAAACATTTTTGTAGTTCAAAATGTATTTTTCTATTACTTTAAATATGGAGGTTTAACAACTGTGTGTCCATTGTAAGGAAAAGCATGAGGACTGTTTTTGAGTTGTGACATGGGAATTCCTCTCTTGGGGAGAGTGAAGAAGAGGTCCTGATGGTGCTAGAAATTGGCTCTTGTAGGTGGTTAAGTTCCAAAGTATTGGAGATCAATATATGTTATACCCTCAACACTTTTCTAAACCCTGATTTAAGTACATAGACATACATGCTACTTACCTATGGGAAGAAAGTTTTCCCTTGTGACCATTCATCCCCTTAGATGATGAGTTTCCTAGATGGAAAAAGAACCATGTGCCTCTCAGAAGCTTATGAGCATATCCTTAGTCATAGACAGTCTGGCAGGGGGCCATTGGGAAATGGAGAGTATAGTGGGACAGCAATAGGACATGGGACTATCACTTTGTTTCCATTATTGGGCAAGAAGATCTTGGTCAGGCCCTCTCTTTCTCTTCTGAGATGTTCCTCGATCTCCCCTCCCCTTCCCACCATGGAAATGAATGGTTTAATCTTCATGCTGGAACAAAAGTCCGGAAAATATTTATAACAATTAAATCTGTTCAAAGCCTCTTGCAAAAACTCCTCTTTCTAGGGAAAAGGAAAGAGAGGAGATAGGGGTGTGTGTGTGTGTGTGTGTGTGTGTGTGTGTGTGTGTGTGTGTGTGTGTGTGTGTGTTACTATCAGGCTTTAAGCTTTGGAAGTTTTTCAACTCTCAGATGAGTAATTGGGAACATAGAACCCCCATGTGCTAATAGAGGGTTTAAGATCAGAGAAAACAATGATCGAAATAGAAAAAGACACCCAAACAGAAGGGTTATGTTTTTTGACTTCCCATGAACTACCTGATTTTCTTTCCTCCTCTTCCAATTAAGTCTAATCTAGTCAATCTAAATACATATCAAGAAGAGTTGACCAATGACAGGTCTTCATCCTCAGTTTATAATTCTTGTCCTCCCAGATTGGCAACAGGGAGAGAGATGGGATCATGCTGGCAATGTTGGTGTTAGAAAGGAAGGTTGGGGTGAAGTGAGGGAAAAGATGGGTCTGTAGCCACCTAGCAGCAGGGAAAAGTCAAGGCAGATCTTTTAAATTATTGGCCAAAATTACTGGGGCTGTTTGCTTTCATCTCCCTCCCCTTGCTTCTGGGACTCTTCATTTCACTGTTTACCTCCCTATCTCTCAATTCTCTCTGCCTTCCCTGGCTAGCTGTCTCAGGGTCAGGCTAATTCCTGTTTTCATAATTTCTGGGACAGACCCAGCAGTTCCCAGCAGGTGACTGGGCAGAGCAGGTGGAGAGCTCTACTCAGTCAGCCTGGCATAGTTTCCTCCACACTAGTTGGAGTTGAGAAATGTTCAGGAAGTTCTCATTTCCTTTGCCCAGTCAACCTCTCTAGTGGATCTTGGGACATAGGGATGTCTGGGATAGTGTGTGAGTGTGAGTAGTGGGGTGAAATGGGAGGTAAAATAAGGGAAAGAGGTCTGCTTGCCCTTCTGAACAAAACACTGAAATAAATCAAGGGAAATGACTTTATTGGAATGGGGCTTCTTAGGAGGTGTGAACTTAAGTAAATGCAA
This sequence comes from Phalanger gymnotis, assembly GCA_028646595.1. Lineage (NCBI taxonomy): Eukaryota > Metazoa > Chordata > Mammalia > Diprotodontia > Phalangeridae > Phalanger > Phalanger gymnotis. Next base: position 374,614,857 of record CM053622.1, read on the forward strand.
ACAGATAAAGTAAAGATCATTTAATGTAATGCAAAATCCACTTGCATGCCTCCAGAAGTAAAGAGGAAATGTATCTCCACAGATGGAAAAAACCCAGTACTAGGTGGCAACTTCTCTCTTTAAATAACCTGTGATATGGAGGAGGTCAAACACGCCACTTTCCAACCAAACACTTGCATAGATCTTTTGTGTCTTTGAAATAATTTTAAATTGCTGAAACCACAAGCTTCACTTAAAAAAAAAAACCAACGTTCTCAGGATATTCTCCCCCAGGAAATGAAAGAGCTTTGCCTCACACTTCTGGCAGTCAGATCAATCCTACCCTAAAGGTAAAGTGAGCAAATTCATCCTCCCTCTTCCCCCCCCAAATACCCCAATAACTTCTCTTTTAAGGTTAAGGAGAATTTTAAAAGTTTATCCTTCCTTAAATTTAGGAATAACCAAAGACTTGATTCCCAGTTCCCTTTCCAACATGAGGCATCCAACTCACCAGGCTTGTCAGTACCTTCTCCTTTGCAAACTACTACAGAATGGTCCTTGGCTAGTGAACTTTCTAAGGCAGAGGCAATCCTTAACTGCTCAGTATTTGGGGGCATTTTAAAAAAGGTTTATTTTAAAACTCATCATCATCATCATTATCGTAGGTGTCACCTTTTGTTTTTTGAGACTGTGGTTTTATACTCACTGTTGGGGTGGGGTAAGTCTCCAGGACTAAAGACCTGATGATTTCTGCTATAGGAAGCTATGGTAAGGAGCGGAAAAAAAAATATGGGTGTTGGGGAGGGGTTTGGAATCTGGGAACACGAGTGGAAACTAATAAAACTCTTGTTAGAGTGCTTGCTCAGGATCTATGGCGTCACCGGGTCTTTTACTTAGGAAGCCAAAGAGTTTTATTCTTAAATGAGTTAAAGAGCCATTTACCTCTGTCGTGTTCTATTCATCAAGCCACAAGTTGAGGGTTCCTAACATGAAACTATTTGTTTGCTTACACAACCAGCTGGGCGCAATTTCACGTCTGAGATATCTATCTGAAAGCGCCTCTCATTTATTATCCTTCCTTGTCAGCGAATCCATTTTCCAACTTCCCCCTCCCTCTTTTTGTGTTTATTTATTTATTTATTTATTGTGGGGCTTGTTTGCCTGGAAGGACCTGGGGCTGAAATCCTCCCCAGAGAGTATCGGTTCCCCTTCCTCAGGACCTTGAGCACCCACATCTGGAGAAAGGAGGAAGCCGCTGGCAAGATCACAAGGGCCACCTCTGACCAAGGTGAAGTAATATTGAAGCTCTTTTCAGCTGCAAGGATCTGGTGCGATTGATTCCTGGGGACGTACGTGTCTCTGTCTGGGCATTTCCTACTGCTAACTCTCGCTGTGTAAGGGGCAACCACCTGTACGGAAGGGAGGGAGAGAGGGAGAGGAGAAAGGGAATTCAGAAAAGGATGAGTGTTGAGGAGGGCATGTTTCGTGTGCTTAAGACTTTTTTAAAGAAGATTTGAGGAATCTTGACCTATTAGATTCACTTCAGTGCAATTGATTTTTATGGGGGCTGCAGACCTGTGTATCTAAGACGTAAACAATTAAGAGACTGGAAGTGGGGGAAGGGGCTGTATATGTCTGTGTGTGAAGAGGGAAACAGGCTGCATGTGATCTCAATTTTTAAGCACAAAGAAATAACAATGTAGAAATAGATTTATAAATATAATTATGAGGAAAGAAAACAATTAACATGGCTCAAGGTTTCAAACTCTTACCCCACCCCTCCCTTCTTCCCCCAACCTAAATTTTGAGAAATACGTATGATGTGAATAGTGTTTCTATGCGGTGGATCAGACTGACAAGAGAACCACTGTTAGTAATCTCAATGATGGCTGTATAATAGCATATATACATCTACTTGTCTGCAGAACCCCTCCATCAAGCTTAAAGCAATGAATCAAACCCCAAACTACAGGGTATAAAATATCCCCAGTTGTAAAGAAGGGAAGGAAAGAGGGAGGGCTGGTAGGCAGGAGGAGTTCGGTGGGGGTGGGGGGGGTGCTGTGGAGAGATTGTGAAGCATTTCTTTTAGAAAGACCAGACTGGTCGCTGCAAGTTATCCTATTTTTGGTGATTTAGGAAGACATCCGCCATATAGAACGTTTAAGACTGATAATATCATTGCACCGCCAGATAAATAAAGCACTGGCCAAATCGTAGGGTCAGCTATCGATCTCTATACTCATAGAGGAAAGGGGAGAGAGAGTGTGATTGTCCGGATGTATGTCTCAGTGTGTTAGCAGAGTAGCATGTGAGTGTGTGTATCCACGGGTCCCTGTGTGTATGAGTATAAGAGTCTACCAGAGAGATCCAGTCTTCAGCTGCGCAAAGGCTCATTAGCATTCCCTGCCCATGGACCTGCACTGACAACTAACAGAGATATCCAGCTCACCACTAGGCCTCCTCTCCTTTTGTCTTCAATCTCGAGGAGAAGCAGATTTATGTGGGGAAGCTGTAAAGTGAAGTTCCATGTGGTTTTTGGAGATTCCGCAGTAGAGAAATATTGCCAGCATCTCCCTTCGAGTTTTTTCATTTGTGTTAAAACTTCACTTCTAGAGAGGAAACTTTGATTCCCTATACATATGTGCGTATGTATATATGTATGTGTGATCTATATACACACATATATGTATATGTACATACATATATAGATATGCATACACACATATATATTTACATATGCTTAAACTGTAGAGAAAAAATATTGGAAAATTTTGTGTCACCCTTACTGATGACCTGCAGAGAGGCAGATATTTTGTGTATTTTGTGCCTCCGTAGCTGTTTTGGTGTACTTAAAAATTTATAGTAACTAGAGTTGGAGCTTTTCGTTTCGCTTTTTCTTTTATTGCTAGTGTTATTGTTAATAATAATATTACATCCTTTCCAACTTAAAACTATATACTGGCCATTACTGTGGTGGTATGGCATTTCCTTTACTCATTTTCCCATTTAAAAAAAAACTATAGTTAGAAAGGAACCATTTTATACTAAGTTTCAGGAATACATACTATGAGCCCGAAACAATTTTTAAAAATCCTCCCTGGTGTGCATGCTTTTAAAAATATTAATTCTAATCCTCTGATACGAAATTATCTTTTAACAATATTTCAAAGGTTTAAAGTTTGAATTTCCCTTGCAGTACTAGGTCGTGCTCCTTGAACTTGTATAAAACTAGTCAGATAGTTTTACACTGAGTATACAAATTATCCCATGTTGACAGATGTTTGTCACTTAGTAACTTCTTTCCAAGTTTTTCTCCCCCTCCCCTAAGCCTTCTTTCGAGCGTGCTTTGTTGTTTTAAAATATGCATGTCTCTCACTGGAATGCCAGTCACGAGTGCAAACTTTGTGTCCAACCTCCCACATGAAATGATCCTTTTATAGGGAACTCGATATGTCTCAATCTGCACTTCACTCAAAGCCTCTGGATATGGGGCACTCACTGGTCCCAGCTTCAAAATAACTCAGCAGAAAAGAGTTTTCACCTAAAAAAAAATCCCCACGAATGTCTCCCAGGGAAGAAATATAGCTCCCATAATTAAAGGAGGCAGCGGCCAGAGGGGGAATGCAGCCGGCAACCAAAAAAAGTAAGAGTTTTATTTATTTGCTGATTGAAGTTGGGTTGTCATTAACAGCAGGTTCAGCCACATGAAGCCCTTGGACTTAAGCGTTACGTGTTTGCAGGATAGAAGTGACAGTCTATGGAGGAAAGGAAGGGGTATGACATGCGAGAAGAAAGGATGAAAGAACCCACTGAAACTTCGTGTGAGAAAGAGTGATCTCTGTAAGACAATTCAGGGAAGTTTCCTTGCATTGGTTTTGAATAAGGAGTTGTAACTCAGGAATTGGCAGGTGGTGGTGTTGGTGGTGGTGGAGAGAGCCTTGAAAGGAGGGGTGGAGAAATAGGAACAATGATTCCATGTGATCACTACAAGGAAAACTAAAACTTTCTGCTTCTCAGAAGAAATATGACAGCAGGAAGATTCTAAGTGTGTGTGGGGGGTGGGGGGTGTTGAGGGGCGGAAGCGTTGGTGTAGATCTCTACTTGGAGAAAACTCTAAGAGAAGAAAAGTTAAAGACTGACAGAAGAATTTCACTTAGTTTAGGAGACCTACACCCACGTTGGTAAAAGTTGCCAGTTGGATGGAAACGTGAACTCGGAGACATCTTTTTTTTTTAACCGTATTTTAATGAGTTTTATAAATTTAAATCGAGTATGGCACGGGATGCACATTTCTGGATTAGGGAGAGATACTGCAGGCTGCTGAACGACTAACAACCTAAAGGCGTTATAGAGAACTAAATAAGAGTACTCGCGCTGCAGTGTATTTCTATTAAAAAGGCGAAACTTTACAACTGATGGAAAACACGAATTTTTTTCTCCCTCTCTCTGAAACAGTTACTCTCTTTTACTGATGCGGAGTGACGTCACCAATTGCTTGACCTATCATCTTCGGATAGAGAGAGAGAGGAGGAGGAGTGGGGAAAGAGGGGGAGGGGGAGTGATGGAGGAGAAAGCAGAGAAAGAAAGAGAGGAAGAAAGAGGGGGGAAGAAAAAGACACAGTTAAGAGACAGTGACAGAGAGACTGAGAATGCGAGAAGAGACTTATTAAGAGAGAATGTCCTGTCACTGGGGTTTTGGTGGGCTTTTTTTTTTCTTTTCTGGCCGAACTTCCATAGGAAGTGTGCAAAACAATGCTTGAAAAGCTCATGATTGATATGACACCTTTCCCCACTTTCCACTCTATCTACATATTCTAACATATGGAAAGCTTGCAGGCCCTGTGCACTTATAGAAGCTGATAATGCATTAGCTTTCAGCAATATTTACAGCACCACTTTTAATACACACCAGATGGTTTTCGACTGTGCCACCCCAGCCAGCTCGCTCCTAGATTTTACTCAGCAGCATTTTGTTGCAATTATACTCCATGCTGAGACCAATTTTATTGGTGACCTATTTTTCATATTTGCAGTATTTTGTGTTTAAAATCCCCTTCATGGCCTTTTGGAAAAGGGCAATGCTCAGAGAAGAACAGTCTAGGAGTAGTGAGTGGCAAATAGTTTTAGTGATACAAATTATACCTACATTTCTCCTAGTATGAACAGCTATGTATACATTCATTTTGATCGCATAACATATAAATGTATAAAATTTTAAGCTGAAAAAATACTATGAGCATATGTATTCATGGTCCTTGTATTTATCATCCCTTTTGTTATATCTCTGCTGGCTTCATTTGTTTTCCTGAATGTAAATAAATTGGACCATAAATATTGAATACAATTAATTGTTATGCTACTTAGTCTAGACACTGGATTACTCAAACAACTTAAGGCAAAAAGGAAAAAAAAAAAAAGAAATTTCCTAGGTATATTTCTACGGTAGGCAAGCACCTAAAAATATCTTTGTTGAGTTAGAGTTCCTACAGGCTGGGTATTTACATCAAACTAGGTATGATATAGGTATTCGAAAGGAACTGTGTATTTTCTAGAGAAAGTTTGCATGAAGAGAAATCACTCCCAAGACAGAAAATAATGCTCAGTACCTGTTATCTTCCTATGCAGAAGGCCACAATGAGAATTATATTTGGCATGGAGGGGCAGGCTTTCAACTTTATTTCACATAAGGTAAATAATCTCTAATGTACTACAGAGAGACTTTGTTTTGCATGGAACAATATAAATGCCCAATTTACTACATTGCAGGTGTGTTCTTCCTACACAAACTCTTTTCCCACTTTAATAGGAACTCTTTAATTTTTCCTCTCTCCTGGTAAATCCACAGATGTTTATTTTATTGATATAACCTATACCATAGTTATGCTGAGAATAATATGCCTCAACTAACAGTCATTTAGCAAATAATAGAGGCATTCTGGATGCTTTCCAATGTTACACATGTACTTGGTCATAAAATGATATGTGAAAAAAATTAACATCTGCTTTCCTAAAATAAAGTGTGCCAAGCAGCTTTTTATGAATGCTTCCCTCATTTTAAAAAGAAATATGTAGAGATAAGCTGGCATCCATATGTATAGCATATTTATAATGGTTTTAGGATTTAAAGGTAGCTATTCATTGCATAAGCTATTTAAAACTGACGTTTTAAAAGCTACTTAACCTCAGACATCCTTGAGTGTTGAAGAAGTATTCCAAATGATATTATTTAAAGAAGAATTTTCTGTAATTTAATTGCATATCAAGGCAGAACTGTGCACGAGCCATATACCTTCTCCTGAGCTTAATAGCATTCTAACTTACATTTTATTTACCTCATTTCTCAGCACGGTTCCCAGGCCCTTCAGAAGGCAGAGCTGGAAAGTTTAGTTGGGATTTTTTTTTGTTGTTGCTGTTTAATTCCACCATTAGGAAATGAGGCATACCTTTGAATTATTTCATTAAGCTTTGGCCTTTTGGGGGAAGGGGTGGGAACTATAATCATTAGTGCCTTTTTATTATTTCTACAATAAATGGCTGGATTCTTTGCTGAATAAGCTGCTTGAATGTTTTGCAGATGTTCCACTTAGACCAGATCTGACCCTCTATTTCCTCCCAAATAAGTCTCTTAAACTCTCCCATCAGTGCCCCTACTCCAAGGCATCTCACCCCAATTCCAACCTTCCCCCCTCCCCAACTTTGGCAGGTTTCTAAGTGTGAGATATAGTCAGGAACTCTATGCTATCTACACACACACACACACACACACACACACACACACACACACCCTCCCACCCACTGAGTATGACAGAACAAGGGAGGGAGAAAAAGAATGAAGACATGAGGAAGAAGAAAAGGGAATGGAAGGGGGAAATTAGGAAGAACTATATAGTCTAGTGTAACTTTAGTGCCAGAACTGAGCCTTAACTTGTCCTTCTTTCATTCCACTTGTGACTTTAAGCTTCAACCTCTTGGTGTGTCAGAATCCCTTTATTTGGAGTAGAATTGAAAATGTTTATTTGCAAATTGCTCTGAGCATCTCTGATGAATGGCGTTAGTTATGTGGCTTTTCCATGACAAGGCGAGTTTGACTGGAATAGTTGTGTGGGATACACATATATTTAGAGATTCTGTTAAATACCTAAACTACACACCCACTCTTGTAAACATACATGAGTGTGGGCTTGTGTGTAGGGTAAAGTCTTCATTAACAAAGGACTCTCCTAATAGCGAGATATGCAGCCACGTGACTATACCATATATTGGAGAGAGACCAGTTGTGTCACCTTTTTGAACTCCTCCACACCCCCAAACGGGTGAACGTTAAGGCTCCGTGGATGGAGGCCATCTAGTCTTAATGTGAAGTATAGCTTCTTGACTTAAAAAGAATGGTCCTAGCCAGGCAGATCCTCCAGTCAATAACTCGCTCAGCTCCAGCTGGAAACTAACGCTCTAGGGAAGACATTACGGGTCGCTTGTTGCCGCTTTGTGGCCTACTCTTGCTCTGATTAGAAAAGTACTTCTCCATCTGGTTAGGGAATCAACATCCCTAATCTTCATATTGGTGACTTAAAAACATCTTGGATAGAAATGTGGATTTGGTAGGGAGGGGCGTCTGCGGAGAGAGAAGGAAAGAGGGGAGGGGAATCTGTGTGTATGTGAAAGCTGTCTTGTGGGTGTATAGGAAAGAGGTTAAAGAAATGCCCCCTTTCTGAGTGACAGGACCTCTTTTCAAAGAGCAAACAGGAAAAAAAAATGTTCCTGATATCAATAGGAGAATTTTCAAGGTTTCACAGATTTTTTTTTTGAAAATTTGTTTTTTAATAGGAAGGACGAAGTTGTACGTAGGTATGTATTTTCATGGAAAGTAGGAGAAGAATTGTCTATTAATTCCTCCCCCCGCCCATTGACTCAGGTTGGTAAAAATCAATTAAAATATGTTAAGGGACTTGAAGTTTGGATTTGTGTGGAGGCTCTGGACAAACAGTGGACAAGGCAGTTGAGGAGTAGTCTTGCTTTAAGATAGGGGGTCTTTATTTAAAAGTGGTGTATTTATGGGAAAAGAAAGGGAATATCTTACAACACCCTCATTATATGCCCTGATAACAAAACATGTCAGATTTTTATTTCTTTCTAGAAAAGAGATAGGGTCCTCATATGAACATCTCTAAAGTGATTATTAGATGCTTTTGTGAGAAATCAGTTTGGGCGAAAGAAAGCACATGGCGCAAGTTTTTTAAAACCCTGTTCATGTCTTAAGTTGGAGAGATTTAATGATATCTTTACCCAAAATTGATCCCTTTGTGAAATATCTATTCATTGCTGATTGTTTTATTTTAAAATTTTTCCGTAGAGTAACATTTTTTTTTATGATTCCTCTTGGGTTTTTTTGCACTTGACAAGAAATTTTTTTTAGAGAATGTGAAATGAAAAACACAAAGACAATATCAGTGAAAAGAAAATAAGTAGTTCTTTTACTGGAAATTAAAGAAAAACAAAGTGTAGATGAAGTGTACAGTAAAAGCTACTTGAAAGTCCATCCTAATTCCCTTGACCTCAGAAATCACTTATATTGGATAATTGAAAGTTTACTGCACAGAGGTAAGGCAGACTTGATCTGAGAGCCACTCAGATTCCCCACCCACCCAGCCCCCTGCTAAAACTGGAGCTATGCTTGGAGATGGACCCAGCAAAGAACTTCCCGGTTTCACAGACTTTAGACTTAGTAGGAATACAGCCTCTATGAGTCTAGAATGTTACCTGTCCTTACAAAAATAGAGATGACTTTTCTCTGCGCTCACCTAGGGACTACTCTAGGCATCAGAAAGGAGTTCAGATGAGGTGTTCAGCAAGCAACTATATGCCAGGCCATATTCCGAGATTTCCCTGCTATTTATGAGTCTGCGTATGTTTCATTTGGTATTTACTTTCTGACCTTAGCCTTTCTAGATTACAAAAGTCCCCACAAGTAACAGTAATAAATCCAAAGAAAAATAAGACAGATTTCCTCATCGATGTGTAATAAAGTTAAAGGACATTGTTTTGTCAGACAAGCGCTAAGTAGAAAATAAATCTCAGGGTCTGGGGAAACAAAACGGAGCGCTGTTGGCATGTGTGTAAATTTACTTTTAAAAGCAATAAATCAATGTTAAATTAAACAGCTGGGTACCCTATCATGGAGGAGGTTGCGTGTTTAAGAAGTCCTTGATGGGGAAAAGTGCTATTTAACAAGACACCGAAAAAAAGCTAAACCTTTACTGGGATACCAGGCAAGGCATGCCTGTGAACTTCTTCAATGAACTTTAAAAGGAAAGGAGTGTGTGTGGGTGTGTGTGTGTGGGGGGGGGAGGTGTTCAATGCAGGACGGATGGTGTGCACAATCCAACTTCAACTCTTTACATGTTTCCCGGGCATAAGCAGGCATGGGAGACCTCACAAAAATGCCTTAGATGTTTTCCAAGGTGGCGTTTGTGCAAGCTCTGAAGTCTCTTTCTTTTATTGGCTTAGTTTTGGTTGGGTGTCTTTATTTTTGTAAATACTAAAACCTGTGGAGATGTTTTAATGAGCATGTTGGGCATGTTATTATATGAAGACTCCTTTCTTCTAAGACATCATTGTGCTGTGCAGGAAAATACTAAACTGTGACTACAAAGGGAACTGCTATTTCATATTTGTTTCACTGACATTGGAATATCTGTTCACCTCAACACAGATATGCCAATCGTTTCTTTCCCAAGAGTTTATTTAAGCTCTTGCTTTTCTAATAGGGAAGAGAACCTCCAAAACAATATGAAATCCAAGGCTCTGGCACTGTATGTAACAGCACTATACACCAATAAGTTATCTCATAGGTGATCTTGAATAGGAAATCACAAACAATTTTGAGATGCCTCTAGGTAGAGAGTATTTCTGACATATAAAATGGAATTTCAGATGGATTTGACACAAAGATTTTAGGACATAGGGGTAAAGAGCAATGAGCTATTTTCCTCCTTCCTATGCAAATCAGTTGGCCAGAGGGAAATGATGGGAAACTCTTTTAGAGAAAGTATTGGGAAAAGAAGCATAGTTTGTCTCCATTTAATTCACAAACAAAATCGTTTTATTTGTAGACACATAATTAACATAGTTGCAAAGAATGTTCCTATCTTAAGGAAACCTTCTAGGGAAGGTTTTCCCCTCTCCCCCCCCCCCCCCTCAAGCTACAAAATAATTTAATTTGGATTCTGTCCTTGGCTTCCCTTCAACTAAAGGTAGTAAGGATCTAAAGGGAAATTTCCTGAGAAGACAGAAGCAATATCATTTATATTTAGAACATAGTAGTTTGTGTTTGCTTATTTTTTGTCAAAGTACATATGTGTCTCCTGCCCAGAAGAGAGATTGGGCTACCTGGTAAACTTAGAATAGTCTCTTTAAGCTAGGAAGTCCATCTTATCTGTCTCTGCTGCCCCCCCCATCCCATTCTCATGCATGCACAAACGTGTGTGTATGTATACACACACACACACATATACATATACATTAACACAAATATATATGAATTTATAAAATGAGAGTACAGATATATAGATATAGATATGATGAAGAAAATCCAAAGATAGAATATTTTAATTAAAAAAAAAGCAAGGGACAATGACTGGAGGTTGCTTAGGGAAACAGACCAAAGAGGATATGATCTCGTCACCAAAGTGAAATTTATCCGAAACGGCTTGGAGAAAAGAATGTTACTGTGAGCCCTGAACCCAGGTGAGACTGAGCAAAGAGTGCAAGTTTCCAACAATTGAGTATTAAATCACCCCCCCCTCCCCCTTCTCTCTATGGCCAGTTCTCTCGGTACTCAACTTTTCTTTGGTGCACTTTGATTCTAAATTTGCTTGCTAGATGGCGCTCTGTGTCTCAGGACTTTTCAATTCAGAATTAAAGCAGCTTTTTAGCATCCTTGCTCTCAACCAGTTGTGAGCATTCTATTATCCCAGCATTATTATTATTGTCATTGTTTTTGCTGTTCTTGTTATCATTTTAATTCACGAGAAATATAAGCTGGAGCAGCTCATGGTGATCATCATAATAAAAAGTACACTTTAATACAGAATACAGCTTTATAAAACATTTTTATGGCTGAGCTAATATTCTGATGTATTTCAGAAGACATTTTGGTAACTTTCCCTCCAATAACCTATTTGGGTTTTAGAGAAGAGAAACCAGTGCTGTCAGATTTTCTTTATAATCCTTATGTTTCACCACAACATTCCTTTCTCTTCCTGTTAACTCCCCCCCCCCGCCCCCATTTTCATTTCAGGAAAAATTGAGCACGTGTTAGAGAAGTGCCTTCCACTCTTAAATCTGACTCATTAATTGATCCAAATTCATATAGTTAGTTTAGAGCCTAAATACTATAATATCTCCACCTTATCCTTTCTGTATGCAGAGAGATTGGAAGGAAAATACCCACACCATAAATAATAAAAATCCACAGCAAAGCTTGTTTTACATGGGAGAAGAAAACGGTTTAGAGATTACATTTGCTTTAATCACTGTGATCTTTCTCTTTGGAATTCAACACCCTTTATTTGTGTTCATTTTCTTTAAGGACCTAGAGAAATTAAAATGAAAGTTATAAGCTTCTGTTGGGAAAAATAAGAATGATCAATGTGAACCAGTAAGCTGTTTTGTCTGAGGAAGATGCCAGTTTCACAAAACTCGCCACTCTTATTCATATGCCTTTAAAGGAGAGGTTGGGGATGGGTGTTGGTAAGCACCTATTCATTATCAGTCTACAAGCACACAAAACAGGATTTTACAAGTTATTCAGGTTTTTTTTTTTGTTTTTTGTTTGTTTTTAACTGGAGGGTGACTGTGGGGTGGGAGAGGAAGGGAGAGTGGGAAAGAGAGAAAGAGAGAGACAGACAGAGAGAGAGAGAGAGAGAGAGAGAGAGAGAGAGAGAGAGAGAGAGACAGAGACAGAGAGAGAGAGAAAGAGAGAGAGAGAGACACACACACAGAGAGAGAGACAGACAGAGAGAGAGACAGAGAGAGAGAGAGAGAGAGAGAGAGAGAGAGAGAGAGAGAGAGAGACAGAGAGAGAGACAGAGAGAGAATATAACATTCCGAGCTTGGTGTATTTGGAAAATCTTTTCTTAAAACCTAGCTGCTGGGACTACGATCTCCTCAAAGTTGCTCTCTAGGTGTTAGGCTGAAACTAGGAGGCGCTGAAAACCTAAGGCGGAAAATTTACAACTTGATCAGCCCCAGCCACACACCAAAAACCTGCTACTGTTGCGAACATATGTTCTGGATTAAGTTAAGCAAATGGCTCTCGTTTTCGCGGGGTTGAAAGTTGATCACGAAAACTTAAATCCGAGGGAGTCTTGCTTTGGTTGGAGCTCCAGATCCTCAAACACTTACAAATCCCTTTCAACTCTCGAATAAAATATCCGTTTATTTAAAAGATTTCCCGCCTTTGTTGCATTTCAGTGTGATCCCAGTTTACAACCTTACATGAATTAAAGACTATTAGGTATTAATTTCTTGAAACCCATATGAAAAGGCTATGCCATATCTAAAATTGACTTCTAAGTTGAAAATTGGTGTGCATTTTTCCAGCTGATTTTAATTCTGTTAGTAGAGTGTTGCATAGACAAACTCCAAGTCTTTAAAATGAATGGATCCCATATTTTTCCTCTTTCTTTTTTACGCTTTCCCATCTCCTCTTCATCCAATATGTAGAATTTATCTTAATGCCTTTTTAAAGTTTCAAGCACCAGAAGACCAGGTTGTTAATTTTTTTCACAACATGAAACAAAATGGAGAGTGTTACTCAAGCCTTTAATTATGTCAAAAAATGAAAGTGCTTCTTTTACTAAGAGTAAACTAGCTGTCTTTTCACACTTCACTACAGTTGTCCTGCAGTTTCCCTTCCCTCACACCAGTTTGGAGTCTAGTTCCTACAAACTGCAAAAGTGCTGTACAAGTTAAGAATTAATGTTCCATTCTCAACAATGCTAATAACAAGATTTGCTTGGTAGAAACTAGAGCGACTCTTGATATCAATCGGCTGAGAGTTTTTTCCTCCCATCTTTTTTGAAGGTTATGATGCTCATCTAGCAGATTTTAGCCAAAACTGTCATATTGAAATTTCACATTAGTACTTATACCCCATTTTCCTCTTAAAGGGTCTTGGAAAATGTTGGAGATATTATTGATATCCAAGAAACCAAATAAAGAAATCTGTTCCTCGATAAGATATGAAATACACGCTTTTCTTTGACTAAATAGGCAGTGTACATGTGACATTGACAAACGACCGAAGGGCGAGCAAAGTCATTTAGAGAGACTTTGAAGGGTTACGGGGGCGGGAGGGAGAGAACGCAATGGGAAGAATTTCACAATCCAATATCAGAAAAGGAAAAAACTCCTATTAAAGTAAAAGTTATCTTTGAACTGGAAAATTGTTTTGTTTTTAATCATTTTAAATTAACATCATTTCCCGATTAACCAAAATTTGGGTAATTATAGCAAAGAATCTCCACTAGAATGTTCGGTATATTTGGAATTATTTGAGAGAAAGGAAGCTTCACCAACTTCCTTTCTCGATCTCTTCACGGGGCAAATACCAGTATGCTGATACTGTAATATCTACTGAAGTGAAGGCATGTCTGGTTCTTATTGAAACATTCATTCCCCTGTCTGGGACTCAGGAATAAAATTTCTCTTTTTGAATAACATATTCCTAAGAAAATAATTGAACAAGCAGAGGTAAAGAAGAGGATCCTCATTCCGCCCTCCAATCCCCCAGAGAAGTAAAATCTCCAAGCAGAAAAGAGATTCAAGGAAGCTTGCAGTCACAGTAGCTTGAAAAGGAATTCCGGAACGATTTACCTGTATAACCCCAAAGACATTCGTTCACCCTTATGGTTAGAAAAACACAATAACCAGATACCGAACGATTCATCTTCTCATTCCTCCGTCTTCCTTTTAAAAATTTACCTCTCCCTCCAGTAATCTCAAATATCTAAAACAATTATTTCATTACTGGAGAGGAAGAACTATATCGGATGGAATAAAATGTCACCAAACAGATTTCCTAACTTGTCCTGTGCTAAAGTGATCTGATTGTGACAAAATCATCTGAAGAGTGCAGTTGGATCGTGCTAAGAGATCTAGTCTTAGCCTCCCAAGTATTACAGTTTACTATTCAACAGGTTCAACTTACTGTCCTGAAAACTATAAGCTGCCTGAGCTGCAGACTTGAATCTTATTAGCTATTGCAGGGAATCAACCATTTAAATGGGAGGGTCGCACCCAGGGCTAAAACAGCTCCTGTCTTGGCTGAGTACTGAGCAGTTAGAATGAAACAATTTTAGGCATTTGTGAACAACAAAAGGAGTGATTTTCAAAACCCTGAAGTTTCTCCCCAAATATAGGCAAATTCTTCTTTGGAAAGAATCCTGGGGTAGGAGGTGGGGTAGAGGTGAAGGGTGAGATAAGGAGGAAACAGTTACATGGGGAAACATTTGAGTGTGGAGTAGAAGAAAAAGTGCCTGATATTTAGCCATTACACTAAATCTGGGCAGAAACTTGAAAAGAGAAAATAATAAAACATTTTTGTTACTAAATAAGCCATCAGACAATAATATTTTATAGTAAAATTTCATCCAAACCAAGAAAAACTTCAAAAATTTTCACCTTCATAAATGCCTTGTTTGCATTAATATTTCCCACCAGTTCACTAAGAGCTGTATTAGAGCATTAGAATATCGAGTCAATTTTAGAAGTTCAGTGTTCGCAAAAGTTTTATTTCACAGAAGCTAGTTGGATTAAGGAAGCAAAGTTCTGCTCCCTGACTTTTCCTAGTAAAGTTTTACGATAAAATTAGTATGAAATACTTTTGAACAATCAACTAGTTTGCCACGGTTAGGAGTTCTGTGGTTGTCTCACCTACCTTTAAGTTTTTCTTTTTGTCCACAAAGTAGGTACAAGGGGGAGGGAGTGCTGAAGTGAATTAGGGGTGGAGAATTGGGAGTGAAGTGAGGAATGGTTAGGGAGAGTCTAGACTTACTGAAGGCACACCAAAGGAAACCAGATCCGATAGAACAAGGTGCGGTTTATTTTACTTGAAATCCTTTAAAACTAATACTGTCTTAGAAGTAGCAAAGCAACTCAGGTGTTGCCAGGGCGACAGTGATATGATAGAAGATAAGGCTATGATCTTCCTTTTGTAGGTTTTACATAAATCGAACTGAAACAGGGTTGGAAAAAAAAGAAATGAGTAGTTAAAGAAGTGCAGGAAAGACAACTTGGGGCTTGGGTAGAAGAAAAAGTAGGGGATTGAAGTAAATACTTCAACTTTTTGGTGCTGTCAAGTAAGTTCCTGTCAGGCTCTTTAGCGCTGTTGGGCTCAAACCTCCGAGCCTCCTCTCCAGGGTCTGTAATTAACAAGCTGTCTAGGAGCACCAGAGCTCATCAGACAGCTTTGGCCAAGAGCAAATCCGCTTTGCAACAGGACAGGTGGACTTGGAGGTGCGTCTTTGGAAAAATAATTCATTTTGGGATTCTCTGGCAAGTGAGACCCGGTGACAAGGGAGAAAGTGCTCACAGCCCACATTTCTAAATTAGACGGCTTCGAGTGACGTTAAATAATAGTAGAGAGGAAAATTTCCTCCAAGGAAAGTTGTAATACCCTAGAGCTAGGAAAATAACCGAGAAAGGCAATGTTTTGACCAAGTGATCAAAGTAGAGAGGAGATGTGTAGACAGAGGAAACAAGTCAGGGAAGCTATTTCTAAAGGCTGGCATAATACGGTGTTGGGGGAAATCTTACATTAAAGAGGACTAAGAAATGCCACCCACAAATAAAGAGGATTTGAAACTGAATATAGATTCAGATGCAGAATTTCGCAAGGGATAAGGTAGGGGAGAAGTGAGGGACAGGTAGAATCGAGACTGGGAGTTAGGAAGCTAAGTTCCTGGGGCTTCAAGGGAAAGCATAAGAAAGTGAACTAAGGACTGGGCGCTGTCCATGGTACTGGGGAGGGAGGGTTGGCTTGGCTTGGCTTGATTTCACTTTCTCCAAATTGAGTTCAGAAAAGGATATTAAAAAAAAAAAAAAAGAGAGAGAGTTTTTAGGATTGAAATCAGCTTCTTCTCCTCGCTCGGCCCTTTAAGTAAATATTATTTTTATAAGTTTTACAGTTTAGAAGCCATGCCCATGAGAGCTTGCCTTTCTTATTCCTTCCAGCCTAGTCAACTTTTATAATTTTCTAATTACATGATCAGCAATTCTTGATGATCATACAAATCTAAGTGGGGGTGCAGAGAGGAAGAAGAGATGTGCAATTTTGAATCTAAGGAATTACAAAAGAATTTAGCTATGTCCTAATTTTGTGTGAAATATAGTCACAGCACAATTTATCTCTTAAACATCACAATTATTTATATTTAGACTAAGCATGTTATTTTAAATGTCGATTAAATTTTCCTCTAAACTACCCTCCAAAATCCCTGTTGGTAATCGAATTCCTAACTACTACTGTTGTTCTGTTCTAAGGGTAAAAAGAGTAAAGACAATGATTTAATTTTTTCAAGTATGTAAAAATGAATATAAACACATACAATTATTCTCAAGGACGATTATTCGTTGAGAATGATTACAATTTTACTATCACTACGGAAAAAGGCATACTAAAGGTGCACTTCCTTTTCTAAAAGAATTTGTTTCTGGCAAAAGAGATAGATTATAGAATCCTTTCAAAATATAAGTGAAGGAAAATAATTGTACTATATCACAAATACCTAATAAGTGAATTAGCCTCTCCACTAGCCCCAAATCACTGTTTAAAGGGGATGACACATCTTGAAAATGTTCCACATAGCACGTTGTTATTTATTCCAAATACAGTTAAAAGGATCAATCTTAATTGAATTAATCAGGAAAATCTTGCTTATCTCTGGGAACTAGAATTCATGTTAAAATGAAGGAAAAAGGACAAGAATTCAAACAGCTGGCACAATGATCAGCAACTGGCAGCATCTCATTTGATATTTGATATCAAGCACTAGATCAATATTTGTAAGATCAATGCAATTTTAATGGTTTTCTTTCAAAACTGTATGAAAGCCAAGACGTTGCATTGATGTGCTGGGGCTATTTTTAGAGCTGGTTATTCTAGGGGATGATATCAAGTAATTTGCTGAAGCAAAGAAAAAAACCCCAATGATATTTTTTTATTTGATAACTCCTGATTAGCTAAGTTCCCAGAGAAGGTGTGAAACTGAACTGGAGAAAAGCCATTTATTTAACTGTGCTCAGGGAAAAAAAAAGCCTCGAAGAAGTCATTTGGAGGTATGAGAAGATGGACTGACTTAGAGATACTTTTTCCAGACACAAGAGGATTAGGTGGCACTTGAGCAAAAAGAAATGGAATGATAAAAGAAGAAAACCCAGGCCTTTGGGGTGCAGGGTCAATCCCCTCATGCACAGAATTTAGTGGAAAATAGTAGATTTTTCTGTCTCCCTCCAAAAACAGCAGTCTAAGATTGTGTGTGTGTGTGTTTCCATTAATGTTCTTATGTAGGACAAAAGCAGAGGGGAAAAAGTAGCTATATTTACCTTGTAAACATTCTCTGTCACTTTTTCCATAAAGACTTATACTTTAAAAAAAGAGAGAATGGCTCAATTTCATATTTTAACTAAGAAACAAATAGGTAGGTACAAAGAATCTGCTGATTTATACACTGTCCCCTCCCCAACAATTCATTAAATTTGTTTAAACATTAACTCATTTTTTTTTTATTTTACAGGTACATTTTGAAGCAATTTTCACCCAGAGGAGTGAAAGCCCTCACGCCAAACTCCCTCCCATTTATTGGGAGGTGAAAGGAATGGGCTAGAGTGGTATTAGTAGATGATCAAAAACAAATACACAGAGAGGTGAGATATCATGTTCTGGCATGGAGGCCGTAAAAAGCAGAGTCTTAATTTTCTCAGAATTAGAGAAAAGACATTTCTGAGTTTTCTTTGAACATAAACTTTGGTCAGTTTCAAAGAAATCAAGACTTTCTTCCTTCTCCCCCTCACCGTCCCTTTTAATTTAATAAGAGCTCATAATCCCATAGCACTTTTAAGGTGCACAAATGGTTTCTTTCAACAGCTCTGTGAGATAGTGCAACTATTATCCCCAAGAGTAAACTGAGGCTCAGAGAGAGTGACTCACCTGAAGTCAAACAGGTAGTGGGTCATCTTAACTACAAGCACCAGTGAGTGCTTTTTCTCCCTTATGAGGCTGCCTTCTCTAAAAATAATAGGGATAGTGTAGGGAATTTCAGATCCTTTATCCAAAGTTCTTTTGTCTTCATACAGAGACTGAAATACTTCACAACTACACAAATTTTTAATTTTTTCTCATTTTGTCACTGAAAATCAATTGGTTGATGCATAAACTACTGACGAAAAATTAGGATGCCATACTATTTGAAGTAAAAGGCAATACACCAATGTTGCTAAATGAAATTAACTTACACATTCTTTTTTGGTAAATGTGATGCATGCATTATGAAAGAAAAAGTGAATTCTCCAAAGACTAAAAGTAAATGCATATCTTCTAAGATTTCACTAATATAATAAAAATAGTCACCCTTTGTGTGAGCCTTTATGTGTTGGCTATTGTAATCCAAAATTGGCAGATCGCCTACAAATAAAAATATCAGTAGTTAAAATAGCTTTGTTTAGAAATGAAACAAAGCCAATTGCACACACACTCTCTCATTTTCTATATACAGAAACTTTAAAGATATTTATGAAACAAGGGGACTCTTTTGGTACTCTGATACAATATATTTTGGTGAATTGAAAATGATAGAACATGCAATTATTTTACAGTCAAAAGTCTCATTACTAAAACATTTAGCTTGTTTATATATAAGTTGACAATGTATATTCATAAAAATGTATGTATTTTGTTGTAATGTATACACATATGGATATGTACCCACAGATATCAACACGAATAGGAAAAGATATGCCACATACATACAAGGGTCTATGTGATGATAGGGCAATTAAATACCCTCTCCAACTCCTCCAATTCTTCTCCATTTAAAATAAGGAATGAAACTTTAGGTTCGGTTATAACAATCTTAGGATGACTTTTTGTTTACCCACATTTTGAAAAGTATTTTTTCCTCTGTAGACACGAAGTACAGTATTTCTAATGTACAATTTCAGTAGTGCATTGCTGTGCTTCTTAAGCCACTTTGAAGTGATGCTAGTGGCTCTAAGATCCAAATCTACATGTTAATCTCTGGTTTTGCCTTCAAACACAATCCAGTTACAAAGAGCTTGGAAAGATTTTGAATCTATTCAAGAGAGGAAAACTCTTAAATTTTCTGAGGAGTAAAAACTCCCCAAGAAACTTCATATAGCTTCTTAGATTTTGCTTAGCATACGTGATAAAACATTGATTGTCACAGTTTGGTGACCCATGAAATTTGGGGGTTAGTTTTCTCTTCAGACCAGAGCATATAATTATGCAAATAAAGAGCTGTCACTGATCTAGTGAAATACTCACAAACACATGCAATCTGAAATTGGACAGAAAAGTGAAAATGGTTGTTCGTGATACGATGGTACCATGGACTATTTTTTGTTTTGTTTTGTTTTTGGCAAGTTCCTTACCGAGTTCCTTATTGAAGGTGCACAATATGTAAACTCTAAAGGTATACCTATGACTAGTGAATGTATGTGTGCTTATGTGTGTGTTAATAGTTATCCTTTCATTTCAAGTTCCTTGCAGTATTACAGTGGGATGCAAAGTAAAGTGCAGCTTTATTTTACAGTTTCCCGGGCATCCCAATGTAATTCCCTAAGAAAGAAAATTCAGAAAGAGCATGGAAAAAAATACACAAAGCCTTTATAGATTTAGACCCAGAAAAATCTAGAGTAAGTCAAAATTTCTCTTTTTAAAGTGATTTACATTGGGGGGAAGATATACTGGTTAAAATGTGACTGCTTAACTTTGTTGGTGCAAAAAGGGGACTTAATTCTCTCCCATCTAGCATTTACCAACAACTATGTAGTATTTGGACATTTAAATTTTATGGTTCTTTATGATTTGTATTCCTCTAAGGCTTTTGTGCCAGAAATTAACAAGAGTTCTTCACATCTAATCTTGTTCTTTGACACTGGGGTCTCTCAATCAGAGATACCATTCTACAGACTGTTGCATAATTTCAGATGTCATAGAGAGTCCCACTGATGAAATCTGAGAAGGCTCATATCAGACCACTCACTGCTAAAGACATCACTACATAAAAGATCAGTGGTGTGAAACTTTAAAAACATCGATCCAAATGAATCAATTAAATCAACATTCATCCCTCCTAAGTGTGTGGTTTAAGACTATCATAGTCGCGTTTTTACATTACATAGATTTCAGTATAAACGGTGGAATGCTTTGATGGCTACTTCTATTCTTAAATCGCTGTTAATCGACTTTGTGTTATTTTCCTCTTTTCAACATTTTCTACTCAGTGTACATTCTTTACTTTCAGTACAGTGTATGACATCTGCATTGCTTTAAATATAAAACCATCTAACAAACCTAGGTAGGGTGACTTTAAGTCCCGAGAAGTGTTGATTAAAACTCCTTTCCCAGACTCAAACTGATCTTTTTGGAGATTAACAGAAAATTAGCTAAAAGGAAGAGGAACAATTCAAGAGACTCCCATTCAGTCACTCTATACAAGGAAGGAAGGAAGGAAGGAAGGAAGGAAGGAAGGAAGGAAGGAAGGAAGGAAGGAAGGAAGGAAGGAAGGAA
>CM053622.1:374636144-374670324 GCA_028646595.1 Phalanger gymnotis
TCTCTTCAGTGACCTCATCTAACATCCATTAACTATAACACCAATATTACCAACATTAATAAAAATAATGTATCTTGCTACATGGAGTCTTCCCTGGAGAGTTATAGAGATTATCCAAGCAAAAGCAGCAAAATACAAAAGAATACAAATGCATAGAAGTACTACATAATATTTTAGATGTGATTTTATATCATAACATTAATTTTTTAACTTTTTTTCTATCAATCCCAAAGATATTTTTGGTGCATATAATAAACCAACTAACCACATTTAGAAGTTCTGGATCATTGGGAGGCCCCCTTCCTCCCCACCATGCAGCCCCCACAAATTCTTTTCAAGAGGAATGCAGAAATTTGTATGCAAAAAGCAAGTAATTTAAAAAGCAGATGAGTATATTCAGTTTTTAAATCCCCAGATATTTAAACTACACAAGACACTTTAGTTATACAAAACTATATACTCATTAAAAATGTCTTGTGAAGGCTCCAGAGCAAATCATTACTGATTTTAGTTACCAATTCAACAAAATATATGTATTTGTGTGCATGTGTATATGTATACACATATGTATGTATTTCAGTTTTTGGTTTATTAACCTCTACAGAGATATTGAATAAGTAAGCAGAGCATAAGGAATCTACCACTGAACATGGAGGGGGAACCCCTTTATTTTAAAACCACAAGTAGAAATATATAATACAAAGGCAATCCCCTTGCTTTACAGCTCTTTGTATAAGCAATTGTACAGCTGAGGTCAGAGCATAAGAAACCTGAGGAAGGGGTAGTTAACACAATTAGAGGCATATTTGTATTTCCACTAAAAACTCGTAAAGATGTACTGAACTTCAGAGTTAGGCACTCTGAGAGAATCACAAAACCATTACACACTTTTTTAGTTTTAACACACAGGATCTAACAGCTCCTATTTTTCCATGGCCGAATATGTAACTAATGATATAAAGACCACATTTTAAGTTAAAAACCCGTCCCATTTAAACCTCCAGTTAACAAAACCCAAACAAGGGAAGACTTAAGAGCTGGAATCAACTCCTTGGCCCAGGCAGGTGGGCTAGAATAACTAGGGTTGTAGATTCGGGATTTAAGAGGTGAACAATATTATCACATTTACACCACAAACTCATAATCAACAAGTTAGGAAGCTTAGTCAATTCAGAAGCCTTGTTTCCTCTTCAAGTCTCTAACCCAGACCTACTTAAGGAAGCAAGTTTTCAAGTAGCTTTCCATAGGTATTGAAACAAACCCCAACAACCCAAAGGTTTTACAGCCTTCAAGGCAATTATACAGTGATTGACTCCAGTTACAAGTCAAAAGGAAGGTGAGAAAGAAGAAGAGCAGGACAAGTGATTAGGATGACACACTGACAGAGAGCTATTACTCTTCCCTAATTTGGCTGCAGGAGCTTTTAGAATTTAGCACCCCACAAGCTTTATTTAAGAAAAGAAAGATAAAATTACAGGTTTCTGTGAACATTTTCATATGTTGAAAAAGTAACACAGTTCAAAACATTTAAAAAGTATATTCAGTTTATATTAACTTTTAAAATCATCTCACTGAAGGATGTCACCACTTTCTGGAGTTCTTCCAATAATTCTAAAAACTGTAAAGTATTAGATTAAAAGGGTCAATATCACAGACCAATGTGTTGGACAATGTATTTTGAAGCTACGCAGCAGTTGGATAAAACACCGTTTTGATTCCCCCCCAAACCCCCCCCCCCTTTTGTCTTTGCTCTAATAACATCAGAGGATATGCAGACATGACCACTGAAGAAAAGATCACTTTAATTTGCCATCATCAAAACTATAAGAATTAATTAGCGTACATGCATTCCAGACACTGTATCAGACATTAGCAGTTTCAAAACTTGCTGATATGAGCACATGATGTACAAATGCTTATTATGAGGTGAATGATTTCAACTGATTTTTTGACCAGCCAGTCCTATGACATTTTTGGTGCATTTCATGATGTCATCAAATAAGACGAATATCTCCATAGTAGTATATTTTTTTAAGGTGACAAAATATTAAATTCATCCTTCATCTATCATAAATAGAACCTTCACAAGGTAATGGAGTTTTTTTTTTTACAACAATTATAAACTCAACATGTTACAATGTATTATTTGAATCAAATTATAAGAAAAATCATGACTTATTTTAGTTCTGATATTTCACAGTGTTGTAGAGATTTCAACTGGATCAGATTACAGAGGAACTGGAATTTTAGAGTAGATCTTCAAAAGCAAGTGGAGAGGTAAAAATATTACTATTGGACCAAGAAGAGAAAATCTTTTACTCCAATTCTTCACTTTTTCAGTCAGAACAATATTCTTTAACTCTAAGTAGACTAAAAGAATAGTGTTGGCCTGACTCAGCCCTATAAAAGGAAAAGACTTGAGCGCACAGATTAATTTTTTTGATGCCATCCAAAAATTCCTGTCTCAAAAAGGTCAGATTCATCTGTTCCATGAAAGTTCAAAATAAACTATTTGTTTTAGGATTAAAAACTTTCAACAAGATGAAGTTTTAAAAGTGAAACTTCAGTGCACAACCTAAATTCGAATTCAATTAAATCATTATTATAACAGGTTTCATGTGAAAATCGAAAACAAAAACTGCATATGTATATATATGTATACACATACATACATACGCACAAAATACACCCCAAGGAATTATTCATTTGTTTTGGTTTACATTTCCAAATTTCTTCTTTTCCTTATTTCTCTATCTAGACTTGATTGGACTTTTTCAAGTCCAGAGTTCTTCTAGTAGAATGAAATGGATTTAGGAATTGATAGATCTTCAACCAATTTTCTCTAGTTTTTTAAGGAAAAATAGATTTTTAATGTTTTTAATGAGGCCGTAGTTCACATTTTAAAATCTACATAATGCAAAGCATTTGTGCTATTAATTTAAAGAGATTAAGTCATCCCCAAAGTAAAGCCATTAACGTGTTGTCAGCAATATGTAAAGTTATTATATATGGAGAAAAATCTACCTAAAATTTCAAGTTTGTAAAATAATGGTTGCTCCTGTTCAACAGAAAAAAAGGTGATGTATGTATGGATGTGTATATATATATTTTCCCCCAAAGCAGCAGAAAATAATGCAGGCGATAGGACCATGAAGAAACTATTAAGCTCTGCCATCAACTTGGTGCAGGGCTATGTCAGGGCAATTAGAGCTGCACCACGCTGCACTGTGCAGTACCGCTGTCAGCCTTAATCTGCGCACTGATGGGCAGCACGAAATCCAAGCTACAGCCCACAGGAAGCACAACCAGTGAACCCATATTGCTTTGACAGTTGCACTCATCTAGAAATAATGCAAAACGCTATTTAGATGTATACATCACGACCCTGTGCTCTGGGAAGAAAACAATCTAATGAGGGGCTGGGAGTCTGCTTGCCGAAAATAAGTAGTTACGGGATGCCTGTGTGAGCTCTCGGGTGTGTTTGCGGGTGTGTACATGTGTATGCATGGATGTGTGTGGTTGTGTGTCCTTTCTCTTTCTCTCACTCCTAAATCTCTTCGTGTTTTATCCTGTGGGAGCGCCGAGTGAGAGCTGCTTTGAGTGAACTGTTCTTTGCTTCGGAAGCTTCCGTAAAGAATTTGAAAATAGATGGGAGACTCTTCCACGAAGTGAGCTCGTGACGTTCAGTACCTGCAAGACAAACAGATTTTGGTTACGGACAGTTCCCCGCGTATGAATTCAAAGAAAGGGAAAGATAAAAGCCACCAATGAGTGGCGCGGTGCCGGGGAGCCGGCAGCCCCAGCGCCGGTGGCGGGCTGGCAAGCGAGCCCACCCCGGAGGAGGCGTCGTGTTCGCCCTCCCGGCGCCCAGCGGGTTACGTACTTAGGGCCAAAGCGGCGCGGAGTTGCCTCCGCCTAATCCCCGCCGGCAGCTGGGAGCCCCCTAGCTCCCCTCCCCCAGCAGCGGCCGAAGAGCAGGCCCTCCCGGGGCTGGCACCTCCCTCCTCACCCGCCCCTTCCCAACTGCCCGCCCTGTCACTGGAGGAGAGACCACCCGGAAAAGGAGGTCAGGTTTTCTGAACACCGACGAAATCCTACATACTTCAGGGTGCTGCAAACCTCCCCTTTGGCATGGAGGTGGCTGGGGAAGGATGGAACCTTCAAAGCCGAGACCTGCCCCACCCCCACAAAAAGCACAAATTCCTGAGAATTCGGTCCATTGGTCCTCCCGGGGAGATGAATTACAGTTTCTACCAAAATGAGGGTCTCGGAGAGACCAGTGCGGAGGAGCCCGGGGAAGCTGTTTGAGACTGGCCACGGAGGAGGGGAAAAGGACCCCGACACACCCGAGGGCGGCTCCTGCGCTGCTGCTGCTCCCGATGCTCCGGCCGTCCGTCCCTCCGTCCATCCGTCCTTCCGCAAGGGCTAGGCCCCCGGCTTCCCCTCAGTCCCTCTGACCCCGCTGGAAGGTGGGTCGAGGATGGGGGCAGGACGGCCCTTCACCCCGACCCGCCCCCTCAGGCCAATCAAGCAGCGAGGCGGGAAGGGAAACTCCCTGGCTGCTTGGAAACCTCCCACCTCAGCTTGGGCTCCCGCCGCCGCCGTTTGGGGGTTGGTTTCTCCTGCAGGCGGGAACTAGAGTCCCTCCGCCCTCCCTAAAGCACTAGATGTATTCCCGTGCTTCCCAAGAGGAGAAAAACGACGGTTCTCGCTTGTCCCGGGAGAAAAAGGGCTGTTCTTGCCCGTCCCGGAGCCCGGCTACAGAGGGGACTCCCACCCGAGCTCCGTCTGTTTTCTTTTGCACTAAGTACGGACTGTATAGCAAAGAAAGCTGGATTGAGAGAGCTGGCTCTCCAGGAGACCACACCTCGGCGTGTACTCGGAGATTATATTAACAGTTTATTCACAGGGTCAAGTTTTTAGGAATGTTCTCCCTACCCGCCACTAAACCACCTAGTCTTTTCTTTGGTTTTTTTTTTTTTTTAACAAGCTCTGTTTACATCCGAGTGTACCTAAACTTAGGAAACGCATATTTGTCTGTCATGACTTGAGGGTTTTTTTTTTTTTTTTTGCCTCTTAAGAAAAATTACAGCTCCCTATTCTCTTTAGCTTTAAATTAGATACAGTCATGATATATAGAATTTTCCCAATCACATGCACCATGAGCCAAACATAGGAAGGAAATATTATTTATCTTGGAAAGTGCTTTTATCAAGATTCTCACCCGATAAAATTCATGTAATTTTGGTGGATTACACTAATTTACCTACATCATCTTCAGAAGCCCCAGAACTACTTGGCAAATTTGTTTTATTAAAAAAAAATAAAATAATAATTAAAAACATTATCCCACAGAGATAACGAGCTTTGAAAGAGTTTAAATCTCTTCCTAGATAACCCAATTATGCAGAGATGCTGCCTGGAAGTCTCCAGATTCAGGGCCTCTGTTTGATACTTTAACATTCTTAATGATAATTCTTTAGTCTGTAATAGTAGGTCATTGCTATGGTTACTCTACAATGGTGCAACACTTTGCTTTCCCCTTCAGCTATTCGCTGAGACCGGGTAACCACATTTGTTGCCTAGCAACAGTTTTGTGACAGTATCGCAATCTGGGAGTTACAACAATAAGGATGTGATGGCTTCGGTTGGCCAGAGAGCAGAAAGCTACAGTCTGTGTATATGACTTAGCTGTGGGAGTTAGGCCCTATTGGAACAAGCATAGAGACGAAAACCTTAACTTTACGGGTATCTACACAAAGACTCTATAACCTACTCCCCACCTCTGGACACTTCCCATAATGAACTTGAATTGGAACTGAGAACCCCTTCTTACACTCCCAGGTAACTTCAAAAAATATTTACCAACACCAGAGTATAGTAATCCAGAAACAAGGGCACTTCTGGATCTGCCTGCTCATTTTGGGCAAATCTTTACATTGTCAATGGGTTGGAGGCCACTAAATCATGGATACTTATCCAGTCAAATCCAGATGTACCTGATTGAATTTGGGCAAACTATAAATGAATTGTATAATTTTGTCTGACTTTTTTCCTATTGTGTCTGAAAATTGAACTGACCAAAAGCCTTCTCTGGCATGATTACAGAACATATGTGTGTATGTAAGTATGTATATGAAATTATGTATGTGTGTATGTGTATATGTCACATACACATAATGCATTTGCCCATCATATGTCAATTTTAGCATTACTCCTGGGCAGACTGAGCTTTTCCCAAACCAAGGCAGTTCTGCATACACCTAATTTTAACACAGGACATAACCAGAAGTGTCTGACTTCTGGATTGGTCTACAAAACACCTATGTCTCTATGTCTATATTTCTATAGCGCCCATCATCTTAGCTCCATTCACATTACACATTGTTTCAGACAACTGAACAATTAACTTCTGTTCTAGGCCTTGATTTAGATGAATACATACCACAATAGCAGCTACTAATTGCATTTACCATACTAAAAGATTTTAAAATCTATTATATTTTTTTCCCTCTTTGTGAAAGCCCATTCTTAAATTAGTATGGGGAGGGGGGGAAATCCCAAACACAATAAGCCAAAGAAAATAGATGTTAATTGTCTCTTCCTTTCCTATTTCTCTTCTCTTAGCTACATTTGGTATTTTTTTTCTATAGGGATCACACTTACACCCACTAGTGTTATCAAGACTATGATCAATTTGTGAGCTTTCTTAGAGCTATCCTTCTATACCTCCTCCCCTTGAAAACCAATTCAAGCTATGAATCTAGAGCGACCTAACAAGTCAATGATCTAAAGCAATTTTAACTCCCTCTTTATTTTTTCTTTCCTAGTGACAATTTTTCTGAAGGATGGACAATTTCCCTGGTGATAAAATCACTACAAAGGCTGTTTGGTTTGAGGTTATGATGACTCTCTGCTTGATTAGTACTGTGCTGAAAAGACACAAGCCGCTTAGATAGCTGAGTGTCTGCGCTGGTCCTCAACATTTACTTTTGCAATTTAAGGGTATAAAGAATGAGAATTTGTGTTTCTGTCAGAGGCAGGGAAATTGCTAGGAGTAGAGGAAATAAGCAAGATGAATCTAGAAGTGACACTGAATTACATTGAGTATAGCATGATTCTCATTAATGGAATGATAACATGAAGATGTATAGAGGGAATGGAAAAAGTTGTTTCTTTTCCCTTTTTGGCATTGGCTTTTTTATATAATAGAAAATTAATAAGTTCATAATTCTGCATTCATGGGCTGCATGTGTACATGTTTCAAGAACATTTATTTTTGAAAGCACTTTAGAAAATAAAGGCAGAATTTCAATGAAAATATTTTCGTTTGAATACCATAAAGGAAGAAAAATAAAATGCTCTTTGTACTGACATGAAAATTTTAAAACAAAACATGAGTCTGCCAATAGGAAATATTAACAAATGAAAACTTCTTAGATCTGCTTTCCAGGAAAATTGGGGAAATTAGCAACCAAAATTTAAGTTTTGTTGTAAATGCTTAAACATCATACTTTGAAATTCAAAAATATTCCCTAAATAGGTGATGATATAAGGTAGAATGTTCAAACTAAACAAAAGACTGGTAATTTACTAATACGGAGCAATGATATGAGAGATAAATGGGAAACCCAGTCTTAACAATTAACTGAGAAAATGTATACCGAAGATCAGGAGGGTTAATTCTTGTTCCATCACTATCTTATCCACATCCACTAAAAGCTTATTTATTTAAAGACTAATATTATTCCCCACCTACCCACCTGACATTTCCCCTAATTCCAATGGGCCTCCCACTTAGGAGGAAAAGAAGGGTTCTTCCACCATAAATAGATACTTCCTGAGCCCCCTATCGTCTTCCTTTACCTTTTCAGTTTGACATTTGGGCTGATTTGTCTTGTTTCACAGTTTATTTATCTACAAAATCAGGTTAGCCACACAACATAAAATGAAGATCTATTTCTTTAAAAATTTAATGAACACAGGCAACTAAGAACTCACCTTAACCATTACTTTCTTTTTTCTACCCATAATTATAAGTGAGGAGAAAAAAATGTGTTTTTCATTTTACTTCATAAGTAGTACTCCTTGGTTAAAGGTACAGTTAACAGTAAAACAAAGAAAAATAAAAACGGGAAGAAAAAAAAGGGATAGAACCTCACTTGATCAGTTTGTTTGTTTTTTCCTTTTTAGTCTTTATTTATTTATCTATTTTAATTAATTATCCACTTTTAGAACAGTTTTGAATTCCTAAAAGGAGCAAAAATAAATATTTATTAATTTGAGGGAAAAGTTTGTTTTTAAAGCCCCAAATTCCAGTCGGTGGAGCTTGAGAGGGGAAAACTCATAGCTTTTGTCTCTTCTGTCCCATTCACTGTTGGGATAGGTAAAATCAGGAATTAGATGAAATCTGGTAAGAATGGACTGTATTTCTGTTCCCAAGGGAGTACTGTGGGACCTAACCTGCTTCATGTCATCTGGGCTCTAGTAGCATCTGGATAGTTCCTTTTCTATATAGTAGAGCCTCTGGCAGTCCTGGCTCCTCTAATCCATGTCAGGGAAGCAAGAGCCTCTCAGTCCAATGCTAACATCTGGTCAATTTGCAAGAATATCTCAATTTCTACTATACGGATAGTTTTGGTTTAAAGTTTTGAAAGTACATGAAATGGGCATGATGCTAAAGAAGTTTCCAACACATTAAGAAAAAAATAATAAATCTATAATTATATAAGATAACAATAGATAAAATGCATATTTTTTCTCGAAATTAGCTAGAAACTACAGATAAAATAAACAAAATGAAAATTGAGATCAAACCATATAAAAACATTTTCATATTTTAAAAAAATTCTGATGACTGAGAATAGTATGGAGAGTTGAATACTTAAAAAATAAAGAAATTATATGAGCTAGGGGCTTTACTATTTATATATGCATTAGCATATCCTTCTCCTCTTTCTGTGATTGCTTTCCAAGCTTGTCACATTCCTTCAATTCTTTTTGATGCTTGGATTTTTGCAAGCATAAACTAACCTAAACTCAAATACTAAGTAGCCAAGATCCTGATGCTTACTCCCAATTTCTCCAACAGTATCTCAGGAAGTAGTCAGGTTCTTTAAAACTTGCGTTTGAATTTTTGCAAGTGATACTTGTCAATACTCTTCACTTCATAAGAGAAGTGAAGACTCCTTTTGTATTTTAGTAGAAAATAATCAGTCTTTTTTCATTCTCTTTTATTTAATCTAAATTTTATATAGTAAATTTGTTTGAAGTAAGGTGTGCCTGTGAAGTGTCAGGAGCAGATGTACCATCACCATAGAAATGATGTAGAGAAAGGTATTGGTTAGAAGTAATTTGCCACTCTCAATGATCCTGCCTACAAGCAGCAAGTCCTCAATGGTTTATGCCATGGTTACAGAAATCAAGAAGGTGGGGTATTTAGTGAGTGAGGATGGAAGGGCAGCATTTCCTGACAGAGGGCAGAATACACAAGAAGAGAGAACCCAGGTCTTTAGGCTGGTTGTCATAATAGTGTGACTACAGAATTGTGTTGGAATGAAAGAACTAAGTGAGACCTCATCAAAGAACAGTTTGAATTTGGAATGTCTAGCTACTTTTGTGGCTTTTCTTTACAACTATTTTATGTCATGTGTCTCAGGAAATGATCAATTACAGGAAGAAAAAAAGAGCTTTTCAACATAGTTGTTGATATTGATAAAAAGTGGTATGGGAATTCTTAGGAAAAATGTAATAAACCAAATCAGTGTGTGTGATATATAATATTTTTTTCCTGGTGGAATTATTTAATTAACATAGATAATTATAAATTATTTTAGAAAATGATGAAGAACATTTAATATTTTCAAAGTATCTGCTGCTGCAAAATAAACAGATAGCTCTATTTAGATAGCTATTCAACCAATTAATCAATATACAAGTAGTTAATATGTACATTTTCACTGGCTACAGGGGTGGGGGGCATGCCTGGAATTATCTCCCTCCTCTGCCTCTCCGACTTCCTTCAAGTCTGTGCTAAAATTCTATTTTCTACAAGAAGCCTTTCTGGATTCTTTTAATGCTACTTATTGCCTTTTGATGATTATCTCCAATTATATGCCCTGTTTGTACATAGTTCTTTTCCTGTTGTCTTCTCATTAGACTGTGAACTCCTTGAGAGAAGGACCTATCTTGTGCCCTTCTTTGTACCTCTAGGTACAGCGTCCCACTTACTTAGTGCTTAGTAAATGCTTGTTTACTGACCGACTACTGTGTGCTAGAAGTAGTGGTAGGTACTGGGCATAAAAGTATAAAGAATGAAACAATTTCTACTCATGATAAACTTACATGCTAAAAAGGAAGTACATAAAAAATAAATGCTGCACAAATATAAAGTTAATAAATATACTTATACATATGAAGTACTTAAATATAAGGTAGTTTGGGAGCTTAGGGGATCAGGAGAAGTTTTATGCAAAAGATGGTGCCTGAGCCGCATAAAATAAAGGAAAAGAGGGACTATATGAAGTGGAGCTCAAGTAAGGGGATATTACTTGGGCTATGTAGGAATTGGGATAGCGGGCTTGTTACTACAGCATTACTTTTGTTTTGCTGAGCTTAAGGTATAACAAAAATAGTCTTCTCTTGACTGACTGCAAGTCACTTCTCACTGTAAATGGGACAATAGGGTAAATAATCTTGCTATACTGGAGACTATGGGAATGGGTTATAGCAAGGATCTTCCCTTTCTTAATATAAAGGGTAAAGTTGAGATATCCTTGAAGATATTGCCCCTCATTTATAGGCTTACAGAAGCAAATTTGTATTCTACAGCACATATTAACCAATAGAGATGAGAAGATTTAGATAGTGAGATGATGTCTGCTAGCAAACAATGATGTGCTGTGTCAGGCCCCAGAACATTATGTGGACTTCTTAGTAAGACTTATGATTACTTAAAAGAGTAATAATGTCTGATAATCCATACAGGGGTAAAATGAAATGGATAAAAAATGCTATTGTCTAAACCAAGGATTCTTAACCTTTTTTGTTTCATGGCCCCCTTTGGCAGTATGGTAACACATACGAGCCTCTTCTCGGAATATTTTTAATTGAATAAGATACACAGTCCCCAAACACACCCCAACCTAAGGTTTGTAAAAATAAAGATGCAATTTTCTCCTATCGAAGTCCATGGGAGCCCCACCCTCTTCTCTAGGGAAAACTAAGAATCCTAGGCTTAAATTATGATATGCAGTTGAATGGCCAGTTCACTTAATGAGCACATCAATACATATATACGTATGTGTGTGTGTGTGTGTGTGTGTGTGTGTGTGTGTGTATGTATATATATCGGAAGTAGGAAATGCAGGTGAACAATAAGCTGGGCAAAGTATTGATTAAGAGGAAGAGAATGTGGGGGATTGCATTTGCAAGCTGTCTTGCGTTTTGATGATCTTAAACTTCTCAAAAACCAGTTTTTTAATGCAAATGTTCCACAAATGATGCTGCTTGGTTGTGAATTTTAGGATATCATAATCTCTGAAGAATCAAAATTGTAGGTGAACAAAGATCAGTGGAGATCAATGCATGAAAATAAGCTGAAAAAAATTTCCAGCAGTAACTTATGCTGAAGAAGTGGTGCAATGGATATTGCTTAAGCAAGTGTACATGATCAGAGAAGGGGGTTGGTGGGTCATGCAATGAAAATGAAGGATAGTAGATGGACAATCAAAGTGCTCCACAAAATGCAAAAGACCTACAAGAAGGGCTCTAGCACACTGAGTGGATCCTCTGGGGATAAACTTTGAGAAAATACGGACAAAAGCGATACAGAAGGCATGGATGGTTTGTGGTTTTAAGATTTGCAGCAATGGAGAAAAATATATTTAATGAGATCTCAGATCCACTGAAATATTGAAATATAAGTTAATCTTTTTAGGTTATAAAAGTCTCTAGTGTATGCTGGATATACCAGCACTTCCCACTGGCTCTTAGCAAAGAAAGAAAATAGCATTTTCTCCCTACCTCACCTATCCTAATTGGCTCAGGTGATCACACACTAGCAGCTAGTTGAAGAACAGTTAAGATATCTTATCATCTAGTCCACCTGTGTAAAAATGTGTCTTCTTCATCGAGCAAGTTATGTTTGGTTCAATTACACGAGGGATGTATAGAATATTAGGAACCTCTGAGTCAAATTCTCTCATCTCTCTCTCTCTCATCTATTTAGAGATATAGACATATAGATATACATATATAGACATATATAAACATATATGTATGCATATATGTGTGCACATATATACTATACACATAGTTACACACACACATTAATATGCATGCATAACTGGGGAATATAGATTCCTCAATGAGAGTTCTATATACCATTTGGAGCATATGTCTAGTAAAAAAAGAACAAAACAAAACAATTATCCTAATGTCTTCAATATTTACAAATTCTTTTAGCACTGTGATACCAAATTTCTCAGACAAGACCTAAGTGTCTACATTATGACAAAACAACCCAAACTGGTTTTTTTTTTGGTAGAGAGAGAGGGAATCCCTAGCACCAAGTACAGGACCTTTAACAAAGTAGGTTTGCTGAACTGAATTACATTGAACCAAATCAATTTAGACAAACAACTGGTCAATAATGTAAAAGAAATCACAGTAGGTTAAAAAAAATTGCCAAATTTTCCACTTCTTACCTAATTGTTACTATATCATCAAAGCCCTGTGATTTTATCACTATAGGAAATTTTTCCACTTACTGGGATAGTTTGCAAACCTTTATAAACCATCTCTCTAAGACCAACACCTGTCCCCCCCACCCCCCACCACCCAAGGAAGGCAACAAGATCCTCCTAGACCTAGTTCCTCAGACTTGAAACCTTCTTCACTCTCTATATCCAATCTTTTACCAAGGTCTGTCAATTTTACCTTTGCAATACCTCTCCAATATGTCCCCTTCTCTCCTCTCTCGGCCACCACTCTAGTAAGGCTCTCCTCACCTCATGCTTGAATTATTATAATAGCCTGTTGGTGAGTCTGCCTGCCTCACATCTCTCCCCATTTAGCCATCAAAGAAATTTTCCTAAAGCACAGGTCCAACTTAACTAATCTCAGTGGTTCCTTCTGGTGTCCAAGGTCAAATACAAAATCTCTTTGGTGTTCAAAGCCCTTCATAACCCCCTACCCCCACCCTCACCTCCTAATACCTTTCCAGTTTTTTTAAACTTTATACCCTCCCAAGTAACTTTCCACTCAGTGACACTGGCCTCCAAAGTCCCAGCATTCTCTCTCTGGCTGTCTCCCAAGCCTGGAATGCTCTCCTTCCTCATCTCCACCTAATAATTTCCCTGACTTCCATTAAGTTCCAAGTCAAATTCCATCTTTTATAGAAAGCCTTTCTCAACACTTCTTAATTCTAGAGTCTTCCCTCTGTTAACCTTTTCCTATTTATTCTGTACATAGCTTGTTTGTACATTTGTTGGCTTGTTTTTCCTCCATTAGTTTGTGAGCTCCTCCATGGCAGGGACTGTCTTTTGTTTCCATTTGTATGCTCAACTACAGTTGGTACTTAGCAGGTGCTTAATGAATGTTTATTGACTCAACTGACTGACTACAACTTTTTTTTTTTAACTGAATTTTACAGAGTTGTTGGAGGCTCAGAAAGGTTAAGTGACTTACCTTTGATCTGAGAGCTAGTAGGTTTCACGAGGCTTTTAAATCAGGTCTTCTTTAATACATAGCTAACACAACTCCTTTAAGATCAGCCTCATTGTTACTTTTCCCCCCAAGAAGCCTTCCCTAAACTAACTCTACAATGCATTATCCATCCCCTCACTTTGATACTGACCTTAACCCACAGCATTTCATCACTCGGTATTCCCTCAGCTCCTTAGATAATAGTTCTTTTTATCACATGTACTGTGTGTACGGATTGTCTTCTCAAAAAAATGTAAGCTCCAAGTCCAAGATGTGTCTTCTACTTTTATGTGCTCCATTGTGCTTAGTACCATACACCCAGTAGCAGCTTACGGAATTCTTATTGAATAAGTGAATCTTAGGAACATTTACCTGTGAACTAGTTACTGACACTCAATGAGTGTTCAAACAAGCAACGCAGACTTTTGTTATTTTTAAAAAATATATATACTTTTGTGTTCATAATGGAGGTCATGGGGCTATAGGATCATAGATTTATAGTTAAAAGGGAGCTCAGAAGTCATCAAATCCAAACCCCTCATTTTATAAAGGCCTAGAGAAGTTACATGGCTTGTTCAGGCTTGCATAGCTAGTGGCTAAGGCAGGATTCAAATTTAGGTCTTCCTGACTTTGTCCTAGACTGAGTTCATTTCCTAAAGCCCAGTGCTCAGCTGTGATACCTCTCTACTTTTGCAAGTGACACAAAGATGGACCATTTACTTTACACATTTATTATATAATTGTGAA
Organism: Phalanger gymnotis; assembly: GCA_028646595.1. Lineage (NCBI taxonomy): Eukaryota > Metazoa > Chordata > Mammalia > Diprotodontia > Phalangeridae > Phalanger > Phalanger gymnotis. The sequence goes on from CM053622.1 coordinate 374,650,599, forward strand.
TTTGCATTCACTATGCAATAAGCACCTACTACGTGCCAGGTGCTATGGTACATGATACAGATACAGACAAAAATGAAACAGTTCTTCCTCTTAAGGAGTTTACATTTTATCAAAGAAGACAACAAGTACAGAACACAGAGTAAACACGAAATAAATACAAGGAAGTAAAGAAGGGAGGTCAATAGTAGTTGAGGGAGAGATCAGGAGAGGCATTGTGTAAAAGATACTGTTTGAGTTGCCTCTTGACACAAATGAGGGATTCTGTACAGCGGATGTGAGGAGGAAGTGCTTTTCAGGAATGTGGGAGAGCCAGGGCAAGTCAAAGATGTGGGAGATGGAGTGCCATGTATGAGAAACAGAGAGACGACCAATTTGCCTGGGCCCACAGAGAAAAGAAAGGATAGTAATATCTAATGAACCTGAAAAGATAGGTTGGGGTCAAGTTGTGAGGGTTTTAATAGCCAAATAAAAGGAATTTATAATCTGTCCTAGTAGCAATAGAAAGTCTCTGGAGTTTCTTGAGTAGAGGAGTGATATAGTCAGATCTTAAGAAAAATCGCTTTGGCAATTGTGTGGAGGCCAGGTGAAGAGTGGGAGAGATTTGAGGCAGGAAGACCAATTAGGGGGCTATTGTTGATTGTGAGTTGATGGAGTAATTTTTTGGGAGACATTTATGATGTTACTTTAAAACTGTTGTGAGGCTTTTGTGGAAGAAGTATTCTAGATTTTACTAAGAATATTAGAGCCCTTCAGTTTCCCAGCCACTAGGTGCTGGCAGGAGTCATTTTTTGGGTAATTGACTGAGCAACCTAAACATTTGAGAACTTGCTTGAACTAGACACAAAGGAAAGACATAAATTATAGACAGAATACTTATAACTTATAAATATAAGTCATATAATTTCCCTACAAAGTAACAGTATCAAATGTAATACTATGAATTAATAAATGAAATTAGCTAGAAATAATTGAATAGCATACAACTGAACAAATCATTAAAACTATCCTCTAATATATAGCCTCTTCTGCTTTGAACCAATTTCTTAAGGATATGTTTCTTTTAAAATCCTAGCTTTGTCAGCCACTGTCATTCAGTCTGTGACTCCCTGTTATGAACTCTCCCTGTCACCTCCTGACAGGGCTCTGACAGCTTCCAGAGTGACAGTTTTGTCCCTAACACTGATTTTTTTTCAACTTAGTTAAGGTTACATTAACTTAATTAGGCTAGAAATATTCTCTTTTTGTTACAATCAGCCTCCAGCCCAGTTGTTCATACTGTCTGATATCGCTATACTTTTCCTTCCAGATCCTTCCAAACTCTCACCTCTCTCAGCAGCCCAGTCAGAATGCCCCTTTCTCTGCTACAAAATGTTATTGCTTTATAAAGGGGCTAGAATTCTTAAAGGGCCTTGAACCTTTTTATACTATATAGCTCATGTATGCATTGGAACATATTGTGCACAAGAGAAATAGCACTCATTTTAAAGTTATGATAAAGTTTTGAGGTGGGGATGAGGTTGTATCACAAAATATCCAAAGTCTCTATTTGATTACTGGTGAAAAACAAACTGCCTACTAGACTATAAGTATCTAGCAAATGCTTCTCTTGTAGCAAATACTTAATGTTAGTTGAACTGAATTGAAATAGCATGAGAGCAATTAATTCAGTAGTGCTGGCTACTTCAATATCAGAAGTACCAGTGACTACTAAAAGAGAGGGCATTTATGACAGATTAAAATGAATAATGAAGCCCCAACATAGGAACCAATTCATAACAAAAATCTAACAGAACCATATATAGCTAAATTATTACTACAAAGGGGGTATGATAATTATTTACAATTATAATCCTTACTGCTCATATGTTACTTTTCATCCCCAAAACACTAATTAAACTTTTTCTTACAGGCTTTTTCAGTGATTACCCAGACTGACACAGCTTGAAATCTTCAATAGAAGCCTAAGGTAATCACTTATGGAAAAATCACTGTTGGGATTACACTTGGTTCTGGGAGTGTAAATAGCTATGATACATAGGTTATTTAGGTCCTAATGGGAATTCATTGTACTCTGGAAAGTGTCAGGTATAGCAGGTTACGTGACCTGGACAATCCCTTTCCCTCCCCCCACTCATTTCCTGACTACTTTGCTTCATTTTAGAGTACTTGAATATCATGAAAGACACCATAGCTCATAAATAAATTCTTTGGGTACAAAAGTTCCTTTTCCATTAAGAATTATGAAAAAAAAGATCAAAAAACTTTGACTCAGATTTTGCATTCACCTGGAGAACTAAGCTGCTTAAAATATCCATTGTGTTCACAGAACAATATGGTAGGTGATGAGGATGTGGGGGTGGTTGTATCTCCTTTTGGAGCAAATTTAAGACTTCATATAGTCTGGTAAGCACTTCTTTTTTTAAAATAAAAATCTACCTACAAGTTTAATGTGAAAGATAAATTGTGATTTTAAAATTATCTAAGTAGGATTAATGAAACTAACAGAATGATGGTAACTATTGTGGGGGAAATATTCCTTCAGGTGATTGGATTTTACTGCTTTTATCTATGGGCCACTGCAAGTCAGTGTGGAGCAGAAGACGACCCAGGTTCATATCCTACTTTTGTCACTTACTAGATATGTGACCTGGAGCAAGCCACCTAATTTTTCTGGGTCTGCTTTCTTATCTGTAAAATGACAGAGCACTCTAAGGTTCCTTCAAGTTTTGTATCTATGCTTTGATGATCCAAAGAGTAGTCATTAATGAGCCAATATCAACTAGATGGAGGCATCCAGTAGAGTAACTGAGAAAGCACTCAAATTTATCAGAGAGTTAAAAAGCCTCCCAAGAAGAAGTGGTGAGCTATGAAAGATGACGATGTTAAATAAATTCAGACAAAGGTCTCAGAGGAATAACAGAGAATTATAAAACTTCCTTACAAGAAGAACTAGAGAGCTATATTCAGTTGAATAAGATAAGCCCCAATATTGATATGTATCACATATAGTGAAAATCGTAATGTCATATCAGTTAAGGGTAAGTTGGTAAGGAAAGTGGAAAATGCCCACCATATTCTCTGTGCCAATTTAGTCCTTTAAGATGTGACTTTAGTAATTTTTTTTCTCTTCCACAGTCTCCTAGTTCTCTAACCTTTACACCACGCCTCCCTACTCAGCTTACCTCTATCCTGCATGCCACAGGCCACACTTTCTATTCCACAGGCCCCAGTCATGGAGTCAATCCCTCTATGGATGAGTTAGCTTTGCAATGAGAAAAATCTCTATTTCAATGCTATAATACAGGGCTGTCCAACCTTAGGTTTTTATTGAAGCAAAAGACAACATATTTTGATTTGCCATTTTAGTGAGAGCTCTGTGGTAGCTCCACTTCATTTACTAAAGCATTTATGTAAATTTCTGTGCTTGCAGGCGGGTGGCATCAGCTGCATAAATTGCACTGTGGGCTGCATGGGGACCATGGGCCACATTTTGGACAGCCCTGCTATATATAACATACACACCTAAATTATTCAGCTAATCTCATAAAAGCATACTGTTCATAAAGAGTGAAACTAGGTTTGAGAATATAAATAGCTCAGCACATATCACCAATACTGCAAACCATGTCCTACAAATATCAATAGCATAATACATTGTATGTAAAAGTCAATTCCCCAAATATCCAGTTTATCTTCTTTAGCTACTTAATTTTTCTTGCTTTGATCACAAAATTTATACCTGAACGGGCTTTAAGAGATACACACTCTTCAGTTTACAGATAAGGAAATTGAAGCCCAAAGAGGTAATGAAACTTGCCTGAGGTAGTACATAGTTATTAAGTAGCAGAACTAAAATTCAAATCCAGGTCTCTTGAATCCAAGTCTAGATCTCATGCTTCTGCAACAATGCCTCTTTCAAAAAGTTCCCAGCTTTCTGAACCAAGCAAATGACCTTAATTATTGTAGGATGCAAATTCCTCTTCATGGGTACCTATACTCTTTAAATTGTCTGCAGAACACAAAGGTTAGCATAAGTACCACATACAACTGGATGTTTAATAAAATGCTTTTTGATGATGATGACTGATAACACAGGCGCATGAAGTTTTTGGTGTTTTTTTTAAGTCATTTCAGGTGTACCCAACTCTTTGTGACCCATTTGGGGTTTTCCTGGCAAAGAAAATGTAGTGGTTTTGCCATTTCCTTCTCCAGCTCATTTTACAGACAAGGAAATTGAGGAAAACAAGGTGAAGTAACTTGCCCAGGGTCACAGAGCTACTAAGTATCTGAGGACAGATTAGGAAGAAAAGTCTTCCTGACTCCAAGCCTGACACTCTATCCACTGTGCCATTTAGCTGCCTTTTTTTCTTTTTTTTTTTTTTTGGCTGACACTCTGTCAAGTTTTATTGTATAAGCCAAGTAGAGGGGTACTATGTACAGAGGAGATAAGGGAGAATCATTTTTGGTTTCTTCCTCCTTGGACAAAGTCTACTCTTTTTAAAAAAATTAATTAATTTTTAGTTTTCACCATTTACTCCCATAAGATTTTGAGTTCCAAATTTTCTTCCCACTGATTTACTCGTTCTTAGCCTGTAGATGCTCTTCCCAGTGCTTTCAGGCTTCCTTAGTCTTGGACCATTGAGCTTTAGCCTGGTCAGTCAGGAGCTTCTTTGTGCCTTGTCTGCCTTCAGTTTATGAATTTGCTCCATTATGATCTGACAGTCAATGTTCTTGGATTCATGATATCTTTGGAATAGATGGCACAGAATCCTCATTCTCCTCATCCAGGTACCTTTTTTTTCATTTTTTTTCCTCATTATTTTGACACACAAATTGATCAATAACCTCAGAGATTAATATCACAATTTTAAGAAATATGTGTATTTTTTTCCTTAGGCATTATGTTTGTCCTTGTCACTGATTCAATTAAACTAACGAAGTAACATCTTTATTGTTGTATGAAGGCAGCATCTTCATTTTATCTTGAATAATAAGTCTTTGCTCTAATCTGGCCAAGGCATTTTTTTGACAAGGTATAGACGAAAGCCTAATGGAGGAAAGTCACAAGGTTAATGTTTCTAGCTCTAGGTGGTCAGGCAAAAGGTCTCTCTTGAACATAAGGTTTGTGTGTGACTGTTCCACAGCAATTTTTTATACCACAATAATACTGTAAAAAGATAGTCCTATAAGCTTGTTATAAACTTTAACATGAAAGGTAATATTTGGTTTTCAATGTAATTTTGAATTCTCACTGGTATCAATGAGCATTCAGAAAGATGAAAAGTGGTACCCCATGACTCTCAGTGAAAAAATTAAAAGGTAAAAACTTTATTGCATATACTTAAAAGGAAAATATAGACAAACTTAAAAGTTTAGCATGATAAATCTTGAACACATTGTAGTATGTTTTGTAAACTAATTATAAAACAAAGTTGGTTGGAATTGTGCGTTTTTAACTTAAATTTTATATATTTGCATACCCTACAGTACATCACTTCGATTTACTATAACTCCTCAAATCTAGTTACAATTGCATTATAAATAGCCAAACCAAACATAGAAGTTCTAATAAGTTAGAAAAATTAGTCACTGACAGCTTCAGTTCTTGCTATAGTAAACCACGCATAGAATAAAATCATTGTTGGGAAAAAAATTAAGTTTCATTAAAGTTTTCAGTGTACGTGAAAATTTGTATTACTTTATAGCTCATAGTAGTGCTATGGTCAAAATAATATCTATTTTAAAATTTATTTTTATATGCTACTACTTATTTGATTCTCACCAAATTATATAGAAAGGTCAAATAAAATTATTAGGTATGAAACTTCACTGTCTTGAGTTAAAACACATGAAAAGTTAGGTTGGGCTAATCATAAGGTCAATGGCATTTTTCAAACTGAAGATATTTTGTATTTACATAAGACAAAAATATTTAAAAATTTAAATACTCCCTTGAAAATCTGTACGACCAAAACTAACATTGTATTAACATTCCCATGTACTTCCAATCTTTACTTCCAGATCCATTCTTCTTCAAGACCTCTCTCATGAAAACTTTTAAGCCAAAGCAGTGAGGTTTTAAGTGAGATTCCTTAAGTTTAAAATCCTAGAAATATTGACAGATGCTTTATTACGGTGTCACATATGGTGGCAAGTATATACAATTTAAGTGGAGGTATTTTTTGCAAGCTATTCTTCCCATATTCAAAACTCAGCTTTGGAATTTAAAAAGGGCTTTGCTAATTATGCCATACATTGCAATAAAATTTTCTCTGTTAAGCCAATTTTTTCTATACTTTTTCTTACTTATACCACCAGAATACTATACTTTTTCTTACTTACACCACCAGAATTAATTAATTCTATGGGACTCATTTTTGTGGAATATAACAACAAAAATTATAGCTTACATTTACAATAGAAAGAAAAATGGAGACTTTTTTTCTTTTACTAAATATCAAGACCTAAAATTTTGCCTATTTAGAAAAATTGTTGGTATCTTATAAACTAAACGACACTTAGTATAACAGAATACAATTAGTGATATAACTCTGGTGTTTCAAACTGATATAAGAAAATCTGGCTTGAACATTTTTCTGAGGATGTAAGCCAAGATTTAATGATTTAAGATTTAATGATTATTTACTTTTATTTTCATCTATTTCCATAGGTGTTTTTGTTGCTGTTTACCTAAAAACAACTAAAACAATGACAAAATATAAGAATGTGGCATACTGTCTCTAGGCTCAGTTGAACACCAATGGGTTATAGGAATAATACAAATAAAATATATACCTGTCTCACTTATTTCAATTATTTTGAGAAGCAGAATTATTTAGTCCTAGTCTTCATTTCATTTTATTTACTTAAAAAAACCTGGACAAAACTAGAAAAACATTACACTTTCCACAGATTTCATGGGAACAGTGAAGTAGCTACCCATGTTACCTTGAGCAGGTAAATTCACTTAAATATTTTGGGTCTTTGATTCTTCTCCTAAAAGAAGGGTGGGATAATATAACTACTGATGTCTTCACCAGCTGTAAAGATGAGGTCCTACTATCCTAGTGAAGAAGATTCACTTCTTCAATGGTGATGGACTATTCGGAAATGGGCTCATCTTTAGCCCACTTATATTATCTGGTTCCTACTGTTTTCTTCTGCTTTTGAACAAAATACCAAAGGGAAAAGCTACAGTCTTACTAATTTAGATTCAAAAGTCATTTATCCATTTATTCAAAATATACTAAATTTAAATCATTTATATGCCTTATATAAAAAAGAGGTATAATTAAGAATTTTGGTAGGCTTTTTTTTTTTTGGCAATAACTATGCCTTATTCTTGATCTGATCCCCTACCTCCACTCCTTTATAAAAATACAAAGCCTAAAACTACAGGGAAAAAAAATTTTTTTCTACTTGTAATGTTAATACAATTTGAAGATTTTCCCATCCATTTATAGGCCCACAGGACCTGCTTGAGTCACATGGAAGTCTGAGTCACAGGAGCCTGTGGTGGGAAAAGCTTAATGCATGGGTGGAGCAGGAAGGAGTGAAGCAGGAAGGGTGGAGCAGAACTGAGAGGAAGTGAGACTGAGCAGTCAGAGCTTCGAGAGACAGACACAGCAGCTAGCATGGGTAAGAGAGGGAGTGATTTTGCTTGAGGGTGTTCATTTGTGGAAGGCCTAACAGAGGAAGGCCTTAACATCCTTGGGGATGTCGGTGGCCTCTGCATTGATCATGTGAATAGATTTCTTTGTTGCTATGATGGATTGGGCTTTCTGATGTTTGAATAAATGTTTTGGTTTTGCCTTCAATGAAGAGAGTCTGTTATATTTTGCTATTCTGAACTATGCTGGTATATTCATAGCAGCTGTACTGTGATACTCTGTGAGTATCGCATTGGCGCTACACTACTTCAAAGTGACTAAAAGTCAGGCAGCACAACTTATTAGTATGGAAAGACACAAAAAGGATGAAAAACATAGATATTTTTTCTTTTGATGTGTCATACCAAAAAAGAAAAAAAAACCCTCAACATTTGCCCAAATAGTGGGGCTGCGTCAAGACTAGCACCACATCCCTTCTAGTATCCAGACTATATCCATGGCGCTTATCTAATTATGCCACTAATATACAGAATTTTAGAGCTCATCGAACTTAAACTCATTTTAAAAAGGAAACTCAAGCAAGATGAAGTGACTTACCCAAGGTCACATAGTCACTGGAAGATCTGTAGCAACCTTACATTTATGTTCTCAAAGACTCAAATTTCCACAGTATATCATTGTAATGGTAATATAGATTTGAGGATCTATCCCACTCATTAATAGGCCATGTGACCTGTTTATGTCACAGTAAGCTTAAGTCACATGTGGTGGGAGCAGCTTGCTGTGAGGAAAAGGAAAGTGTGTCACAGGAAATGCAGAGAGAGCAGTTAGAACTGAGGGAGAGAACAGACAAAGACATGCTAGCTGTGTTGTGAGTGATTGTTGGTGGCAAGGCCCCAGCAGGGGGCAGAAAGGTTATGGGATAGAATAGTCCTCTGCCATGTTATTGTGTATTAAGTTCTTTGCTGCTGTGATGGATTGGGCGTATTGGTTTTCGGATCTGGTTCTCTGGTGTCTGAATAAAAGGTTTGCTTCTTCTACCTTCTATATGGAGAGTCTCTTATATTTTGCAATATAGAACCACATAGGCATATTGACAATTATCATCTATATTGTGATTATTGCCTTAGTAATTACAATCATGTACTCTCTGCAAACAAAATGAGTATTTTTGGAAAGAGCACTGAATTTGGAGTAAGAAATTCTGGGGAAACCAAGGATTCTATACTCTAGATACTAATGCTAAAAATTTCTAGATTTTAATTTTTTTTTCATCTGGCAGGCCCGGGACACTCTATTCCACTCAGTGTTGTGTCTGGGTTTCAGTGGATCAAAACGTGCTCTTGCTATCCCAAGTCTGAACTCTGAAATTATTTTCACTTAAAATCAAGTTCTGTGCTATAATTCAGTTACAGTGTAGCTTATGTGGGTTTTTGTGGGCCGTCCGAAAAACCTACACATATATAACATTGTTTCTTTGGAAGAATATATTGTGTTTCAAACTTAAAGTCCATTTGGAAGTTTAAAATTATCTGGGGCTTATTTTCTGAATTTGTAACATCTTTGGCAAATTAGATTGGGTGTTCTGGGACTGCAGGAAGGCCGGTTTGGGTGAAAAGGGACAACTGGTGAGAGAAGTCAGAAGAGAAGGATCATAAGTTTCTATTGGATCAAAAAAGTAATGCATTGGGATTTCTTTGAGCTGGGGCTTGGGCTAGATGACTTCTGAGTCCTTTCCTCCCTTATAATTGGATGATTCCATGAATCTGAGTTTAATTCTTTAACTCTGCTACTTGTGGTCTGTGTAATTTTGGGAAAATACCATCCCAGTCTTCAGATTTTTCACCTGTAATGTGAGGGGATGATTTCTAAGGTCCCTTCTAGCTTTAAAGCCTACAATCCTGGATACCTCAGATTCCCAGGGGATCATTTAGTGCACTGAAGTAGTGATTTACTAAAGACCATAGAGCCTTAGTGATCTGTGGGTTAATGTGTTTTCTAAAAGTAACCTTGTAACTCCCAGAAAGAAGCTGAAGCATGTGAATGCTCTGGCTTATGTTTAGTTACTCGATAACTCATTCATAGCACTGAATATAGTTCCTACTATTTGATGGTAAATAGCAAATTTGAATAGATATAGATTTCTCATTTTTGATTGCTGATAAGGAAATTATTTCCAGTTTTTGGATTCTCTTCCTCCTCCTTCTTGCTGTCTATCACTTAAATGTTCATTTGCACTATGATCAAAAGGTCAACTCTGATGAAATTCAATGTTGCTACTTTTAAGTACATCTAGTAAATGATTTGATAGGAAAGAGGATGAAACCAATGACTAAAATGAGGTTTCCAAAATAGCTGTGGATTTTATTCATCTTTGCACCTCTGCTTCCCTCTGCTTTGGATAAGGGAGAGTTAAATGCATGTGTTAGTATTGATGGTCTACAAATAGAGCACACAGCTGGATTGGAAGACTGAGATCTGATAACTATTTCTGGCATTCCTATCAATTTGCCTGCCATTCTGGATAAGTCAGTTAACTTCTTTTTGCCTTATGTCTCCAACTGTAAAACTGAGAGTATGACAAAACACAAAGACATATTACTAGTATTTCAAATAGTTAATCCTTTGAAATACTAATGTGAAATGTACCATAAAAGCAAAAACTCATCATAAACAAGCCCTTTACCTAGGAAAGCCAGAGAAAGATAACTTTATTGCTCTAGCAATGAATTTACTCTGATGTAGTGAGTGCTGACCCAGTATTTATTAAAGTGACCTCTGGTGGTGGGAGCTAATGAACATTACTGGAAAAGGCAGGTGATGGAACACAATCCACATGATTTTTGGAACCATGATGATTGCTAAGGGGGTTAAGTATTCTAGCTCCACAATCAAAAAGTTAATAACCTTTACACCAGCCGTTTTACATCTGGATGTCTCCAAAGGATGCAGTTTTTATAACTCACTGCCTTTAGAAAGGTTAGTTATAATTTATATCCAATCTGAAGCACAAAGACCTTCCCTGCCCCCACCCCGGTAGGCAATGGTAATCAATATAGGTCTTTGCCCATTATATTCCAATGAGGTGATGTGGGATGCAAGAAGGCATCTACTGACTTCACTACAATTCAAGCATATACCTTTGCAAATTCATTCTGAAAGTAAATGTTTACAGAAGACTGTATTGTACTAGTAAACATGTTTTTAAGTGTCCTATGCTAGCTACCAGATATCAAAATCTAAATTAAATAAAAATACAATTAACTAGCATTTATATGGTGCTTTATGGCTTGCAAAGAACTTTACAAGTATTATCTTATTTAATCCTCACTAGTGAAGCTGGTACATTATCCTCATTTTATAGTTAAGGAAACTGAGGCAGGTAGAGGTTAAGTGACTTACCCAATGTCACAATCTGGTCAGTGTCTGAGGCCAAATTTGAACTCAAGTCTTCTTGACTCCAAGTCCAGTGTTCTATCCACTACACAGCTTAGCTGCCTATAATCATGCTGCTGAAATTTTTTTCCCCTGGCTTTTAGGATTTTATACTACAAACACACAGATAGAAAAAATACTAGTATGATCATGCAAAGTTTCTAGGTAATTAAAAAAATTAACAATTAAACCTAATTCACAAATCTTATAGATATGAATTATGATTTAATTAAAAGACAATTTTGCACTTAAATTTTGCTCATCTTAATGCATTATTATAGAAAGTTCAAAATAATTGATGACAATACACCAATCCCATCACCACTGTAGAATGGGTAGGTAAACTAAATAGGTTTCTGATATACTCAGTGCTTATTACATAATTTCTGTGGTATCTGCCCTTGTATCATTCAGATATTCTATTTTGCCAAGGTATGAATCTTATTCAGTCATTTTGAGCTTTTTACCCTCCATCACCTTTTTTGCCCAATCCTATCCAGGACCTATCACAAGGACATTAGTCAACTTACTGACCAGCATTTTCCTACTAACAGATGGGTATAGTACAATATTGGTTTGAAAGAACCAATGAAATGTTGTCATGGCCTCAGGAGGAATAGAACTTTACTTCCATAATGAGGTGGTGAAGCTATTCACTCAGAGGTCACTGCCCTGTTTGATGCCTGGCCTTGAATTCCGATTGATCTAAAGCTAACCGTGTATCAGTAAATAAGAAGATCGCAGTCTATCAGAAGCTGTAAAGGAATCCCAGATGATGATCCATGGAACACAAGCCAGGAGTAGCCCACCTTATATCATCACATGAGCGGCATTTCAATCACTTCAATGTCATATGTGCTTTTCAACGTTATGTAAAAGGTTTTGGGCTCTTCTTTTTTAAATTAAATTTTATTGATGCTTTTGTTTTTATATCACAATCATTTCCAGATATAATACCTTCCAAACAATGGGCTCTTCCTTGTATCAAAGAAAAAAGAGTTAAGCAAAACTAGTCTAAATAGTTATTTAGTCCGAAGGAATCGGAAATAATCCATGCATATGGTATTATTAGGGCACCTAGGTGGCCAGTGGATGGTGCAGGGGTGGGGGGTGGGGCTCGCTACAGTCAGGAAGACCTTAGTTGAAGTCTGACCTCAGACACTTACTAGTTGTGTGACCCTGGGCAAGTCACTTTACTCTGTCTCAGTTTCCTCATCTGTAAAATGAGCTGGAGAAGGAAATGCAAACCACTCTAGTATCTCTGCCAAGAAAACCCGAAATAGGGTCACAAAGAATCAAACATGACTAAACAACATTATATTACTTTAGCCTGATCCTTGGCAGGGAAAGGGAGAAGAAAGGGAGGGAGGGAGGGGAAAATGGATGTGGCATAGGAAGACTATCATCTATCTGTCTGTCTGTCTGTCTGTCTGTCTGTCTATCTATCTATCTATCCATCTATCTGTCTGTCTGTCTGTCTGTCTGTCTGTCTATCTATCTTAACTTCTTACTAAATGCTAAGGCAATTCCATATCATAGAACTAAACAATTTTTCCATATCATAGAACTAAACAAAAATGAACATTGCGAGTTATACCACCTCAAACCTTAAACTTTCTTAAAAATATTCATGATCTTTTGTCTTTCTGTTGGTCTTTCATGTGTCTGTATCCTCCTGCTTCCTGTGAGACAGTGAGCCCAATGTAGCTATATGATTTATTTCTCTGAATGTCATGAATGACATTGAGATCTCTTAACCAAGTACCACTTAGACTTCCAGACTTATCCCCAATTACTCTTTTCCATTCTATGTTCCAATCAAACAGAACTGTTGTCTCTCAACAGATATATTCTTCTCATCTTTCCATATCTCTGGTCCTTCTGTCCTGAATGTCTATAACCCATGTCTTCATCTATTGAAAACCTATTTTGTCTTGAAAGCTAAAACAAATACTCCCTCCTCCGGGAAGCCTTTCATGATCCCCACGGGTGGCTTATAAACTTATACTTCAGACTCGACATAACATTTTGGTTTGTAACACTTTGTAATATGGCATAGTATGTGCTGGCATTTTATTTCCCTACTAGACTTTTGAGGGCAAGGACTGTCTTATATAAACTTTGTATTCCCCTAGCATAGTGTTTAAATTTCTGATCTGAGTTTGATGCAAAAAAAATTCCTTTCCTGGGAAGGACTATAAAAGCTGTGTTAAGTACTTTAATTTCCAAAAGGCTCAGCTCCTTGTAGCTGTGCTTAGAACTCTGGCCTTGGCCTTTGGGCTTTCCTTCTTTTGTTGTTCAGTTGTGTCCAACTTTTTGTGACCTCATTTAGAGTTTTCTTGATAAAGATACTAGAGTGGTTTGCCATTTCTTCCTCAGTGCATTTTACATATGAGGAAACTGAGGCAAACAGGGTTAACTGACTTGCCCAGTCAAAGAGCTAGTAAGTGAACCCAGGTCTTCCTGTCTCCAGCCCCTCCCCCAGCTGCCCTTTCCTTCTTACTCTATTCTGTAAACCTAAATTTGATGTACTAACCTCTTGACCTTTTTGATATCTAAACTTGCTTGTTTTCCTGGATTCAGACATTTGCTACACTGATCAAGGATTCACTGTCTCCCTTCTTTCCTTTTCACTGATCCATACATAGTAAGTAATTCTAGCATTCATTTATTTCCATTTTTCCTCTTCTGTCACATACTTCAGGTCACAAGAGTATATTTTCTAGGATTTATATACAAGGGAAAGAGATCTGCAGCACAGGAATATCAAGAATAAGGCATGCATTCTATCCAAGACAGACTTAGATGGTACCTCAACTTGATAAGCTAATCTTCAGCCAAATATCTCCAGGCTTTATTTGGCTCATGATTCTCCTGACCTGGAGCCCATACATTATCCTTTTCTTCCTTTTTATCCCCAGAATGGTACTTCCTACATATACTAGATACCACACTCCCGTTTAAGATATGATCACTCAGGCACCCTGCATTTGGCTCACTTGCTGATTCTACAATTCCAGGATCAGTCTTAGCCAATTAGGAAGCCAGTTACTTTCCTGACTATTGGCTGTTTTTTTTAATGCTATAGCCACATTCATACTTAATGACTAGTTAGTTATCTCTTCTATCTCAGAAAGGGGAGAAAGAATCCAAGTTATGATTATAATTGAGGTCAATTACTGAGAAGAAAGAATGATTCAACCAGAAACCCCTAAAATATTCCTTTTTCCTGACATACTCAAATCACATATCTAGAAGATGCATTTATGTAAATTTAGTGGAACTATTTCTAATAGTGCCCCAAACTCCTGAGGTCCTGCTCAATGAAGTGGGATACAATTAAAAGGCAACTGGATTACACATAGGGGAGTTTCTTCAACTAAACTGGAGTTATATACAAGGGAAGCTCTCTGTTCCACTCCCTACAATTCAATCCAACAAGCATTTTGCTAAGTCCCTAGTATGTGTAAAGTACAAAATTAGTCTGTGATAAAAATATTCAAAAAACTTTACATAGCTGACAATTTAGCAAAGTCAATATGCATTTTTAAACTTAATAGTATGGCTAAAAAGTAATTATAAACAGAAATAAAATGTTTTCGGTTATTCATTTTTTAAAGAAGATCTAGAGTAAGAGTATTTGGCCAATATTTATTATTAATACTGTCACTGATCAACTGGCAAAAAAAGGTGCACACTTTACAAACAAAGATGAGGCTATTTACCCACGTAGTTAGAACTGTTTTTTTCACAGGAGCCTATGCAACCAGCTAACTGACCAATGTAGCAATCAACTCCAAGAACCTGACCTGATTAATTTCTTGTTTTTTGAGGGGGGAAGGCAGGGCAGTTGGGGGTGACTTGCCCAAGGTCACACAGCTAGTGAGTGTGTCAAGTGTGTCAATGCTCATTTGAACCCAGGTCCTCCTGACTCCAGGGCCAGTGCTCTACTCACTGTACCACTTAGCTGCCCCAACCGGATTAATTTCTAATCAAGTGAGCTTATCCAGCTATTTATCTATCTGCACATATGCCTATCTTACAAAATATCATTTATGTTACGGCCAAAGGATATTACATTATAACCTGCATGGTGTTTGATCAACCTACTGAAGAAAAAACAAGAATACTCTGATAAACTGTACAGACTAAGTAGTGAGGAAGTTCTAGTTCAAGTCCTAGATCTAAAGTGTACTGATTATGTGACTGTGGGCAAGTCAATTAACCTCTTAGTTCCCCAAGCAATTCTCTAAGGTGACCAGTTGTACAACAGGTTCCTATTTTTGTTGGCAGAGGGAATTTCCTGGGAGTGGGGAGAAGTAGTCACCAAGTGATGCTGCTTAGACTACGAAACCTGCTGTCATCTGCTCATGTGGAGGTAAAGTAAATATTGGCTTTTTTACTCTTCAGGAAAATCTATTATCATTATGATAATAATCATATTGTTATGATAATACCACTATGATTTTGTGCCCAACGCTTAGAAGGACTATAGATTTTTCTAATATTTCATGGACTTGCCAATGAAAATGCCGGTATTAGAACAATTTTAACTCAGAAGTTTGGCAATACATTTAAAAGGATGACAAATGGTGGCCTAGTTAAAAACTCACACTACGAATAAGGGTCATTACATCCCAAAGCAGCAAAGCTAATGGACATATAATACTAATTTAAAGTTTTGAAATCTCATAAAAATATATGGCAAAACAGTAACAAAATAGGGAACAACTCCAGTATTTTTCCAGAATAAGACTTGAAATATTACATTAATAGAAGTTAAGTTGAATTTAAAAACCAATTTGAAGCCAAAATATTTTGTGGTATTAAACTAACATTGTACTTTGCTCCAAGACACTTTAATTGTCAAATCCATCCACAAGTTAGGGAGGAGCCTTGTTCAATGGGGCTAAATTAATCAATTTCAATTATCTTATAGTGTGTAGAAGGGTACTAGGGAAAGTGAGCTCTGATTATAACAGAGCTTCTCTTGAAAGTTGAAATATTTTTTACATGCTTTTAAAAATCACTGATTCAAATGACTTTTTTATATTCAGAATGTCAATATTCAGGAATACAGGAGAAAATTCAAGTGTCCATCAGGGTAATTTTCCCATTAAGAAGGACTGAACTGAATTTTCTGTCACCTTCTATTAAGATTATGAGTTGTTGTCACATTTGGCAAGAGAATCTCTTGGAAAGTGGTTAAATACATTTAGCAAATGTATCAATTAAATCAATTCTTCTATCTTTTCAATAATTTCTGCATGATTTTCATAGTGGAGAACAGTCTACTCCCCAGACTAAGGTCAAGGCAGAAATAATATTGATATTAATGTTATATTTAATATTCAATTAATTCATATAATGGATGAGATATCATTTAAACTAAAAATCTAGTTAGAGGCCCTAGTCTTAAACCTTAAATAAGGAAGTAGAGAGGGAACATACAGGAAAAGATGGACGGTTTTTTAAATGACAAGTGATCTTGGAAAGTTTGATGTTCTCTAGTCCTCAGTTAGTGGTCAGTTTTGCATTCCAGAAAGAAAAGCTTGTTGGAAGTCAAATTTTAAGACCATCTTTTCTCTTAAAATGGATGTCTCATGTTTTTCAAGACAGTCCCAATTAAAAAAAAAGTCCCAATTTCAAATATGCTATCTTGTAAGCCATCCAAATGTCACTGAAATGTCAATACTTTAGCTAATAGTGTTGGCAAATAGTTTTGAATCAAACCTTATGACAAAAATTATACATTACATTAGAATGATGACTATGAAATGGAAGATTACAGGCTAAAAAAATATGGTGATTACTCTTGAAAAAATATGCACATAGCACATATTAAGTATACGTGCACTTACATGCGTGCATTGTATATGCATATCCAGGGAAGACTCTGGGAGCTGTTTCTAATCGTAAAGTTTGTGAACTTTTCTGCAGAATTGATAAACCATATATTCCCAGTATTTGGTTCAGAAAAGATGGTCATCATACATACCCCCTTCCCTTATTTTTTTCCTTATAATTTCTCTAATGTTAAAATACTTTCCACTTTTTGTAGCTCTTCCTCAGCAGTCCAGGAAAGATACACTTACTGCCAACTTGTACTCATACTACATAAGAAACTTTGGTTCCATCTTAAACTTCTCTCTCTGATATTAATGTCCCTTCCCTTTCTCTTTTTTCCTAATACCCCTTAAAGGCATGCTCAGATTTCCATAATTCTTTTTTAAAAATCTCCTATAATCTGACTCTATATCCATTTTTGGAGATTTCAACCATGCCACAAACCTTCTTGTCTCACTCCAATCCTGCCCCACTATGTATGCCTTTTCTCCAAACTAAATATACCCAGTTCTTTTAACTGATTGTCATGCCCGATTCTTTAGTTCTTTTATACTCCTAAGCACCCCTCTTCTCAATTGGCTCCAGATTATCTAGATCATCTCTCATTTCCCAATTTATGCCTAAACTATTCCAATATATTATCAACATGGAATACCATAAATTTTTTTCTGCACCAACTACCTGCCCTGATCCAAAGTAATGTGCCCATGGATTTTATAATTAACTAAAATGACATTTTCTAAGATCAGTGATAAAATATCTGGAACAAATCTGATGACTTTTTAATCTGCCTTCAGTCCCCCACCCCAGCCTTTTAGACCTTTATCTGCGACTACTGACAATGATGACTGCCTTTTACTCTGACATATTAACTGTTCCTTTTGTGTCTGATTTCTTTTCTTCTCCTTCCTAACTAATTGTGGAAAACTCTGAAAAATTCCTGATACTACATCTTTCTCTCACTACATAAGATCCCTACATGAAAAACATTAGCTTTCATGGCAAATGGGATACAGACTGAGTCTAGGGTTTCATGGGTAGAGAGAACTCTCAAAGTAAGGAAATACCCTCTGCCAATGCAGGCTGGAACCTTCTCTGCAATTTATAATCTTGGACAGTTGCCTAGAGCATTGGAACATTTAAATTACTTTGCTAGGGTCACACAGCTTATACATGTCAGAGGTTGTACTTGAACCCAACACTTCCTTACTTCTAGGATAACTCTTTATCTACTATATCCCAACTGCCTCTCTATAGATAAAGCAATCTTTAATAAATGATTCTCATATTTGTCTCTAGTTAGTAGACTATCAGTTGTCTAATGACAAAAATGGTTTCATTTTTTGCCTTTGTATCCCCTGTGCTTATCGCAGTACTTGGAAAGGTGCTAAATGATTGCTGAATCATTGCCTTCTGAAATATAATGTATACACTACTAGTTTACTTCTTTAGTAAGAACAATTTCTACAGTTTCTCCATCTCAGCTTTTATTTTCAAAGTCCAAGCTTATCTTTCAAATAATGGAATATTCTCCTTGGAATCTAGAATGTTTTACATGTTTGTGAAAAAACGACTTTGGCATTACAAACTTAACTTTAAAACCTTGCAAGTGTCTGTCAATTTGCGTAACTATGGCTGAGAGTCCAACTAACAACGGAAAGCTACACAGCTACACCCCAGTGCTCTGCTTTCACCTACAACTGAACATGTAAGTGTCAAGGGTTTATTTCTTTTTCATCCAAATTATGATTGCTAAAAACTGTCTTCCTAATCATCTTAGGCTCATAATCTGGGTGTCATTTAAAATTTTTTCTCTACATTATATACTTTTAATCCTATTACCAAATTTTCCACAATGCAGGCAATTGGTAGATTACTGAATGAATTAGGTTTTCACCGCTCCTTTCCAATGAACTCTACTATCTTCAAAATTCTGCTCAAGAATCACATAATCTATAAAGTCTAAATAACACTAGGAGGTAGTAAATGCTCGGCATTGTGTAGTAGACTGGACTAGAAATTAAGAAGACCTGGGTTGAAAAACTTTCCTATAGAACCGAAATAATTTTCAATACAAGATGTCCCAAAAGTCTTATTGTAATTTTAAACTTTAGTAGCTTAAAACTATTTAGTAAGCTATTACAGCTTAAAAAGGACACTAAGATTTTTGGGATATACTTATTCTAACAGGTGATAACAAGGATGATGAGTTGCTGTTCACTTAAGGGTATGCATCAGAATTAAAACTGTGTTATCATTGCCTTCTGAAAATATAATGTATACAACATTGTTACTTCTTTACTAAGAAAAATTTCCACAGTGTCTTATCAGCTTTTATTTTCAAAATCGAAAGTTTATCTTTCCAATAATGGAATACTTTCCCATGGAATTTCAAATGTTTGTGAAAGAATGACTTTGGCATTAGAAATTTACTTTAAAACCTCAGAAGTATCTGCCAGTTTACATAATGATGACTGGGAGTGCCTCTAACAAGTTTTCAGAATGTCTTGTCTTCATTTTTTGAAAGAAAAAGTTGTTTTATTTCATAAAGCCTGGAGGTTACCTTTGGAATCAGCATTTACTTTATTTCTCTAAGACTGTATTTTGATTTAGCTAAGACATAATATATAGTGACATACAAAAAAAAAGTCAATAAAAAATTCCTTTGGAACAATAAAGACAACAATGGTATCTGGCCTGGTTAGCTCAGTTAGATGAGTATGGTGCTAATGAGACTAAGGTCATGGGTTTAATCCCTATATGGATCAGTTAGCTTTACATAGAAAACTAGGAAAAACCTCTATTCCATAGAGAGCCCATACTTCTTTTTTTTT
>CM053622.1:374670824-374711732 GCA_028646595.1 Phalanger gymnotis
TTTAACAAGTTAATAATAACATTTTCCATTATATTGACCCAAATTTTGTTACCAATGTTACTATCTTCATTTATGTAATTTTAGTCTAGAGACACTAGCTTTGTGACCCTGGGCAAATCACTTCACCCTGTTTGCCTCAGTTTCCTAGTCTGTAAAATGAGTTGGAGAAGAAAATGGTAAAGAACTCCAGAATCTTTACCAATAAAACCCCAAATGGGTTCACGAAGAGTTGAATATAACTGAAAAGACTAAACAATAATAAAATGTAGTATAATCTTGGTCTTCAAAATGTATGTTTATAAAGGCTTAAACAAAAAGCATCTCTCTACTAGTCTTCATTCTTTTTCTTCCTGAACATTAGATAGCCAAATATAAAACGCTTAGTAAATTTTGACTATTTTCCTAGTACATTGAACAATTAAAAGACCCCAGCTTCATAATGAACAACCATTTCTGCTGTGAAAAACAGATCTTTTGGGGGAGTCCTCTTTCTCTTATACTTTAAAACATTTATCTGTAAATTTCCTGAAGTCCATGAGCCCCTCTTTATCTCAACGTGAGTGGTCATTACTTCCAAAGGGGTTCATGTTTCAGTCATGACTGAGAGTAATCAAGGTTAGCAGTAAGAAAGGCTGAAGCAGCTGTGAACATCTGTGAACATCTAACCATTTGAGATGTCATTACTATATGTCAAAAAGAATACTGAGAAATGGCTAGTGGAGTAAGTTGGATCTCTACAATATTTGTGGCTTAGAAATGAGATTTTACTTAGAAACTGAAGAAACTTATGCCTCTGTCATTTACTACTGGTGTGACTTTGGACAAACCACATAATGTCTTCCTGTCTAACGTCTGAAAATGAGGATAACAATACTTACACTGCCCTACTTCGTAGAGTTGTTAGACAATGTATGTGTTTTACAAATGGTCAATGCTTTATATTTATGAGTTGCCATAATTCTATAAGAAAGGATGTTAATTATTTGGAATCAGATGGGAGTCTTTTACTAGATTTTCATTTTCCACTCATAAACTTGGCAGGTTATGGGATAATTAAGATGGCAATCATGGAAAGATCATTGTGATCTTGCATTCCAGGAAGAAGCCATCGTGGAACCACTGTCTGTGATAGTTTACATGGATGTGATAGGACCTGTTAAACTATGACTGCTGTAATTAACCACACAAAGTGTGGTTGGTAGATGCTATTGCCACAAAGTCATAGCCCCAGCATCCTTTAGTTTTATGCCTCCAATAAAATATGTAGGATATGTTTGCTACTTGGGATTTTTGTAACTATAAGTTCCATACTCTCTTGGGGAATGTAAATGAATTGACATTGCCTGCTAGAAAAGCACATGTAAATGGCCTGCTGGCATATCTCACAGATTCAAGATGTCTTCCTTTATAAAGTACTGCATAAAAAGTGCTCACTGAATACTACTAGTTGATTATACCTATGGCTTTTAGTCAAAAGACTGGCTTAGAAAAGTTAAGTCAGGAATTCTGGCCATGAACAAGTTTAATGGCAGGTTTGTTCTTTGTTTTGATGTCAAAACCCTCATGAGCTAAACATCCCCTGTGCAGAGGCAAGGGCTCCTGGGCTTTGGGAAATTTACAAATGAATGTTTTGTAGAGGGCAGTCAAGATTATGAGAGCAGACCCCTATCTCCATGAGAACAGATTCAATAAATCTGCAAAGTCACTAATGGGCTGAGTAAGACTCCTTCTTCTTTCTTCCTTTACATCTTCAATTAATTACAAAACTTAAAGATCTCAGAACATACCTGCTACAGCAGGTAACATGTAACACCTTTGCTTTTCCACCAATCACTGCCCTAGAACCCCTGAGAAATGAGGAAAATGGGGGAACTATCAGACATGCATTAAAGATGGGATATTTCCTATATAAAGAAGAGAAAATAGAAAACAATCTTTGCTGCCTACCCCAATGAGATGACTTGACATTGAAGCTGGACAGAGAGCCAAATGAAAACACAGCTCAAAAACTTTCAACATCCCTATTGCTGTTGAAGGTACCACCATACTCCCAGTCCACCAGGCTCATAATCTAAGTGTCATCTTTGACTCTCACTGTTACCCCACCCTCCCAAGTCCAATCAGATGCCAAGACCTTTAATTTTACCTTTGTAACATGTTTCTCATGCCACCTTCTTTTCTCTGATACTGCTACCACCCTGGTGCAGGACCTCTTCACTTCACACCTGGACTACTTCAATAGTCTGCTTGTTGGTCTGCCTGCTACAAGTCTCTTCCCTCTCCATTCTATCCTCTGCTCAGCTGTCAAAATAAATTTCCTAAAGTTTAGGACTGGCCATGTACCCCCCTCCCCCACCTTTGCCTACTTGGTAAGTAAACCTCAGTGGCTTCTGATCACCTCCAGGGTCAAATATAAAATCTCCATTTTGGCATTAAAAAGCCTTCATAACCTTCCTCTCACCTCTACCTTTCCAGTTTTCTTATGCCTCATACTTTCCCATGTACTCTTCCATCTAGTGACAGTGGTCTTCTTGGTGTTTCTCACAGAAGACACTTGATCTCTCAACTCCGAGCATTTTCAAAGGCTGTCTTCCATGCATGGAATGCTCTCCCTCCTCATCTCTCCCACCTGGCTTCCTTGGCTTCCTTCAAGTCTAGTTAAAATCCTACCTTCCACAGGAAGTCTTTCCCAGTTCCTCTTAATTCTAGTGCCTTCTCTTTGCTGATTATTTCCTCATCCTGTATATAGCTGGTGTGTACATAGTTATTTGCATGTTGTCTCCTCTATTTGATTGTGAGTTCCTTGAGGGCTTCTGTCTTTTGTCTTTTCTTTGTATCCCCAGCCCTTAGCAAGTTCCTGACACAAAGTAGGTGCTCAATAAATGTTTCCTGACAGATTGTACTGCATACTAACCATAGTAAACTATGCCTCTCTGGTACATGAAAGTAGGCCCCTTTACTATATAATTTTATACACTGGAGGAAATCCTTTCAAAGAATCCTTCCTATTGATAGATTTGTAGTAAATTAATGGTTAGCATCCACACTCCGAACAATTAGAAGGAAAATTTAC
Source organism: Phalanger gymnotis (assembly GCA_028646595.1). Classification (NCBI taxonomy): domain Eukaryota; kingdom Metazoa; phylum Chordata; class Mammalia; order Diprotodontia; family Phalangeridae; genus Phalanger; species Phalanger gymnotis. The sequence goes on from CM053622.1 coordinate 374,673,898, forward strand.
CTTCAAGTTCTATTTCATAGTTGCATTAGAACTAGCACTTTCCCATTACATTTGGTGATGTGCAGAACATCATGAAATAGGTATAAAGGTTACAATTTGAAATTGTAACTATTTCCTATTGTGGATAGATGATACATAAAAGTAGCTATTAAAATACTTTCAGTTTTATGGATCTCCTAAATTACCAGGAAATAATGACTCCTAAAACACAGCCATAGCCACAGAGTCAGAGCTGGAAAGGACGGTGCAGGTCATCTAATCTACACCTCTCATCTTATAGATAGTCCAAATAAGTTCATGATAATACTAATACATGTTCAGTTTTTAAAAACCATTAATTACACAACTGCAATTCTACAGTACTTTAACACTTGGAAAGATTCTATGATGTGGCTCCAAAGTAGGTTCCAAGGACAAATATATAGAAACCACAAATCTACATGAAACTTGAATTTGACCTAGACTTCCAACACTGCTCAATTGTGAAGTGGTTTTCACTGACAATCCAGTAATGTCACTGAAGCATAAAACAGTATGGGAGGCATCTAGGTACCAAAAGTAGGCATTTTCTCAATCCTCGTTAGAAAGAAAAATGTGAGCAAAAAATCTATCATTCAAATATCTAAAAATGAAGAAATCTCAACAAATGATCATTTACATATGACAAAGAATATGTGAATAAATGAATGAAAGAAAAAAAGCATTTATTAAATGCTTACTTCATACTAGGCAGAGCAATGGAGAAACAGATACAAAAAGCAAGACAGTCCCTGCTCTCAAGGTGCTTAAAAGATGATTGTTTATAATAGTTTTTTTCTACAGTAATTATTACTTTAAACCCAGTAGTGATATGCCTTGCTTTTTTATGTCCCCTTCTGAATTTTCTTCTGCTCTGTTCTGCATATTTTTAAATGTTTAATTAAAGCCTTTTTTTCTTTCTTATTTTCTAAAATTTGTAATACTACTCAGCAGTTCCCAACTCTGTTTTACCCCACCAATCTCCCACCCCAAAAGAAGCCCTCCCTTTAACAAATAAGTACAGGCAAGTCAAACAAATCAACACATTGGCTATGTATGAAAATACTTGTCTCATTCTGCACTTCTATACCAACGATAGTTTCTTTTATGGAAGAGGGAAAGTTCTGAGAGGAAGCTGATTTCGGAGGAAATATGGTAAATCTACCAAGATAAATGAACACAAATGTGGCATATGCCAATCTTGGATGTGAAATAGCATATATGGTTAAATGCTACATAACTTCTTTTGCTCTCTAACACACTTTTCAGCAGAATGGATCATCATGTGGCAACAAATATAACTAATAAAAATTGTATAAATAAATATTATAGAAAATCCACATCATCTTTTCCATTTAGGTATTCACCTCTACTCATTTGCAAAACAGCACAAAATCAGAACAATAGAAAATGACTAAAGCCATTTTATCATTATTGGACTTGATGTTACATTGTGAAAGAAAATAACAACTGACATTTATATAGGGCCTGAAGGTTTGCCAAGCACTTTAGACACATTATCTCATCTGCCTCACAATAGTCCCACAAAATAAGTATTACTGGTATTATTATGCTTATTTTATGGAAGAGAAAACTGCTAAGAGAGATTAAAGAACTTTTCCATAAGCACACAGCTCAAGTGCCAGAAGTGGGATTTGAACCCAGTTCTTCCTAACTTCATGCATAGCTCTTTATCTATCACACTGTGCTCCTACTCAGGAAAAAAAATCTGGCTTCAGGGTTAGAAGACTTATGGTTCGAGACTTGCATTTTGTCACTTATATCCTTATAAACCCTTTGAAGCTCAATTTTTCAGCAAAATGGGGAAAAAATATTACTGTCCCTACTTACCTCCCAGGGTTGTTGTGAGGGTCAAGTAAGGTAATGTATTCAAAGTGCTTTATAACTGTAAAGAACCATATAAATGTTAGCTATTATTTCTTAGTGTAATATAAGAATGTGTCTTTTAAAGTTCAAGCACAGCTGCAATTTATAATTTTCAAGAGATTTGTGAGGTAATTGGTGTTCTATACAGATAAAACAAGAGAAAGAATGCAAACCTGGAGCCCACGCTCCCTGATTTTACTTTAATGAAAGGCAGTTAAATGATGGGTGACTGACTTTGTAGCTTAAATAACCTTCTTGTTTCTGCACAGTGCCTAGAAGTTGCTGTGTGTACTTTATAAAGACAGTAAGATAGTGTGGGCAAGTAGCATCTTACACCTGTCTTATTTAATATGTCTTACCTCTGATACATTAACCGTGATTCAGAATCTCCCTTCCCCCTTTTTCAGGATTGGATATTACAACTTAAGTTTAAATAAATAAAAACATGATGCAGTTGAAATGGGAAAAGAGAGGTCAGAGACCATTAACATGGACTGAAGAACCACAAAGACACCATTTCTAATATCAAGGAAACAAGGCAATGTTTATGATTTAGAATATGAAATGATGAGGTGGAAAAAAAAACATTAAACAGGAGTCTCATACATGGTGTGTCCTAATGTTATAAAAGCTTCCTCTGCATTGGAATTTATTTTACACAGAAAACTGCAAGTAAATAATGATAAGACATCATAGTGTGTCTGATAATCTTTGACAACAATTCTAACGCTGTCATTGTGGCCTCTGGAGAAACCTGCACGTACTAAGCCCTGACCCACGGAGTCTTTTATCTGCATGTGTACTCTCCACAGGCCAAGCAAATAAAGGCCAACTGACAATTTACACATGAATCAACTTTCTCTGCAGAGTAGGCACCAGAGACATTTCTTTTCTCTGTTACTGAGAGAAAAGCAGCCAGGTCTAAGCTTGTCTCACCAGAAATCATACAAGTGAAACCGTGATATGTAGGAAAATGGCAGATCAGCAAAGGGAAGCTGTTCTGAATGCCTGATAAAAATGGCAGCCACAAAGGACTAGATGAATATTTAGTTTGAAACAGGGCTGACAGTAACAATGAGGCTTTATCCTATTCAAAACAGGTAGTGTCATACAAACTGAAATGGTGATACAATCCTGATAGAAGATTACACAAGATACCTGGGTGGGCATCTTTAAGGGATTCAACGTTCACTTTAGTGAAATGTGGATTCATGGATCCTTTAGATTTCGTTTTCATTCACAATATATCCAGTTTCTTCACATGACTTATGTGAAGACGGAAGGAATGGCACACAATGGTGTCCACTTTGATTATCCGAAATAAACCAACTGGTATAAGGAAACATACATGAAACTGTGTACAATTTTATATCATGACACTTTTCCCCCTGCAAGGAATAAAAAGTGCCTTTTCCTTCAACTGAGACCCCTTGGAACTTTGGCCAACATATACAAATTGACTCAAATAGTATCTGCAATAGCCTTTCTAATAAAGAATTCTGGTAAGATATATGCTTGGATTATTCTGTTTAATAATGAAAAGATATGTTTTAATAAAATGCATGCAAGCCATTCCAAATATGACTATGCAATAGTCTCACGGCTGACAGGTATCAAATGGGCCAATGTATTTATTATTCTTTTCCATCTCCATTTCTTTCTAATTGGCTTCTTCACTCTAGATTGCTCACTGCCTCTCCAATAATCTATGCCTATCAATTGCCTCCTTCAAAATGTAACTTAAAATTCACCTCTCCAGGAAACTATTCACTTGTACATGCAACAGACAAATCTCAAAATGCTATTAACTAAGTTTAAATCTTGAAACAGAAGATTACATGAACTTCTAATATACAAGGAAGGTATCATAATCCTTTAAAAACACTCACTCTTCTATTACAAGTAAAAAATGTGGTACAATTTTGGGTTCCTAAATGGAAATTATGTCTCATGTAGACAAAAATATTTTATCAGGCTATAAAAATTCAAGGTCACAATCTAAACACTCTCTCTTCCTGAGATAACAGAAATGGTTTGGGAAACTAAAAATATGATCTTAGAGTTGGTATCCAGAAAAAAAAAGTTAACGTTGAAGATCCTAGGATCAAGTCTAGCAATTTTGTTTGCGATTTGTGTGAGGTATAACTTCTTGCAGCATATTTTCTTTTGGTCTTCCTTTTTCCCGTTCATAGTTTATCATTTGTTATTCTCATCTTTTTAACTGTATGTTTTCTTCAGCTAATTTTCCTTTTTCCCTGCTTGCAGTCATTTGCTCTTCTCCTATTTCCACCTCCATTCTGTTGGTTTTAAAATTCAGAGTTCTTTCACTGAATTGTGAAGTTGTTTGTGAATCAGAATCATATCTTGTATTTCCCTTATAACTTCATACAGTGTAAGCCACTCAGGACATTTACTAAATATTTTTGGCTAGCCATTACTGCCAAGGATAAATTTTCAAAAAGTTTCATCAGAATTTAGAAGATATTTATATTACATGGTTTTATACTACATCAATGTCTTTACAAATTTAAAGGATAATATTACAAATATTAGCCATTATAGTTAACCTCCATGTTGTTATAACTGATAATATAAGAGGACAATATTTTGGAATGTATGTGAAGGAACAGAAAACCGTAACATTAGAATTTTCTTCACTGTAGGTTTGCTTTTACCTCCATAAGAAGCCATGATAAACTTGATGAAAAATGAATCTGGTGATTCATTTCTTTGCTCTGAGAAATTTTCATAGTTTTAATTTGATTTTATAAGGAACATTTAGCCCAAGTTTAAAAGTATAATACAAAGGGTATACTAAATTAATATGAATAAGTTAAATCTTCTTCTTCCCTAACAGGGAATACATATAAAAATGTAAAATATGTAAAAAAAAAAACTAAGCAGGTACCAATAAAAATGTATAAAGATTAAAAAAGTAGGGGCTTGGCTGATGCAAGCTCTTAAAAAGCAGCACAGAAATGAGTCAGGCTAACCGCTAAAGGACAGAAGACAAAACACACTGAAGCAATGAATATGTAAAATAACTTCTAAAAAGTGACTATATTTGCTTAATGCAGCACCACAAGCATTAGGCTCCTTTACAAACTTTTCTTCTTATGATGTATGCTAACTGGGACATGGCATAGTATAGATAAATGAAAATTGCGGATATTCCTCAAACTGTACTCAGCTATCAGCTTTCATCTTCACCACCACACAATGGAAAAAAAAACCTGCTAGAAAATAGTAAAGTGGAAATGATTTAAGTTTGCCCTCTTTCCCTCCCTCCATTTCCAATATGATAAGCATTCCTTAAGGAATAGAATGGAAAGATTTACTAAAATTAATATGTACTGCATACATTACTTCATCTCAATCTATCAGGCTTGTCAATCTATCATGGAAGAAAATCAGATTAGCCACTAATTTGTTCTTCCGAAACTATGGTGATCATTACAGAAAAACTTGTTATCCTATAGTTATCTAAAATTAGTTCCTCATAACTTCCTAAAAAGTATTTTTCTAAATATCTAAAACTAAGTTGATGGACTTATAATTTTCCATTATTTTAATTTGTTTTGCTCTCCCCATGTTTGGGCTTCTTAGAGAAAGACACCAAACTTCTATTTATATTTTAGGTCTTTATGTACTATTTTTGTGCAACCATATTGATTATTTTTATAAGGACGTATCTCTCTCTTGCTGCTTCTCCCAAATGAACAATAAACATAAAACCAAAATCTTCATAACGAATATACCAAATTCCCACATTGGCCATGTGAAAAATTTTATCTCATTCTGAATTTTAAATTAATCATTTGTTTGGAAGGAGGTAGGTCATGTGTTTTACCTTCAGGCCTCTTGGCTTGCACTCATCCCTTTCCCTAAACTTTGAATTCTACAACCAAGGCAAGCCATAGTTTATATTAGAAACATCACTAGACTTCAATTGAGGGGGATCAATTATGGGTGCCAAGCTCTAGATCACCATTTGTTATCTATGTGATACATCCCTGGACTTCATTTTTATCACCTGTAAAAAGGGGATACTAATACATTAAGTATCTCTCAAGGTACTTGAAAAGTTGACTTAAAGTAATACATGAGTGCTTTATAACTATAAAGAACTACATACAGGTAAGCTGTTGTTATTTAACAATATGGTCTCCTAATTTAAAAATTCATAACTAATCCTTTCCTGTTAGTCCAGTTCGAATCTAAAAGATTTAAGATTTTCCTATCTCTGACTCACCCCAAAAGTTTCTATAACAACAGAGTAGACAAACTGACCAAGGACAGGAGTTTGAGGGCTACAATTCAACATTGTGATCAACACAGAACTTGAATGTTCCACTTCCCTCCTCCCCAATTTTAATACCCAAACATTTTTCTCTGGTGGTTGACAGGGGCACTCTTGTGTATCTAGACATTATATAATCATTTAAAATCTTTCAGAGATTTTTTGGGCAGCTTCAGGCTTTGGGATTGGCTTGAGAGTAAACTCTAGTGTAATGAGTTCAGAGATCTGACCTTTTGTGAGAAAAGAGCAGTTCCTGTGCAGCACATGTCGTGGAGAAAGAAGAGGACTCTCACGTACCCTCCATAGCTGAAGGAGTAGTAAAGGACTTGAAACCAGGATATGGGAAGCAAAAGACCTATACTTGGCTCTTAGCTATAACTGTGAGTTATCTGGACAAGATCGAAATGAAAAGGGGTTGCCTATTTACCAGTTTCAAAGTGTGCTTGCCTTTTAGGGGAGTCCAAATCAGAAGTTGGCGTTACAAGTTTTTGGGGGAACTGTTTAGGATCCCAAATTCATTTCCCTTACAAGGGAATTATATCTGCTGAAGAGTTAAAAAATCTTTCACTTAAATAATGTAGCTTATCTTTGCAATATGCTCCTGAAGTAGATAGGAGAAGTGTTTGAAGTGTGTGAAGACCCAGGGGGTGTGTGAAGGAAGCTGACGGGCAGGCCTGGGAAGGCCAAAGAAAATTTCTAAAAAAAAAAATTCAACAACTTGGTTGGAGGAAGAAACATTTTTACAGATGGATAAATCAAAGTAGAGTGGCTTACTTTTTTTTTTTAAGTCACACAATCAGTGTCATCAAATTCAACATTTGGAAGTTCATTCCTTTTCCTCCTGTCTTTGTATTTGGTTGCCAGACCATTGATCTGAGTATTCTACAGATCTGAATCCAAATGAAATGGCTAACTTTGAGCTCTAGGCAGTATTAGTTAGTGATGGAGTTGGGACTAGACTCAGGTTTCTGGAATCGATATACTAAATTCATGTTTATTCACTCTACACCTTTCTATCTAGTCATACATTCTAGTCAGCAGTTATTCCACGATGGTTCAGTCACGCAAATGAGATCACAGCTGTGATCTTGGACAAAGACCCTCATCCAATTCCTTTTTCTTTTCTGAGTGTTTTACATTGGTATACAAACATGCTTAAAAGTCTGTATTTGCTCATATTTTTTTGTTGCTTTCCTGAAATCTTCCCTGTGAGTTTTCTTAAAAGTGGTCTTTCTTATGGATATACAGCAATATAGTCAGTGTTAATCTAAGTAATATCCTAGAGTATCTGTCTATAACACAATCTAAATTACAAACTAAATAAATTTCCATAAAATGTGGCTGGTTATGCTGACAGTAGGTTGTTCTTCATACTATGTACTCTAAAAAGCTGGCACTCCTGAATCATACATCAGCTTTGTATTATATTACGTAATGAAGAAAAGCAGGGGCAACAGAATGACTGAATTTATTGTAGTGTATAGACACGCTATAGCATAAAGAATGTGTTCGTACAAATTTTATATGCGTACACACATATTCAATAAAAAACCCCAGAAGCATGAAATTTCAATCATCATTTATAAGTATTAAATACCAGCTTGTACATGGGACTACACTAAGTATTGTACACACACACACACACACACACACACACACACGATCTACACCTAGTCCCTGTCTTCTATGAATGGAGGCCAATCTTTAGCACCACACAGAGAGTCACTTCTACTACTACAACTATCATTTCTACCAATAAGACTTTCGAATCTATATGTCTAGCACTGACCTCTCCCCATATCTCCAGACTAACATTTCTAAATTCCACTGGACTTTTATATTAGGATATTCCACTGCCCTCTCCAACTCACTAAGTCCAAAATAATTTTTATTTTTCCATCAGACTCCAGAATTCCTATTTATCTATGATGGACATCTTATTTTTATATTTGAGTCTTCCTTTTCCTTACCTTTCACATTTAAATAGCTGCCAAATTATACTGAAACCCCTGCATTAGGTTTCTTTTCAAAATTTTTCTTATTTTATTGATGTGTTTTATTTTTGTATTACATTTCCAAATATGTCTTACTTTCCTTATCAGGGAGCCACCCTTCATAACAAAGAAATTTTTAAAAAGAGAAAAAATCAGTTTAAAAAACTAAGCAATACACTAACTTTGTTGTATAGTGTGCATAATACTGCACAGTGCAGTTCTGCCTATCTCTCCTCCTCCTGTAGAAGAGAGGGAGGTATATTTTCTTCTCTGGGAACAAGGTCAACCATTATAATAACAGAGCGTGTTCAGTTTATTTCTCTCTTTTTCTGACACTGCTTCATTTGGTGATTTCATTAACTCTCCTAGATCTATGGATATAATTACTATCCGTATGCTAATGATTCTCAGATCTACCCATCCTACCTTAACTTCTCTGCTGACCTGTTTCCATAGCCTTTCAGACATCTCAAACTTGAAGTCCAGTCAATTTCTTAAACTAAACCTGTCTAAAACAGAGCTCCTACCTTTTCCCCTAAACCTCCCCATCCCCTTCCTATTGCTATAGAGGGTAACGTCATCCTCCCAGTCCCTCAGGCTTTCAGCTTAGCAGTTTCCTGGACTCTTTCCTATCTCTCATTCTCCCACACCCAATCTGCCACCCAAACCTGTCAATTTCACCTCTGCAAATCTTCTCCAAGACAACCCCTTCTCTCCTCTTGACATTGCCACCACTCTGGTGAAGGCCCTCATCACCTCACTTCTGGACTGCTATAAAATTGGCTGCTGGTGAGTCTATCTTTCTCAAATCTCCCCTCATAATACATGCTCCAATCAGTGATCAAAGTGAATTTCCTAAAGTGTAGGGTTGACTATGCCACTTATTCAATAAACTGCAGTGGCTCCCTATTGCTTCTAGGATCAAATACAAAATGCTTTGTTTGAGTATTCAAAGCGCTTCACAGCTCTTTCTACCTTTCCAGTCTTCTTATATCTTACTCCCTGCCAGGTACTATTAGATAGAGTAACACTGGCCAGGTCCTACCTGGTCAGGTCCATGAACAAAACACTCCATCTCTCTGCTTTGGGAATTTTCTCCATCTTTCTCCCATCACCTAATCACTTTCCTGGCTTCCTCTAAGTCCAAACTAAAATCCCATCATTTACAGAAGTCTTTCCCAATCACTCTCAATTATAGTGTTCTGTTATCTCCTATTTATTTTGTACACGGCTTGCTTCGTATATATGTTTGTATGTTGTCTACCTCATTGTAAGCTCCCTCAGGGCAATGACTTATTTTCTCCTCTTTTTGTATCCCCAGTGCTTAGCACAGTGCCTGGTACAGAGTAGGCATTTAATAAATGTTCTTTGATTGATTGTACAGTCAATTATCACTTAATGTAAGTGGACCATTCTGTAGACCGCCCCCCCAGGTGCTCCATGTGGCCCAATCCCCTCTGTAGCTCAGCAGACCAACTAAAGAGGCTTCACTGCTTGTTCACCCCACTCACGACAGACCAGCTTCAGTGCCTACAGCAGACGACCACTGGTGGGAGGTGGGTTGCAACAGCACAGCCACCCACTGGGGAGTTAAATTTACATAATATGAATTTACGCAAACTGAGAACTATTTGTATACATACACACATACATACATACATATGCATATATTTCCTGATTCTGCTCATTTCACTATGCTTCATTTCACTTAAATCTTCCTTGTTTCTTTGAATTATTCATATTGATAATTTCTTATGCCCAACATTCATGTTTAGCTATTCCCCAATCAGTGGGCATCTACTTTAGTTCCAATAAGACAACAAGAAATACCATAGCAAAATCAAGATTTAAAATTCAGAAGAAATACAATAGAAAATATATAAAAGAGACATAATCTAACAATCACTGAACTTCCTAAAATCATGGCAAAAAAGAAAGGCTTGGATACTATCATTTATAAATTATAAATGAAAATTTCCCAGATTTCTTAGAACAAAAAAAAATAGAATTGACAAGTCACCCCATGAAAGAAGCCACAAAATGAAAATTCTCAGGAACATCATAACCAAAATCTGGGGCTTCTAGGTCAAAGAATTTTCAAGTAGTCAAAAAGAAAGAGTTCACGTATCAAGGAGCCAGAGTCAGGACCATACAAGATTTATAAATTGCCTCTTTAAAGCAATGGAGAGCTAGGAATACAATATTTTAAAAGGCAAAAGATAAAGCCTTGCAACCAAGAATCATCCAACTGGGAAAATTAAGTATAATCCTATAGGAGAAAAAAAATGGAGCTTTAATGAAATAATGGATTTCTAAACATGTCTGTTGCAAATGCTAGAACTAAGTAGACCCTTTGAAATAGAAATACAGAATTGAAGAGAAACATAGAAAGGTAGACACATTTGTTCAACTGGGAGGGATGATATGCTGATAAACTGATAAAATGCTAATAGGATGAGTAAAAACAAATGTTTTCTCAGAACCTTAATTTCTACAAAGATCATAGAGAAAGGTAAGACAGATGGTCTGGGGGTCTTTTAATGATCTTAGGAGAAGATAGAAATGGGAGGTATATAGGACTGGAATGGAAAGTAGGAGGGAGCAGAAAAAACCATTATCTCATATAACAGAGAAGGAGAAGATGAAAACTATTTAAACATAAAGAAAGGGAGGGGGGAAATGGGCTTCCCCTGATTTTTACTCTCACCTGAACTGGACAAAGGAAGGTTGAACACAATTACACATACACGAGCATACCAATTGCAGCATATAAATACAATAAATTTAACAAGGAAAAAAGATGAGACAGGGAGAGAACGGAGAAAGGACAGCATATGAGAGAGGGCAGGATATGTAAGGGGATAGTCACAAGCAAAACAAATTCCACTTTTGAAGGGGCAAGTTCAGGGGATATTCAAAAGGGAAGAAAGAGTAAAAACCCAGAATCAAAGGTGGGGAAGAAAGGAAGAAAAGAAAGAGCAATGGATCAGAAATAGCCCTCCTGGTTCTCAGTAAAATTATATTAACATTATATGCTTATAAAAGATTGGAAAATATGATATCATGAAGAGTATTGGCTTTAAATAGCTAAATGTGTTCACAGTATGACTAGAGTCAAAGATCTCTGACCTCTAAAACCTGGTTATCATGTCAAAATCTCCTTGTAGTTTGATGAAGTAAGAACAGAAGGATTTCTAACTCCATGTAGATGCTTAAAATGTTTAAAGCCTTTTAATTGTTAAATGCAAATAGAATTTTTTCTTAAGGATCAGTAGAAACTAAAACAAAAATTGGTTTTAGAGAGGAAATGTTTGAGTCCAGTGTGGTGCTGTCCCTTTCAAAAATTTTTGAGGTAATGCCTTAAGTTTCTTGAACAAGCTTGTTTTATGTATAAGAAACTCTGAGAACTGGGACGAACCACCTTTATGTAATGACCTCTTCTCAATTTTTAAAATGAGTCGATAGCTGGAAGAGGTGGTGATTTACATCTGGGCAACAAAGGGGGAGAAAAAAAGCAAGAAATACTTAGGAAAGGATGGTGGTAGTGGTTAACAATAGAGAAGTATCTGTGCCATTTACTTAGAGAAGCTCATTTATGTATTTCAGTCAGAAGCACTACTGAGCCAACTTTAGTTAAGATAAACTACTGACTAAAGAGCTAGTCACTCTGTAGAGCTGATGACTTAGTTGCTTTTGCTAAGTTGTTCCTGTTAATTTGCCCACTCCCCAGCCAAACTGGGTCTAAATTTTGTGACTTTTTTCTCCCTCTAAATCCCCAAAGAGTGCTTTCTTGGAGCTTTGGCCATATGAATCACCATGGGCTCTGTAGATGATATGGCAACTTTCCCACTCATTTAAAAGGAGTAGAGTTCCAAGTCCCTTTCTCAATCAGGCACAAGTATGACAATGTTATTTTTTTTTTAATTATGGAGCTGAAAAAGATACCAGCATCAACTGAAGTTGGTGATAGCCTCAGGGAAAGAAAAGGGTAGCAGATATATTAGCACATATCAGTGTCATAATTGATAAGAAAAATGATTAAAGATCCTCGGCAATTTTTTCCATAATAATGATTATGAATTTAACTAAGAAATATAAATGAGAACAGGCATAATCTATTTTTACTTTGAAGTTAAAAGAATATAGAACCTTAGAATCACTGTTACTATGTATATGCACTTAAAATCATTTACATATATGATTTTGGCATTAGTTGTAACTACGAAGGCAAAAATAGTTTCAATATAACTTATATAATTTAATAATGGGGCTTTAGTGGTTTTTGTCTTTGTGGGTTTTTTTTTAACATGTTATTTGATTTAATCACTATTATTAAACAAGAAAGTTTCCTGTGAGGTGGATATTATTGTGAATCCCCATTTTACAGATGAGAAAACTGAAGTGAGAGAGGTCATATGACTTGCACAGGGTCAATCAATCAATAAACAATTGTTAAACACCTACTATGTGCCAGACACTGTGTTAAGTTGCTAGATTCAAACCCTGGCCTTTCTAATTCTAAGACTGATACTTGATCCACTATGCCACAGTGCCTCTGGAATGATCAACAAAAGATCAAGTCTATAGGTCATAATGTTTTTTATAGTAACCAGTACAATGGTGGTTTTATAATCCAGCTGCCCCCACAAAGAAAAAAAATAAAGATCTTTCCACTCAGTCACAAGTTCATCAGATGAATTCAATCAGTGTGTCTTCATGGTGCATATATTCCCCAATGCCAACCTGGTGAAACAAGACAATTGCCAGGGGGTCCACCTTCTGGCAATCCCATGTAGACTTTGTCCAAAGGGCCATCTGCCATGGAGGACACCTACTAATCCCTGATACCAATGAGTATTTTCTGATTAGAACCAGGCCAGATTTTAACACATGGTTCCCACTTAAGAATGACTGCTCTGCTCCTGGTTTTACCCATATATTATAGTTTGCACAAGATGTCAGTTAATCTAGGGCAGTGATGTACAATCTTAACTTTTGGGTCTTAGTGCATTTCCCAAAGCAGATCCTCAAAGACACCAATTTTTCCTGGGAGATATTTATTGTCAACTTAAGAATCTTCTCACTTATATAGTAGATTTTGTCTTTATGGAGTCAGAAACTGTAGGTGTCATCAACTTAGTCCACAAGCAAATGAATATTTTCTCTAGTGTATTTTGAGAGCTTCTGGAACAAGGCCTAAGTCTTTTCTTCAGTCAGAGGTTGCATTTTGCTGTATAGTTAACATGGAGGGAATCTCGTGCTCTAGGCCTTCAGAAATGGACAATCTTTGTTTTTCATTTTGAGAAAAATTTAAGACCAAATTTAACTTTCTCTTAACTCGACATTTTAGCGATTGCAAAAACTGTAGTTTGCCCGTTGACAAAAATCATACATAAAACAAAGTTTTCTCTAAATAATGTAGTGTAACATTTATTACAGTGTCACTAGTTGTACATAACAGCACCATTACCAGAATAGTAGACTTTAAAATTTCAGAAGCCTCTCCCATTTTATTCCTGTCCCTTTTAAATGCTGTTTCTGTCTTTCAAATCTAGGCTATTATTACAACACAACTTATATTACAAAAGCATGGGAGAGATTTTAAATAATACAATTTGAAATGAGCTACTTAAGCAGCTCTACTTACACTAAAGGTTTTGTTTTGGGATATAGAATATAAAACTATTTCCTCAAGATATTTTGTGTTTGGCATAAAATATTAAAAATGTCTCATTTCCAAGAGATCTGGTGGGAGTTTATGACAGATGTGTTATTTCTTTTTTTTTTTTGCAGGATTATTGTGTCTAATTAGCACTGATGATTTACCCATGACAGTATGAACTTCTTGAGAGAAAAGAAAAGTAGAACATCTTCTTTGGAGAAACAAAACAAAACAAGCTGAGTAAAGACAGAAGAAAGGCACTGTTTTTAGGTGTTTTACAACAAATACCCACAAGTAGCCCTCTGAGAGTTCCCTTATTTATACATTGCCATCTGATTCTTCCTATTGCCTTCAGCACTATAAAACACAGACCACGGTGTTCCAAGCATTCTCCAGGTGTGTGGAGCAATTGTCACTACTTCCTATTTATTCACCCTGTCTAGTAAAAGAAGACGAATTACTGTAAGTAGGGTAAATGTGATTAAACAAGCCCTCTGAAGCCAAGAGGCTACACGGCAAAGGGTCATTATTACAAGTGACCTCTCTTTGCCCAGACCAATATTGTAAATGATTTCAAAATGAAATTTCTAAACGACCTTGTTGCTGTCTCAGATTTGGAGTCCAAGTTGGCGTCATGTGGTTTTTAAGATTGTGAGAAAAAATTTTCAAACAAATGTTCACAGAGGAAATGTGTCCCCTTTGTCCTGATAAACATTTTCAAGTATTTTGTAGTATCTTAATAATGTATTCAACTGTGCCAAAATATTTTGGGCATATACTGAGAACAATATGAAACACATTACTCATCTTAAGGAATCTCATCAGAAATGCCGAAGAGATGTAGGCATAATCGCAATTAAGGTAAGAAAGGAAAATGTATACCAGTGAATGCCAAGATAATCTGAATCAAATAAAAAGTTGAAATTTCTTAACTTTTAATTAAAACATCTACACTGTTTCTTTCACCTGATTGTAGCCCCATATGGCAAGGTTAGCCCTTTCAGTGAACAAACAGCTCAGTCGCCTCCAGTGTAGCTGTTATCTTCCTCAACAAGGGGAGACATTTGGCGCAGCCTAAAGCTGGGGCATGAACCCTGGCTAAGCTTAAGACATTTATCTGACAGCATCAGCTGACACTCCACAAACACATTTGCTCTCCACGACCCCAGAGCATTCGTGATTAATCAAAAATGTATCTTGGATCTTGAGAACAAGCTACAAGCAGGCACACACAAAAAAGAATATGCTCTCGATCTCGCTTATCGACTCAAGAAGTATATTGAATTTAGCAATAGCAAATAGAATAAAATGATCAATACGTTCTCACTTGTCCATGGAAGAGCAAACTTTATCCCTCAAGCAAAAAACATTGATCATGTAAATATGTTTGAGCTGCTTTTAAACTAAAGAAATGCAAAAAGCACATGGCCTGTATTGGGGGAACAAGAGTGCCATAAGGGGCTCATGCTTTTAACTTGTTAAAAAAAGTCCACAAAAAGCTTCAAGATAGGAAATGCAAGTACACTCTGATAGGGAAATTCTTTAAAATAGGTGCTACCAAATCTCATTTTGATTACTCCTCACCAAGTTGTTCTTAACAAAACATTATAAGAGAGACTTTAAAACTTAATGAAGGTACATAATCTGCAGCAGAGAAAGCTCCCTGTCTTAATTCAAATGAGACATAGTTAGAACATATCCCCCCCACCCTGTTTACAATTTATAATTTATGTCTCTTGGTTCAAATATGCTATTTTCTGCAGTCAACTGCTAAGTGATATGATTAGCATGTGAATATTGTAAAATTCTGCTTCCCAACACAGAGAAGCATAATTTAGGGCATTTCCATGTTCATTTGTAATTTTCACTTTCTAATAACAATACTGAACTCTAATTTAAGTATGTAATGGGAAACAGAAGTCATGTGCCCCACCCATGATAATACGAAAATGATTATTATTATAACAACTTTCCACAATTGCATTTATTAAATCCCATTCCTTCCTGATTACCTACTGGTTAGGTTACAGTCTTTCATGATAATCTAGCACTATCACTTTACTAAGGAAAAAGCGACATGCTCTGGTCCCTGTTGGCATGGCAAACAAACTTTCATAGCATGTGCTCACTCTATAAAATGGTGATACTAATTAGAAGATATAAACTCATGCTGAGACATGATATGAATTGGCTTTATGTATCTACTAAGCTCACAGCAGTGCTAGATTTATACTGTTGCTTCCTTAAACTAACATTGAACAGAAAACTCAACAACTTTTAAATTAGTACAAAAAGAAAGGAAAAGTTATGCTTAAAAATAAAAGGAACCCTCACGTTGTTCAATTTCACTTTCACTCTTAAACCATTTCCTGTTGCATAGCATGCTACTCTCCCATATGTTTACCTTACTTAGATTCTTAAAACATGAATTGTAAGCACTAGACATCACAGCTGTATGTTTTGACATCCATGGTGAAAATGAGCAGAAAATCTAACTGTTCCATATCAAGAAGTATTTTTACTAGTGCTAATGTGCCTTAAATACCTTGTTCCACAGATGAGTGGCCTGGCACCTGCTGCATGAGAAATAGCCAATTACTGTTCAGTGTCTCTAATTTTCTGATTCAATTAGCATGCTTCAGAGCTTTCCAGTTTAATTGCAAACTACTTCACAGTTAGCTCTCTGATTAATCATTGCCCATCTGCAAGCCATCGGAAAACTTAGTGGAACAAATTTGTGTACTTTGGAATGCTGGGAGCTTAGCAAATCAAACTTGTTTTGGTATATAAAGCTTTAATTTTGTTTGCCCTTTTCAGCTGCACTTGTAAGAAGCTCTGTACTGATTAAACAGGAAGTCCGGACAATAATATGCTACATTATGCATATAATTACTGTAAATACGGCTGAGATTGTAGAAACATCATTTAAGGTTAGGCACTAACATGTATGGAGTAGGGGTCAAGAAAACACATTTGGAATCAATTTCTTTCCATTATGACCAAATACAAGTATCATGGGGGAAAAATGGTGATATACAGTGATGTCATTCTAGCACCTGTTCCCCCAAGGGCATTTTGAAATCTTTTCTATTCTTATGTACTACATTTTCTTTTTATTTAATTAGCAGAGTACTAACTTTTAGAAGCTCTGTTTACAAAACATACATTACGGATTTTTAAAGAACATGAACATCACAATGGTTTCATGCTATTTTCCAAGCTTTCTTGATGTTCCACTAGGCATTTGGCTGTGAATGTTAGACCTTTAAAAAAATCATTGCTATGCTTTTATTTTTGTTGTTCAGTTGTTTCAGGCTGAGAGTCTATCTGAAAGGATCTTAGGATCTCTGGTCTGAGAAATTCCCCCACTTTACTGAAACCATAGATATGATGGGATTTCAGGAAATTCATGAATGTAAAACAAAACCTAAAGCACTGTTGTTCAGTTGTTTCAGTCATGTCTGACTCTTGGTGACCCCATTTGGGGTTTTCTTGGCAAAGATACTGGAGTGGTTTGCCATTTCCTTCTCTAGTTCATTTTACAGATGAGGAAACTGAGACAAACGGTGAAGTGACTTGCCCAGGGTCACAAAGCTAGTAAGTGTTTGAACTCATGTTTGAATTCACTGAAGATAAGTTTTCCTGATTTCAACTCTGGCACTCTATCCACTATGCCACCTAGCTGCTCCTCTTCAATAGATGGATTTCTAGCTTGAATTTTAGACCATAAATATAATTTCACCATTTGAGGATAATGAAAAATGTAATGCTTATATGACTGGCAGTGTAGCACATTGGATAGAGAGACAGCCTTAAGGACATGAATATCCTCCTCTTCTGATACCCACCTGATGTGTGATTCTGGGCAAGTTACTTGACCTCTTAATATCATAGGGAACTCTCTACAAGTTGCAGAGAAGAGGCTGACTTACAGTAGAGGGAGCTTCCTTGTCTGGGAGTTTTCCTTTTCCAATGAAATTACAGTCCCATTCCCTATACTGCTTTATATATCCAATGAGCACAAGCTGGATTCATGTCAGTAAAAGTGTGAAGGCAACTCCTCAAAGAATGTGGAATTGGGAAACATGACCTCTAAGGTCCCTTTCAACTAAGAGATTCTATGATTTTTTTTTCTTTTTGAAAAAATGTAAATTATTTTTGTTTCATTATCATTTTAGGTGGAGAAACCTAGTTAAATTAATTTAAACTGATAAGATGCATTAATTTCAAGACCTTGAGGTCTGATTTTTCCTATGTTAGGTTATGGTAGAACTGTCAGCTTCTCTTCTCTAACCTTACAAGCACAGTGTTATCTTGTAACATGGTTGACACATCACAACCCTATAAATGGCTGTCTGAAAGGGTAATGTATAATGTAGAGGACTATGTGCTTGGATAAAAATGATCTGTAATGGCTTTTGCTGAAAAAAAATTATGAAAATGCTGAGACTTTTTTTTGGCTAAGCTTCTCGGAGTAACACAGAAATAGCTAAACTGCGCAGCTAGTAGATTTTAAAATAACATTAAAATAGGAAAAAATGGTGATTGCAAAACAAAGGAAAGGAGAAAATGCTCAATCTTTTTTATGCTTTTTAATTTTTTAATTTTTATTAATATTCTATATTTTTATGTCACAGTTATTTCACCATAAACCAATGAACCCTCCCTTTTAACAAAGAAAGTTAAGAAAAATCAACTGATACTGTCATCATGTCTAATAGTGCATACGTCATTCCACACTTGTAGTCTCCCCATTTCTTTACTGAAGCGGGGAGGCATGTTTCACTATCTGTTCTCTGAGACTGAGACTGGTCATCAGAGTTCAACTGTTTTTAGTGTTATTTTTATTTATATTATTGTAGTCATCATGTACAAATGCTTTCTTGATTCTGCTTACTTCATCATGCATCTGTTCATACAAGTCTTCTCACATTCCTATGTATACTTCATATAATTATTTCTTAGAATACAATAATATTTTATCATATTCACACACCACAATTTATTCAAGTTATTTCCCAATTGATGAGAAATCATTTTGTTGTTTCCGATTTTCTTTTCTACTATTAAAAAGTGATACTATGGATGTTTTGATAAGTGTGTCCAGTAGTGGCATCATTACTAGGTCAAAGGGCATGAAGCATTCAGTGACTTTTTTCACAGAAATTACTTTCCAGAATAGTTGGACCAGTTCATTACTCCATCAATAGGATATTAGTGTGCCTACCTTCCTATGTAGCCCATAAAACATTATTTCCATCTTTTATCATCTTTGCCACTTTGAGGGGTATGAGGCAAAATCTCAGAGTCGTTTTAATTTGCAATTTTCTCCTTGATAATGATTTGGCACAATCTTTCAATGATTATTGATAGTTTGACAATCCTCTTCGCTGCCACACACCTGGCAAGGAGCAAAATGTGGGAAGGAATAAAGGCTTTCTTATTTTCTGAGCTTCTGGGGTAGAGACTCATGAGGCCAACGGCTCTAATATCTTTCACTCTGTCTCCATTAAGGGCAATAAAATTCAAGTGGTCTGATTCTAGGCTTCCTCATCCCTGTGCAGGCAGTGCGTGTAAAGAATCCTGAAAAGGTAGAATAGGATCACTGCAGCTCAAACCAGTGGGCAGGCATGCTGAAGTATTAGGTCACCTCCTCTACTGCCTGCCAAGGGCAGGGAAGTGCTGCAGGCATTCCTGCTAAGATCCAATTACAAAATCATGAAGCTTTGTGGCAGTTGGGCCCAAGAGGCTGTTGTGAGGTCATGGTATAAATGGAGGGACAGCTTGTTCAAGACTAGGCAAAGAAAATAACATTTTTGCATCATACCTGGGGAAGGTCTCTTTGTAGAAAATATGAAGTATTAATATTAGTTTTATTAGTTATTAGTTATTAGATATTATTATATTATATTATATTTATTATTTATTAGTTATTAGATATTAGTTTTTATTTGGGAAAAAGGAACAAACACATTCCTCCCTCAACCCAGTACCAATAGAACCTTATATAATTAGAGATGAGTGATTAAATGCCTACCTTTTTAAAGAAACAACTGAACTGCCCCCAAATGAAATTTACTTGAGGCTATACCAGACTGGGCCTTGACATTTTTCACTGGAAGGTCCGGTTCTGGTTCTGCCTCTGGCTCACTGGGTACCCAAATATTAATCTGCTTCGGCAAGTAACAATAGAATAGGGATGAGGTACACTAAATGAAAATGACTGGAAAGCACATTGAGAATGACGAAAGAACTCAAGGTGTTTGGGAAGGACATTTAACCTGGGGTCTAGGGTCTTCCTAGAATAACTCCACCTCTACGTAAAAAGACTGACACGCTCTCTGGGAGGCTGGCAGCAGCCACAGCATCAAACTTTACAAAGCTGATAGTGCCCAATTTTTAATATGGTTTCTGGAAGGCAGTCTACTACGGACATTTTATTCAGCTTCTTGTGCAATTTCACCAGCACTGTTCACGTCATACTAGAAAGACAAGATTACCAACCATAAAGTCCTGGAATACAGCCAGTCTACCAGTAGGGAAGAAATGGGGGTTTTTTTGGATATAGGAGTAGCTGGGCAGAGCCTGAAGGGATGATGGGTATCAGCAGGATCCCGAAAGAGCTATTGTTTGGTGAGCTGCAGCAGTGTAATCATAAGCATGCAGGGCAGAAGAGTTTCAAAAGCCACACTGAAGCACAACTTTGAAAGATGCTGCAACACTGTGTTGGGCTGATGGGAAACCATAGAAGCAGGGATGTCAGCTATGGGTGCAGATACGAGAACTGGAAAAGATCTTTCTAAATTCTTAAGAGCATTTGTTAGTATTAAAGCTTCAAGTGAGGGGTACAGCTGAAAATCCAAAGGGAGCCAGATTTCCCATGCTACAAAGGGGACTGAATTTTCTCTTCATTCACATATTCATACATTGCCCCAATCACAGTCTGTAATGTCATCTTCCCTTATAAAGAACAATTATGTACACTCACATGCACTAATGGAGCTCTTCCAACTTTTAAGATACAGAATATAAGCCACTAAAAAGTTCATTTAAACTTTTTCTTTTGAGAAAACAAGTGCTGAAATGTAGTTCTCTTCTAAAGGTAAGGGAATATTTCAAAAGGTAAACTGAAATCACCATCTATTTAAAGTAGATGTATCTTGATAAAATACACGTATTTTATCATCTGTATTTAATGACTGTTTTAATGGATTTAATGCATATATTTCATGTATTTTGTTATTGCTTGTGTTTTATTGCTAATTTAAAATTATAATTGGTATTACTGAGATTAAATGCTACTTAGAAAGCTAAATATACACCTGTGAATGAGATGGGACATGCTATTGTAGGAGACAAATGCTCTATTTTTAAAGCAAAAGAAATAGAAATCTTTGTGAAAAACCATCCTTTCATTTATGCTGCACATAAATCACACACAATAATGTGAAAGTTTCAACATAATGAAAGTGGCTAGGTCTCCTTAGGGTATTACTCTTTAGTATCTTTGTTCAATTTTTCCCTTGCACATAAGAATGGATAGTTACTAACTGACATGAAGAGATATGAACTTTTTTACAATTTAGAAAAATCACTTAGATTTTAAAATTTATACAATCTGGTAAAAATATATATATTTTCCACTTTAAAACCATTTTCTTGTGCACTAACACCACAAAAATAACCTGAGTTTAAAATAGTGAATTTCACATATGGCTAGTTCACAGTGAGATAAAGTTGTAAATGAGGGGAATATGTGAGGAAAACATAAAAAGGCTTAAGTGCACATGCAATTAAAATATGATGTTACATGATGTATATGTCTATTGAATCCCCCCCGCCAAAATTTCCAAGCAAAGAGGCTTAATATCTCACAATGTAAATTCAGTTTCACATGTTACATATGGCATTTGTGACTACATATTTAATTTGAGTATGCAAGTCTCAATTTAGAGGAAGTGTAATGTGGGTGAGCAGATAGCATGAGAATCTAACCTTTTGCATTTCTTGACTTTTTTTTAGACTAACAGTAGTTTATATTAGCTTTTATATAGTTTCTGTACCTTTGATTTTCAGACTTCAAATGTCATAAAAATCCAGAAGCTGAGTTCTCACAGAAGGTGATTTTTTAACCATGAGCTATTTATCCCATGGAAATAAAACTTTATGATCTTATGGCAACTGGAACTTTCACATTTTATGATTTTTTAATTTGTAATCCTAATATTGCATAAACATATTTCTTGCACTTTTAAAACTGCCAAAATTTCTAAAAGATATGGAAAGAAGAGAAAAAAATGGAAAAAAAAATCTTACACCCAAATATTTCAGAAATACAAATGCAAATATCCAAGCACTTCCAAAGCATCACATATATTTGAAAGTAGTCCCTCTCTAAATCAACAAGTCAGTCAAAAAGCATTTACTAAGCACTTACCATGTTCTAGGCACAGTGCTTAGTGCTAGGGATACAAAAACATACAGAAGAAAAGACAGTCCCTGCCCTCAAGGAGCTTACATTCCAATGAGGGAAAACAAAGTATAAAAGGAAGCTTGAAATGGGAGAGGTGGAGAGGAATGAGGAAATGTCCAGTACCTGAGTACTGGAAAGAAAGTCTGAATGGAGAGTCTAGAGGGCAGCCCAGAGAGGATTATCTTTGTTGTTAAAGAACTTAATTATGGAGTTATTTCTTGATTATCCACAGTAATGCAAAGGATTTTATAGGTCATATAGTCTAACCCCCTCAATTTAAAGACAGGAAAATTGAGGGGTGGAGGGTTTAAGTGATTTGCCCAAGGCAGGAAATTAGCAAAGTGGACTTTGTAACTCATCTTTGGACTCCTATAGTTATACTTTATAAATACTTGTTCAACTACATTTGAAAAGGTGTCTTTACTATAAGCTAACATTTAAATTAAAGGTGAGAAAAGAGGTAGGTGAGATCTAGCTATATATATATATATATATATATATATATATATATATCTTATCTGTGGATGTCAAAATTATTAGATGAAAGTGCAAAAAAGTTCTTATTTTTGCACCTGCTATTGTTTTAGACCACAAACAATTAGGCATATAATATGCTTCCCAAAACACTTTGATTCTATACAGGAAAAAAGTGAAAAACTTGGTGAACTGTTATCACTCTTACAAAGAATCCAGAATGCTTATAAAACTAAACTCAGGTGGATATAGTCCTAATGATCCACTACTTTTAATTTTTTTTCTCTTCCACAAATTTAAAGAAACTTTTGGGAAGCATTCTGGAATAGAGTAAGAATTCATTTTTTAGAGGGAGAATATATATTTTAGCTCCTCATAAAATGATTATTAAAACTTCAAAATCATTTAAGCTCTTAATGAATAACATTTTAAAAAACTTTTACCTGAAAGAAAGGGTTAAAATGCATCTACAGCACTATGATCATGCTTAGAAGACAAGTTAACTTGGAAGGAAAAGTTAAAAAAACTGTGCTTATTTTTCTGACTTTTTGATAGGAACTTAAAGAACTCAAAAACTTTGAAGAGAAAACATGGTGACATGAGGATTTGGTTTCTCATGACAGATGTGGTCTACAGAATTTCCAGCTGAGGTGATGTTGGAAGGTATCCTATTGTGGAGCAGAGACTCTAGCAGGTTTCTATCCTAGAAAGGCCTTAACTACTATGCTAGTAATAGGCTGAAATTGCTATATAAAGAATCAACCTAGTTAAATGTTAGAGGCTTATCACCAGTAAGTTGGCTCTTGCCAAACCATGAAACAAACAAAAAAATTAAAATGGCCCTTAGTTTTGATGTAAATGTGCATTATCATCTCTAAACATTATCTTACTTGTCTATGCTCTAAATGTAAGATTACTTTGTCTAATAGCCAACAAATTGCCCTATTATTGTAAGTTATTTCACATAAATATTGGTATTCTAGAGATGAATGAACCTAGTGGACAAAAAGAAGTTGCAGTGAAATAAAAGTCTGGTTCGCAGGTTCTGGTTAGAGAGTTGTGAGAAGTTGATTTCATTGTGTGTCCAAAAGCAACACGACATATCACTTCATGTATTTTGTTATTGGTTGTGTTTTATTGCTAATTTAACTCCTTTATAATACTCACAAAAAGCATGAGCAACAAGACAGCCATGAAGATAACTATAACTTATGCACCAACATTGGCTGCAGAGGATGAAGAGTTAGAGGAACTCCATGAAGAAGTTGACAAAATGCTCCAAACTAAGTCAATAGAGAGTTTGGCACTTGGTGGTTTCAATGTGAAGGTGGGCACAGAGGAAGGTGGTGAAAAGTATGTAGGAAAATATGCTTCAGGTTTAAGGGGGGAAGAGGCCAAAAGCGTGTGGATCACTTAGAAGCATTATATCTTTAGCTATATTTTCTTAAAGAAGAGACAGGGGAGCCAGATATAGTGAGCACCAAAGAATATTACACAGACAAAAACCATGAAATCAACTCTATCTAAACAGGCAGAAAACTACTTGTTACTGACGAGAGAGCTATTTCAGAATAACCAGTTTCACGGATAATCAGAAACAGAATTGTATGCAGAATCAGTCTGTATACAATTAGATAATCAATTTGTCATTGGAAAGGGCAAAATCAACATTCAATTAAAAGGATAAAGATGGGGAAAAACTTCGATAGTTTTTAAAATGACATTCAAACAAGCTGTCAAAGCCAAAAATGGGAAATGGAAAAATGATAAAGATACGCATTTTATTTATTACTATTTCCTGGAAAGATTTAAAGGAAACAAAGTTGTTATAGTGAGGAGGCCAGAAGACCCCAGAAACCACAATTTCCTGGCCAATGAGAGCTATGGAAACCAAGTGCACCACCACTCCAGAAAACATTAATTTACAAAATATCATGGAGCAAGATGATGGAATATTATAAGGAATGATATCTCCTAAGCCAACAAAGAATAGGGAAGAATAAATCTGTGGAAAATTTGGTTTGATGCATAGTTAAGTCTCATTATCTCAAGAGGTTTGTAGAGAAACCAGGAGTACAAGTAGAAAATAACAAACCAATTTTCAGCATTTCTATAAAAATCTCTTTTTATGACAGTTAAACTACTACACAGTCACTCCAACTTCTTTGTCTTGGATTACTAATTGGAGAATGAGAAATGGCACTTAAAACAACCATTTGAAAGAACGGCTGGACCAGGTCAAGTACACACCAATGAATTTTATGTTAGCAGAGACATCTTTAAATCATAAAGTGATAGTATTACAAGATAACTTGGAGTGATGGTTCTGTCTTGGGGAAAATATCAGAAGGATGAAAAAAATAGTAACAGAAAGTATACAAATAACTACTAACTGCCTACCTTGTTATTTCAATAAAACGATTTATGAAAATGATTCATCCATGAATCAAGAGTATCTTTCATAAAAATATGAAAGAGAAGCATAGTCTTTAAGAATGATGTTCAATAGTACACAACTTAGTTTGTAAGAGAAGGAACTAGTAGATTTTAAGTGGAAAGACGGGGTGACCAAAGGATCTCTCTTTCTGTCTGTCTATCTCTGTTTCCACTTTCGGAGTGACCTCAATATGAATCCAGTCAGCAGAATTATTATTTGTAACACCTGCTCCATCAGGTAGTCAACACTGACCAACAGTATGCCTTTATTTGTACCAACTGCATATGGCACCTTTGTGATTTTTCTAGGTTGTATGCCCTGGGTGCACATGTTCACTACATGTGTGTCCCTTCAGGAATCTGTATGTGTTCACTATGTATGTATCCATCCTCCACTGGTAATGTAAGAAACATCCAATCAATAAACAATCAATCAATCAATAATTATAGAAAAATCTTTCTTGTTACTATTTTGCTGTTTCAAAAATATTTTGCTCTTAACTATAGCAAAACTTAACATAATATTAACAAAATTGCCCTGCTTATCTGTGTTTCTTTTTGAACTTCCTTCTGTTCTTTTAAAAAAGGTTTCCTTGATGTTCCTTTCTTACTTTCTTTTTTTTTTGCTTCATTATTACTGTGTGTCAACTCTTTCCCCTTGCCCCCAAGTAGGAATCCTACCTTGTAACAAATAGCATTTAATACTATTAATTAAAAATAGCTAATTAATGCTTAATAGCTAATAACTTATTTATTAATACTATAAATGCTATCCCTAACATATGCTAGGCCTTGTGTTAAGCAATGAGGATATAAGTATAAAGAATGAAATGGGTTTGGTTCAGTGGTGGGATTCAGCTGGTTTGCACTGGTTTGGTAGAACCTGTATCTAATTTTAGGTTGAATTCAGTGAACAAGTTGTTAGTGAGGGCAGGGCCTGTGCCCACCATGTTAAGTGACAGGGGTGGCGCCTTGGCTTGCTTCCGTGGAGAACTTGTTGTTAGTTCATTTCAATCCCACTACTGGCTTGGTTGCATCTGAAAATGTACGTCTCATTTTGTACCTCTAGTTTATCTCCTCTTTGTTAAGCGCATATTTCAACAACAGTCTTTTGAAGTCATAACTGGTCATTGGGTTTATCAGAATTCTTAGGTCTTTCAAAGTTGTATTCCTTTATATTATTATTATCATTAAATAAACTCTGATTTTGTTCACTTAACTCTTCATCAGTATATACAAGTCTTCAAAGTTTCTCTGAAATCTACTCTAATGGCCACTTCTGACAGCAAAATGATATTCTATTACATTGATGTAATTTAATTTAATAATTTAATTTGTTTAGCCATTCCTGAATTTAAAATAAAAAAAAATGAAAGAGTTCACAATCCAGGGAATCACATTCAGGATCACATATGCTGCACTTTTTCCTATTAATTGCTACTATAAAGCAGACTGCTATAGTGTTGTAAATATGAATTCTTTCCTTCTGTCTTTACCTCATTTGGGTATATGCCTAATAATAGTATCACTAGGTCCAGGGATATACAATTTAGTCAATTTTGCAGTATACTTTAAATTGTTTTCTTGATTAGTTGGATCAATTCACAACTCTACCAATAGTACATCAGTGCAATGGTTAAACCTGAAATGGAAATCTGAGGGCTGCCTATTGACTTAGAAAACCACAAATTAACATTATTTATGCTGTACTGTATTTCTATTTTGTTAAACATTTCTCAATTACATTTTAATCTGGTTCATTTGCTAGTGATACCTCTGCACTAGTGTCTGTCTTTCCACAGCTCCTCCAATAATTGCCATTTCCCTTTTTTGTCATTTTTATAGAATTGATGGGTGTGAGGTAGAACCTTAGAATTGTTTCAATCTGCGTTTCTCTTATATGTGGTCTTTTGGAGCACTTTCTTTCAATGCTTGTGTCATATACCTTGATTTTTTTTCTTAAAATTTTTCTGTTCATATCCTTTGAGAATTTATGTAACAGGAGATGGCTTCTTCTTTTTTTGTATTTATATATTCTTGATCCTTAAGGATTGTGGGATTATGAAGGGACACCTCTCTCCTCTCCCTCATTAGACTTTATGCACTTGATCATTATTTAGCTCTTTTTAACTACTCAAACATATTTTCTTTTCTAGGTTTCTATTACCTCTTATTTTTGTATTTCAAAGATTCTACCTCACTTTGGTATTTCTAGCAGGAATGTTTTAAAATTCTATATTTTAATAAAGATTAATGCCACCTCCCATGTAGATTTACTTGGTTTTGCAGAATACATTATTCTTAGTTAGGTGGTTTTTTCTTTGTGCCTTTTGATATACTATACTCCAAGATTGTCTTTCCTTGATAGTAGTTGCAGCGTGTGTCATCCTAAATGTGATTCCTTGGATTTTGAACTCTTTCTTTCTGGCTGCTTATAATATTTTTTCCCTTTGAATTGTAATATTTAGGCAATAAAATTTCTTGGTGTTTTCAATTTGGGATTTCTTTCAAGAGGCAACTATTGCTTTTCTATATTTACTTTGCCTTCTGGTTTTAATAGTTCTAGGAAGTTTATTATTTATTGAAATATAATATTCATGTCTCTGGTTTGGCAATGGTAAAATCTGTCTCCTAGTCTTGTTTTCCAGGTCACCTTTTGATTGTAGATACCTTACATGTTCCAATATTTTAGTCATTTGAGTTTCATCTAATATGTCTTGTGTCACTGATTCACTCAGTTCTGTTTGCTCCATTCTGTTTTCCTGGGAGTCCACCACTTGGGTAATGTTTTTAACCTTTTGTTCCAACTTGGTTGTTTTCCTTCCAACTTTTTTATTAAGAGCTTGAATTTATTTTTTTTTAATCTCTAGGTTCATTTCTTCCATCTACCCTTAAGATATATGTGGCCAAGCCATTCTTTTTTTTCCTCATGTTCTACCTTACCAATTGTGATTACTCTCTTCTTCTAGAGTTTACCTATTGGGCTTCTTTTAAGTCAGTAATTTTTGCAATATATGTGCAGTTTTCTTCTTCATCCTCAGTTCCTACATTGGTACTCTGGACCAGGGCCAGATTCTGCTCTTCTCTTTCACTCTTAAATGTGCTGGCTAGATCATGATCCTATTACCTCCCAGAAAGGATGCTGCTGCTGCTGCACTGCCACACTGCTGGATAGAGTGGCTGGTTCCTGGTCCCTATCCCTGCTATCTCTTGCAACTCTGGCTTGGGAAAGGGAGCTAACACCACATCCAGTACTTTGCCTTAATATCTGACTTTTGCTTCCATCTCCTGGTGGCCCTGTATGGGCATTGGCCTCGCCCTATCTCCTTCTTCTTGGACAGACATATGATGGGAGATGTCTTTGTTTCTTGTTGTGGCTTTGACAGGATACTGAAGACCTGGCTGACTTCAAGGGCTTTGAAGTGAGATCATGACTTATTTGCTTGTCTCTTCATGTTGTCAAGTCCTGGGTGCTATCTTTGTCCCTTCCAACTCTGACATTTTAGAAATCTATGAATGTCCTCATGACTATTCCCACACAAGAAGCCTCATGATGAACTTTCCAATCTAAGTAATGGAGAAATACTAAGAAAGTCTAGCTTTCTAGATCCTTATAAATTTTGTCACCGTTTAATAACTCAGGTTGCTGTTCTTTAGTAAGTGGGATTAAGAATCTTAAATAAATTAATAAAGATTGATGAAAGTAATAGATCATGCCCCATATACTTAAAACATGTTCATACTCTTTTCTCCTCTATTCCTAATACCACAAATTTTCAAGAGTAACGATGGCCAATTCATTATTTCGTGGTCAAACTTCTGGTGTTGATCCTCAATGCATTCAGTTAAGCTGAGCTGCTCTTCAGAGAACAGATACAGTTTGCTCCCAGCATCCTACCTGAAGCCTTTTGAGCTTGGATCTGCTAGAGCTGACCCTCCACTGACATGCAGTTTTTGAGAATCTACAGTTATCTTGGCACTATGATAAGGTATTAATGTAAGATGGGGGTAAGAGTGGAGCAGAGAATGTGTGTATTAAGGGATTATGCAATTAGACTACATAGATAGAGGAATCATTTATTAAACGTTTACTGTGTGCACATTCATTACTTAGTGGCCAATTAACTAGTGAATGTTTCTAGAAGACTGTGCCAAAAACTTGAGCCCTGTATTTTTTCATTCCCATGCAAAACTTGGTTTATTCATTTCCATATGCCAGGCTAAAGACTTTTCATTATTCCTCTATTACTCAAGTACATTATTACTCTCTTTACCACTTGCCATATATAATCTCCTGCTTAAAACTTGATGGAAAAAGACTAGTATTTTCACAGGTTCTCCTTGTCTCCCCAAATATACATTAATGTATTGCTTAATAATAGTAAATTATCAGAACTTTATTAAAATATAATACTGTTTATGTTCAACTGTGACTTGAAAAGCTAAAAAGTAACCAGAACAGTTACTTGAGTAACGGTCACTCATACATGAACAAAAGAATGAATGAACGAAAAGGTATTTACTAAGTGTTCATTATGTGCAAAGTACCTTAATCATTACACCTTTTTTTCCAGATATTTAAAAAAACGCAGCATAACAAGGCAAGTTCTCTTTTTTAGTTAGATCATATACTGATTGCTATTTCATTCACTGGCATTCTTGAAAAGGAGACATGTACCTGGAGCACCTCTTTCCCAGGTACCTTGTGGGCTTTGTGTTAGCTCTGACAGATAAATTCCTTGCATAGACTTAGCCCTGTCCTAAAAAGGAGAGGTGGAAGAACATTTGAAGCCATGAAGCAAATAACAAAAAACAAAAAAGCAAACCTAGTGAACTCCATCATCATTAACAGCGGTGACACTATTCAATAATACCCCGATTTCCAGAATGATGGTCAAATTCTGATTTTTTTTGGGGAAAAAAACACAACCTGTTAATATTTAAACATAATGTAAAAAGATTTGGTTTGATTTTCCTTAGAAAGCAAACCAGAGCATTTTCTTGACAATATAAATAATGGAAAAGCTTCTTGCATATTACTTGGGATTAATATGAGTGACTTTACTATTGTGATATTAATTTTGTATCGGGATTGACATGAACAATATTTATCAAAAGGGCCTATACACTAGTGTGGTAGCAAGACGATCTGGGACATTTTAGTTTTTTCTCTTGTTTCTACCTCTTTTTTCATTGGTTTCAAAATCATTAATTCGATATTGAGCAGCAACATGAAATGGTGGAAGAAGCAAACGCAGGAAGACCTCGGTTCAAGTCACTCTATAAAACTGTAAGTTGAAGATTATATGTCTTTTGGTATTGATAGAGGGAGCTTCCCAGTTCAGAGTTTCTCACGCCAATGGAATCCAAGGTCTTGTCTAAAAAAATTTACTATAACACACAAAAAGAGAGTGCACATAAGGTACTCCCTGTCTTCACTTACTATCCAGGGGAAATCAACAAGCAGAAATACTATGTTGACAAAGGAACTGGTAAACATACCCATGCTCAGAAGCTGGGGAGCTACCCTGAGCTGGGGGCCTGTCAGGGAGGGTTGGTCAAGTGATAAATGAAATATGCACATTAGTAGTCATGTAAGAAAGCCTGAGTATGCATTAGACTGTTGATCTTACTGATCACTTGATGTGTGTGTGTATCAGATGTTGGGCTCTCTGAATGACACATCGTAATATTTAAACCTATAATGGAAGCAATAAATAATATCTCACATTTAGTTAGTATTTTCAGGCCTCCAAAGAGCTTCCCTCACAACTACTTACCAAGAAAACAGGCTTAGAAAAGTTAAGCCACTTATCTACGGTTATACAAGTCAGTAAGTGTCAAAGCTGGGATTTGAATCCAGGTCTTTTAACTGAATCCAGTGTTCCTTTTGCTCTGATTGCAGACTGGCTCTGCCTGCTCTGTCCTCAAGTCTGCTATCCTGACACCTTGTGGTATCCTTTCCATTGAAGAACAGATCTTTGGACTTCCTTCACCTTCTGGCCCTGAGGGAGATGGATTCCTACTCTCTTGCCTCCTCTTTGGAAAACTCCCTTAGCCTTTTTGGGAATAAATTACCTGATCTTCCTGTCTACTAGCAATTTCCTTGGCCTTTTATCTACTTTAGGACAGATCTCTGGTCTTCTTCCTTTTGTACCACTCCTTTAATCATTCTTTCTGACTGTTGTCCATCAGTTGATTCATTTGCTATGCCTGACATCCTGATCAGTGACCTCTGTGTATGTTTCGCCTCAGTTGTGCAGTATGTAGCATTTATTATTTCAAATTGTTTGCTAACACAAAAAGACACACGGTAATATTACCAAGATAACATTATTGGTGGTATTATGTTTACTTCGGGGTACCACATTTTAGGAAAGACATTGAAAGGAAAGGAAAAAACGTCTAATGTATTAGGTAGATCCTCTGTGGAAGATTTATAAAAGAACATGTACAAAAAATACTCAATATCAGAAGGGAATCTCTACATTAATGAGATCTCAGATCCACTGAACTATCAATGCATATTTATAGATGACTTCAGCTACTACTCTTCTTTATTGCCCATACAAAGGGATACTTGAATGTTGCACAGTTTTGTCTGGTACTCCCATGATGAATTAAAATAATTAACCTTCTAAGAGAAAATTTTAATCATAATTTTAAAAGTTTGAAAAATAATTCAGTGAGCTAATTAACAAATGACAATATTTCTCAAGACCTCAGCACTCCACATTTTCCCTGGCAGCCACTGGAATAACATGCTTTTTTCCCCTACTGTATCACCCACAACTGTGACACATTAAAAATTAACTTTCTATTAAAATAAAACCCCCACTAAGATGGCAGAATGAAGCACATTCTAATATAGTTGTTCTAATTATTATTAATTAAAACTGAACCAGAGAGCTTGCAACATATCCTTTGAAAAACACATATCCAGTTTTTTTTTTCTTTTTTTTGGGGGGGGGAACAGGATCTATGATTTTATTGGTAAAGGGAACATCCATTTAGGAACCTTTCCCTACAAATGCAGATTGGCACCTGCTCTGTAACTTAACATAGTTAAATGACTTGCACAGAGGCAAGAATTGAACCCAGATCTTCCTGTTTCCAGCAGTCACAAAGTGACTCCAATACTGCTGTTCTTGATTCTAGCTGGGTCCCATAGCTATCTCTGAGGGGGATGACTCTTGTGAAAAAGAGGCCCATGACTAATATCAGCTGTTGACCAAGTGCTACTGATGAGCAAATTGAGTCCAAGAGCCCTGGGAATATTAATACCCCCGAGGCCACCAATTCAGAGCCAAGGTCATTGTCCAGGGGAGCTATCCTTGTG
Source organism: Phalanger gymnotis (assembly GCA_028646595.1). Lineage (NCBI taxonomy): Eukaryota > Metazoa > Chordata > Mammalia > Diprotodontia > Phalangeridae > Phalanger > Phalanger gymnotis. The sequence goes on from CM053622.1 coordinate 374,706,481, forward strand.
GAGGTGTGGCCTGTTAATCATCTCTGCAAGTATGACTGCCTCAGTTCCTCTGCAACCACAGCTATGAAAACTCATGAAAAGAAAGCTTTTCCACCAAAGTCCTCAGCACTTCTTTAATAAATAAACTACAGTGGTTAATTATTGACTTTAGGTTAATATGTTATTTCATACTTGTTGCATCCTTTTAAAATTTCTATTTAGTGAAAGTTTTATAATGCATATAATTAATATAGTAATAAGTTTTATAATTTATAGGATTTATAATATATTAGGGATGTATGTTCGAAAATGTTTTACTGATGTGAAGTAGGAGCAAAAAAGTTTAGAGATTAATGTACTACACAATGTTGTCTCCCAATTTCTTTTAAAGAAGTAATTTACTTTAAAAAATATTTAACCCAGCGTCTAAGAGCATTTTACAAATATCACCATATACTTATTTTACGAAATAATTTGCACTGAATTCTCTGTGGATGGTTTATGGAAATTATTATTATTTTATTTCATAGAATGGGGAAACAGATTTAAAGAGGTAATGTAACTTTTGCTTAATCAAAAAGTTATATGGTAGATTTGGAAAAAGATCTTATCATCCCTATCTTCTATAGTTCACTAGTGATGGTGGTTTCAGTGGTTTACCACTTGGCAGATACAAATTCGAGTAACTCATCTTTAACTTAAGCAAACAATATTAAAATAATTTCAACTTTTATGTACTGCATTAATCTCAGCATATATTGTATTCAGAGTCACTCCAAGTTCAACTATTGCTGATGCTAAAAACGAAAGAAACAAAAAAGCCAAGGCCGACACATAAATAAACCCAATATAAATTTAACGGTATTTCATTTATTTTCTTTTAGTGGAGACAATTTTCTTAATGGTGGCTGTTAAATGTGTTATACTGACACTCTTGGAGACTGCAGTTCTCCATTTCTGTGGATAATAACAAAGGAACTATACATTTCTTTATGTTTTAATACAGTATCAAGTTCACTATCAACACTAAAGAACTATATAAAGGAATAAACACATTGTCTAATGTCCAGCATTTATGTAAACGTACTCAAGCTGTCCTACTTTGAAGGCTTACCCCTGCTCCCAAGAGACTAACAATGAGAAAGAAGACTGTTTTGTCTCTTCTAAAGTTGCCAATAGGAATGCCATTTACAATCTGAACCAAATCGCAAATCAAATACTTTTCCACAAGCCACCAGACAGCCATCAGATGGTAACACCTCCTAGTCTCTGTATACTCAAGTAGAATTTGTACTGGTGACCTAGAAGATGAGTCCAAATGAAATAGATCAGATGCACATGTGGGTATGGGTTGCTGAACCTTTATAAAATACAGATTTGGTGTGCTGGAGTTATATGAACTAATTTTTTCCTCCCTCTCTCACCAGGTCACCAGAGTTCAATTATAGAAATTCTAGTTGGACCCCTACTTGGAGGACTTTCTATCTCACCTGTTGAGAAAATTCACTTGATGATAATGACACATCTGGTTGTGTCACTCGTTGTAACTGTTAGATAGACATAAGCAATAGGAAAAGATACCATAACCTGAAAATAGATTGCTAGGGAATTAGAATCTTATCAGTTTCAAGTCCATGACCAATTTTCTACTAGTATCCATGGCAGCAAGACATCAATCTTTAGCACCTACTTTATTCATACAACTTATATGGAAATACCTTTACTGTATAATGTTATTTTCAGGTGTGACCCAACTAACATTAAATAACAACGAAGCATGGTGTCTCATAAATGATTCTGAAGGCTGGATCCATCACAATAGCCTAACTGACAGGGGGAGCTACAGAATGTGTTAGAGCAATTAGACTCAGGTGCAAAAATAATCAAAATAGAGAAGAAATTCAGGAGCTCAGGGGACAGAGTTCAGGGGAATGTTGGTTGTAATAATATGACAAAAGAACTTGAATTCAGATAAAAGAAATGCAACAAAACTAGGCATCAGATCATTGAAATACTAAATACCTTCAAGAGTCAACGTTACTATTTGAATGTTATGATCTCATATGGTTAGAGAAGTTATGGCCAATTCTGTACTTCCAAACAAAGTTAAGCATAACAAGTACAGTAAACAAGATACAAAAATATATTGAAAAGGCTTGTAAAAGTCATGGTCTTTTTTTTCCTTTTGGTTGAGTGATGGCAATAAAAGCCTATGATGTTTTTGGCTGCCATCTTTAATTATTACATCCATCTACTCAGAAAAAAAATCCTACTTGAAGTCAGTAGACGCTTTCAAAAGGGCTTTTCAAAGATGGGGCTGTAGTTACAAAATTACAAAACAGAATTTTTGTTTCCAAATACTGTAATTCAGTTCCTTTTCTGAGACATTCAAAAATTTCTCTGGGTGTCAAACATTATATTGCTCTGAGTGAGAAGCAGAAGTCTTATTTACCACAATTATAACTATCTTAAAAACAAACCAAGTAAACTTTTCTAAGTAAAAACAAAAGTTCTCTGATCAAAGGCTGAACAAGCAAGAGAAGTGAAATGTGGCCTTAGATTCATATTGTGGGAATGTGTTTGTGATCTAATTGAGTGCTTGCATACATTATTCCTATGCTTTGAGAACAGAGTACCAATTGTAATTTCTGTACTGAACCAAAATAGCAGAATCTGTCATTTGGTATACTGGAGTATGTGCACATTTGTATCATTATTCATAGAATAATTGTATGCTTCTTTTTAATGTTATTTTGCAACATTTTATTCTTTTAAAAATAGTACGCAAACTATCTTGAGCATGAATTTCAATAACAAAATTAGTCACTGTTTCAGCAGACATTTTCAATACATGCATGCAGATGCTTATGAATATCTGCTTTGATAAAATGTTATTCTAACATGCCTCATATGTTATTTCACCACAATTTACATCGTTATAATAGGTTATTGATTGATTTTAGGTTTAAGGGACTAAGGTACTATTCAGTAATGACTGTGTGCTACAAGTTTATTGCAAGTGTCCAAGGTTCATTCACCCCAAGCAATTTAGTCAATAACCAATTTTTATACTTCTATCTCCTTCAAAATTCCAAACCAATAATCCCTATTTTTTTTTAATTATTTCAGTATCAGACTAACATTTCCCATGGAAATCAATATGGGTGCGATCCATTAGCCAAAAATCTGCAGCACTGCAATGCAAACATATTAAAAATATTGATCTTGCAAGCTACTGATGTTTTGATTGACTTTAATGTTTGTAAGTAGCAATAACAGAATTTCAATGACTGAAACAAACTTTTGATTAAAATTATAGATTTTGGGGGGGGGATTTGCTATTTTACTGTTTTAAGGCATATCACATGGTTTTCTTGCCTGCTGTAAATGAGAACAGTGGTATATACTTATCCAATTCCTTATTTGTAAATATTTTAGTCTATCATAGCTTACACATTTTTTAATCTACTTTGAACCACCCTGACATTTCAATTCTACTTCTCATTACATTTTGCAGGTAAGCAGGAGAAAATTCCTGACTGACAGTCTCAGGAACTGAGAGTTCACCTCACTTCTTTAGTAAGGCATTGAACTCTCATCTTAATTTCTTTACATATGAATTGGATATTTTATTTGATGATTAGTATATATATATATATATATATATATATATATATATATATATATATATATATATGTACATATGTATGCATAGGCCCACTAAAAAGTGCCATAATCTAAGAGCCGATTCAACTGAGGATATTATAGAAATAATGAATTTGGGAGATGGGAAGGATCTCATTTTAAAGAGGGGAATGTTGGGGTTCAAAAATGTGAAGTGATGTGTTCAAGTCACTTAACTAGGCAGATCTTCTTACTTTCCATATTTATCCCATTCTTATTCCATTTTGTCTTCCCTGATTATCTCATTTTAGTTTTAATCTATCACCTCTTTAGTCACTACAAGAATGCAAATTATACCTAATTTTAATTGCAGGTTAGAGAATTTGGGGGGAAATTAATGGAAATTTCATGGCAGATGAAGGAAGTTTCTTCAAGAGCTTAACTATTAGCATATTTTTCCTTTCCTTAGATGCTTTTGACTTTCTAAAGAAAAAATGCAACCTTCCAAAATATATTACTTATTATTTGGTCCACTTTTATATCCGGTGAACTTTTACTGGAAAAAAAAACCCCAATAAGTAGTAATGATTTGAACAAAAATGGAAAATTTAAAATTAATTGAATGGTTGTTATTTGATTTCTCCTTCATTCTTAATCACTTCTTATATTCATATCAAAGCTTACAATTGCCTATTTTCCCATTCAAAATTTACTTCTATAGTGGTGCAAATTATTAAACCCACTACTCTGAGGTTGATGGAACTGGAGTGTCTCTGTGTAGGAAGCCTAAAATGGTTCAGAAGAAGACAGAAAATGGTAGACAGACAAGTAGATTGGACTAAGAGATGATTCAGTGCATTTGAAAAAAATCTGAGGATATTAGTGTATTTCAAGTTCAACAATCACAGCCAAGAAAGCTGAACACAATTTTAAATTAGATTAAGAGAGTTGTGGACTTCCCCAGCAAAACTGAGCAACATGCTCCAAAGCAAAATATGGACTTTCAATAAAATAGAGGACTTTCAAGCTTTCTCAGTGAAAAGACCAGAGCTGAATAGAAAATTTGACTTTCAAACACAAGAATCAAGAGAAGCATGAAAAGGTAATCAAGAAAAAGAACAAGAAAAAGAAATTGCAAGGGACTTACTAAAGTTAATCTGTTTACATTCCTACACGGAAAGATGATGTGATTGATTCATGAGAGCTCAGTATTAGGGTATGTTGTATTATGAAGGGAATATGCATATATATATATGTATATATGTATATATATATATATATATGTATATATATATATACATATATATATATATATACAGAGAGAGAGAGAGAGAGAGAGAGCAGGCACAGGGTGAGTTGAAGACAAAGGGAAGATATCTAAAAGAAATAAAATCAAATTAAGGGATGAGAGAGGAATATATTGAGAGAAGGAGATAGGGAGAGATAGAATGGGGCAAATTATCTCGCATAAAAGTGGCAAGAAAAAGCAGATCTGTAAGCAGAGAAGAGAAGGCAAGTGAGGGAGAATGAGTGAATCTTGCTCTCATCAGATTTGACCTGAGAAAGGAATACCATACATACTCAATTGGGTATCTTACCCCATAGGAAAAAAGGAGGAAGAAGATAAAAAAGGGAGGATGATAGAAGGG
>CM053622.1:374712232-374788173 GCA_028646595.1 Phalanger gymnotis
AAAAAAAATAATTCCTAGGAGCAGTTAGTTTATTTTATTTTGCTGTATAGTTTCCATTCTCCTATTTACTTTTTTGAGTCTCAAGGAGAAGCTTCCAAGGGTAATCTGGTTTCTATCTTTCAACCCTGGAAAGTAGCCTGTTACATATAAACCTAAGCAAAGACAACTTAAATACTCAGGAACATTGAGTAAACTCTTGTCAAATTATGAGGTAAGTCATTATTTTTAAAAATCTTCACAAGGACATTTGGCTATTTTACTCAAATCTTCCTTCTCAAATTTGCATAGTGACAGAAGAAAGGTAGTAGGACTCAAAAGACTGAAGTGAGACAGCTCAAATTCTGGACCATCTCACTGTTTTAGCTTCTTTATCTTTGCAATATCTTGACCTGTTCTCAGGCATAAGGGCAGGTTAATATTTATAAATCATAAAGTCCTGTGTAAACATATTGGGCTTCTATACAGGGAGTCTCAAAATTCTTTGTGCAGTTGTAAGCTTTAGTAGCTTGATCAGTAAGATTTTGGGGACACCCTGCATCATCCTCTAGAAGATTTCAATTAAAAAATTAGTTACAGAATATTTTGTGATAACCATCAATTTATTTTACTATTTTAAGTCTTTATGCAATATTTCAAGTAGGCATAGTAACTTGCTGTAGGCAGTAAGAATTTTGGGGGAGTTAATCATCCTTTGGATCATTCTTTCTTTGAGCTGTATTGTCAATTTTTAATGAATTTCTTAAAATGTTATTTCTAATTAAAGAACTCACTTGAAATAAGGACTTTGTTGTCATCAATGTTTGGTCTGAATCATCTTTTGGGGGCTTCCCCTCCTCCCACAGGACTTCTGTTTCCTATTGGGAGTTATGGTTCATTGGCTTTGTTTTTATTCATGGAGCAGAATGATTCCACTTCCCAGAATTCTTCATAATGGGCATGAAATGTCTTGTAAAACTTCTTTTATTGAAGACTGCCAAGATGGTCACCCTCACATAATCACTTGGTCAAATGAAAAAGCTTGGCTAACAATTATGTACCCTGGTAATTGGAGCTTTCCATTAAATATGAATGTAGAGTTGCCATTGCCCAATAAATCATCACTCAATGACCAACATATTGAGTTTGTTAGGATTGGTTTCCTGATAGTAGACACAGGACTCTACTCCAAGTCTTTCTAGTATGCATAACAATTTCCTATATGCTACATTAAGTTCCCACAATGACTGCCCAGGTAGTATAGGCAAATTTTTTAGATATTTTTCTATATCTATAACTCTCCAATTACTTGCTTATAAAATTTTGACTCACAAAGTTGTTTTTTATTATGCATCAAGCTTCCCTGATGCCTCACCGTGGGCAGGGCAGTGACCCTAGGGTTTCAAAGGCTCAAGAAGTACAAGCTCTATCAGCTCCTACCAAGCTAGAAAGGCTGTTGTGAATATCAGCTCTGTGACATTAGTTTGCCTGGAGTTCATTCAGAGATGTTCATTACCCACTGGCAACAGAGATGAAATTTTTTGGCTTCATCAAATTTTGAAGACCATCATTGCAGAAGCACAGCACAGTACAATGAATGTTGGTTTAGGAGTTGGAGGAACTGGGTTCAAATTTGGTTTTTGATGGTTACCTCAAAGTGACCTTTGGCAAGTCACTTAATCTCTCTGGGACTCAGTGTCATCATATGTAAAAAGAGGAAATTGGACTGGACAACCTCTGAGACAGCTTTCAGCTTTAGATTTATGATTCTATAAAATTGGCCTCTGGGGAAGGAGTAGCACACAAATGAAATCAAAGGCCTTTGAATTATAGAGGAGACTAAGAGGATTTTATTATACTTAAACTGGGCATAGCAATAAATTATTTTGTTCAGAACACTCTTAAGACAAATATAGAGCTGAAAACTTCTAATCAGGCCATGTAACATATATGAACAAAATGAGGACTTTAGGGAAAAGGTTGATAATATTAAAAGGCCACACCTACCCCTTCCATATTATGCAGCACTCCTCATCCCTGCCACCACCCCCTAAAAAATATAGGCCTTAATACAGTTTAGCACTAGAGATGGCCAGGCTTATATATGAAAATTACGCTCAAAATAAAAAAATTTATAATGTACCCTCATTAATGCAAACATCATCCCAAAGATAGGAATATAGATGGTTGCAATCCCTTTAAGTAATCTTGTTAAATTTTGTCACAACACATGTTACTGTAGTTCTACACTTACCTTTGCACTTTGTTGTATATAGCAGAGCAACATAATTAACCACTGGAAGGTAGTGTTTACGTTAGTTCTCAAAAGGTTAAGAAGCTGATTATAGCTAAAATCAGCTTTGCCTGAGGCTTCAGTGGCTCTGTGTAATCAAATTAGACAAGCAGGGCACAGTGTCACCTAACACAAACCAGTGGCACCTTCTTCTTCTTTCTGACCTTTCTTTCTTTCTCTTTTTTTTCTAAAGCAGAGGACCAATTTTTGTTTTAAGCTTTTTCCAGATACTTTTAAAAGAAGGTTTGTCTATAATAAATTCAGAAGAAGATTTTTAAAGGAAATTTACCTAATTTTCTAGAATAAGATGATAAGGCCATATGAAGAAAGTCACAGAAAGTGGCTTGTTTTGCTTTCTGGGAAACATTCTTCTAGATCTGATGAGGTTGGGGGTACTCTTTGAAAAGGCAAGAGGCAACAGTGACAGATGCCAAAATCTTTAGAATTATTCAGTATACTACTGACATATTCTAGCCTTGGAACTATTTTCAATTCCATTCTAAAAGTGCAGAATGGTTTCTCAACCTCCAGAAGTACCCAGAGAACTTGATAAACATGACAGAAAATGTATTAGCATTTCTAAGAAGCTATGGGTAGTAACCCACTCTATGGAGTTATAGTTCATCCTCTCTACACAGTTGTATTCTTTGAAGTCAGGCAAGGTGAATGGGATGATGGATGTGTTTAAGTAGGAGGTTTAATAAGGTAGAGAGAAGAGCAAACCAGTTTCACTTCAGAGACAGTCTTTCTACAAGACTGCATTCTATATTTAAATATATCAGTACCTTTCAAATCTTACTACCTTTGAACATAAAAGGAACAAAATTATAAACACTAAAGGAATATGAAAAGAAAAGCAATGGAAAATTTAAATAAAAATCTAAAATGTCACACTTAACAGAATTTACAAACTAATGCTATACTGGCAGGTAATAGTAGTTGAATCTTTAAGCAAAAAATAGGCATATTCACTACTGTGGCTGAACTACAGAAATAACATAAACAACCTTGCAAATGAGCAATCAGGAGAAAATTATTTTTTCAGATGATCACTTATTTTAAAAAAAATTACAAATTATTTTAATTTACTAAGTCATTACGCAATTAAAAATCTAGAACTTTTTAGAAGAAACCAAGAACCTTTGTTCTTATGGTTAGACAATCCCTGATAATCCAGCAGCACTTAACAAATTCACATGTGGTTAGCCTGCCTTGCCTAGCTGTATATCACATTTCTGTGCTGCAAGCTGTGCAAAAAAAAATCAATATGCCAAGTTTAACAAAAGGACAGGAAACATGATGTTCTCTTATATTTTCAATGAACCTCAAATGTCTCTACTGTTCATACTCATTGCAATTTATGGTAGAGAAATATATTCTTCAATGAAAAAAAAATCTACAATGGAATGAATTATATAAATTCAGAGCTGAAGTTCTGCCTGATTCCATAATAACAATTTATTTCAAACATTCTGACATTCTGATTCAGTGTGCATGGTACAAACAGCTATTCACAAAGCATTTTTTTTTTACTAAAGGAAAAAAGTATGTTCTTCAGACTGAAGATACATATACGTCTATTGTATGGGGTATTCTGATATGAACATCTAATTTATATCAAGGCAATTGGCTTCTAATTCCTCTTTTCACATGTCAAATCCAAAATGAGAAGATATATCAATTCAATAAATGCATTAGAGTACATAGCTCATGGACCCTGGGTGGGGAAAAGGAGGAGACAATCCGGGTTCCTTAGATAATGCATTTGTTAATTGTTTCTGGATCGCTGTATTTTACATCTTCTTTTCCTGCTACAGATGTATATTATGTGTGGCACTAGATTAGGATAAAAATGCTAAGAATGAGGAAGGAGTGGTCATGACCAATAGGTCAATACAGAGCTGTGCCACTTCTGCCTTCTCAACTCAGCGATGCGGAACTAAGTGTGGCAAAACAGCCAAAAGTTGGAAGGGAGCCAAAAGATTCAGAATCCTGTTGCCAAACGCATTCTCTCCTCCCCTTTTTTGAGAAAAGAAAATTGCCTTCAGGAATCTGTGAAAGGACTACACACATGTAAGGGGAATTTTTTTTTTTTTAAAGCTGAACAATACACAGACCCAGAAGAATTAACTTAAACATATGGGAACTTCTTTGACTGGTAATGATTCTTCATTGCAGTGAGAAGCAGTAAATGGATTAGTGGCACTTAGCTCGAGAGCATGTCACTGATCAGTACTGGATGTATAAACTGTTATATAAAACACACTCAGAGAATCATACTTGTTCTTAACTTTCTATTAATGTCATTTATAAGACAAATTTTATTCACGGATTAATGTACCATTTAAATCAGCCTAGGCATAAAATCTCCAATCAGAAAATAACAATGTAATGATTTTAAGTGCTGAATAATATTAATACTGCTGTAAATGATCATTTGAGTACATTTCAACCTTTCTGTTTCAACATGGGGTGGGGGAGGGTGTAGAGCAAGGCACAAAGATAAAACAGTTGAGTTCTTGCATGAGTTTCTAGGAAATCAAAAATGCCAACTTTTGAGTTCTTTTGGAATTCAGAGGAAAAAATAAATTAAGATATACTTAGGTATATAGTGATCCACTAAAGCTATTGACTGCAATGAATGCATGCCACTAAGTTGCAGTGATATTCTTAGCACACAAAGTGGAAATCATTGGAGGAACCCCCTGAAATTTGCATGATCACCCTCCCTGGTCTTTTTTTTTCTTTAAACAAAGGTAATACAAGTGGCTTTTTTTCTCCACAGGAAATGGCTTATGAACTAACAGAACCTACTTAAAATGCTACTGATTTCCAGGACTGGTGGAAGTCTAAACATTTTTCTATTGTTCTCTATGACACTGAGTCATGCCTAGAACTAAATAGGAGATTGGGCTACATCACACTTGAGATAGCATGCTACTTCAAATCATGGAACATAATAATCTCAGAAGAATCAAATTGCAAAGCAATAGAAATATGAAGGTAGTTTTCTATCCTTTGGTGTTCTTACCATTCTACCCTGGAACTACCTGTTCTACCGACACCAAATGGTTTTTTATTCTAGATTTCTTCACTCTTATTTCTAGATCTCTGATCTATTCTAGATATCCCTGGAACCATCTGTTCTATTGTTACCAAACTCTCCTTTAATCTACATCTCTTCAAATTTTCACTTTTTGCATTTTTTGGTGTCAATAGAAACCTAGTTGATTCTGGAAGACACTGCATTTCTGGCTACTCTATGCAACAGTAGATGCTCTTTCCTTTATATTCCATAGGCATCCTGCAATAGGAGGCAGAAAATACATATTCCTTGCTCCTTGCTGCCCTTTCCAATAAAACTCTTTGCCACCATTACTCGTTAACTTCGTTCCATTGATGGGTACTCCACCTCTCTAGGTACCCAGTTATAAAGAATTTCAGGTTATCATTTCTTCTTCTCCATCATCATCATCTTCCTCCTCCTCCTTCTTCTTCCCCTCCCTCCCCCCCTCTCTCTTTCTCTCTCTCTCTTTCTCTTTCTCTATCTCTCTCTCTCCCCCTTCCTCTCCCCGCCCCGTTTAGTACACTACAAACAGTCTTAAACTCCATCTTAACCTCAGCCATCATACTTTGAGAAATATCAATGTCTCTTTGAATACTCTGGGCTCCCAGTTCATTAGTCATCACAACTTTCATGCCTTATATCTTTATTTGACTTCAACTGCATACTGGGATGTGTCAATATACTCTCCTACTCACCAGTCCTGAAATTTTGTAAAGCAAAATACCCTTCCCTGGATGCCACTTCCCTCTGTTTGTTCTCTTCCCCATTAGAATGTAAACTTCTTAAAGGCAAGGGGGTGTCTATAGTTTTGCATTTGTACCCCCAGTACTTGGAACTGTGCTTGGTAGATAGAAAACATGTATAAATGATTTTTCATTCATTTATTCTAGTCCCTCCACCTCCCAATTCTCCCAGTCCCTTAGCCCTACACTGTTACACTTTTTTCGCTTCACAGTTTTGATAGTTGACCAATTCAATTATATATTATCCTCAAACCTTGAATCTCTTGCTTTTCATTTCTTTTCAAATCTTTACCATGGATTATTCTCCATAGTGGTAAGTTAATTTAGGATGAGTAACTCTATTTTGTTTTGAACCTCCATTTGGTAACTGAGTAGCTGTTATGTAAGCTCTTTATAGTTTGGCAATGACACGGACATTCCCCATATTTGCTAAACAACTACTAATAACATGTGAACCCTATATTTAGTAAATAACTGATAAACACTTGCTAATGACATTAGGAAACTAAAGCTTTGATTAATAGCTCCCTTTTATCATAAACTTAGGTAATTGCTCACCAATCAGAACATAGATATAATTTGTAAACACACTTAGCCACAACCCTAAGAAACCACTAGAGGCCCTAGCAATCAGCTTGTTCCTGGGTTGCTACTAGAACAAGCTCTCGAGTTCCTAGCACTTGGAAATAGAAACATCTCATGTTTGCTTGAGAGCAGTGTTGATTGATGGAGACTTTCCAGAATGCTACCTTGAAGGGAGGCACATGACTTTTGGCTGGGCAGAGCAGGAACCTTGTCAGGAGCACCAGTATAAGATATGCTTATAGAGACCTCTAGGAATCAGGTTACTGGTTTGCCTGTAGGCACTTCACTATCACTACCAAATTTCTAATTAATCTCTGCATGTACATGGATGACATCAATATATTAAGTTCTACCAAAACAAAACAAAACAAAAATTAGCTCTTTCATCCTACAAAATCTTTTCCCAAAGGCATGAAAATGTCAATTGGACTTGGTAAGTATAACACTCTTAATATACACCAAGGAAAGATACTGAAAGCTTCAACTTTGAATGTGGAGGGCATATTGAAAACCAGTGGATAAAGGGGATTCCAACAAATATTTTGGTTTCTTCCAGGAAAGACATGCCAAGCATGTGAACAGATCAAAAAATGTTTTAATGGACTTACAGGCACTCTGAAATCAAAGTTGAATGGGAAGATAACATTTAATGCGATTAATACCTATAGTGTAGTATAAATGTACACATTTAGGATTGTAAAATTTACTATGACAGAATTGGAAAATATCCTAACAAAAATCGACATAACACTGCAGAAACACAGATCACCCTAAGGAGAGACAGAGAAAGATGAAAACTTCCTTGTCAACAAAGGAGATGGACAGACATTCTTAGGGTGCATGATAAATGGGACAAAAACCTACAGAAAGAAGACATCACATCATTGGAAAGTTTGATAATAGGTACATGCGATCATATTTGTAACTTGTAACCAAAAATTAATTACATATGAATAGAGTCTATAAAATTATTAAGATCTAAGAGTGGAATCAAAAGGCTTTTCATAGGTGATCTCTATAACAAATAAGTCAAATCTCTCTTAACAGAGGAGTGTTAAGTAAATGTCCAAATCACATAGATTTGTTTGCAGAAAATGAGGGGTTTAGGATGGCAATTCAGGACCAGGTCATCACTAGCAAAACTTGCAGACAGGCTATCTCTCAGGAATCTGAGATTTATAGATCAGTGTAGATTATTCAACAAAGTGGTAGTAACTTTGCAACACATCACTTCAGGCTACAAAAATTTAGCACCTATTCAATAATGAGCAAGACATGACCAGGCAGTTAGAATTATACATCAAAAGCTTGCTATCTTTCATAGATCCACTAATCACAAATTTTCATATTATAAATATAGAGCTAAAAATGTCCTTGAGACCTGAACCAACATTTCTACTGGAACCAGTATATTATTATAGGCCAAAATGTTGCCCACAATGGATGGTTCACGACATCATTCCACAATTTAAGAACAACATTTTTAACAGATGGTGTTATGCCAAAAAAACCATAATCTCCAATCTCCATGGGAAAGTCTAGTGACGAAATTAAAGTCATGAAGAAATAGGATGAGGAAAGTGAGAGAAGGGAACAAGTGTTAGTGAAGTGCTTACTGTGTGCCAGGCAGTGTGCTAAATGTTTACAGATATTATCTCATTTGATCTTCACAACAATCCTAGGAGTTAGGTACTATTATTAACCCCATTTTACAAATGAGGAAGGTGAAGCAGACAGAGGTTTAAGTGACTTGCCTTGAGTCACACAGCTAGTAAGCATCTTAGACAGGATTGGAACTCAGGTTTTTATGATTCCAGGCACAGCCTTTATCAGTTATATTACTAAGCTGCCTTCAGGCATATGTGATTCCTATCATTTTGTCTGCTACTAGAATTTATGAAAAGGATGCTTTCAGTGAGCCTACAGAAGATGAGCTTATATCCTGATATTTTTATGCAAATACAAAAGTAGGTATTTTATCCACCCATGCAATAATTCACAGAATATTAAATATAAAAGAATAACAGCAGAATAGTGACTTGTTCCAGGATTGTTTCTATCTGTAACTCCACAGAACAAGATAAAAATAAGGTTAAAACAACAAAATAACAGTAAAACCCTCAAAGTCTAATCCATCATCAATGCTGTGAAGTAGAAGCAATGGCAAAGCAGGGAATGACAGCAGGATCATATCCCAGCTGGTTGTGTCCATTCCCCTTCCTGAAATGCTCTCCCGCCTCACCACTGCCTCCTGGCTTTTTTGAAGACTTAGCTCAAATACTACTTTCTCCAACAAGGGCTTTCCTGGGCCCTCCTACTCCTAGTGCCTTTCCTCTGAGATTATGTTCTATTTACATTCTATATATCTTGTATGTATATAGTTACTTGTATGTGGTCTCCTCAATTACAATGTCACATTGAAGGCAAGAACTGTGGTTTTACCTTTCTTTGCATCCTCAGCCCTTGGCACAGTGTCTGGCACATATTAAGTGATTAATAAATGCTTGTTTACATAAAACTTTTGCATTGTCACAATAATGAATGACAGAATGGTCATGTCAAAGGAGGTGACTGAAACCTTAACTTTTGCATAAAACTGAAAAGTGGTAGGGTGGGATAAGATCCATAATTATTGGCTTAAAAGCTTCACAATATTGTATGAATTATAAGCAAAGCACATTAATAGTTTCCTCTTAGACACAATAATATTCCATTAATTGGTTTTATCATTTCCTAATAGGAGGGTGACGCCTTCCCTTTAATCTCTAGTTTTGGGCTACTACAAAAAGAGCTGTATTTTATATGATATAGATAGACAGAAACATACATATACACATATGCATATATGTGTGTGTGTAGAAAAAGGTCTTTTTCTTTGATCTCTTTGGGGGTATAGGCTTAGTAGTGGTATAGCTGGGTCAGAGGATATATGTACAATAGTTTAGTAACTTTTGAAACAGGGTTCAAAATTGTTTTCCGGAATAGCTAGACCAATTCAGAGCTCCACCAATGTTTAACTAGTACACCAGGATTCTCATAGCTCCTCCCACATTTGTCATTTTTTTCTTTTGGTGTCTTTACCAATTTGATGGATATGAGATAGAATTTCAGAGTTGCTTTAATTTGCATTGCTTATAATTAGTGATTTGGAACATTTTTATATGGTGGTTGATAAGCTGTTCATTCTTTTAAAAATTCTTTAAAAAGTAATTAAAGCCATCATATTATTACTATTAATGTATGTCAAGGCCAATGAGTAAAATATCATATATTTAATCTCTTCCTATAATTGTAAATTCGTGGATTACTAAATACATTGACTTCGAGAGCTGGTTTAAATTTGAGATTATTTTAATTGGAAAGATACCTTTCAATTTGATTTTTTTTAAAGGAGAGGTCAGGAAGTAAAGGGGTGGACTTTGGGTAGGCAGCTATGTAAGATAAATTGCTGTTGGGGTGAAGTGGATGGTTACAGTAATAGCTAGAAGCCATAAGTGGTTATAGGCTTTGAAGTCAGCACAGCTTTGATGTAGTACTCCCATAGTTAATCATAAGATAGTCTGGAAAAAAAAGATTTTCCAAATACTGTCTTTGGTGTCTTTGCTTAGGAACTCCTAGTATGTATCAAGATTTTTGTCATTGTGAACTTTCAATCTAGCATTAGTCTATGCTTTAGTTTTTTTAAAATGCTCTGAATAATTTGATACTTTAAGTACAACTACACTATGCTGCAAGTAGCACTAGTTTATAAGCAAGGTCATTAGTACCCCATATGCAGTAGTACAGAATTTTTCTTAAGTATTTCTTAGGGTGCATCGAATATTCAAAAATAATTAAACAATGCCTATTGACTTTGTTTTGCTAGTTACAGTTTAGATAAAGTTAAAAAAAACATGGTTCCCAATCTTAGATAATTTATAAGTTATAAATCACATGTAGTCAAACATAAGCGGAGATGAAAACAACAGAGCAAGTCTAAACAAACCTAATGGTTAAATAAGCAAAAAGTAAATTGTTTTCCTTCAGAGTTTGATCATATTTGTGACTAATTCAACTATGTACTATTCTTTACTGATGAATCCTTTGTATTATCTCCCAGCCTCGGGCTCCATCTACCTTTTCTGCTCTCACTCTTATCGTGATAAAATCTGTTGAGCCACCAAGCTACCTGGGTCCACTGCCAAATGAGTGGGAGAAGCAGCCTACAATGGAAAGAGCTTTGAATTTAGAGTCTGAGAATTCCGAGCTCAAATGTTAGCTTTGCCAATAATCATGTCTGTGACCTTGGGCAAATCATTTAGCCTTTCAGGTTATCTCATCTGTAAAATGTGGGGAGATGACCTTGATGACCTTTAGGTTCCATTCTAGCTCAAAATCTATGATCTATGAATGATTTGAATGCAAGTTATGTTGTCTCAGTTGGGACTTCATTGTGGAATGACAATTCTTTTATTCTTCTGATTGATTATGTTACATTCCCCACAGCAGGAGTACAACATTCCTGGCAGCATGTGCCAGGGAATTTGCCAAGGGTTTGTCAAGTCACACCATCATAACTACTACCATTCTCTACAGACATTAATGGAGACAGTCCACTACTGAGCCTTGGGAACAGCAGTGACCCCCAAAACTGCCACATCTGCTTCCAGCCCAGTCTCCACCATCAACAGTGAGGGAAGAATCATTACGGAGAAGGGACCTTCACCTCCACCCATAACAATTACCGCCACTTGTTATTGCTATGGTTCTTGGGTTCAGTGAGCTGTCCACATCAGGATTTGAGGGAAGATAATGGTCAAGATGGTGTTTGACCTGCCTAGCACATACTGCATCCTGTGTCTTCCCCAAGGTGCCTTGTTGCTTCACCTAGGCTGAATTGCCTACTTCATGAATGACAGCTGCTTGGCCGTTGGTAGGAATGGCTGGTCCCCTTTCCACAAGAATTTCCTGGCTGGATGATAGCTGCGAGGGCTTGATCAGAAGCCGCACTGATAGCCTAGGGAGATGCTGTCATCCCCAAAGCTTCCATGCCTATCCTTGCATTGAAAACATTCTAGAATGAAGCTCCTTCTTACCTTTTCAGTCATATTTCACATGACTTCCCTTTTTTCACTGTAGGTTTTAGCCTAATTGGCTACACATTTTTCAATCCAACACATCATTCCATTCTCTCATCACCCTGACTTTGCAGAATCTATTTATTCCCAATGCCTGGAATTTCTTTCTTACTTTCATCTCTTAGAATTCTTAGATCCCTCTCAAGGTCAGCTCAGATCTCACTTCCTAAGTGAAAACTTTCCTGATCTCTCTAGTTGTGAATGTGTTCCCCCTTTTCAAATTACCTTGTATATGCTAAGGTATACAAGTTGTGTGGCCCCAGAAGGATGTACACTTCTTGAAGATAGGAATGATTTCTTTATTGGTTTTGTACTCTCAGAATCTTGACCAGTACATTGCATATAGAAGGCACTTAACAAATGTGTGTTGAATTGAATTAAATACTTCAATCATAAAATAAATAAATACTTCCCTGATGCCTAAAGCTGAAAGGCTCCTCTGAGCAGATTATCTGGTACTCTCTTTTGCCCACATAAGTTTTACTTGGCATTCTATTTCTCTTTCTCGGTATGTTCAGGTTTAGCAAGTGCCTCTAGGCACAGGATACAATTCTGGGTATGTGGGATACAAAGATAAAAATGAAATAGTATCTGCCTTTAAGGGGCTTACTTTCTGTTGGGGGCAGGGAGGGAAAACAATATGTATATCAATAAGCAAATATATAGTATTTAAAAATTAAAAATGATATTTTATCTAACCTAATATGGAAATGTAAATTAATTAGAGAAGAGAGACTGGAAGCAGGGAGACCAAACAGAAGACTAACTCATTCAGGTGGTGAAAGTCTGATCTAAAGTACAGGCCACATAAGTGAAGAAAATCATAGAACCTCAGAATTTCAAAGTTAAATGGAACCTTACTTGGAAGCCACATAATTCGGCCCATATCTGAAAGAAATGCCTCTCATAACACACCTGATAAGTGGTTATCCAGCTTGCCCCTGACGACCTCTTAAGCTACTCTACTTTTGGAACAGAAGCTTTCTGTTAGGAGGGTTTTCCTGATACCACAGCTACATCTGTTGATCTGTAACCTCTACCCCTTTATTCTGGTGTGAGAGATGCTGGGGAAGTAGAATGGATAAGACTTGGCAACTGATTAGACATGAGCACAAGAGACAGGAGAGTTAAGGATTTGTTCTGGAGGACTGGGAAAATGTTGGTACCTTCTTACACGTTATGTCACTATATCAAAGACCTCTGATCTTGTTGGTGTGAGAATTCCCTCCACTGATGCATCTCATAACCCATTTATAACTTGTAGAGTTTTCTGAGAGTCAGAGAATTAAATGACTAGGTCCGTGGTTTTAGAGACTGGTTTTAAATTCAGGTCTTTCTGACTCCAAGTCTAGCACTTGATCCACTAAACCATGATGCCCCTCTTGTAACATGAACCATTTAATATTACAATCTCTTATGCAACACATCTCGCAGCTAGAATGTAAACTACTTAATTAATGTTTGTTTATATATGATAGAAGGCAAGAGATATGAATGACTTGAACTTTTTTGTGGTTTTCCAGATGGGATTCTGGTCTGACAATACTTAAAATTTGATTAGTTACCTGCTATCATTGAACATTTGCCAGACTGCTTTGTGGTTGACAATGTTATAGCTTGTGTCTAAGCTAATATGCAGAAAAGTGAAAAATGGGAAAAGTTTACTTCTGACATTTCTTAACAATGCTGTCTGCTTACAGTCTTATGATATCTACTATCCTTCTAGATATGTATATATGTATGTGTAGATGTGTTTATATGTATATTTCCACTTATTAGCCGCATGACTGTTGACAAGTCATTTAATGTCTCGAGGTCTCAGGTTCTTCGTCTGTAAAATGGGGCATCAGATCAGATGACCTCTAAATTTCCTCCTAGCTCCAAACTTATGATCTAATGATTCTCTAAAAACCTGACACATTCATTTCTTCTATGTGTAGGAAACACAGAGAATGATGAAGATTCCACAGCCAGCTGTGAAGAAGGGGTTAACTAGTTCACATGAAAACATGGTAAGATTTTTTGAATTCTTATCCTTTAAGACTGTTACAATTCACTTTAAATGTAAACAAAAGCCATGGTTGGTAATTAAGTTTGAAGAAACAACCCCTCAAAAGTGGAATATTCAGTATAAATTAAAATTAATTATATAAGCTTTTTAATAGTAAGGCTTTAAATATAATCATCATATTGCATTTATATATTCCCAACAAATCATATTTTAAAATACAGAAAAATGACAATTTCAATAGAAAGAAAGCAGGATAAGAACTACTAAAGCAGTTTAAGCTCTAATCTTTTATCCGTGTTTCAAAGCTGATAATCTGCACATTTGTACATGAACCTTAAAATAAAGCTGCCATTCAAAAAGTCATCTAACTAAGCATGAGTAGAAAAACAGGCCTGTGACCAATAAATTATAAGTATAACACCTCAAGGTTAGAGGGCGTGGATGATTTCAACATATCTTACTAGATATGGCAATGGATTAAACCAGGGGATTGTCTGCCTTACAACCTTAACCTGTGACGACCTTAGAAGTTTTCCAGTGACCTCTATTTTGCTCTTTCACATTAGTTGTTAGTTATACTAATTACAGCCTAATAGTGCTGCTGGTGCCAAACATTCCCCACCCCACCCCCAAAAAAGGCAGCCAAAGAAAGGTTCTCTCTAATGGCTTCAACTGAGTACAGACAAATTCTTTGCATATTATAAGCACTTCTAATTTGGAATGGGCCACTTAAAGACATCAAAGGAAAAGACACTAAAGTCACTGGGAGCTTGTGGATTCTATAAAACACTTCATGTAAAAAGCTGCAAAATTAAAATTAAAAATACCAGTAATTTCTTATGCACTTGAAGATTTAGGATGGTCTATAAACTAGCTAAATCACATTTTTATGTTCAATTTCAATATGGGGATGGGGCTAGAAATTTAAATATAAGGCACTATTTTCAATTATTCCATAAACTAACGTTTAAGCCTCAAACAAATATTTTACCTATTAGATGGGGTAATAAAATTCTTATTACAATCTTTAAAAATCATTTTAGTTCAATATTAACACTAATGTTAACCTAACATTATATAGACTTTCAGACAGGACTCCCTTAGCCTGTGTGTAAGTTTCAAACAGCACCTAAAAAGCTGCAATATAAATAATCAACAGCATGAAGCTATATACTCAATCAGACTCCAAATAAAGGGAAGAAATTTAGACCATTAGAATCATGTCTGTATTAATGAAATGTATTTTTAAGAGTCTTATGTAAAAAAAATACTGGGTAGTTCAAAATAACTTTTAAAATTTCTTTTTGAAAGATAAATGCAACCATAAAACAATTATGGGTCATATATAAATTAATTTTAAAAACAACAAAAAAGAATTATGGGTCAGATCACAGCTATACCATTTTTATCCTGTAGGTACAGCATATAAGAAAAGACTAAAGATTCACTTAATAATACAGATCAATAAACATTAATTAAGCATCTACTATGTGCCAGTCACTGTGCTAAGTGCTGGGGATACAAAAAGAAGCAAAAGACAGTCTCTGCCTTCAAAAACTTTACAGTCTAATGGGGGAGACCACATACAAATATACTCAATTGAATCAATGCAGTATCTGTGCTCAGTATCCTTGTCATGCGCTAGCTGAGTAACTGTTATTTATCTATCAGACCATATACCATTGTCTCATTTTGTTTTAATTCTGAACCTGAACTTCCCAACCAGCCCAAATCAAGAATGCCCACCAACAAGGAAAGATTTATTAATGGTAAAGTAGGTTACAGAATTTTCTTCTCTATTAGATCATAAAACTGCTTTCCATTGTTCTAAGGTTGTATACAGGCAGTCCTAAAAGTGGTTGTTTGGGCGAGATGACTTCTCCTGGAACCTTTCCAGTCTTACAGAAATGTTACAGGACAGATTATTGTAAACTGCTTAATAAATTATTAGTCCAAATGTCTTCTATAGAAGTCATAAAAGCCAAGCAAAAATGATCTGAAGAAAGTAGTGGAGGTATATTCTGATAATGAAAAGATAAGTTTTATTTTAAAGAAAAATAATATTAGTGTGAAAATTTTGAGATAAATTTGGTGTATTTTTTTTCTTTTATGCTATACAATTGCTGCCTAATGAGATACCGCCAAGCAAATTTCAGAGGAATAGGCTGGGTTCATCTTAAGGCATCTCGATACTAACAGCAACGGCTACTAGATACTCTCCCCCTGTCATAGCCTGGAGCTTCCCTGGTCAATAAGAAGATTCTTTTAAAAAAAACTTTTATTAGATTAAGATACATCAATATAACCAACCAAAGAGCAGTTACATTTAAATTAATTTCAATATAGGAGGTATTATAAAAATCTTTCAGTCTATGCCCCAAGTCTTCATCAGACTTCTTTGTCTATTCATTTTTATTCACTTTTCCTCTTATATGGTTATCGACTCTTGTTTCTGACACACAAGAGCCATGTGACCCTGAGCAGATTGCTTAACCTCTAAATGTCCTCAGGCAACCAATGCTGATCTAGATTACTAGAGGGAGTTTCCGTACCTGGCATTACAACTACAGCAATAAAATCACAGGTCTAGTTAAGAAAAACAAACAAACGTGTATATACTCCATTTTTTCCCTTTTTCATTGTATATGATTCCATATAGACATTTCCAGATTTCTTTGCATATCTCATGCCTACTGATCTCAGTTATAACCCACTGCATATTCCCCAACTTTAATCAACCGCTCTCCTTTTTTTTAAAAATAAAATTAGTTTGTTTACAGTTGTTGATGTTGTTTTTGCAATTATGTAAAATGTTACTATGAAAATTTTTGTATAGGTAACTTTTGTTGTTGTTATTGCTGTTTTAATAGCATGTTCAGGGCTATGATTCTAATAATGGAATTGTTGGGTTAAAGGATATGATTCTTTTTGTAATTTTTACTGCATACTTCCAAACTGCTCTCTAAAAAGATCTGCAAGTTTGCAATTCTATCAGCACTGGATGAGTGTACCCATTCCTTCACCACTTCACCAGTACTATTTCATTGCTTTTCATTATTTTTGTTCATTGATGGGTGCTTTAATTAGCATTTCTCTGTTTATTCATGAGATCTCTTTAAAAGTAATCAACTATTTCTGATTCCTCTGATATCCTTTGACGATTTAGCTGTTGTGGGCTAAGGCTGTTTTTTTTATGTTAGTTACATATTTCAGAAGTCGAATTTTTATCTGTCATAAATTCTTGCCCAATGCTTCCTTTTTAATATCGTTTTGTTATACGGAAAATTTTAAGTTTCACATAATAAAGAACATATCTTGTCCATAATAATTACTTCTATTTGTTGAATTTTACAAATTCTCATCCATAATCATGATACTTTCATTTTCTTCCATTGGTGCATTTGTGTGTATTTGTGTGTATTTGTGTGTGTGTGTGTATGTGTATGCAGATCTCATCTAGCTGGAACTGCCTAAGTATACTGTGTGTAAGATGTGTCTAAATCCCCTTCCCATCAGATTGTCAATCTATTTTTCCATGTGAATTTGTTATATGATGAATATTTCCTCCAGTTTTTCTTTTCTCTAGGTTTCTGAAGTACTAATCTTTTGCACGATTGTCACTGAATGTTTGGTGTGTCTATTCTATTCCACTGATTTGTTTATTTTTCCTGAGCACCAGATAATTTTAATTTTGATAACTGATTTGGAACAAGACTGTGTTATCAACTTTTCTGTTCTATGTACCACTTGATCTTCTTTAGCACATAAATTTCTTTATAAGCTTATTTAGTATCATGATTAGACTTGCATTAGCTATATAAATTAATTTGGAGAATATTATCACTAATTTGACCCACTCTTGAACACTGGGTGTTCCCTCCATTTATAAAGCCTTCTTAATTTTGGTCTTTATATTGTTACAGTTTTCCTTATACAGGTCCTGGGTATACCTAGTTAGGTTAATTGCTCCAAATTTGGTAGTTTTTGCTCTTATTATGTAAAAGGTTTCTTTTTTATTGTGTTTTCTTGATCTTTTTTACAAGTTGTGGTAGGCTAGTCATGATTCAGTCCACTTCGGAATTTCAGGTTCAGGACTAGAATGAAATGATACACTCCTTATAATAAAAGGAGATTAGCAGTTACATGGAAAGGATACAAAGCAAGGACACAGCTACTAAAGACCTACAAAAGAAAATTCTTGCCACCAAAGTCCTTGACCTTGTCAAACGAGTTACCATCAGAAAAACAGTTTAAGAATAAAAGCCATTTTCCAATTGATAACTCATCAAAGGAAATGACTGATCAGTTCTTAAGAAAATAAATCTAAAATACCAATAGCCATATGAAAGAATGTTCCAGATCACTAGGGAAATTCTAACTAAATGCACTTTGAGGTTCTACCTTCCACCCATCATATTAGTGAAGTTGACAAAAAGGGAAAATGACCTATGTTGGAAGGGTTGAGGGAAAACAGGCACTTTAATACACTGTTACTGGAGCAGTAAATTGAAACAGTTGTTCTGGAAAAAAATAGAAATGACTTTAAAGAACATTTAATACTATTTGCTTTGCCCCAGCACCATAAGGACCACTGGATGTTTCCATTTTTCTGGCAGCTGAGTCCTAGTAAAGATGTTGTCTTCCTTCTAGAATGAAGACTCCTAATAGGAGGAGGATACAATGGTAGGAATAGGAATGACCAAAAAGGATAAGATTTGTTCAGGCCAGTATATGTGCTCCAGACTCCATGTGTCAGCAGTAGTCATTTTGTGATGGGGGAAGGAGCTCAGGACCTATCTCTGAAGCTCACTCTATAAATGTCTCCTCAATTACCGCTCAATGGAAGTCTTAGCCAGAGAGAGTTAAAATTTGCAGGATTTAGAGCAGAAGCTGCCTCTCTTTTTAATATGATGTAGCTTTTTTTCTCCCACCTTCTTCTCTCTTCCTCTTCCCACCCAACCAGTAAATCAACTGGGAGGTATTTAATACATTTGTTCATATTCAGGAAAGATATTTGGGTTCCTGGAGAGGGTCAAACATTGTTCTTTTAAGTGACTCTCCCAGTGCCCTGCACCAAGGAGTCCCAACAATATACATGTGTCTCATGTATCTCAATGGCATCCAAAATGCCACATAAAAAGTCCCATGCACTTCCTTCAGCATTGTTCTTTTGCAGTTGATACTACATCTACCACTCTACTAAATGAAAGTGTTCACAGTGGAGAGGAAGGTGGTCTTAGAGTCAGGACTCAAGTCTCATCTCTGATACACATTAAGTCTATAACCTTTGGCGAGTCACAACCTCTTGGTGCTCCAAGAGACCCTAACACTGTAAGCTGAAGAGCAGGCAATGATCTCCATTGACAGAGAAAGTCTTCCTCATCAGGAGTTCCCTGTATCACTTCAATTACATCAATTCCAGCTTCATCCACCTCATCAGGCACACACCCCTGTTCCTCCTCCCCCAAAGAATGCAGCTGATATCTCTAATTCTATATCTTATACGTGATATTTCAACAATTCCTCAGTTATGCTTGGGAATAAATCAGTGACACTGAATCATGCTGAAATTTAAGAAGAGCATGCAGATAAATTCAAAAGGTTACAGCACTAAAAAAAAAATCCATTTATCCTGCCCACACATAAGGAAAATCTTGATGTAAAATGAAGCATCGTCAACTTTTGATAATCTATGGAAGGAAAGAATAGTACGGTAAAATGAAAATACTGGATAAGCCTATGGTCATTCCTGTTTGATTCCCAGTGACACTTTTTAGGGGCAGATGATTTACCCTCATTACTTATTTTCCCCCCTCAGATCTGTATTAAAAGTCATTTGTTTTCTGTGAGCATAAACCAAACTGGTGTTAGGGGAAATGTGGCTGGGAGACAGTGTAGGAGCCTATCTGAGATTAAGTCTTTGTTGTCTATGAGACCTAAAGTGCATTATCTACTTGCACTTAGTTATCCTTGGGTCAAAAAGCAGACAGGAACTGGACATTAAAGAATCCAGCAACTGCCTGGCCAGACTGACTTTTTCAAACTGCTTGCAACGTGTCATTGAGAATAACTCACATCCAGGAATCATGATTTGTATGAATTACAAGCCTCCATATGAAGCAGAGTTACTGGTAACTCTATTTTAAAATATTTTAGTGTTCTCAGAATAATCACTTACCTTGCAGTTTTTAAATATTCTTATTAAATTTAAACATAGTTCACTTTTAGAACACTTCATCTATTAGGTTAGTTACCTTCTGGCTACTCTCTGTTGGAGGGAAGGGTCTGGAAAGGCAATTGCCCGGTGGAATTCACTTAATGTGTGCCCACTGCCTAAGTAGACCTCTTCAAATTATTCACCTAACAAATGTTTCATTATACATGCTTTGGGGATCCTCAGAAGGAATATATATTCATAAGAAACAGATATATTGCTGCTAGATTCTAATAGATTTCTGGCTGCTCTTCAAAAACAAAACTTATCTGCTGAAATACCTTAAGCTAAAAAGTGTCACCTAGTATTTAGTGAATGGTCCTAAAATATAGTTCAGTGTTGGGCTCTGCCACAGAGGAACCCACATGATTTAGGGGAAATTACTTAATCTTTTATTCTTCCAGTTCCCACATTAGTAAAGTAGGGATAATACCACTATCTACTTAATAAGACTTTTTGTAAGGATTAATTAACATGCATCTCAAAGTTCTTTGAAAACTCATGAACAGAAGCAGCATTGTAGTTATTAATAACACTAATGATCTATACTATTTTCTCATTTCACAGAAAGAGGAGTATTATTAAACACTGTATACTCTGCCAAGTACTTTATTATAATAAGGACTTTTTATTTTCTGAACAACTTTGTCAAATGGTTTTTGTAGCCCTATCTCCAGAGAAGGAGAATAACGTACAGAAAAATCCATCACCCTACATCATTCAATCAATAAGTAAATTTATTGAGCATCTACTAAATACCCACAGTCTTGCTAGAGGCTATGAGGTGTGTAGTAGGTGAACACTGAACTTGGGAGTCAGGGAGAGCTAGGTTTGTATCCTCCCCACAATGTTTACTATTTGTGTGATTACAGGCAGGTCATTTGATCTGAGACTCATAATACGTTCAGTGCTCACTTCACAGGATTGTTGTAAAACTCAAATGAGATCATGTATATAAAGGGATTTGCCAACTTTAAAGTGCAATATAAACATCAGCTATAAATACAGTGGCACATTCGGAAAGAAAATACTTTGATCAAAGTGAACGAGGCTTCAGAAGGCATGAGATATTACTTGTGAACAAAGGAAGGGAAGACACCTACTTTACAAAGCATCTGTGGGTATGACTTTCTGGACCCTACTCCCACTCCCGTGATCACACTTTCCAACCCTTTTAATGTTATGCTAGACATGAATAGAATAGCTTAGCTTGCCTTAGAAACTCTTCTTTCCTTGAACCTTTCAACCAGACTTGCTGGCCTTGATTTGGAGCATGAACGATATCCAACTGAATTCAACAAACATTTCTGAAGTGCTGAATGTTAGACAAGATGATCTCAATGGAGAATATTTTCTTTTGAGTAACAAAACGAGATTAACATTCACATGGAGTCTTTTAGATACATTAATTTCCTTTGTAGAAATATAGAATAGATACAAATTTTAGGACAAATTTAGGATTAAAGTTCAAACAGATGAGGAAACTGAAGCCCCAAGAGGCTGTATTGTTGATGTATTTTTGCTTAATTGAAAGATCTTTCCCAACCATTTATAGACTCACATGACTTGCTTAAGTCACATGAGTTTGAGTCACATGAAGCCTGCGCTGGGAGGAGCTTGTTGAAGGGGTAGAGCAGAGCTGAGAGGGAGGAAGTTCATCAGAGCAGTTAGAGCTGAGGGAGAGAGAGGAAGCAGGCAGGCAGCTAGCTGTCTGTGGGAAGGCCCCCAGCAGGGGGAAGGCTTGGCAAAGGCCAAGCCCCCTGCATTGTTATTGTGTACAGACGTCTTTGTTGCTATGATGGATTTGGCTTTCTGGTGTCTAAGTAAATGTTTTGGTTCTGTCTTCCACATGGAGATCTATTATAGTTTGCGATTCAGACCCACGCCGGCATACTCATAGCCACAGCCACCGCCACTGTCAGCACTGGGAATATCGTTAGTTTACAGAGGCTAAGCCACTCGCTCCCAATCAGAGTTCATAGGAAATCCAGGTCTCTTGATTCCCAATCCAGCGCTCTTTCTTCTAAGCCATCGAGTCTGAAACTGAATCTAGATCAGTGGCTACACAGAGTAAGTCATGCAGTGGCTTGGTCTCATTTGATAGGGAAGACCAAATAACTGATTCTCAATGTGGCAAATGCATTCACAGTATCTACCTGTGTTGTTTGGTGGAAAGGGACTTACATAAGAAGAATTTAGTTCTACTCCCCGTGGATATATATGTGTGCACATATATGTATACCTGTATGATTTATATATATATATATATATATGTACACATACATACACACATAGTGTATGTATATGTATACCTGTATGATTTTATGTGTGTGTGTATATATATATATATATATATATATATATATATATATATATATATATGTATGTATGTATGTATGTGTTTCTGTGACAAGCAGCAAGAACACTTCTAGGATGGTCTGCACTGGGTTTGGTTGGAGCCAAAAGCATTCATGACAGGGTTGCCGCTGCTTTGACCATGAGCCAGCATATGCTATCATGGGTTCGCAGGATTACACCATTCAATTCAAAAAGGATTTATGAAGCACTTACCAGGAAAGGCAGCCTGACATCATAGGGAGAGCATTAATTAAGGGTTTACTGTGTGCCAGGTACTGTGCTAAATAGAATTGATCCTGGAGTCAAGAAGACCTGGGTTCAAGTCTAGCTTCTTTCATACTAACTATATACCCATGGATATGTTATTTAGCCTTTCTGTGTCCTGGACTTTTCCTATGACCCTCTTTTACAGCTGAGTTGCTAATTTGTATCAGCAAAAGGAGTTTTCACACTGCAGATTCCTCAGTTTCAAGAAATCATGAGTAAGCACCAAAACACACCCAAAAACCTAAGTTGTACTTGGCCAGGTATTCAACAGCCCTGCCTTTAAGGAGCTTACCATCTACTACAGCGGGTAGAAGTCACCAGGAGGGAGGTAAAAGATGAACAAAAAAAAGTAATATCAGAAGGAGGAAAAGAAAACAAACAGTTAGTGGCTATCTGTAAAGGTCCTCTGTAGGAGGTGATGCTGGTCCTAAGCCTTGAGGGAGCTGGTGATTCTAAGAGAGAGAGGTGAGAAGGTAAACATACTAGGATGGGGGGCAGTCCATTGCATGGAAGACTGTAAGCTGAGTTCCAGAAACAGCTGGAAGGCAAGTTTGCCTAGAATATAGAGGATGTGAAATGATCTGTGAATCATATATGAATCAGATTGTAGTCATATATTCCAAGGTGAAAAAGGGCTTAGAAATTATCCAGTCTAGCAATTTCATTTACAAACGAACAAAAATCCATGGACATTAGGGGTCTTCTCAAGGTCACACAGGAACAAAGTGTAGAGCTGGGATCTGAACCAGGTCCTCTGACTCCAAATCCGGTGGTTTTTTCAGTATACCTTGTTTGTCCTAATACTTTAAATAGGATTCACTTAAAGGGGTATTGGAAAAAATATACGAAAGCATAATACGTATAACAAAAAGAAACCTGATTGCCAATGCAGGCATAAAGTCAGAAGTTGGTATTATTGCTATTTAATTAATAAGAGAAACATGTATATGGAGTTGGAAGAAACCCAAATAACTGTCATTTGGTCTAACACCTTCATTATATGTTGGGTGTCAAGAATCTGATACCTAGAAGGCTAAGTGGCTTGCTCCGGGTCACAGTAACTCTGTTTAGGTAATGCTTGGAGGTTTGTGAATCACTATCCTCCCATCAATTCTTTGAGGCAGGTAGTATAATTATCATTATTCTCATTTTATAAATCAGGAAACTGAAACTTGGAGAAGCTAAGTGTTTGAGGCCCACCAACTGCTTTTCTTTTCCTCTTGATTTTACTTATTGGTGTTCATGTTTGATCTCCAACATGTTTTAGGACCCTACAATTAAGAAATGTTAAAGTCTGGGCTTGAATGTAGGTTTTCTGACTCCAACTTTTAGCATCTTTCATGGTGTATTTGTAGTCCAATGGAGCTACACCTGTGTAGAGCGGTAAAAAGAATACTGCAACTATCAAAGTATATGTATGTTCACACATGACAGGTAAAAATAATACTGACATTATTCAAATACATGCATATTCAGACCTATGGGTAGCTAACTGTGTATATGTTCATAAAAAGGAAGGATGAAATACTTAAGGTAAAATTTGGAATTGATTTGGAGGTAAATATGCTGAAAATTTGTATTTCCATTGAATAAATAGCAGTATTATTCTCATTAAAACAGTGATAGAAAATTTACACTTGGATTTCAGTAGAAAATGGTATTTCATTTATATATAGTTTTATTTCAACTCCAGCATCATTGGATCAACTGTGAGAAAATATTTAAATCTCACAAATTCAAGCACCTTCTGTTTCCTAAATGTTCACATGGTGTATGCATGCTTACAAGGAATGTTCACCAAATAAATTAAGTGTTTACTGACTAATGCAAGAGAGTAGGTTTAAAAATAAAAATTATACAATTTTGTATGGATGTGCCATTTGTGAGAATCCAAATAAAAACAATAAAGACACTTTCACTTCCCTTTAAAAGTGAAATATTTTTGCTACTACTGTACTTTAAAATTCCTGGCCAAGAAAAAAAAGATATTTAAGAATCTAAATTAACTACTTCAGTGATGTGACACAGAAGAAGTTAAATATATGCATTTTTTGCCAAATGCAGTATCTGTGTGATTACCTTTCTAGTGAATTTTCAAGAAAGAATACAATAAATTCTCACATATAAACATTTTATCCCCTTTTCTATTTGGAGCTGAAATAGATCGGTGCTGGAAAATTTTCTTGAATTTAGGAAGCGCTCTTAATATGTACATCTATTATAAAAATTATTATTGTAAAAACTAGGCAACATTCTATAAACTCGGAGAAGTCATTCTTGTCTATATAGATTAGTTTTAGTCTTAAAACAATTCATAGCAATAATCCCTATCTGGGTGCTTCCTAAAAGCAATTGATTGTCACTGTTTTTCATAAATATACTATAATCACAACAAATTAAAGCAATGGCATTTGATTGTTCTATTGAATTAAATTAGTGTGATAGAATTAGTTGATGATACTGGTTATGGGAAAGTGACACAATTTTTGTGGGGAAACTTAGGAATTAGGCCTTTATTCAAATACCTACATTTTTATTCTTAGGATGAGGCCTCATCTATTTCTTAATGGAGCACAAAGGTCTTGCTAACAAAACTGTAGTTATTCAAATATTCTGTTTCTTTTCTTTGGTCATAAAGTTATTAATTAGGATAAAAGGTATTTTACTTTTCCTAAAAGAGTGAGGAAATAGACACTATAAAATAATTTATTGTGGTGTCTGGCTTTATTCTTAAAATAATAAAAAAAACTATAAAGGACAAAGGCAATGAAGAACAATTATGCATGTAAAGGTCAAGAATATTATGAATAGGCTCCCTTTGCCAAATTTCTTCTTTTATTTCTACACAGTAATTATCCCTCATGTGAAGTGAAAAGATACAGATCAACCTTGGTCTGTGACAAATTTTTTAAGAATCCTGAACATGGTATCGCAATGCATTGATATGTTCCTTCAGAAAATACTTCAGCTTCCATATCTAGTCACAAAGTTCTGCCAATTCTTTACTTAGATATGTCTTGCATTGGGCCTTTTCTGTCTATTTTCTTAGTCACTAACTCAGTCTGGGCGCTCATTCTTTCATTATGGAATCAATATAAAATTATACAAGTTCTAGCTCTCTAGCCCACTGTCTTCCTCATGTTCCTATTCATCCTATGTAGTATTTACATCAAAATAATCTTTCTCAAACACCATTTTAACCCCAGTCCAAGAAGCTACAGTGGCTATTTGTAATCTATTGAATCACACTCAATTTTAATTCTGGTCTAACAATCATGGCCTTCCATGATGTGAACTGACGTCATCTCACTCACACCATAGTCCCTCAGCTCCATTCAAGATAATCTTCCCCCTCTGTGTCTCTGAATACCTTCATACTCTATCATTCATTTGTTCAGAAATTAGTTCTTAAGCACATACTATTTAGACAATAAACGATAGGTAGAATAACTGTGACACGATTTTTGCTTACTCAAGTGATGGACAGAGATTTACATCCATGAAAATACTCAGAACTATGTAATAGTCATAGGACAAAGTGCAAAATGTATAACTGAATTCTAAAATAATTATTTACGCAATAAATACTATGGACAGAAAAAAAAAGAGAGAGTGATAAAAAGAGAGACGATGTTGACTAAAGTTAACAGAGAAGGCTTCATAGAGGATACTGAGGCAGCCAGGTGGTGCAATAGAATGTTGTACTTAGAGTCAAGAGGAAATCAATGAAATAACAATTATTATCTAACTCACAGCGGTTGTGAGGGGAAAAAATGAGAGAATATTTGTAAAGTGCTGTATAAACCTTAAAGTGCCATATAAATGCTAGCTATAATATTGGCTTTTAGATCTTACTACAATTTGGGCAAGTAGAGAGGAGAAAGCAAGATCTTCATTCCATTTCTGGAAACAATATAAGCAACAGCACATGTAGGGTACATTCTCCCAACCCATAACCAATCATTTGCCAAATCTTGCAAATTTACCTTCATGACATTTCTTGTATTCAAACCCTTTTCTCCACTCCCACAGGCACAACCCTTAGTGCAAGCTCCCATTCCCTTTGGCTTCCTAATTGGTATCCTTGTCTTCAGTTTCTTCCCAATCCAGTCCATCTTCTACACAAGCTAACTTGACATGCCTAAAATACAGGTCTAATGCTGTCACTCCCCTGCTAAGCTTCAAAGGCTCCCTGTTTCTTTTGGGATAAAACTGAAATTCCTCTATTTGACATTTAGAGCCCTTCACAACCTGATTCCAACATTTTTTTATGGACTGACGTCCCATTACTCTTCCTCAGGATTTGATGTTCAAACCAAACAGAACAATTAATTTGCTATTCACCAAAAACAACATTCTATTGCCTGACTCTGTGCCTTTGCGAAGGCTTTCTCTGGAATGCAATATCCTTCCTAGTCCCTTCTTTGTCCTAAAAGAAGCCTTTCTTAATTGTACCAATTCTAAGTGTTTCCTCACCCAGAAATTACTTATTTATTTGTATTTACTTATCTGTGTACATGTCACCTGTTTCTTTCTCATCCACCCACCCCTCTTTACACCTCTCCACAGGGTGTAGGCTCCTTGAAGGCAGGTAACGTCTCCTTTTTCTGTGTATCTCAATGAATGCTACTTAGTAGCAAATTAGTACAATCTAAGTTACTGTATTTAAAGGTACACGCGATGAGCAAGGGGTATGTTTCATCACCTGTTCTTAGGACCAAGAAGAGTCATTGCAATTAATCAGAATTCGATGGCCTTTTTGTATTGTTTACATTAAATTAATACATGTATATGGTTCTCTTAGCTTTGCTTTCTTCATGAATTCATGCAAATCTTCCCAAGGCTCCCTGAATTCCTCATATCATTGTTTCTTATGGTGTAATAAATGCTCCATTAGATTCATAGATTACAATTTGTTTACCCATTCTCTAATTGATGTCAATATTTTTGTGATCACAAAAAGTGATTTATGAATACAGTAAAGTAGAAAATCATGGTACCTTTCTTTCTGTCTTTATACCTCCTTGGGATAAATGCACAACAGTGGGATTGCTGGTTCAAGCAGCAAGAGCAATTTATCAATTTTCTTGTGTCATACCAACTTACTTTCCAGAATGACTGGACCAATTCGCAGTTGAAATAACAGCATATTAGTGTACACAGTAAGTTCTGAAAAATAACAGAGATACCCAGATGTTCTGTGATGAACCTTAACGCAACTAAATATCCTAGAAACCACAGTGATGGACAAGGATGCAGGAGTGGAAGATGTGACAAGCAGCCCTCAATGATTCTTGTTGAAACTTACCATTTCATCAGCGTTGTAAGTACAAATGCCAAGCTAATATCCATTGTACAAATATCCTAATATGAGGTATGGAGGCCATTAAAAGGAAACAACAGGTCTGTGGCCCAGCTTGGAGGATCTCAACCCTTGTATTAACTCTGAAACTTCCTTCCCTCATTCTCACCATAAAGCTTAGGCCTGGCTCTGGCCAATAATCAAGTAGGCCGGAATGTTTTAGGGGTTTAGGCAACCATCGCTGTACTTATATGTTGACCCATCCCACAGATACAAAAGATACACCAATTTACAAAGTACTGAATGAAGCCTTAACTGAATGCAAACCTATGTAGTACACTTATTAGCAAACTTTAGAGTGTAGATTGGCTCAGGAGGGCCAGTGTTAAGTCAGAAATTCAGGTGATCAGGAAATCGAATAACACCTTTGCTTTGCTAACTCTGCATTTCCTATTTCTTTATCCTTTGGGAAAGTTTCTCAAACTCCATGAGAAGAGGTTCAATAAATCTGTACTCAGGCATGAAGTCCAACTCTTCATTTCTTTCTTCCTTTTCACCCTTCTTCAACTCCTCAACTAGTTACAATGCTTAAAGATTTCAAAAAGTAACTCTGGGAGCAGATGTCTTATAAGATGTCTAATCATCAATCATCTCTGAACCCCTTGGGAACAGAGGGAAACTGGTGAAGCATCACTCTCATGTCAATGGCATGATCTTTCCCATCTTAGGGGAAGTTGGGAAGCTACTTTTGGTGATATCGCCCTCCATAAGGCAATATAAAATAGTTGCTAGAGTCTCAACTACCTCCTCCTGTCTTTGTTAAGGCCGTTGATAGTTGTACCAATAATATTTTTCAATAAAATTTATTAAAGGATATATTTTGCATAGGAGGAGGGAGAAAAAAAGGACTTATACGATCCTACTATGTGCCAGGAATTGTGCTAAGAACCTCACAAATATTATCTTGACGAATCCCCACAACTCTGGGAGATAGGTGCTGTTATTATTCTTATTTTACAGTTGAAGAAGATGAGGTAGACATGAGGTCACACAGCTAGTAAGTTTCTGAGGCCAGATTTGAATTCAGGTGTTCCCGACTCCAGGCCCAGCACTCTGTCCACCGCAACACTTAGCTGCCTACAGTTATCTTCTGGGTGCCATTTCACTGCTACAGAATCATTCATTTAGAGAACACATGCTGCTGAATGTTAGGGACAATGGGTAGGAGAGTCCAATCAACTCTCCTTTTCATTTAAAGCTCTATGAATCCAAAATAAAACAAATTCAGAAGCACTTAGCAGCTGCTTTTCTTTGAAAGAAATGAATTAGTAAGACAGATGAAGCTTCAGTAGAAATTTTATAGCCTGGGTTTTAAAGGTAGCTTCTTATGTAAATCATGGTCTCCTTAAAAGTCTCGTCTTATTCTTCATTATTGGGCAGAAACAACAATGCTAATACCTTGTTTCATAGGTTTTTTTTGGGTACTGGGGGTGGATTCATTTTTTAGGACAATTCATCTTTCAATTGCCTGGCATTATAATCATAGAAACAATAACTTGTCTCCAAACATAGCAATCTATAAATCTATTTTATATGCATTTAATTCCTCCCAAGTTAAGTAACGAGATTCTACTGTGTTAAAATTAGAACTTGGATATTTTCACATGCTCTTAGAATTGAAAAGGAAACATTCAGAAATATGA
Organism: Phalanger gymnotis; assembly: GCA_028646595.1. NCBI lineage: Eukaryota > Metazoa > Chordata > Mammalia > Diprotodontia > Phalangeridae > Phalanger > Phalanger gymnotis. The sequence continues at coordinate 374,741,869 of CM053622.1, forward strand.
AAATGATTTGGGGCTAATATTCTAAACATGGGTTAACAAGACTGAGGTATACAAATATGGCAATTATAACTGTAAATTACCATGTTGTTCAGGAAAACAGACATATGGTAGGTGTCTTCAATCACACAGCTACACTACAACTCTTTAACATTAAAGGGCATCTGATAAATATATATGTATATATCATATGTATGACATATATATGAATATATATAGACAGACACACACATATACACGAATATATATGTATGTCTGGATAGCATATATACATACATATGTTATATATATTATATACACACATACATGTGTATATATATATATTTTATACCAGTGTCTTTCCAACTGGTGTATCACAATACTCCTTGGATTCAAGTACTGCCTTTCTCCTCTAGGAAGACATGATTTAATAGCAAATTGACAAGCAAAGTAACGAGAAAGAATCATGTTTTATATCATCCCTTTAGGGTGTGAACTATCATTGATTTAGCTGAATTTGCTCACAGCACATAGTAGGTAATCAATAAATACTTACTGAAATGACTTTCAGAATGAGAAAATTAATGGAAGATGAAACTACAATTGTTAGAAAAAAAGAACTGTACTGTTTCTTTTACATGTCTAGGGTAGAGTGGGGAATCTTCATAATAAGAGTTTACTATGAATTAATATTTTGTAAGGAGGCAGCTAGGTGGTGTAGTAGACAGCATGCTGGGCCTGGAGTCAAGAAGAACTGAGTTCAAATCTAGCTTAAGATACTTGCAAGCTGTATGATCTTGGGCAAGCCACTTAAACCTCTGCTTGTCTCAGTTTTTCCTATAAAATGGGGATAATAATAGTAATCTACCTCTGAGGGTTATTGTGAAGCTCAAGTGAGTAATCACATTTGTAAAGCATTTATAAATCAAATCAAATTTGTAAAGCATTTAGCCCAGTGCCTGACATGTAGTAAGCACTTTAAAGGGCTTTTTTTTTTCTTCCAATAGGAGTGTAATAGCAATTTAGATTTGAAGATTTTTCCTATGCATTAATAGGCCATGTGACCTGCTTACAGCACAGGAAGCCTAAGTCACATGTGGTGGGAGGAGCTTCCTGACAGCAAAAGGAAGTTATGTCACAGGAAATGCTGAGAGAGCAGTTACTACAGTTAGAGCTGAGGGAAAGAGTAGATGTGTGGTGGCTGTGAGTGAGTTTTTGGCAAGGTCCTAGCAGGGGGGGCAGATGGTTATGGGATGGAGTGGTTCTCTGCTGTGATGTTGTGGACTTACTGGTTTCAGGGTCTGATTATTTGGTGTCTGAATAAATGGTTTACTACTTCTACCTTCTCTGTAGAAAGTCTCATATATTTTGTCATACTGAACCACACAGGCATTTTGATAATTATGATCTATATTGTGATTATTGCCTTGCTGATACAAGGAGATGTACAAATTTATAATGAAATATGAGGAATGATTCAAGAATGTGAATTGGATAGATACTTTCAACTATCAAATCTTTTTTCAGCCTATGAACAGTATAAGTTTAATAAAAGTCTAAATTACAGGCTAAAAAAAATCAGATCAGGGGGTATTTTACCGGGATATTTACTGATTGTTAGTAAATATGCAATAATATTTCAATTGTCAACATTTAACAAAAACATGGGAGCAACTAGAAAGGGGTAGTGGTTAGAAGGGTATTCTTGGTTTAAATTTGAAAGAATGACAGAAAGTCTTCTTAGACGCCATATTTAAGATATCCAGAAAACAGAAGGATTTGAAAACATCTTCTCCTGGCTTCCCAGTTTTCTTCAGGTCCTGGATAAAATTCTACATTCTGTAGGTGCCAGCCCTCAAAGAGTTTGCATTCTAATTAGGAGACAGCATGTAATTAACCATGTACCAAAAAGATTATTGGTTGGTTGCTGTCCTTCTTCCTCGAAGAGGACCTAAATGACATCACTATGTCGGAGTCAAGGTATAGTGTGTTGACTGTGGCTGATCAGATCAATGTGAACCTGGAAGGCTCTACCACAGGTCTGGCACAAATATTCCCTATGAACATTTGGAGTGAAGATGTGTCTAAATTTGCACACCTTACATTTCTTTTGAACTACTGCAATTCTGCTTTACTCATAGAGCATAGCATCTTCTTTGATGTGGGCCACGCTGGGTTGTCCATTACTAGTGTCTCCTATGTCATGCAATTGAACCCAAGGTTCTCCAGCAAGACCTTGAGAGTGACCTTGTATCACTTCTCCTGACTTCTGTGTGAGCACTTGTCTTGTATGAGTTCTCTGTAAAATTGTATTTCAGGTGCATATGTTTTGTATTAAAAAAAATGTGGCTAGACCTTCAGAGTTGCATTCTCTGCAGTAGAGTTTGAATGCTTGGCAGTTCAGCTCAAGAAAGGACCTCAGTGTCTGATACCTTATCTTGCCAGGTGACTTTCAGAATCTTCCTAAAATTCAATTCAAATGGAAGCTATTCAGTTTTCTGGCATAGCATGGCACAGGAAGACTATCCAGGTTTCAAAGGCCCCTAAACAACAGTGAGGCAGCACAAGGACTTTGTAGACCTTCAGTTTGGTAGGCAGTGTAATAGCTCTTTTCTCCCACACTTTCCTTCAGAGCTTCCCAAACACTGAGCTAGCTCTGGCAGTGCATGTGTCAATCTCATCATCTATGTGTACATCCCTGGAAAGTATACTGACAAGGTAAGTGAACTTATCCCATCACTTAAAATTCTCCAATTGCTTTAACCAATGATTCCATGTATGGAGGGTGTGGTGCTGGCTGATGCAGAAACTGTTTTCTTGCTGTTAAATGTTAGGCCAAAATTAGTACAAGCAACAGAGAGTCAATCCATACTCAGTTGCATCTCAGCCTCCACTTTAGTCTTGGCTCATAGCCTTTTCAAGTTAAATAATTTACCATCAGTGTGGTAGCTGCTGTTGATGCCATTTTCATCCTTATTGGAAGAATCTGAAAATAATGCTGAAAACATGCCAAAAAGCATGGGAGCAACATGCAGCCTTGTTTCATTCTACCGGGGACCAGGAAAGCATAAGAACATTGTCCATTATCCAGAACCTGTGTAAGCATGCCATCATGAAACTGATGAACTTCTCCAGGCAACCAAATTTTGCCACAGTTTTGTATAAGCCTTCACAACTGACAGTATCAAAGACCTTGGTCAGATTGACAAATGTTGTGTACAGACCTCTGTCCTGCTCCTGTAATTCCTTCTGGAGTTGGGCAGCAAATATCATATCCACCATCTCTCAGCATTTTCTGAGGCCACATTAGCTCTCAGGTGGATGGACATATTCCAGGTGAAGGATTAGCCTATTAAGAAGGACTCTGTCAAGAATCTTGCCAGTGATTACTAACTGCGAGATCACCTGTGACTGTCAGAAGACAATCTATTTCCTTTACTTTTATGGAGATGGACAATGGAGGCATCCTTAAACATGTGGGGAATAACCCACTCTTGTGATATAAGCCAGAAAATTTCAAACAGCTTTTGTATAAGCAGTGGACTCCCTACCTTGCAAATCTCCCTGGGATAGAATCAGCACCAGGTGCTTTGTCACATGAGAGGAGCTTAATGACATTCAAAACCTCTTCTTCAGTTAGAAATTTGGTTAGAGAGGGACTGACCTCAACCTGAAATATACGATCAATGGCTTCAGCATTGGTTGATGATGGTTCAGTATCCTACTCATCAATTTCTATAGGTTAATTTGTCATTTCTATGCAGATGACACCTCTAGTCCTGTATTACCAACTGTCTATTAGATATTTCTCACTGAATATTCCACAGGCATCTCAATCTCAGAAGGTTCAAAAATATAACTATCTCTCTTCTCTTAAATTCATCCCTCTTCCCAATTTCCCTATCAAGGACACTACCATCTTTCTAGTCAAATAGGTTAGAAACTTCAGATTCATCCTCAATTCTTTCTCCTCTCTCCCCCTATAGCTATTGAATCCACCTTTACAACACCCCCCACATCTGTCTCCCTTTTTCCCCTCATGGAACCATCACCTAGTTCAGGCCCTCATCACTTCCTGTCTGCACTCAAGTAATAGCATTCTAACTGGCTTCCCTGCCTTAAAGTCTCTCCTCTCTCCAATCCATCATCCATGTATCTATCAAAGTGATATCCCCAAAGCGCAGTCTAACTACATCACTTCTCTGCTCAAAAAGTCCTAAACGTTCCCAACTATATACAGATTAAAATACAAACTCGACTGGCATTTAAAACCCTCTATAATCTGGCTTAAATCTATATTCCTACATTGGTTTCATGCCACTTTCCTTTTCCACCTAAAATAGCCTCTTTTCTCTCTTACCTTTGTATAGGTTATCCTTATGACCAGGATTATGCCCTCCTCATCTCCACCTCCCACAATTTCTAGCTCCCTTCAAAGCTCAGCTCAGTTACCACCTCCAAATGAGGCCTTTCCTTATGTGTCAAGAATTCCCTGGAAATTACTCTGGATTTACTTTGTTCATGCTTTGTATTTACTTCTCCGTGTGCATGCCGGGTGTGTGTGTGTGTGTGTGTGTGTGTGTGTGTGTGTGTGTGTGTGTAACCTATTTTTTAAAGAAATTACCATAGAGTTTAGGTACCAGGAACAGGACAAGAAAGCAGGGTGGTAGATGTTTAAGCCAATGGCTCTCTTTCTCAAATGTCCTGTTAATAAAGCAGGGGTCACTTTGGACATGGTAGGTCCTAAGAGCTCATTTTAGTTGAGACTTGAGGCAAGAAAGAACAAGGCGGCAGAGTCCATGTTCCAGTGAAGGTTCCTGGGTGTTTTCAAGACTGCCCTGATGAGGTTCAGGGAGCAAGAATAGTAAGCTAAGAAGGCTCTGACCAGCAGTTATTCCAAAGTAGTGAAACAAGTCTCTTGTTGCATACTGAGAAAGGTCCCAATGACAAATGGCAAGATTTCCATCTTACTGAGTAGTACTGCATATCACACCATATGAAGCTTCGGAATAACAATTAACTTTTCAATAACTCATGTAGATTTTAAAGTGAGAGAATACTGATGTCATCATGTGAAGCTTCAGAGGTAATGTGCTCCATAAAGAAAAATGACAAATGAAGATAAGCTATATGCAGTAAATAACATCAAAGCTATCACAAAGTAGAAAGGAGAATTAAATCAAATCATTGTGGAAAGAGATTCCATATTCTCTCTTTGGGATATATTGACTAGCCACATAACAATGTAAGTTGTTTACCTAGAAGAATGCAGATGATAAAATTTATCTTGTCAGGCACACAGGAGGTGCTAAATAAATGCTTGTTCCTTTTCTTTACCTCTTCTCTTCTCCTTCAGATCTTAAAAAGTTGGCTAGCTATGAATATCAGTGATATTTTTTTTAAATGTAACGAAAACAGGAACAGAGCTGTAGTACTATTTACATTGAGTTTCTTATGACTTTCTTAGGAAAGATTAGAAATATCACATAATTTTTTGTTTTTTATTGTTTTAAGCCATAAGCTAAAGCCTTTGTATGCCCATTTTGTCATAATTATTACTAGGAAATAAGCTCTCATTGACATGAATTCAATGATATGATCACACAGAAAGAGAAGGCAGAGAGCTTCACATTCAACACTGATTACTATAATCTTAATCTCCATGAAAGACCAAAGAATGTAGGAAAAAAAAGTCTTAGCACTACACAGCTTAGCCTTTACTTATGCCTACAATATTTGGTGAGAAAGGGCAATTTTTCTGTTTTACTACACAGATCTTAGATATTCATCACGATCTATGATGGTCTAGTGTCAGAAAGTAGAATTAAGTCTGAGACCCAAGAAGTCTTGAAGAATTTATCTATCAGTTTAAGGCAGGAGAAGCTGTCATGAGCAGGGCTGAGCTGAAATGGACTCTGGGCATGAGTCAGGTTATTTTCAAAGATATCCGTTGACAGTTTAAATGTTTTTATTAGGTGAAACAGGATTTTTTAAAAAAGTTTTTTTAGCTGAGTTTATCCTTGTTATAGAAGAGAAGCTTTAAACATGATTTATTTTTATTATACATAAATATAAAAAGTAAACATAAATATTTAGAAGTATTTAAGCCATTGTCAGGATGAAGTCACTATCCAACATGTTAAAACTCTTCCTTTGCTTCTACCTCAGATCAGGAGATGACACAATCAGTATTAATTCAAAATTTTCTCTCATGTTTCAGAACAAAACATACATAGAATGAAAACTGTGGGAGGAGATGGAGGCTAGAACCAATGAAATCAATAATCCAGTCTGTGATCATGAGTAAAGGCAGTTTTTGTCCAATAAAATATTATCTTTTTAGCACTATGAGAAATACAGATTAAAGTAGTCATAGGATTGTGGACATTAATTCCACCTTCTCACCTTACAAATGTGAAACGAAGGCACAGAGAGATAAAGGAATTTGCTTAAGGACACACAGCTAGTAAGTATATGAGTCAGGATTTGAACCAAAGTGCAGTGTTTCATATTTCCCAGAATTTCCTCAAACATCTCCTTAAGACACTAGGAAATGAAGGCAAGCTGAATGAGGCTATATATTCTCTTTGAAGCTTTTTGTGGCAAACCAAATTTTACCATCAGATAAAATGAAATACATAGTATTAATCAATAACTAGGAATAAAAGCACTGACTTTTTTTTTAAAGCAAGAGGTAGCATCAGATCAAAATACAACAATATAGAAATTTTCTAATAATAGTAACTTCATCCAAATTCAAAAGATGAAGACTCTGCTTAGTATTTTTTAACACTTGACAAAGTGCTCTTGCTTTTGGAAACTGTAGTAATCATGAATTTGGTGAGCTCATCAAATAAAAGCCTTCTCAACACTTCCTTACTACGAGTTTAAACAACTTAAAAAGCAGATTAACAAATTCTTCACAGTTCCCTCTCTGAGCAGAAGGCTTATGCTCAAATTTAAATTTCTCTGGCTCGAAAACTGCCAATTGTGCTAACGGTTAATGCTCTTGACAGTTTACCCAGCCAGTCTAAATGCAAAAGGCATTTAAGTATTTCCTGATTCCCGATTTGATTTTCAGAAAATTACGATACAGAAAAACCAGTTATATAATGCACACACACACGCACGCATGCACATACACACACATGCACACACACAGTTAAAAATATTCTCAGGGCAATTATGAGCAGTGATGGAATTTCAATCAATCAATCCATAAACATGTATTAAGCACCTACTCTGTGCCATGCACTGTATGAGGATATAAAAAGAGGCAAATGACAGTCCCAAAAGATAGTCCCTGCCCTCAAGGAACCAATCTAATAGATTAAATCAAAACCAATGATGGGATTTTAACCCAGTATTCCACAAACTTCCAAATAGGATGTTTTACATTTTTTTTGTCTGCATAGAAGTTCTTTCCTCAAGGTTTTTCTTTTTTATGATGTCAGGATTTGAACACACACACAGACACATATACATACACTCATAGACACATACACACACACACACACACACACGCACACACACAGAAGTAGTGAACTCTAAAAGTTCCTTACAAGCCCACTTCCTAGGGCAGAAACAAAAGGATAAGTTCAGAATGAGCAGTTATTTTAAATGAAACGACTATTAAGGAACAGACAGGTTTTTAGGAGTTAGTTAAAGACAATATGAAAGTGGCATGAAGAATTAGCAGGAGAAGAAAAGACACTACACTGGGTGGGAAAAGACAGAAGTGAGACTCAGGAGGAGATCTAGGAGACTAAAAAGGAGGGACACAATACCCGATTGGAGGGGTGCAATAGGTAGCTCAAATACTTGTGTAAAAAAAGACAGGTTAATACAGTATTATCTAACATTTACAGAGCATATTTTTGAGGTTTAAAAATTGCTTTATATATACATTACTCCATTTGATCCTCACAAGAAAACTATGATATAGGAAATGCAAGTATAACTATCCCCATTTTAGAGATGAAATGATCTGACCATGATCACAGAGTTGCAAGGTGCCAAATATAGTGCTTTTTCACTATACTAAATTGACCGAGAATATCTGCATGGAAAGTACATTTTGATTGTCTTGATTGAGTGAAACAAATTAATAGGTTACTATATGGCAAACACTAGGTAGGTGCTGAGGATACAGACAGAAAAAGCAAGACAGTCCCTGCTCTAAAGGACTTCACACTTTAATTAAGGAAGATAACAGACAAAAGAGAGATCAACAGCGGTGCAGCAAGAAAGACTTATTAATGCTAAGGCTAATGGCAAAGTCGTGGAGTCTTTAGGGTCCTATGGCAGTTCAGAGAGAAGTGCCTTGAGGTAGTGATGGGGAAGGCAGTACAATCTAAAGGAGCACGGGATGCAGTGGCAAGGAAGATGGTCCTCTACTCCACCAGAAGGACTGTAGTTGGTGCCTCTCTCAGCTCATCCAAGCAGTATGAGCAGCCATGTCAATCATCCCAACTGGCTATGCTGAATGGGACATTGGTGACTCAGGGGTCAAGAACGAGGTAGAAAGGGTAGAAAGTTGTGGAATCTTAAACACTGTACATTATGCATTTGTTTTGTAAAATGAGGATAGCAAAAACACCTACCACACAGGGGTGTAGTGAAGATTTAATGAGATAAAAGATGTAAAATACTTTGCAAATAAAGTGCTGTAGAAATGCTAGCTATTATTATTATATTATTGTTATTATTATTTCATATCTCTAAAAGTCTGGTATTGTGCTTTTGATGACTAGTGTGAAGATAGCTCTCCACTCCATGTGGACAGAGGCAGCAGGGTACAAAGTCTGGGCCTGAAGCCAGAAGAATTGGGTTTAAGTCCCAAGCCTTGACAATGACCAAGATGATGGGCCTCCAATTTGTCATCTTCAAATCAGGAAAGCAATATACACTATTTGCTTAATAGGGTCACTGAGACAAGAATGCTTTATCAACCTTAAACCACTACATAAATGTGAGCTATCCTTAAGTTATTTAGGCAGCTCAGTAGGTACTTAGGATCCTGTTATGGTGGAAGAAGAAAGAAGTATGGTCAAGATGAAGATCCAGAGTAACCAACTTCAGATCATTCTTATTGCTAGCTCCTTCCTTCTCTACATGGCAATGGGATGAAGTGGAAAGAAGCTTAGATTTGGAGATGTAGAAACCTGGTTCAAGTCTCAGTTCTAGTTAGCAATTCTGTGACCTTGGGCAAGTTATTTAATTTCTTTGAGTCTCAGTTTCTTTTTTTTTGAAAATGAGATTAATAATACTTCTATTATTCACCTCATGGGGCAGCTAGATGGTGCAGTAGATAGAACACTTAGCCTGGAGTCAGGAAAGTTTGAGTTCAAATCTGGCCCCAGACACTTACCACCTGTGTGACTCTGAGCAAGTCACTTAACCCTGTTTGCTTCAATTCTCTCACCTGTAAAATGAGCTGGAGAAGGAAATGGCAACTCACTATAGTATTTTTGCCAAGAAAATTCCAAATGGGGTCACAAAGAGTCAGACATTACTGAAATGACACAATAACAACAACCATCTTATAGGATTGTTTGTGAAGCTTGCAGGCTACTCATTTTGTAACTATAAAGAATTATATAAACATAGGAGCCATTATTTTTCTCCATATACAAGGTCAAAAATATTGTTGGTATATGCATCTTCTTATTCTGAGTGAAACAACTTTTCCTCAGAACAATTCAAGGGGACCTGTCAAGAAGTTTAAGATGATAAACACAATATATTTATTCAGTACACATACTGGTATGCAATTAATCAGATTCTTCCAGGTTCTGGAAAAAAGATTCGTAACTCTTATAGGACATAGAGGCACCATTTAGATAACAACAGTTTAAGTGTATATATGGCGCCCATGGGTTTTAAAAGTGTTAAAGCAACTTTTAAAAGTTCTAAGCCTCGCTTCATATACCAGTTATAGCACTGTGTATGGTGCACTGGGAAAACTTGCTTAACAACTTGCTTAACATTGCATAACAATGGAAGGAATCTGACACATCATGAAACATCTGTACAGCATTTCATAGTGTACAAAGAACTTCTACATTTACTATCTTAACAAGTGAGAACAAAAGCATTTTAAAGTTAATCAAACATTTTACCAACAACACTATGAAATTAAGCAGCATTATTATAACATTTTACAAAAAAAAAGGAAACTTATGGTCTAAGAGGTTATATAAATTGCCCAAAGTTGCAGAGTTAAATCACAGAATGAAGAGTTGAACCCCACATTGCAACTATGCCATATTGCCACACAGGGGTAGGAAGAGTTAACAAGATTAAAGGCTTGAACTTTGGTCCAAAGAGGATATTCTTCTTCCTTGGCCTCTCCTTCTAAGAGCGCAGTTTGGAGCTGCTATTTAGGAGGGAGGAATATGTCAGACTAGGAAAGCATGTACAATGATAGAGAATGATGTTAAATCTCCTCCTGTTTCTCTGAGCATCTTTTTTTGGTGCTCTCCTTTGTACAGATCACATTCCAACATTCATTATAGCCAAATGTCATTTGGAGACATGACTTATTTCTCCCTTCTAGACTGCATATTCCTTGACAGCTTTAGAACTATGCCTAATTTCATCATTTCACTTGTAGTAACTGCAGTAATGCCTTGCACATAGTTAAGCATGTGAATGCTTACTAAATTGAATAGAACACTTAAAAATGGCCTATGGAAGGCAAATAAGTGCTTTAGAGTCATTACTAAGTAGGCATCCTCTGAACCTTTATAGCTAGTCATATGGATTCTTAAATGGTTCTAGACTTTTTCTGGGAGCTGAGGGAAAACCCTGCATATCACTGGGAGATTACTAATATTCACACACTCTTATGCTACAAAGTCCTAAACTACAATAGTCAAACCTCTTTGTCACAACAAAACACAAAATGTTTTAGAATTCTTTAGATATTTTCACCACTATGTTACATTTAATTAGTTGCGCCTGCTGACTAAAATGAAAGATGCCTTACTTTAAATGTAATTACTTTCCCCTAGGGACTATAAGGCAAAGGTGTGGTTACCATCTGCCATAAATCAAGACACTATGTTAATTTCTCTGGTGATAATTTATTGGAAGGAGAAAAATGAATAAAAATCTGACCAGATTATCTTTTGGGAATTGCTTTTCTATATCTCCTAAGTATTGGCAAGGAACAAAGAGAACCATGACCCCGTATAAATAAGCAAGGTCATCTTAAAATTTCAGCTTATTGCCTTATGTAAAAGGTCTAATTTATGGAAACTCACTATCATAAAAGCGTATGGTCTAGGAAGAAAAAATAAGACTTGTCTACAAGTGGCAATTGGCTATAATGAATGTAACAATGTGATAAATTCAAAACAGAGCTCCAAAGTGCTCTGAAAAAATGAAGAAGAGAGAATCATTCCAGGCATTGCCTTAAATGCAGATTTCTAGGGAAATATAGGATCCTAGGGAGTAAAATGTTTCAGGGGAAGAATGGGAAATGCCCAAAAATGGAATTCCGAGAGAATTAAAAGAGATAATTCCATCAAGGAGGAAAACTGCACAAACACAAAAAACTTACGTACCACCCAAGATTTTAAAAAGACACGGAGAGAAGACAGAAGCAGGATATGAGAGAATATAAGAATAGGACGTTGTCCTATAAAAGTAGTATCTGAAATGCCAAAGCTCAAATTGAACTGAGCTTGATGAGGAAAGCTAAGACAACAGGAAGGGGCTCTTGGAGGATATGGTGAGAATAGAAAAAGGATCAAAGAAGAGACGGGTTAGCTGGGATAATGAGAACCAACAACAGAAAGAAGGCAGAATTATTCAACTATTTTGTTTCTGTTTACTCTGCAAAGAATAAAGGTTGTTTTAGAAATGACAGAATAAAAACAATGAATGAAGTGGATATCTAAGACAAGGAGATAATAAGAGAGCATCTGACTGCCTTTGATGAATTCAAGTATCTTGACCCAGATGAACTTGGGTTCCAAAAGAAATGGCAGACATGATTGCCAAGCCACTGTCAGTGATAGTTGAAAGATCATTAAGGAGATGGTTGGCAAACACATAGATAGAAAAGTAATCATTACAAAGCTCTAATATGGCTTTTCAAGAACAGGTCATATCAGACTAACCTCATTCCCTCTCTCTCCTTTTTTTTTAAATTAAAATGAGATTACTAAAGTACTAGATGAGGGCAGTGATATATAGTATAACTTAGATCTTGGTGGGGAGGGAAGCTAGGGGGTGAAATGGATAGAGTGCCAGGTCTGAAGTCAAGAGGGCCCATCTTCCTGAGTTCAAATATGGCCTCAAAAACTTACTAGCTGTGTGACACTGGGCAAGTCACTTAACTCTATTTGCCTCAGTTCCTCATCAGTAAAATGAGCCAGAGAAGGAAATGGCAAACCATTCCAGTATCTTTGCCAAGAAAACCCCAAATGGGGTCACAAAGAGTTGGACATGAATGAAACAACTGGAAAAACCTTAGATTTATAAAAAGCTGTTGATTAAAAAAACTTGAATTTTTTTGATAAAATAACTCTACTTTTGTAGAGAAGTAGACATATGGATTTGGTGATAAAAATCAGATGGATTCATGACTGGTTTGATGGGCAGGCTCAAAGAACAGTTGTTAACTATTCCAAGTTAACATGGCAGGAGGTCTCCCGTAGAGTACCCCAAGGATCTGTGTCTGTTCTTTTTCTATTTAACATTTTTATCAATGACTTGTATAAAGGCCTAGATGGCATGCTCATTTAATTTGCAGATGACACAAAGCTGAAAGGGATAGTTAACATGGTAGATTACAAAATCAAGAATTAAAAAAGATCTTAACAGACTACAGCTTTGGGCTAAATCTAATAAGACAAAATTCAATTGGGTATAAAATCAACTATCCAAGAAAAAGATGGGGCAGGCATGCTCAGATAACAGTCATTCTAAAAAAAATCTGGGCATTTCAGTAGACTGCAAGTTTAATGTGAGTTAATAGTGTGATATAACAGCCAAAAACTTCAATGGGACCTTGGACTACATCAAGAAGAGCAGAGCTTCCAGGAATGGAGAGGGGGCATTCCTTCTGTATTCCGCCCTTATCAGTCATCTTCTGGGGTATTATGTCCAGTTCTGGATGTCGCAGTTTAAGGAGGACAATGATAAATTGGACAGTGTCCAGAGGAAGACAAGCAGGAAGGTAAAGCACCTGGAGTGCATTTTGTACACTGCCTGGGTGAAGGAGCTGGGCATGGTAAGCCTGAAGAAGGTAAAAAAAGACTCAGGGAGGACATGATAGCTTTACTCAAGTATTAGAAGGACTGACATGTGGAAGAGGGATTAAGTTTATTCTGTTTGGCCCCGGAGGGCAATCAGTGGAAGATGTAAGGAGGTCAATTCGGACAGGATATCAAGGGAAAAAAAAAAATTCTAATGAGCTGCCGCCTAGTGGAAGGGGATGCACACTTTGAGAGGTGTTGGGCTCCCCCTCTTTGGAGATCTTCAAGCAGATGCTAAATGATCATTTGTAAGTATGGCATAGTTGGGGTTCCTTACATGTATGGCTTGGACTACAGAGTCAATGATTTCCTTTGCAACCTTCGAATTCTGTGATTGTTTTAAGAATGTTGATTTACTAATCCAGGAAGGCACAACCACATGCCCATAGTTTTTTGACCAGTTTCTTTAAAAAGCAACTTTTGTCATACTGTAGTAACTGCCCTAAATATTTTTTAAAATACACAAAAAGGAATAAAGGTCAGCTCAGGGGTACACAAGGACAAGTAGGATGGCTTTATAACACCTGTTTTAAAATGGGTATATACTTTATAAAGCAAGGTGAAAGTAACTGATATTTGTGCTTCCATTTTCTGTTCTTCTTTGTATATGGAAATGTTCATATTTGTTGATGTTTGTCAAATTCATAATAACAAAAAAAAATTGAAAATACCAAAAAAAGGAAATTGATCTTGTGAATTCTATCAAAGATCCCACCACATTATCACAGCTCAAATTATTTGCAAATTGGCCAACACATAGCCACTATATTTGCGAGTTTAAAATTAGAGAAAAGGGGCAGCTAGGTGGCACAGTAAATAGAGCACTGGCCCTGGAGTCAGGAGGACCTGAGTTCAAATCCAATCTCAGACACTTACCAGCTATGTGACTCTAGACAAGTCACCCAACCCCGAGTACCTCCAAAGATAGATGGAAACAGCATGAAAGGAAAAGGCTGTTAAAAAGAACAACCTTCCAAAGAGAAATACCGATTTCCCATATCAGTTAAATTAGGCATCATGCTATGAAACTGAACAGTCATTAGCCAAACAATTCAATTTCCTATCAGAATCTCTTCTCTTTGGAAAAATGAAAGGGGCTGTGAGTTCAAGGAATGAAATGTAAACTAAATTAAAAAAAAAACACACATACAAACAACCTGTGTCTTTAAATTCCTGGTGGAATCAAAAGAACATCTTTTGATCCCCTACATGGAATGTACCTGCCATGTTCTTTATAGTACCATTTACTTCATTTTAAAATTCAGCTTAAAAAAATAAAATTCAGCTTTATTTTCAGCTCCTCTTCCTCCCCCCTTCTACCTCTTCTCACCATTGAGGAAGCAAGAAAAAAAAACCTGTTACCAACATGTAGAGTCACATAAAACAAATTCTCCCATTAGCCATATACACCAATAATAAATATACCTCAAAATATATTTTGAGTCCATCACTTCTCCACCAGGAGAGGGGCAACATGTTTTATCATAAGTCCTCCAGGATGGAGGTTAGTCATTGTGTTGATCAGAGTTCCTAAGTCTTTCAAAGTTGTCTTTAATATATTGTTGTCATATACATTGTCCACATAGTTCTGCTTACTTCCCTCATCAGTTCATATAAGACTTCCCAAGTTTCTCTGAAACCATCCTTTTCATCATTTCTTAAAGCACAAGAATATTCCATCACGTCCATATACCATAACTTGTTCAGCCATTCCCCAATTGATGGGCACCTCCTCATAGTGTTTACTGTCTACAGAATTCTCATTGTATTTGTTTTTTTATTACCAAAATCTGAAAAGTAATTATACTTCTTTGTAGAAGGATTTAACGACCATTTTTAAAAGTTGATTTACTGAATCTATGGCACTCCAATGTCTACAAATTTGTGTTGGGCATGTTTAGAGAAACAGCGATCCCCACTGTGCCCCAAGACTGCCCTCAGAGGATGCCAGCCAGGGTATATTGCAATGTCAGTACATTCAAGTTCCAGAGCAGATAAAGAGCACATAGCTTACAGGTAAGCATGTACCACTTCATCAGAGGGCAGTAGAGAATGTGGGGGACCTTGGGAAGCAGAGAAGGAACCACAAAGGCTAGGAGGCAAGCTCTGCCAAGGTTGGGGAAGATGGGGGTTGTATAACTAGGGGGAAAAAGGAATGGTGTAAAAGAAAATTTAAAAGCCTCAAATGGAGGCTATGGGCTGTGAGAAGAATAGACTCAAAGAGGAAGAGATGGAAAGATCCAAGAAAAGGTGGCAGGGGAAAGAAGAGTAGGGAAGGAAGAAAGATAGACAACAAAGAGAATGATGAAGGTAGAAAGACAATAAAAAAGAGGGGAAAACAGATGAAGGGAACAACATAATTATGCACGGAAATGGGAAAGGAGACAGATAATCATTATAAAAGATGAAATGTACTGCCTTTGCTACTGCTGATTCTCAACTCCCATTTTAGGATTAAAGAAGTATTGGATGTACGGTTAGGAGCTAAGTAACAACAGTATGATGTGTAGAGTGACAAATACCTTGGCTTTCAATTTCCATTTCTAAATACAATTCTCATTATCTAATTATTCATCATGAAGGATTTTATAAACAATTAGTCTTGAATTTTTTTCCTCTCATCTCTAAATGGAAGAAGATAATTCAAAAGCAAAGAGAGCTGCCACCTCTACTGCCAAATTCTCAGATTTTTTTTCACCAAATAGCTCTGAAAGCAATAAAAAAGAAAAAAAATGAGTAATAAGTGGTGTTCTTTTCTTTTTCTTTCTTTCTATCTTTCTTTTTTTCTTTCTCCTTTTTTAGGGTGAGATTTCAGGAATGATAGATGTTACTTTCTTATTGGGAAACTGAATAAGTCAAATTAAATTAAAAGTATAACGATATTTTTATTTAATATGAATAAAAATAAACTCTAACACAACATGATTATAAGTATAGATAAACTAACTTTAATGCTTCACAAACAGAACGTGCCCCTGGAGTTTCTTCACTCCAGCTGTTTGCAATGACTCATCGAAAATACTAGTACTGCCAGGGGTCAATTTTTACCTTAGTCATCCATTATGTTAATGAATATAAGGTAGAAAAGTACAATGAAGTTAATTGATGAATAAAAGTTAATAGGCTGATTCTAAACTATATAAAAATAACCATCTGAAAAGTGCTATTTCACAAGTGAAAACATCATTTAGAGTGTTATAAATATACTTGGTGAATGATGAAGAAAAATGCTAACAGAAATAATTTTTATAATCAAGAATGCTATACTTTCATATATGCTAATATGCCTTGAATTTTAAGGCCTCTTCACATAGTGTAAAGTGCAGAGTTCTCAATTATCTAATTAGTTTAAGCTGTGTATTGAAACACATTAGATAATATAACCTGAATGACAGTACATCTGAGAAGTAATTAGTGTTGATTTTTCACTCGAAGCTTTAGCAGAAGATTAGGAGTGAAGAGAAACAGATCTCTCCTACCATTTTCTCAGGAGGAATCTTCAGCAAGAAACTGAAGTGTACGTTTA
Organism: Phalanger gymnotis; assembly: GCA_028646595.1. Classification (NCBI taxonomy): domain Eukaryota; kingdom Metazoa; phylum Chordata; class Mammalia; order Diprotodontia; family Phalangeridae; genus Phalanger; species Phalanger gymnotis. The sequence continues at coordinate 374,758,639 of CM053622.1, forward strand.
GCAATTATTCAATAATTGAGTCACTGTAGACAGTGATTTGGTTATATATACATACATATATACATGTATACACATATACATATATATATGTATGTATGTATGCATGTCAAGGCAGCCCGGCATAGTAGAAAGAGCCCTAGTGTGTAGTCAGTAGACCTCGGTTCAAGTCCCACCTAGGACACTGAATAGCCATGTCTTCTGGGTAAAGTTAGAGTTATCCCTTCAACATCTCTGGGGTTAGAAGTATGGCACCCCATGATCTGGAAAATCTGAATAAAAGTTTTTGGCCCTCCTTTCTTACCAGAGAAGAAGTCTGATTTTTTTCTTTTTCTTTTATGGAGCATTTACAGTACTTTATTGTAAAATATGGGTTGATATTATACAATACTATAAATAAATTTTATACATTTCTGAGATTCTCAACTTTTTCTGTGTTATCTGCTGGCCTTTGCGTGTCATCTGTGGCTTCAGCAAAATTCCCCCAATATTCCCATTTAATTTCTTATGCCCGATCTGCAATATAACTGTGACAGGAAAAAGTCGCAATGTGGAAGAGATAACCGTATTTAAACTCTATGAGCCTCAGTTTTTCATCTGTTAAATAAAGATGACAATACAGTACTTGCAAAACTTACAGCTATTTTGAAGACAAATTGGGTAATGTTTAAAGTGCTTTATGAACTGTAAAATACTGTATAAGTGAGTTATTATTAAGGGCTGGTCTACACTTTTTCACTTTATCACAGTCCCCCTTTGTTAGCAACAATGAAAATAAGCTGATATAGACATATAGATACACACACATATGAAGTAGTGTGGTAGGCACAGTGGATCCAGAGTTGCCCTCAAAACAAGAAGATTTGGGTTCAGATGTTGCCTCTGAATTGTTTTGGTCATGTAACCCTAGGCAAGTTATCATTAATCACTAAGGTGCACATAAAAGATTAATTTGCATTGTTAGAAGGGGTTTTCTTACATGCAAGTTCCCTATACCAATGAAATCACCTTTCTAGTCCTTGTCCCTATGTGTTTGTATATAGCTATACTCTTTTAAACATTTTTCTTCATCTCTCTATCACCTGAATTTCTCTCTCTTTCTCTCTTTCTCTCTATGTCTCTGTCTCTCTGTCTGTCTCTCTCCTCACACTCAGATTTACTTATATCAAGGATTTCACATGAAGACATCTATACAAATAGGACACCATCAACCTGGAGCAATAACTTTTCATATACAGTCCGAGATTATATTAGGTTGGGTTTTTTTTTTGGAGGGGCAGTTCTTCCCATGACAATTTTATAATCTAATTTCACCATCACTACTATTTCCATGTTTCTTTCACCTTTATTGTTTCTAGAGTTAAGTGGATGACTGGATGCTTTTCCTTCAGACCACCAGCTTTCATTTTTATTACTTCAACATATTTTCCACTGCTCTGGATTCCCAGTTTCTGCATAATATCTTGTGACCCTTATCAATGCCACTGGGAATATGGGGAAAATATGAATAAATCATTTGTTTATTATTTATAAACAGAAAAATAGCAAAATGACATATTATCTTTTCTATAAGAAGATAAAATAATCAATAATAGTTTTCAAGTAAATAACCATTTTAAATTCTGAAAATTCCTAATGAGAACATATAGACCTGCCTGGACATTGAATTTTATAGTGCCTTCATTCTTATAATCTAAAAGCATTTTCTCAGATATGTGATTTGCCTTTTATAATACCCCTGTGAAGCAGAGGTAGGTAATATCATCTCCATTTGGCATAAAGAGAAATGGAAACAAAGAGATTAAATGATCCTCTGTCAATGCCACAGAGACTGAGCAGGCAGGAATGAAATCTACCAAATGGATTACAAACAAAAAAAACCTCTCAGGTTTAATATTATAATATTGGAAACATTGAAACACCAAATACCATCAGGGAACTTAGGCCACCTACAACCTGAAGCACTGGAAGGTATGCTATGGGCCTTGGTGCAAATTACAAATGCAAGGTATTCACTGGGTGGGCCTCATCCTCAGTCATCTTGGGACAGGGATAGAGATGTGGAGTTCCCCAGGGAACTAGAGCTGCTTGAGGTGCAGTGTAAAAAATGGGAGAGCATTCAGAACCACCAGAGAACCTGATACACAGTGCCTGGCACATAGTAGGTGCTTAAGAAATGATTCATTTATGAAGATTATTATAACTATTAATGAGAATTAATAATTAATAAATAACTGACTAAATGACTGACTGTGGGAGCTAAATGTACTAAAAGGCCTATGCCACTGAGAATTCAGAACCATTAGACAGCCCCAACCATGAGGAGCCAGAGAGAATACTTCTTGGGAGATGACCTTGGGATTTTACTTAAAAAGTGAAGGACATCTTTGGCAAGCTCCTTCACTCTGCCAACTTCTCTAGTGCTTGCCTCAAAACCCCTCTACATCTTCAACTACCCTCTTCTATTCCAGTCTCTGATGAATTGGTGGCCCTGCTTGTGCTGGATCTCATTCCCAGCCATGCTTCCCATTTCCTTCAGCCTACCTGCTGGATATATCTACAAATGTGTTTTTCATCAACACATCAAACTCATACATTTCAAACTCAAATTTCCCCCTCTGGTCCACTCCCATCATCCCAGACACCTTGCATTTGTAACATTGGAATCACCCTTGACTTTCCCCCCTCCCTCCAAGTGCATATCCAGTTAATTCTCAGATATATCATTAATGTAATATATATTTATTATCTTATTGCCAATGATCATTCCCTCCCTCTGCCTCCTCTTTAATCTCTCCTTATCTACTGGCTCTTTCCTATCTGCAAACATACCTGTCCAGTCTCGCTTCTCCATAAAAAATACCTTCTCTTGATGACATTACCCCTTAAGCTACAGGAGCTCCCCTCCTATCCCTACCCTGTCTTTCATGGGTAAAAGCTGAGAAAAAAATCATTTGCCTCCACTGCCTCCATCAGCCAATTACTTTTTAACCCCTTATAATCAGGAATCGTATCTACGACAGCCTTTCTTCTAGGTCATCTCTCATTGATTGACCTTAACTTTTCTGCAAATTTTAATACTGTTGCCTACACCCCCCTCATAGATAGTTTCAACTTCTTGGTTTCCATGATACTTTCATTTCCTAATCTCCCTCCCCTGATTGCTTCCTGCTTTTTTCTACCTGTCTGGCTGGTTTTTTTTCAGTCATCTTGGCTGATCATTATCTATCTCCCACACTTTAAGCATAGCTATTTTTGAAGGTTCTATTCCCAGTCTCTTTTCTCTAGCTACACTTTCCCTTGATTAGCTCATGAGCTCCCACCTGTTCATTTGTCATCTCTACTCATATAAGCCTATATATATCTAGCCATAATTTCTTTCCTGAACTCTGGCATCACATAACTAACTAGTTAGATCTACCTGGGTGTCTCATCTTATTTCCCCTTAAACTCCCACTCTGATTCTGTTGAGGGTGTGCCCATCCTTCCAGTCAGCCATCTCTGTAACCTTGCAATCATCCTTGACTCCTTCACACCGCATATTCGATCAGTTTTACCTCCACAAATCTCACATTTGTACTCTTTTTCCTTCATTCCCCTACTTCAGTTCCTAGGCCCCAATCACTTTTTGCCTACAAAGACCATTTTAGTAACCTCCTAAATTGCCTCCTTGCTTCTAGTCTCTCCTCCCAATCTATTCTGTACCCAACTGTGAAAATAATCTTCCTAAGGCACATGTCTACAAATGTTACATCTCTACACTCAAAAATATTCATTAGCTTCCTCTTGCTTCTTAGAACAAAATAAAAATCGGCTTAATATTTAAGACCTGCACAGTATGATAACATTGTCTTTTAGACTTATTATGCATTGCTCTCTTTCAAAGATTACACTCTTTCAGGCAAACTAGACCACTTGTTGCTCCCCAAACTTGATTATCTATCTCTCATCTGCGCATCTGCACAAGCTCTCCTATGCCTGGAATGTACTGCCCTCTTCTTGAAGCCTCCTTGTGCCCCCTGAATAGTGAATATTCACTTCTTCCTCAAATTACCTTGTTTCTTTTTCTCTGTGGATGTGTGGTATCTTCCCAGTGGAATATAAGCTCCTCAAAGGCAAGGAATCTCTTTTTTTAGTTGTATACAAATACTTAACCAGTGTGTTTGTCATACACAGCAAGCATCTAATAAACTTTGTTGAATTTAACTGAAAACCATACTTCAAGGACAAAGTGTGTAATGCTTCTAACGCATGGTTGTACATTACTAAAGATTACAGTTTCATTCATGAAAACTCTAGAGCAGGCCTACTGTACTAGAAGTCAATGACAATGATATTTTAAGCACTATTAAAGAAATTTGCTATATGTGCTTTTGAAATAAATATTCATGGCATTCACAAAATGAAGTTATTACGAGCCACAGACCTAAAATAAAATTTGGAATTTGAAGGGAAACAGACTAAAATAACTATAATGGGAATGTACAAAGTTATTTAAATATGCACTTTGAAACATAATATTGCAGATCTAATTCACTGAAGCTTTATTCTCAATCACTGCAGGATGGAGATGGTATTAGACTCTTGAGAACAATGCCAGTATAGGGCAAGCTCTGAGGGGTCCTATCAATGTGCATGAGCTTCAAGGACAGGCCCAGGTGTGGAATTTATGCCAAAATCTGAAGAAACCTTAGTTCAAGGAGGCTCATCACCAGAAAGCAGTAACCAAGGGATGATTTTTTTTTTTGGCTACAGCAACTTACCAAGACTAAGAAAGAAATTTACAATAATATGGATGAAAGGTACCCACACTGGTGAAGTGTTAAGGTACCTCTCATAAATTATTTTCAACCAAATGGATGATATAACCAGGGGTGTGCTGGTGCCAGTTTGCACTGACTCTAGAGCATTCACTGTTAAATTTTCAATATAAGCATTTACATCTCTGAAATTGGAAAATACTACAAATCAAGGCTTCATTTATTGTTTTGTTGATGGTCTAGATTTAAGAAAGTTAGAGAAAATGTTAAAAATGAAGATTAACTTAAAGAGTGTCATATGTTTTCTAGCACCAACTGCTAAATATTTACCATCCCACCCCTGCAAATAACGTAAAAGCATATAATTTCTAAAGACAAAAAACCCTAAACCTAACCAAATTAAATGAACTTTCAGTACAACCAAAACTAATTTAGGGCCAATATCTATTAAAAGTTCATAGCTTCAAATGCTGTTAACATTTTAAATGACCCATTACTTTTAGTCTATTCAAATGATCTATATTTATTTTCATGGCCACCCTCCCTCATCACAGCAATACGATCCATGCCTTTTAATGGTATATTTAAAAAGTGAATCCTCCAGGTAGCTTAATAAAGTAAATGAAGATAAATTTTAGTATCCTTTTGCTCTCTTGTTCTCTCATGATGCTGTTTGATAATATTTAGTACATCTGTTCTTTTTTTAGGTTATACATACACAATCATATTAAACATATTTTCACATTAGTCATGTTGTAAAAGAAGAAATGGAACAAAAAGAAAAAACATGGAAAAAAAGGAAGTTAAAATAGTTTATTTTGATCTGTATTCAGATTCTATTAGTTCTTTCTCTGGATATGGGACAGCATTTTCCATCATGAGTCTTTGTACTTTTCTTGGATCATTGTATTGCTGAGAGGAGCTAAGTCTACCATAATTGATCATCGCACAATGATGTTGTTACTATGTACAATATTCTCTTGGTTCTGCTCACTTCACTCAACATCAGTTCATGTAAGTCTTTCCAGGTTTTTCCAACATCCACCTGTTCATCATTTCTTATAGCATAATAGTATTCAATTATACTCACATACCATAATGTGTTCAGCCACTCCAATTGATGGGTACCCCCTCAGTTTTCAATTATTTGCCACCACAAAAAGAACTGCTATAAATATTTCTGTATATGTGGCCTTTTCCTTTTTTATGATCTCTTTGGGATACAGACATAGTAGTGTTATTGTTGAATCAAAGGGTATGCAAAGTCCAATTGCCTTTTGGGCATAGATCCAAATTGCTCTCCAGAATGGCTGGATCAGTGAACAATGCTACCAACAATGCATTACTGTCCCAATTTTCCCATATTTTTTTCCAGCATTTATCATTTTCCTATTGTGTCATACTGGCCAATCTGATAGGTATGAGGTGGTGCCCCAGAGTTGTTTTAATTTACATTTCTCTAATCAATAGTGATTTAGAGCATTTTTTTGTATGTCTATAGATAGCTTTGATTGCTTCATCTGAAAACTGACTGTTCATATCCTTTGACTGTTTATGAATTGGGGAATAGTACATCTGTTCTGCAGAGCTTTGATCTTGCTCACTGATTTCCTACCCACATTTAGCAGCCCAGCAAGATGCGACTTCTTGCTATTCCCTACACGATGCTCCATCATCCTACACAGGCTATCCACTAATCCTAGAATGCACTCTCTCCTCCCCTTTACCTCATAAGAATCCCTGGTTTCCTTCAAAACTAAGTTCAATTTCTGCCTTGTATATGAAGCTTTCCTGATACCTCTAAATTCTTAGTCCTCCTCCCAGGTTACCTCATTTGTTTTCATATATTTTGTATATATTCTTACTCCAGACAGAATGTTAGCTTCTTTGGGGACCATTTTATCTTTATATCCCCAGTGCCCAGCATAGTTTGTTTATACAAAGAAGGCACTTAATGAGTGCTTGTTAACTGATTATCTGATGCCTCAAAGTAACTAAAAGGAGTTCAGGTATTCAGCTTTGAAGAACTTAAAATATTTGATTCAACATTATTTGACTAGTGACAAAAAGATACTTAAATTTCTTTTAAAAATTGTGACTTTGTTTGCTTGATCAGTATGGTCCCTTTGAAGTTTTAAATTATGAACTTTTACATCATATCTGTAAATAATATTGGATTTTTAAAGTTCTTGATAATACTTAGATACCATCTAAAAGGTCTGGAAATTTCAGAATTTTTTTTCCCTTGGAAATACCTGCAGTGAGATCCAGATATTTCAAAAAGATCCATAGAGTCCATACAAGCTTCAAATACCTACGGGGTATTTCTACTGATATATCATGCATCACCTTAGATACTGTAGGCCTAAATCCAAATTAATTATTTTTCTTTGAAACTACCTCCCCTTCTTGATGTTTTCATTTCATTCTCCCAATCACCCAGGCTTGAAGATCTTTCACTCCCTACTCTCTTTCAGGCCCCATACAGCCACTCACTCTTCAAATTCTATCTGTTTTTCCTTCATAATGGCTTGTGTGTCCATTCTTTTATCTCTACTTCTACTGCCACCCTAGGCTCTCACCGGGTCACCCTTGGATTATTATAATGGCCACTCTCCTAACTGGTTTCTTATGCCTCAAGTCTTTTCCCTTTCAGTCTATCCTATGTATATATACCTATTAGATTAATGTTTCCAAAATGTCATTTTCTTTATGTTCTTACACAGTTTAAAAAAACAAACATACCTTCATGGGCTCTAAGGGAAATCACTGTATATTTGTTTTAAAATGGTACTGTACTGTTCAAATATAGTTTAAAGTGCTCCAGGAAAAAAAAGTCATAGCTTCTTTAAAAAATGTGGAGTTGAAGGGACTTTGCTTGGATAATCTGAAGCAGTTTCATGCTAACTAATTTCTACAACAAAGGACAGGAAATTAAGTAGGAGATATGGGCTAGATGGAAAGAAAATCTATTGACCAGAAAGATAGTCATAGACTATGCAATGAAAACACACACACACGCACACACACACACACACACACACACACACACACACACACATAATGCAAATGTACAGAAAAAATAATGGAAATATCCTTTCTCCATTTCAAGCTAAGCTTTATGGAGGAAAAAGAAATTGCAATAAGCGAACAATGACTTGTGGAAATAGATAGAAAGGAGCTCTGGGGAAGTGTGGAGGTAAAGTTAAGCACCCTGTCACGACTAAGTAGGCAAGAAGTAAGGGCCTAACATACTAGAGGGGATTCAAGGCTGAAGTGAAGTCATCCCCGAGACCTTTCTGATAAAAGAGCTATTCTGCTTTAATTAAGTTTGTTTTTAAACCACAATCAACTCGACTGAGTATCCTACCTCTGACACTTACTATTTGTGTGATCCTCTGGGCCAGATGGCCCCTATGGTTTCTTCCAGCTCTAGCTCTCTAATGGTGATCTCTCTGAGTTATTTAAGTTGGGAATAAGCCTACCCAGCTGGTCTACGTGCTCATGCCCAGGCTCAACCTGGCGGTGCTGTTGTTGTTCAGTCATCTTCAGTCGTGTCTGACTCTTCAAGATACTGAAGAGGTTTGCCATTTCCTTCTCCAGCTCATTTTACATATGAGGAACCTGAGGCAAACAGGGTTAAGTGACTTGCCCAGGTTCAAGCAGCTAGTGGGTAAGGCAAGATTTGAACTCAGGTTTTCCTGACTCCAGGCCTGGTACTCTATCCACTGTGCCCAAACTGCACACAAAGTGACCTCAAGTAAATAGGTCCTGAAATGTTAACATTTTAAACCTAGGACCACGCAGTGATAAAAGCATCACACACTGTTCCTTACCTATCAGTAAGCCTGGCTCCACAGCCTGGCATTAGAGGACCTGCCCTCCATGATCTGGCCCAGCCGAGTGAGTGGCATAGTAGAAAGATCACTAGCATTAGAGTCAAAGGATCTCCAGATCAAAATCTCACCTCTGGAGTTTCTTCAAGTGTAAAAATGAGGCTGGACTGGATGGCCTTTGAGATCCCTTACGACTTCCTCGGGTCTGTGCTCCCAGGATGTCTGATTTTATGTCTCACTGATTCTGTCTGACCCCTCTGCTCCAGCCAGACTGGTTCACTCACTGCCTCCCAATCCTTCCTACGTATTCTTGCCTTCACTCCTTTGCTCACTGTATCCTCTGCCGAGAATGCCCTCTCTCTCTCCTTTCTACTTATCCTTCAAGACCCTGCTCCATTTTTATACATTCGATATGAAGTGTTTTCTGACTACTCCAGGCCTCAGCCATCCTTCCTTGTATATTGCACTCATTTAGCGCTATATCACATACAACTCCTTTGTGACGTGTCCCAAAGGGTTCTTTATGTTTTATTGCTTATGTGTGTGCATATTGTGTGTACACAAGTGTCAACACCAACTTTCTACATTTTGAGATTCTGTCTTGTTTTTCATTTATAAATTGTTGCCCACCCACATTACTGTATAATGTAAAGCTATTCAATAATTTTATACTGCTCAAATTCTATATTTCTTATAATTAGTACAATAATTCAGAATAGAGAATTGTTCTTATTTTTTATAATGTAGAATATTATTGTTTCATGATTCAAAGAGAGAACACATAGCCTGTTATCTTAACATTTATGATTTATAATTTTATGTATTTTGCTAATGGATAACAGAGATTTGCAATGAGTATCACTAAAATGATTTTTCCTTTGTTCAGGTATTTCTTTGCTTGAAATCACATTCTATTTTTAAGGGAAAAATTCAGTCTTTTGATATGAACCAATTATACTTAATTTTCCAAAATTTGGAGGTAGTCAGAATTTAAAAACCTTATCTGGTCCAAAACAAAAAGAACTATTGTACAAGGTAAAAGTGAAAAAAATTTACACAAGGATGCCCATTGTGACAGTGTAGTACAAAACTATAAACAAAATATGTGAAAATGGAAAACATGAGAAATTGAATACTAAAAGAAATGACATAATTAAAAACAAAAGAAAACCTAAAAAAGAAAGCAGCTACTCACAAAAGTATGTGAGCAGCCATGCACATACCCATAGAAGGCGCCTAAGTACACCTACCTGCAGAGACACGAGGGCAGTCAGGCAACATGGACTCCACTGATGTATCTAATGGTTCTGAACTAGACACCCAATTACAACAGTTCTGCAAGGTAATAAAGACAATTTTCTGATGAACCAATGATTTAAAGCAAGAAAAAAATTTTAGGGTCCAAAGATTAATTTTTTTCCCTCAATAATCAACCATTAGAAATGTATTTCCTGATCTTCCAAACAGCTTAAAACACTTTCCTTTAGAAACAGTTGGCAATCGTTTATCATGAATACAAAAGAGTAGTCTAAACAACTCAGCCACCCCAGTGTTCATATTAAGGGGACACATAATCAGTGAGTGACAATACAGTCTGCTGTTAGTGAAGGGGTGGCTATGAAGTCATAAACAAAGGAATAAACATAATGATGAAAATGATGCTATATTTTCACTTTTTGATCAGAATTACTTATCTGACCATGTGAACAGGAATAAATAAATTTCTGTTCTATTATTTTAATGTGGAGTCCAAGGAACAATTAAATTTATCCTTACGCTTAAGAAGTTGGCCTAACTGAATTTAACTTAACCCTATTCAGAAATCTAAATAGTTCAAAAGAAACACCATCTAGCACACTGTGAAAATATTTGTTTTAGGACACAAAGCCTGTCATTTTAAAGATTTACCTATAAAAGAATGCGATGATTTATAGCTCAAATAAATGAAATAAAAGAAAACTCTGACATTACTTCATTCCACACAGTATAAATCTTTATCTAAAAGTCTAGTCTTTTAAAAGCATGATCAGTTTCATATGGCTTTGTTTTTTAAATTTCTCAGAAAAAAACCCATGAATTTCCAGACAGATTTTTAAGAAATCATCCCATCAATCATGTTTGGAAAAATGGTTGATTGCTATTCTAGTAAACAAGCATGTATTGTGTATTTTTAGATGCTTGCTGCTCTAGTTGTGCACCATGGAATCCGTTCTCACTGTGGAAAGATCCTTGACTGGTAGATCAAGTGTCTTATTGTATTTCCTTAATTCATTCTGTCTGGAAGAAGATGTCAGCTGTGTTGCAGTGAGGAGAGAATTTCAAAGGCCTCAGTCCCCACCAATAAAGGCTGAGGAATGGCTTTTGAATAGATTTGTCAAGGCAACCCTACTGTTCTGGGACCAGGGAGAGCAGGAATAACATAAAGGAAGGGTTGCTGTATGAGATTAGAAAGTGAAGTTCACAAAGCACGGCAGATTTTTGTAAGAAACAGTAGATCAATGAAACTATTGAACTGTGTGGAAAAAAACATGAAAACAAACACACCATCCAGTAATGTTCTTAAATGCTATTTCTCTCTTTTAAAATTTAAAATGGATGAAAAAAACCCTAGTATTTTCATGTTTCACAAAAGCTTAACGGTTTAAAGTAGAAACTATTCTGTAATATGCACTCCTAATCTTAATTAACAGCTGAATGCAAAGTTACACAATGTAGGATTGTGGAAAATATAAAGAAGTAGGTTTTTCATAAGGTATTTTATTCATTTGAAATAAGCAAAATTAATATTGCTACTGATAGAGCCCCACATCAGAGAATTCCAGATAATGCAGAAGATTAGCACACAATTAGCCAGCTTTTATATACAATGTGACACTTGCCTGTAAGAAATAAGTATTCTCCAAAGCAGTGTCAAGATATGTAAATGGATGATTTGTTTTATCATTCATCACAGCTCTTAATAAATTCAAAAATCATGACTTCTATAGGTACTAAAAATAGGCCCCCAATGATACAGGAGAGATAGCTTCAATGAAGAATGCCTTTTTTTTTTAAACAATTCAGTCTTTCAATGACAGCAATTAGCACTACAGACAGACAGGCAGCGATTAGGTATATATTTTAATTATTATTCATTCTACAAGTTCCCCTAAATCTGATGATAGTTAGATATTACCCAGGTGATATCTCAGACTTAATAATTCTCACCTACACTTCACAAATGTAAAAATACTTCTTATAGGAGATTTCTAATACTAATGAAGGCTAATATACTTCATTAATCCTTTTTTTTCTTATGATTGCTCTAAGTTACTGAAATGGAAGTAACTGTAATGAAATTTGCATTAGCCCAAATATTTAAGGCCAAGCTGTAGTGATTCAAATGATTTGAATTTGAAATTTTAGTTTTTAATCTTGCAATAAGTTTTAAGGCTTTGATTTCTCAGAGAACATGGAAATTCCCTGACAGCTTGTGAGGACAACATCCTTTATATTTTTAACAGTTAAGTCAGAGCTGTCAGACTGCATCCCAGGTGATGCTTTATTCCCATCAACTCTGGCCTATCAAACTGTTAAGGTTAAATCCACAATTGGTGGTCTAGATAGGGGCCTAATAAAAGAAAAGGGTCTCGCTATTTGTAGAAGAAATCCAAATTTGCCTATAAAGAATACATCATGGTAAATGAAGTAATAAACTTAATATTTCTTCAATTCCAAAATAGAAACAAATTACTACAGGAAACAACCCCACAGAACTATAGTCCCTACTTAAGGAAAGAAATTCATAAATAAAATTCAGGGGTTTTCTGGTGTTACAAATTTCCCTCTAACTCATCAACCCCACACAAGAGATTTAAAGGCTTGAGTGACAGTATTATTTTCAATTTCAGCAAAAGAAACCCAACTTGTTCTTTTGAATAATAAACAAAAATCTCAGATTTCAAAAATGGCAACAACCTCTTCCCCTCTCTCTCCCCTCAATGGTTCTGAATGAATAAGTAAAATTAAAAACAAATATAACTGAAGCAATCTTTAAAAATCTAATAAAATTCTGCTTTGTGGGGGAGGGGAGAAAAGGTTTGGAAACTGGCTATCAACACTGGTCAAATTACTTTAAACATTGGTAAGGTTAAACATTAAAGTTCCATTCATAGTTAAGTTAGCATACTAGAATTAAAATCATTTTCTATTCTTAAATTATATTCCCAAAGAAATAAGTATAGTGTATCTTGGAATCAGTACTAAGAAATAAACTTTAAGACTCCAAGTATTGAAAGAGGTTAGAGGATTTAAAGACTCCATATTTACAGGCAATATGACTTTAAAAGCTTCTAAGAGGAATATATAGAAGTTTCCATTAGTTAAATGGTTAAAGGATTTTATTGTTGTCCAGTTGTTTCAGTCGTGTCTGACCCCATTGGGGTTTCTTGGCAAAGATACTGGAATGGTTTGCTGTTTCCTTCTCTAGCTCATTTTACAGATGAGGAACTGAGGCAAACAGGGTTTGGTGACTTGCTCAGGGTCCTACAACTAGCAAGTGTCTGAGGCTAGATTTGAACTCATAAAGACGAGTCTTCCTGATTCCAAGCCCAGTACTCTATCCACTGTACCACTTGGCTGCCCATGGTTAAAGTATATAAACAGGCAATTTACTACCCATATTAGAAACAATCACTCAAAAAACTGTTCAACCTAATCAAGGAAATTCAAATTAAAACAACAGTGAGGTACCACTTCACACCCATCAAATTGATAAAAATAACAGAAACGGACAAAACTCAGTATTGGCAAGATTGTGGAGAAACAGGTACACCCATAAATTGCTGGAGAATTTTAAACTGGTAGAATCTGTTGGGAGAGCAAGCTGGCAGTATACAACAAGAATCACAAACACTGTCATATCTTTTGACCCAATAACCCCATTATTGGGACTAGCTCCTAAGACATTTATCTTAAAGAAAAAGGCTATCAAAATATAAATTGTAGATGCATGTATACATAATGTATATATTAAGGATATAATATACATATATATAGTCCCACAGGTATGCATATTTGTGTTATTTGTCCAACAGTTGGTGAAGCGCTGAATATTGTATATCAACGGAACAAAATTTTACATGCACTCAAAAGATTTCTGAGTTTATCAGTGCAGGGAACTCCCTGTATGAGAAATCTCTCCCTCTTCATAGTAAATGAGTTGTCTAAGGAACAAAGAGATTAACTAATTCGCCCAGGACCAGAGTTAATAACTGTTAGAATTTGAACTCATATCTTAAGAGCTCCCAGCACAGCACTTGATACACCATGCCAAGCTGCCTCTATGTGTTCTATTGAATTACAGTGATAAAATATGAGGAACATACAGAAATTTGGAAAGACATATGAAAAGAAGAAAGCAGAATCAGTACAACACAGATACAACTATGACTATGCAGAGGAGAAAAATGCATACACAAATACAGAGGTAAATGAATAAACAAAGAGAAAGGAAGCAGACAGAGAGGGAGTAACTAAGAAACTGTTAGGAATATTTTTATGTCTGAATTCATTTTTAAAATGTAAATAGTTGTAAATGTGTGCTTTAATTGGTTTTGTTGTTTAAAGTTAATTCCATATCACAAGCTACCAAAAGTTTGACTTATGTTGTTTTTTAAATCTCTTTTGGAAAAATAAATGAAAACACTGAAGAAGAAAATGCTCTCATTAAGGTAAAAGGACAGAAAAAAACATGAAATAAATTTAATGTATGCCACACCCAAGGAACTACAATTAGAAAGTGGAGGTGCCAAGCGTTATGGTGGGTTACTCATGTTCTCTAGACATAAGGGACTTGGAAATTTTTATTTTGTTGTGTGGGCTGAACAGTAGGAATAATAGACTTGTGGAGCCAGCTATTTATTCAGTGCTCAGAACTTCCTCCAACAAAATGTAAGCAGTGACAAAATTAAAAAAAAAAACAATAAAAGACCACCTGATACAGAAGCAGCAAGACAGGGAGAAGTTAGGCATGTTTTCTCTGACCTAGAACATGAATGTGGTGGGGTAGGAAGTAGCCAGTCTCTGTTTCCAAACGATATGTAAAAAGGGACAACCTATAATTACTACAAATACGTCCTACCTATGTAAAGATATGGCTGCCTAAAGGGCACATTGGACATCCAGTGATATATACAGGCAGATTAAATCACCCTTCCTATCTGCAGAGCCCAAAGCCGAGAATCATGCAACACAAAAAAGGATTACAGCTGAGGCCACTTCTATGACAGAGAAGGAAATTCTCCCACTTATTCTAATCAGTCCTGGAGATCAGGAGAACAAATATGTTTTTGCAGTTGCTGAAATGTTTTTTCTCCTTCCTATCTTTCCTTTCCCCAAGAAGGTCATTTGTCAACAGCCTTCCAAATAGATTTAGTATCAGCTGGAGAAAGGCTCATTTTGAAGCAACTGTGGAGAAGAAATGAGAACTTTTCCCCAAGATCTCAACATCCTCAACTTCAAGAATAACAAATTTTTAAACTCCTAAAAGATAGATGCCCAAAAGAATTAAATAGGGAGTATTTGATCATTTTCTAGAAAAGAGAAGAACTGGAAAAATGGCACCATGTAATTCTAGCCAAATTTCAAAACAAGGCTTAATAAAAGGATGGAGCAAATATTAAGAGGAATTTGAATGTGCCTCATGAACCATGGAAATAGAAATAATTAATATTCATCATTCATAAACTATACTGTTGAGCCTAGAAATAGGCTATTGTTTTCATGGAAATCAATATAGGTATTATTTTGAGATGGAGAGCATAGATATAAATTAAGAGATATTTGACAAAATCTCACATATAGTGAACTAATCTCTGGGATGAATGCTTTGAGGGAAGTGCCTGCTGAAGTAACCAAAAGGATAACCCTACCATTTCCTCCCATTCCCATCTAACACCCATCAGACCCCAGTAAAGTAAGTACCTTTTAATTGTTATATGTTGGGTTCATTCATTGTCATATATTAGAAAGGTACACATGACATGACACTAAGAAGTTAGAAAGGAGGTATAGAGAGTAGAATTGAAATATGGCATTGAGTAGAAAGGATACTAGTCTTGGCATCAGCCAAATGGATATGATTTGCTAGCTCTACCATCTATCCCCTGTGGCCTTTAGGGCAAATCATCATCATGCAGAGCCTTAGTTTCCTCATCCATAAAACAAGGATTATAATATTTTTGCTACTGACCTGGCAGGGTTGTTGTGAAGATCAAATGATATAAATGTATGTGAAAACGCCCTGTGTTGATAGAGTGCTACCTAAAAATAAGCTATGAATATTGTTAGGGAATATAATTCAGCTTAACAAGCAGTTATTAATTGCTAATCATGCACAAAGTACTTTGCCAGGTATTGGAAATGCAACGATGAAATTAAAACAGTCCCTGCTCTCAAGAAGCTTACATTCAATAGGCAGGTAACAACATATATACAAGTAAGGAAATGCCAAAACTAGAGCAGAAGACAGCATAACAACTGGGGTGATAAGGAAAGGCTTCACGTGGAAGGCACTCACTAAGTGCTATGTGTCTGACTAACATGGTGGAACAACTGAAACAAGTCTTGAGAGAAGGTAAGATTCTAAGATAGAGAGGGAAGGAAGGAAGGAATTCTAGGCATAAGGGAATAGGAGATGGATTATGATATAGCAAAAGAATGAATGAAGGAAAGAAAAGCAGTCATTAAACACTCACTTGATACTTAGTTATCAAGGGCTATTTTAAGCTCTGGGAACACAAATACAAAAAACAAGAGTCCTTGCCCTCAAGGAACTTAAGTCTGAGAGAACATACAAGGGAATTCCAAAAGTTTTAAACTTTAATAGCTTAAAACTGCACTAAGACTTTGGAGACAGCTTGTATATGTTGTGCTGGGTAGAAAAGGATGTCATAGTCTGGGAAGTCACAAAGATGGTAAGTGGAACAATAGGGCAGTCAACTGACCATTGCCTTTTCCAGAGGCCCGGATAGTGTCAATTTGATGGCAATACTTAGAGCAGGAAATAGACAGCTCCTGGCTTTTCTGGCATCTTTTATTTTATAAGAGGGCTTCCCTGGATCTTCCCTTCCTTTTCTCTCCCCATGGCTACTGCCTCCTTCTGATATGATCTCCCATTTACACTGAATAGAACTTGTGTGTACATAGCTGTTTGTAAGTTGTTTTCTCTATAATAACATGAGCTCCTTGTAAGTAGGGGTTATGTTTTTTACTTTCTGTGTGTCCCCAATGTTTATTAGCACAGTGTCTAGCACATAATAAGCACTTTATAAATGCTTGCCTGTTTGAAGGGAGTAATGATGGGGGCAGGGCACAAAGATGGTGCTACAGAGTCTAATGAAGGTCAGAGCTGGGTGGCTGTTAAGGCAATTGGTAAAAGAGAAGATCTGTCCGTTCCCCCCCCCCCATTTGAATAGTCTTCAGGTGAGGCCCCAGGTGGAGCCAACGAAGGGAGGTCTGATTATATCTTCGCTCCCAAGTAGGCCCAAAACCCCTAGCTACTAGGTGCTAAGCCAATGTGAGCATGAGGCCCCCAGGGTCCTAAGGGGAGTTGCTAAGACCAGAGCTAATACCAGGTGCCTAAGTTCTGGTGGTTCAGATGACGTTCTAGTCGATTGGATGACATCTAACGACTGCATAAAAAGAGAGAACACAGCTTTGAGATTGAGATGTGGTAGAGGCAGGAGAAGGAAGAGTGGCAGAAGCAGCAGCAGAAGCCAAAGCAGAAGAAGCTGAAGCAGCAGGAGCTACTGAGAGTAGGACTGACCTACGTGCAGACCAGAGAGTGCTGAGCAAGGGCTTCAGGCCAGTGGGTAATCTTCTTACTAGAGGGCCCTAGCATTGCGGGAGAAGCACGAATATAATTTGGCTTACTGTCATAACGTTTTTCTGTAACCTCCTGGTTGCTATTGTGAGGAGGACCTATTGGGCCTGGAAGCTTTTGACCAGGATATCAAATTGGGAACACTGGTCTGTGGGTCTGCTACTTTGGAGCTTGAATAAATGCTTTAATTCCTCTGCCTTCTACTTGGAGAATTCCTTATATCCAGCGATTCTGAACCATTCAGGCATATTTATGATTTTCTTTGAAATCATGAATTCTGCCTTCATGTTATAGTGGCTTAGTTCCTCCCATGAATGATCCCTTGAGGTCTGGTTTGGAGTGGGGAATGATAGCAAAAGAAGCTGAGAAAGGATGCACTGGAGGAAAACCTGGAGAAAGCAGTACCACAGAATTTAGGGGAGATTAAGCTATCTAAGAGGTGATGAAAGGTCAACAGAGTCGAAAGATGCAGAAGATGATTACAGAAATGAGCACTGGATTTTGCAGGTAAGAAATGGACTGTGAGGTTCTTGGGATACAAAGTCAAAGCTCAAAAGACCTTCCAATGACTCTCACATGGAAGACATCTAATAAGTGTTTGATGACCTTAAGTGAATTGAATTCTTCCTGGCCAGGGGAGCCAGCTTGTCTCCTTTGCTGGTTGCTTTTTTCATCAGCCTTCCAACTCTTTCCCGTGGGTTCCAACTATTAGCATTTCTTATAGTTCCAACCACAAAATAGGTTTTCTAGAAAAAACTGGAAAGAGGTTTTCAATACTTACTTGGGAAGGATTTTGGACAGCGTATAGGACCAATGATGGACAAACCAATAATTTTCTTTTTCATGATCATTTGTGTGTTATTATGAAGAGCAGTGGTTACTACCCCGCAAAGATCAGTTTTTAAGATATCTCAAAGGGAAGAAAATGTAAAGAGAGTAGAAAAACTGATGGATGGTGTGATGCCTGCAACCCCCCCCGCCCAAAAAAAAGAGGCAGAGTCTAGAGAGCTAGGTTCAAAGCCAGGAGGACATGGATTCAAGTCCCACTTGTGATACATCTTGGCTATGGGATCAATTTTCCATGAGACTGTAAGTGCAGAAAAGGTGCCAATCTGCATTAGGAGAGGCAGTTTCCCCACCTGGAAGTTCCCTAGACCAATAAAATTAGAGATCCAGTTCCTGTCTTTTTCCCTACTACTTAATAAAATTTAACAACCAACAGTACCTACTGACCCTTATGCCACCTTCTCATCACTATGATAACAGTTTCTGCAGTGGTTAACAACCGGCCCTTTACAGATTATCCTCTTCATAAGACCCTGTGTGTCAACTGGCTGAGGTGTAGAGAATAAAAGATCCTGATGTGCTTATTATTTGTTCATTACAGAAAAAGCATTAAACTTGGCAGGTCAAAATATTCCTTTAAAGGTTCTTGCCTCGCCAACAAGGAGTGTCCCATATAATTATTAAGATGATACTAGAGTTATAAATACATGCAAACATAAAATTAAAGTTCAGTAATTATCAATATCAAGTAAAATACAAAACAGAGAGGCATCTGTCAAGAGTGTCTTACACTGGTGGAGAAAGGCTGCTGGCTTAGCTCAGGTCCTCATCACCTCTTCCCTGGGCTATTACAGTGGGTGCCAAATTACTTTCTCTGCCTCAAGTCTCTCCATTCTCCAATCCTTCCCACACCTACCCTCCAGGGCTTCTTACTGCCTCCACACTAAAATACAAACTTCTCTGTTCTGTAGTTGAAGTCCTTTATTATCTGGCTCCGGCCTTCCATTCTGGCATTATTACGTATTATTTCCTTTCACATTTTAAGTTTCAGCCATACCACCCTACTTGCTGCTTCCCATACAAAACAGTCCCTCTCTGTGCCTTTGCGAAGGGCTGTCACCCCTGGAGTTCACTCCTTTCTCACTTCTGCCGCCTTAGAATAAATCTCTATCCTTCAAGCGTCAAGTGCTACCTCTTACATTAAGCCTTTACTTATTTCTCCCCACTTCTAGTGGTCTCATTCTCACTTATTTATTATGGATTCACTTATCTAGGTACATTATTTTCCCCAACATAAGGCAAGCTCCCTGACGGCAAAGAACAATTCCATTTCTGTTTTGTGTATCACTTTTGCCTAGCATAAAGAAGGTGATTAAGTAAATGCTTGCCAAATGGATGGATGAATTTGCTGTATGAAGTCAAAAGAGAAATGTAACCCCCTAAAGAGGGTGAAGTTCTCTAGGTACTCTTGTCTGCACATGCTCATGGTACAGATAAGGAATATCACAGTCCCTTCTCAACAATATCCAAGCATACTCTAAAGAAATAAAACTAACAATCTTCAGAGGAAAAGCTAAATGGCTAATGAATGGATATTATCCAGATTATGACACAGAATTGAATGAGGAGTTCCTTGAGTTAGTCTATCATGAGTACACATGAGCTAAGTTCAGAGTTGCATTACTTTTAATCCATGATCCCTTTCTTTTTCGAGGATAAATGTCTATCTTTTTGGCACCAATATCCTTCTGGTGATGCTATATGGTTACAAGTCAAGTAACACCACAATCTCAGTAACATAAAGGAATATGGGAAGACATATGGTAGGCTTAATTGGGCTATATTATATGGTCAATGATATCCCGCCTCATGAAGTAGAAAAGACATAATCTGGAACATACGTTGCCAGAAAAAAAAAGATGAATTGGTCATATAGCAAGATCTGGAGATAAATGGACAGCCTGAGTTTCAAATGCGAGAGCCTGTATAAAGTACTTTGCAAACGTTAAAACTACATAGATACTATTATAATTACTTTTTTCATATAAAAAATCTTGTCTATGAAATATAAAAATCATAAAAACATCAAATCACAACAAAATCCTCAATCACAAAACATCAAAATCATAAAAACACAAAAACATCAAAAAGAGGAAAGACCTAGATGAAAATCCCAGGTATTGAAATGGCATAGATGGATAATGACCTGCACTAGTATTGAGTGAACCTATCTTAAGGATATTTGAATATATGTTTTAATAACAACGATACATTATATTGGTATAAAGCCTTATACATTGTGAAATGCTTCATATTTATCATCTCATTTGGTCTTGAGAAGCACCTTGGAAGGCCGGTATGTAGGAAACCAAGGCTCATAGAGAAGCAATGATTTGTCTAGGATTATATTTTGTATCTCCCTTATCACCTATGTGACCATTTGATATTTGTTGATGATCATAGTGAGCTAGTGGCAAAATATGGTCTAATTCAGCCATAATATCTCCTAGATTATAAGTTTTTTTGAGGATGCAAAGATTCCCTAAAATGAGGAGAAAACACACACCATGTCTTTCCTACTTTTATGCTGTGGGAAGAAAGGTAAGAGGAAAAAGGAAGCGACCTACAGAAGAAGTGAGGTTTTTAAAAGATTTAAAATATAGTTATATTTGGGAAAACATTGGTGGGAGCCCTGATTAAATGTAGCAAATTAACTCATCAACTCTTATGGTAACTCAAATGAAGGAATGCTGGGTAACATTCCAAAATGCAAATGGGACTCTTGATTGTCTCAAATAATAAAAGTATTCATTCAAACTGCTTTTGATATAAGATCTGTCACTTGGAATGAGAAGTTTCGATAAAGAAAAAGGTAAAAAGTGACCTTCCGTGTTTGAGGAAAGTGAAAAGCTATTAGGCATATAAGGTTTGATATTCCCAGAATACCGGGAAATGTACAATGAGAAGAGAGTAATGACGCAGAGCCAAACAAAAAATAAGATGACCCTTTGAAAAAAAAATTCAGGGAACCAGGGAAAAATCAATTAGGAATACAGTTACTCAATAGCAGAGAGTCACAAAAAAACAATAATGCTGAAAGACACCATGGATGGTAGAGGAGGGAGAAAATTATACAGGTCTGCAGTGTAGGAGGAAAGAAGAAAAAATATACCAGCATAAATTTATTTGCTGAAGAGTAAGATGAATTTTCTAACATACAATAATAATAATGATAACACGTAGTTTTGCCAACACCACAGAATTATACAGCAGATTCCGTTTAAAAACTGAAAGATGGCTCTATTTGTTATCTCTTTGGTGCTCACAGCACAACAGCACTGGCATATCCCTCTACTGTACATTTCTCATGGCAGAGGACTGGCTGAATCAAGTATTGGTTGCCTTATTATCAGAACGTAAGCAAACTGGAGGAAATCCAAGAATATCAAGTGACTAAAAATGCAGATGATTTAATGAAAAAATAGTTGAGGGTATGAAGTGGGCATGCCAATTAGGTGTGATATCCAAAAAGGTAAATACAAATAAGAAAAAGGTACGTTTTCAGTCAGATACCTGTAATAGTATAAAGGGAAATAATGGGATGAAAGTTGAGAAAAGAAAACAGGAGCATGTTCAATGAGTTCAAACTAGTTTTCAAGGTTCATTTACCCTTAGAAATAGTGAAAAAAAGCTTTCTTAGCTGGAGGCTGGACCATGGCCAGTCCCTATGTTCTTCTGAGCTCTGCGGTCTGGCTTATACCCATTCCTGCTTATTACATCTTCTCCCCCTACTGGTAGTGGCCAGCCAATCCATTTAGGAGTGGCATACACTGACCTCCTTTTCAGTAAGAAAGGGATGAGATAGAGCTTACATTAAGCCTTTTCCTTGCAATTAAATGGCACTATGCTTAACAGCTGGTGCCAAAATTAAACATCAGGGGTTAAAAAAAATCTAATGGCAAGACCTTCTTCAACCATAGTTCTTGTTCTTTTTATATGCATGCATAATTTTATAAAGGGAAGAAAAACAAATGGGCTTTAAAAAATTGCTTGTCCTTCAAAATAAGGTGTTCTGTGATTATTTCAATCAAACCTGTGCTTTGCTGTTTCCTCTAGAGCCTGAATGTTCTGTCCATAGTAATGGAGGCTGCAGGGAGGGTGATAGGAGGCAGGGGCTCAAGATGGAAAGACTCACACCTACCCAATTCATCTCAGCACTTAAGAAAATTCAGTCTCACCTCTCTCATCCATTCCCGAATAGTTTTGCCAGCTTCTTGATGCCACACATTGTGAACAGAGTCTGTCAACGCCACAGCAGTTACCTTATTTTTTACATCTGCTTCTCGTTGAATCATCTGTTTCCAAAAGGGAAAATAAAATATTGGCTGTAATTTCTTTTTTTTTAATTGAGTGCAGCCTGCTTAGTCAGAGATGATAATATTATATCAAAAAGGAAACACAAACTTATTTTTTGTTTGGACTTTTTTTTACACAACTGAAAATATTCTACCCTCGTCTAGAAATACAGAAAGACCTTAAATTTTCTTTTAAGCACAATGCTATTTAAGTCTTAGAACGATGAAGCCCTATTATTTTCCATGTGGTTTGACAATTCAAGGATTAGAGGGATCATAGTGAAAAAAGAGAGGAATCCCCGAGGACATCTTTTTACAAGTTTCTTAGACTTCTTATTTTTGTGCTTCAGGGAAGATGGTACCTGGGGTTCACCGTTAGCTACTTAAGGACTAACATCCACTAATTTTCAGTGGATTGTACATCAGAAAAGAAAGCAATCTTTCTTTGACTTGTCAGAGTTCTTTCGTTTTATATCCAATTTAACTACCTTGCTTTCACACTATGATCTTGTAATTCCTTACAGACTCCAATACACACAAAAGTCTTTTGCTTCAGAATCTATCAATATAATTTTGGTTTCTAATATATTACTTTATGTCGATAAACTATTATGCTTTAACTTCTTTCTAAAGAATGTTATTTCTATGAACAATAAATGATTTCTGAAAATAAAGAGTAGATTGGTATAAAGAATTCATCAGTGGCAGGAAAGATAAAGGGAGTAGAAAATAATAGTTTGGAATAAAAGGAACAGAAAAAAGGGTTTAATCTACTAACACTACTGACCTTAATTTGAAATAGTGATTGAGAGAAGGCTTAATGAAAAATTATAGTAAAATACAATAAAAAGCAGCCCTGAATTTCATTGTCATGTCTTTACTGTTACTTTGCATCAAATGTCTTTCACTTTTCAAATTTTTCTCATATCAATGGAAATGAACAATTTTCTGGAATAAATTTGGCTATCATTTGTTAACAATTTCTATAAACTATTTCTAGAAAAATGCAATACTGCACTTAAAAAAATGAAAGAATCCCAAATGCCTTTCATTATCTGATAGAGATTATAGCAAACTATACTTTAGATACCAAAATAATGTTTGTTGACATTCTGAATAAAAGTATCTCCTTTTTGATTTTCTACAAAGTATACATATGCACATCTCTCACTGAACACTACTTAATGTTAATTCAATTCACTGTTAATGCTGCCTCAGCAGTATTTCCACATCTGAAATTTCAGTCTCTTATGTTTTCTGCTTCTATAATGTCAAAAATTTAAAATCAATGTTGGTTATCAACACAGTACTATAACTGTAAAAAATTTACCTGCAACACCAATATTATTTTTAAAGGCAGGAAACTAGTACTGTGATTTAATGCTTCATGTTAATTATTAATTGTATACTAGCTTATTTTTATTTAAAATTTTTTTATTGAATCACATTGACATTTAGAACATGAAAACTGAATTCAATACTATATAATAAAACATTCTGGCAATGGGGAATCCAAATCTAGCTCATGAAGTACTTTCTCATTTTACATAATTTTTATTTTCTAACTAATAGCCCTTCAACATACATAAAGTAATCAACTTCATTACAGAATAACAACTTGTGCTTTTGCTGCTCTAAAAAACATTCTAAAATTTTTGAATGTGAGAGCTAATAGCCTTTGTTGTTAATATATGTATTTGTATTATAGTGATGGCCAAGGTCAGTAGAATATAGGTTGGGAGAGGGAAAGAAGTTCCACCAAATTTAACAATACCAGACAGAAAAACCATCTGTAGGTTACAGTTGTCTAATAAGAAAGGTGCCTGATTAGGGCAAGAGTACAGAAATTGAATACTACTTAATTCTGCAAAATTGAAAAAAAACTATCTTGTTCTTGGCACTATCACTGATGAGAAAACTCTGGTCTACTTCTCTGGTTCCTCTAATACCAAGACATTTTCCATCATAGCATTATCTGATCTAATGCTACACTAAACTCCGTATAACTGTACCCATTTTGGATCCACTTGGCCAGATTCTTGAGTAGATGGATTACTAGGCTGTCTGCATGCACAAAATCCTTGACTGCAGAATATGTCATATTTGGTTGCCAGGGATTAGGTAAATATAAATAGTTCAGCTTTTCAGTCTTTTATTCACTCTGCCTCAGCCTTGCTTTTTATGTACTACTAGAGACCCTAGGACAACTTCTGGCTACCCATTCTGTTAAAACTTATCTGTTTCTCGTAGTTTCTGTATCTCGCCACTGTGAATAGCATCTCTCAGCCATACTCTCCAGCACCACTTGTCTCTTCCACTGCATACCTGTGAATCATGCTGAAGGATGGGGGAATTGAGAGCAAAGGGAGGGCCCTTGGATGACAAAAATTGGATGGGACTAGAAATTAGGATAAGGGTAGGAAACATGGGCTTAGGATGGAGTCAGGCTGGAGAATGGAGTGAGTAAAAGTAAAGTCAACCAAGGAATAACTTCATGAAATCCAGAAATATGAATGAGGGAAGTCCTTGCTCTATGTAAATCATGGCAGAGATTTTTCTAAATGTTCTGCTTCTTAATTAACTGAGGAATTTTCTGGCAAGAGATCCTTCTTAACAATTATATTCTAATCAATTAAATGTTCAATAAATTAAAGTTTTAACCAACATTTTTCAAAGAAATAACTTATATTTTTTATGAACATATATTTTGTGACATTGAGGGGCAACGTGGTGTAGTAGATGGAGTGTTAGATTTGGAATCAGAAAGAGCTGAGTTCAAATTCTGCCTCTGAGATACCTCAGCTTTGTGCCCACGAGCAAGTAACTTAACCTGTAAGCCTTAGGGAATGCCCTAAAATTATATGGTATGAGATCTGAATTGGAAGGAGTTCTCACACTGGTAACTTGCATGGAGAAGAAATCACAGTTCATTGATGTATTGACATTTATGGATATAATTAATGGATTAAAATTTGTGATACCCTAGAGATAACTCTTATCAAAATCCAATGTCTTATCATAAAAATAGGTAGAAACTATTTCATAATTTTTGTCATAATAATGACATAGGTTATACAAAAGCATGTGCTCATTCTGGGTATTTTTAAAAATTGTTATTCATTTACTCGGAAAAAAGTACAAGAATTTTTTTAAAAAGACTCAGTAGAAAATGACCAGAAAAGAGCAGTGATCTCATGACATCCTGATACCTCAAAACAGAACAGGACAGAAACCTGACATAAGCAAAACAGTTCAGTTCAACAAATACTTACTAATAAGCATTTGGTATATACACAAGGTATTCTTTTAGGTACTAGGCAATAACTAGCAATATCATTAAAATAACTGACTATTCGACAATTAGATAAATAGCATATAAGATGCCTTGACTGTATTAATTAGCTTCTTTTCCTTTCTGAAGTAACTTTATTAAAGATTTTGACATTAAACTCTTGGTTCTGACAGAAAGCCCAGGAAAGACTGTAAGTGTTTCTAATTTGAGGGGGAAACGTCCCAAACACTGACCCCTTTAGCTAATCACTGGATACTTTTCTTTATTTTTGGTTCCTCTTTTTAATTCTAGACACTTACCAATAGTCTTTTCAACTTAGTCTGAACATTTATAGTTCACTCTTTTTTATTCACCTTCCAGTAAAATCTATTGCTAGGGCTGAAGAGATAGTAAATTCTAGGACAAACTTGAAAATACATTCTGATTTAAATCAACAAATACTGTGACTTCAATATAAAGGTAGACTGAGGGAAGGAGGGCAAAATATATGACTCAGGAATTAAGGAATGAATGAAACTAAAGCTTAAAGATTATACATATACCTCCTTCATTTTGTCTTTATTTAGTAAACATTTTTATTAAGTGACTCTTTACGTTTAGACATCCTGCTAGATAAAAAGACAAGACAAAAAATTATCCCTGATCTTAAGAAGCTGACATATTCTGTCCCTTCTTCCCAAATCCATCCCCTTAGAGGTTAGAGTGGGGAAATGGGTACAATAGGTAAGCAGATAAATACAATATAATTTGAGTAGAGATAATTCATTCACAGTATCTACTAAACATCTATTATGTTCCAGGCCCTGAACTGTGCTAGATGCTGGGTACACAAAAATAAAGCAAAAAATAGTCCTTGACTTTAAGAAGCAAATATTTTACAAGGGATACAATGTTACAAATAGATAACTAAATGCAATATAATCTAAGGAGGGAAAGAGAGCAGAAAAATTTTCCATAGGAGGTGGTATCAAGAGCAGAGGTGATGAGAGAGAAAGAGAGAGAGGGAGAGAGAGAGAGAGAGAGAGAGAGAGAGAGAGAGAGAGAGAGAGAGAGAGAGAGAGAGAAACATTCTAGGAATGTGGAGCCCTTCTGAGTTAAGGCAAAAAGGTAGGATGTAGAATAACAAATATGAAGAACATCAAATCTGTGAGTTTGACTGAAATGGAGAGTGTGAAATGAATGTTGTGGACAAAGACTAGAAAGGCAGGCTGTGGCCAGACTGTGAGGACCTCAAGTGCCAAGCTGAGGAGAATGCATTTCATTCTAGAAGCAATAGGGGCCAAAAACACTCTTAAAAGGAGCACGATGGTTGGACTTGTGATGATGGACTAGAAAGGGGAGAGATGGGAAATAGAGACCTATCAGGAGACTACTGGACTAGACAAAGAGGTAAGGACTGATAAGGGATTAAACTAGGCTGGTACCCAGGTGAATGGAGAGAACTCTGCAGAGGTAGAATCACAAGACTTGGCAATTGGTTGGGTCTGGGGTAAGGAGAGTGAGGGAGAATGAAGAATCAATGATGATTCTGAGGTTGCATCCCAAGGTGAGTACATTCATATTGTATGCTATTCATCACACACACACACACACACACACACACACGTACACAATGTCCCAAAAGTTTCAGTGCTGTTTTAAGCTCTAATATATTTTTAAAAATTTAATAGCTTAAAACAATACTGAGACTTTCGAGACGTTCTGCATTTCCATCTATACTTAGATCTATAGATATACTTAGAAAACGCTTTCTTCAAGAGAGATAGATGGTGGTTGATATGATGAATGATAAATTAACACCACAAAAATGAAATTGTCTCTAATAGATTAAAAGTAACAGATTATTGATGTGGGAGTTACTTCCAAATCATCTGACCATCGACTTAAGCATCTAGATCAAAATTAATACTGAAATAAAAGGAAAATCAGAAGAAAATATAGTATGCAACTAAAACAGTACCAATCCCATGTATTTAATGTAGCTATGGGTGCTGAAAAATGGGAAATGGATAAAAGAATAGGCATAAACATATAGGATTTCCATTTCATGTGAAAGTTTAAATGAT
Organism: Phalanger gymnotis; assembly: GCA_028646595.1. Lineage (NCBI taxonomy): Eukaryota > Metazoa > Chordata > Mammalia > Diprotodontia > Phalangeridae > Phalanger > Phalanger gymnotis. The sequence goes on from CM053622.1 coordinate 374,786,594, forward strand.
GGAAATCAACTGTGACAGGGAAGCAGCCAAAAGAATCTAGAACTTGCTTTAGCCAGCAAACACCTGGTCTCTTTGTCAAACAAAGATATGGCAGCAGAGGACAACACTGGTTTAGAATATTAAACTCACTTGTAAAATCTTAGTCAATCAACGAGCATTTGTTAAGAGCTTACTATGTACCCAGAGTTAAGCACTGCGGATACAAAAATACATTTTCTTTGCCTTCAAGGAGTTTATTTTTTCATGGAGGAAACCATACGCAAATAACCATGGACATTATGTGAATATGTGTATGTGTATGTGTATGTATATATATATATGTATATAATATATATATAACATATATATCTACATGTACATATAGGTTGATATGTACACATGTACATAGATATGTATGTATCTACATGTACACATAGATATATATATATATACATATATTACACATAGATCTATATGTACATATAGATCCATGTGTATATATCTATACATAATACACATACACACAGAGAACAGATAGATATAATTTCAAAATGAAGGTATGATTGAGGTGGAAGGGAGGGTAGGGAGACAGAAGAACACACCAGGGAAGGCCTTCTGCACTGCACCTGAACAAAGCCAGGAAAGCTGAGAGATGGAGCTGAGTGTGGGGGGGGGGGCAGTTATTTCAAAGGGACAGAGTGTGTTATGTCTGAAGAACTGAATGAGGCGGGATTATAGACTGTGTGGAGATTAAAGTGTTATTGGACTGAAAAGGTAGAAAGAAACCAGAATGTGAAAGGCTGAAGACTTTATATTTGATCCACAAGGTAATAATAGGAGGCTACTGTAACTTATTGAGTAGGACACAACATGGTCAGACGTGAAGAAAAAGACTTTGGCACTTGAGTGTAGATAGGATGGACTGCAATGGGAAGACAGCACTCGAGGAGACCAATTAGACAGCAATTTCAGTGATTCAGATGAGAAGTGGTTCCCCGACTTCCTTCAAGTTCCAGCTAAAATTCCATTCTCTACAAGAAGCCTTTTTTTTTTTTGCTTCTTCTTAGTGCTCATGCATTTCTATTAATTATTGCCAATTTATCCTATACATAGGTATTTTCATGTTCTGTCCACCACTAGATTGTGTACTCTTTGAGAGCAGGAACTTTTTAAAATTATTTATTTATTTGTTTGTTTGTTTAGTTTTAGATTTTAACATTCAGTTCCACAAGCTTTTGAATTTTAAATTTTCTCCCCCTCCTTCCTCTCTCCCCTCCCCAAGACAGTGTGAAACCTGATACAGACTCTACATATACATTCATATTTTCACATTAGTCATGTTGTAAAGAAGAATTTTAACCAATGGAATGAACCATGAGAAAAAAGAAACAAAACAAAAAAAGAGAGAGAGAGCAAATAGTATGCTTCGATCCGCATTCAGACTCCATAATTTTTTCTCTGGATGTGATCCATTATGAGCCTTTTGCAGTTGTCTTAGAAACCTTGCATTGCTGAGAAGAGTTAAGTCTACGAAAGTCAGTCATCACGCACTGCGGCTGTTACTGTGTACAATGTTCTCCTGGTTTTTTTTTTTTGCTTTC
>CM053622.1:374788673-374806342 GCA_028646595.1 Phalanger gymnotis
AGAATGGGGTAAATTATCTCATAAAAGTGGCAAGAAAAAACAGTTCTGTAGGAAGGGAAGAGGGGGCAGGTGAGGGGGGATGAGTGAATCTTGCTCTCATTAGATTTGACCTGAGAAGGGAATACCATACACACTCAATTGGGTATCTTACCCCACAGGAAAGAAGGAGGAAGGGGATAAAATGGGGGGGGGGAATGACAGAAGGGAGGGCAGATAGGATAATGATACACATGTGGCCTATGTTGAATTGCTTGCCTTCTTAGGGAGGATGGGTGGGGAGAAAGAAGGGAGAGAATTTGGAATTGAAAGTTTTAAAAACAGATGTTCAAAAGCAAAAAAAAAAGTTTTTGCATGCAACTAGGAAATAAGTTACATAGGCAATGGGGCATAGAAATTTGTCTTGCCCTACAAGAAAGTAAGGGAAAAGGGGATGGGAGGGGGGTGGGGTGACAGAAGGGAGGGCTGACTAGGGAACAGGGCGATCAGAATATATGACATCTTGGAGTGGGCAGGAGGGTAGAAATGGGGAGAAAATTTGTAATTCAAACTCTTGAAAACTAAATATATTAAATAAATTAAATACATAAATTCAAAACTCTTGAAAACTAAATATATTAAATAAATTAAATACATAAATTTAAAAATATATAAAAATGCAAAAAGAAGTCTAAGTGGAAGCATCATAGGAAATATAAATTATGCAGAGAATCGCAGGATTTTAAAGCTACAAGGTTCGTTTGTGGTCATCAAGTTCAAGTCCCATACATAGTATAACATACTTGACAAAAGGGCCATTCTACCTCTGCTTGGACACTTCCAATGACAGAGAAACAATCATCTCCTGAAGTGACCCATTCCTCTTTTGTACAGCTCTGACTGGCAAGAAGGTATTTTGTTTTGTTTTCCTGACATTAAGCTTAGGTTTGTCTCTTAGCAACTTCCACCATTGCTCCTAGTTCTGCCTTTTGGAGACAAACAGAACAAATATAATAACTCTTCCACATTACAACGATCAGGCTCCCCACCGAGTCTTTTCTTTTCCAGATTGTATAGTCCCAGTCCTTTCAATGGATCATCATATTACATCAATGGACAAATAAACATTTATTTATTCTATGTGCCAGGCACTGTGCTAAATGCTGGAGATACAAAAAGAGACAAAAGACAGTCCCTGCCCTCAATGAGTTTAAAGTCTAACGGGAGAGAAAAGATGCAAATAAATATACTGAAAACAAGCCATATACAAGATAAATAGAAACAATTAATAGAGGGAAGACATTAGAATTAAGAAGGGTTGGGAAGGCTTCCTTTATTAGGTGAGATCCATACTAACACCCTACCCTGGATCCTCTCCAGTTTACCAATGTCCTTAAAGGATACTGAGAACAAAGCATACTAATCCAGACATGGACTGATCAATGTAGATACAATCAGTCAGTTAACTAGTATTTATTAAGAGCCTACTATGTGCCAGGTCCTCTACCAAGCCTTAAGCATACAAAGAAAGACAAAAGAAAGTCCTTGCTTTCAAAGAGCTCCTAGTCCAATAGGGAGACTACATGCAAACAACTATGTACAAACAAGATATATACAAGATAAGTTGAGTGTAGGCTCAGAAGGAAGATAGTAAGATTAAGGAGGACTGGGAAAGGCTTTTGGCAGAAGGTGAGACTTTAGCTAAGATCTGAAGGAAGCCAAAAGATGGAGGTGAGGAGGTTTTGAGTTCCAGAGCACAGTAGAACCATGTCACCTTATTCCAGGAAACTATAGCTCTCTCAAGAGAGTACAAAATCACACTAGCTTCTTTTGGCTGCAGTACTGCATTACTGACTCATATTTCTCCATGACCTTTTTCATTTTCAGCTATTTTAGTCTTCCCTTTAAGAAGGGCATGGAAACAAAATGGGCATACATTTGTACTACATCACTCAGTTTTCAACACTGTGGATCGTTCTGATTGACTGCTAAGCTGGATACAGCGAAACTGATCGAAAATAAGTTAGGCTGTGATGAGGACAGATTGAAAAAAATGAGGGTCTTTATTCTGGAATGAAGAAGGCTAAGAAGGATTATAATAGAACTTAGTGATTAAATTGGATGTGGGGCAGGGAAAGAAGCGGGAAGCGTCAAAAAATAATTCTAATGTTTTAAGTTTATAGGAATGAAAGAATTTTATTATCACAAATGGAAAAGTCAGAAAGAAGAGATCTAGTTTGGGAAAAAGGAAATGCTGAGTTTGGTCTGGAACAAGGTGAACTAGGCCCATATTATCTGAATTGCTGGAGTGGCCTATCAGCCATAATTTACTCTCTCTTCTAGTCAATACTGCACACCATTGCCTGATTAAGCTTCCTTCAACATTGCTTTTATCGTGTCACCTCCTTCGTCAAGAATCCACTTCAGTTTCTGACCACTTATTCAATCAAATCTAAATTTCTCAGTTATCAAGCATTTAAAGCCCTTTACTATCTGGACCCATCTTATCAGAATAATACTCTACTATTCCTCAACAGGAACCATTTGCTCCAGTCAGATCCGTACCTTCACTGACTTTCCCCACAAATATCACACTTATTACATATTATTGCTCATAGTCTTGATCTCATCCAGAATTTCCTGCCTATCCTTTGAGGGTCAGCTCACTTTACACCTTCACTGTGAAGCTTTTTCCAAGGATTCTTCAGACTGCTGATCTCCATTTTTTGAACAATCAATGTGCTAGTAATCAGTACCATGTAATCTGGCCCTTTATCATACAGATAATATTGAATTAGTTCATGGGTCTAAATTCACAACTATATGTCCCTGTGGACAGAAATCACTATGTTTTATATTTCATTAGTATTATCTATATACATAATAGGCATTTACTAAATGACCTGCTGATGATAGATACATGACAATTGACTGCCCATTGTCCAGTACCACACAGGTAGGAGTTAGCAGATCTGGGATTTGAACTCATTTTCCTGGACTCCACTACATCATAAAATTTCCTGGGTTCATCTATAGGTCATTACGGTTAAAAGCACTGCCAACTATAAGGCAATCGGAAATGAAGAGTTCAATGATTTGATTTTTAAAACACTAGTTATCTATGCATCTGCTTAGCATTTTAGGTAGATTCTCTTTGGAAGATTAATGGAGAGATATTGACAAGAGTTGCCCAGGATACCAATGTTATCTGAAATGGGTTCTGATCAGCACCAGTGAGTTCAGTACTCAAACTGAAAAGAGATCCCAAATCCACTGAGGCATTGGCATACATCCATCCCTTCCATGAACATAAGGCACATATGTATAGTTGAACAGAAATGCACCTAAATTAAAAGCAGTTCACAGCTGAATTCCAAGAAGCATTGTCCTGCTGATGTATGGAGCCTGCCACAGTGGGCATGCATGCATTTGATTCGTTATGGATGTAGTCAAGCCCCACCTAATCACCCAGATTTAGCCTCTTCCCTTTCCCAGATGCTGGGTCCCTACACTTATTTGTACTTTGGGGCTTTCTTAGATGGAATATTGGATAAAACTGATTTGAGAACATCCAGTTAGTCCCAGTTCAGCTTTATTCAAAAGAAAAAACATGGCGGTGGTTGAATTTGCATATTATGTATTTACTTCTGCCATCCACTATCAGCATGTACCCAGCACAGATGCAGAAAAACACTACCAGCTCTCTCAAACCCACCAAGTTCTCTTATTCAATAAGAGGGGATAATCTCTGTTTTCAGTTTGTGAGAAGATAAGGCTACATTAAAGAAAAATCATTTTGGGGGCAGCTAGGTAGCGCAATGAGGACAGCACCAGACCTGGAGTCTGGAGGACCTGAGTTCAAATGCGGCCTCAGACACTTGATACACTTTCTAGCTGTGTGACCTTGGGCAAGTCACTTAACCCCAATTGCCCTGCCTTCTCGCCTCCAAAAGCAAAAAAAAAACAAAATAAAAAGACAAAAAAAAACCATTTTGAATTTCAGGGACTTCCTTACATTGCTTGAAAACCATTAAAAGGATTTCCAAATAGCCCTTCAAGGCAGTCCCCTATGCTAGCTATGTGGAATAACCATAGTCTTTTGGATAGTACAGTTTCAGGGAGAAAAGTAGATAACAAAATAAGGGAATTCTTGTTTTACCAACTTTCTATAGGGTTTGTATGAAGAACTAAAAATGTAGTTAAGTAGCTAACTGACAAAAGCAGAATGATGCTTGAAACCAACTTAGGATTCCTAAGCATGATTCCTATTAGATGTAGGGCTTGAAATTTTTTTTCCTATAGAAACATATCCTATAAAAATAATAGAATTTGGTTGGGAAAATGTTTTGATCTGCATATAAGTATTCACTTTACACACAACTTTTTTTTTTACACACAACTTTTTTCAGACATGCTTAAAAACCAGTCCAACAAATAGTTTTAAAGAAATTTTATTTTGGAAGGTGGGTAGAATAGGCTTGTGCTCTATACACATCTATTTGTACTTCTCTCATACACATAATTCAATACAATAGTATACATATATATATAATAGTCACTTTCTGGTTCACATATTAATGAACCATAAACAATAGTCACTGTGCTCTAAGTGTCCTCTATCTATAACCACCCTAATGGAAAACTGTGGAGTAGCACTTCAGATCACTGACAAGAAGAATGGAACCTTGAAACCTATCATTTAAACATCTGATAATAGCTCTGATGCAAGATAGCATTGAGAAAGTTACACTCTGAGGCAGGGTCTGTGTGTGGGAAATGTAGATTTATTCTGTAGGCTGCTTTTAAAAAATGCCATTTCCCTTCATGTGTCCTTTCTTAGCATTTATTTGGGGACAGTCCTGTAATTGAGTCACTGACTTAGTCTGTCTACTATACTTCTATTCTGAGCGACATTTGGAGGGACTCTGATTTGTGTTAGTAGAAAGAGAGCTCACACTGGTGAAAGCATGGACCTTTTCAAGAAGTGGAGCGTAAGAAGTTTCACTAGTGTGAAAAAAAAGGTATTGATATAAAATAAATCCACATGGACACTAATATGCAATGTATGTAATGAGAGTATCATTTATTATAGTAGAAAGCAGAAGTTTTAATACATTGCACTTTTTGTTAAGAAGCTAATTTACCCAATAAGAAATTCTATAAAATGGCAGAGAAAAAGAGTCACTAGTTCAGTAATTTAGAAAGTCAATTATGTGTCACTGTTTCATATTAGGTTAATTACTTCATTTACATTTTAAGAATTTTAAAGTAGTGCATGAAAAGGGGCAGACTGACAACACCTTATACTGGAACTCTTTGACTAATGTTATTATTGTCACGCTATTTCACTGAGTGAGTGGAAGAGTGGCTTAGTGGATAGAGAACTGGCCTCCAAGCCAGGAGGATCTGGGTTCAAGTGCTGCCTCTCACATATCCTGGTTGTGTGACCCTGGGCAAGTCCCTTAACTGCTGACTGCTCTAGACTGAAGTTGTAGAGAAGCAGCTCCCTTGCAAGGTTGGAAAGAATGCCTTATATTAATGAAATCATAGGTTTAGTTCCTATCCCTATCTCAATTTTGCTGAGCATTAACAATATGAAAAGCATGTACAAAACACAGAATTAGATGTAGGTTTGAGTCAGTAGTAATGCAAGGAGAATAAACAGATATGATATAAGGATGTAAAAATGAAAGGTAATCATTAGTCAATTCTGAGGTGCTTCTAGGAAGAAAGAGAGAAAAAAACTTCACAAAATTGAGTCAAGGTGGTATTTGAAACAGAAGGCATTAAATTCCCAGACAGTTTTTGTGAATTCATCTATGAGAATGGATGGACACAGAAAAAAGGGAAAAGAGAAAACAGTGACAAAAGAGATATATATGTAGATAGAGCCACGGACTGAATCTGTACTAAAGAAAACATGAGAGAAGACATGAAGGACAGAAATGAAGCCTATCCTTAGGAGTGTAACGCAGGGAGAGAAGGTAGAAGCATACATAGAGAATATACCTTAAAGAGAAGACACAGTAACTAGGAACATATTTCACGAACCATCATTTACCAGAACTCTTCTCATTGAAACATCAAGAGGTGACATCATCACACGAGCAAGTCATGTTGAATGGAATATCTTCACCATTTCCAAGGTCCAATTTATCAGATAAAGTTAGACTTTTCTGAAGTCTGTCCCTTGGCCAATCAATGCCTGGGCTTCTTCTAGCACTTTTCTACTTCATAGAGAGCTTCTTGGTATACCACCAATTTGTAGAAAGTCATTCCTACCATATCTAGGAGCATATCTAGCATTGTTTCTAGAATGAAGGTCATTCAGGGGCAGAATTATAAAATGCTTGGTACCCGAACTGGGCATGTCCCTAAGGCTTTTTTCTGGGCCTTTGCTTTTCTCTATATACCCTTTCTTTGGGTCTTTTCATTGGCTCCCATGAATTCAATTATTTTTTTCCTATGCAGATGACTCTCAGATGTATATATCTAGCCTTTCCTAGTCTATGTCTTAAATCACATACATTTCCAACAAGATAGCCTACAGTCATCTCAACATGTTGAACAATTGAACTCATGTTCCTCCCAAATTGTTTTCCATATTTATATCTTCCCTATTTCTGTTAACACCATCATCCTTTTAGTTATCAGGTTGGGAAACTTGGAATCATCCTTAATTCTCCTCTGTTCATCACCTCCTGTGTCTGATCAAAACCTTGTTAATACTGCCTCTATACACTTCTTGCATTTTGTCTACTCATATGGTTACCTTACTAGCTCAGGTTTTCATTAGCTTTTCCCCGGACTTCTGATTGTTGCCATTTACTTGGTCTCTGCTGCCTCATCTCCAATCTATCTTCCATGCAACTGTCAAGTTGATGATCTAACCATAACTCCTTTGCTTAAGAAACTCAAGGGGAGCCTGATTGTCTGTAGGATAGATTACAAACCACTCTGGTGTTTAAACATCTTCATAATCTGGATCCAGTCTTCCTTACTTGAATCTCCTGCTTCTTGGTTCCCCAGGCCTAAAATGTATTATTTCTTCAAAATTGCTTCAGAGAATTCCTAACTTTCTTCAAGCCTCGGCTTCTACAAGAGTCTTATCCTGATTCCCTCAGTTGCCACCCCAATTACCTTGTATTTACTTGCCTTTATTTATCCATATTATCACCCCTTTCCTCCTCCCCAGAAAAGAATGGAAGATTCTTGAGGGCAAGAAAGGGCTTCTTCCTTTTAACTTTGTATCCTCAGGGCCTGGCATACAGTTGGCACTTCAATGCTTATTGAAGGAAGGATTGTCAATTCAGAGTAACTACTACCCATAGTTGTTCGGGCTAAAAATCAATTAAAATTAATCCAATTATAATGATGAGTCCTATTGATTTTAAAACTTTCATTTTGAAGAATAAGACTAGACACCAGAGAAATCCAGTTTTTTATTTCCTCAGCTACCTGGCCATTTTTTCATATGTATTAAAAATACAGAAAGTCTTAATTCAAAGTAATAATTCAACATTTTAAGGATCTTTATTTTCTTCTCACTGATGCAGACTGATATCTGATTACAGCTTACTAGGAAGTGCCCATGAGTTGCTATGGCCAAAAACAATGTTCGCTGGTGGTTATTTTTGTGTGTAAACCTTTCTATGATTAGCTAGGCCCATCCTCTGACAAGGAGCACACATTCCTTCACTGTAACTGTGGACTTTCTAGTTTGATAGCATTTTTACCTCTACCCTACAATGAGGTATCAGAGGAAGACTTTCGTGAAGGAAATAATTTTTTCTAGCTTGTTAAAAACTGCTAAAATATTCTAACATATAAGCATATGCCCTATTGCTTTTTAATGTTTGTGTGAGTTTGGCTTTTTCTCCCTATGATACTACTTGTCAGTAATGATTTTTAGTTATGAAAGTTTTGGGTGACAACTTGCTGAGGCTTCTATACGGACAAAATGGACTGACCGTTCTGACCCTACCAATTTGACTGGTCAGATCTGTTCATGTTCAACATCACTTGAAAATAAAAGAGAAAACATTCACCTTTGTCAGAAATGGCCAAACTACTCAAACTTAATGGTGAACAAACCATCCTAGGTGATGAAAATGTTAGTCATATGTTTCCTGAAGGTTCTGGTTCTGAAAAGATAATATTAAAACAAGCTTTCCTATTCCAAAGCAAAACTGTTTTGCTAGATGGTGTAGTTTTGTACTCAAGAAAATAACAACAAAAACAGCAACAAAGAAAAATTCCAAATGTGCTCAAATCTCTTTGAAAGGTGTTGAAAAGTATCCCTACTGACACAATGAAGCTAGTGTGTGTGTGTGTGTGTGTGTGTGTGTGTGTGTGTTTTCTTGGTCCTCTCTTAAGACCCTTAGGAAGAAATCTCTAAGACCTTTTCTGTCAGTTTCTTCCTTTCCTACAGACATGGTGGCCTTCGCATTAACACTGCTTTCCTTTGGCTTGAGGTAATAAACGATTAGCTACAGCATAGTAGTATGATGGTCATGTTATTCTTTGCTGTTCTACACACAGCCAATGTCTCAAAAATTAATGCAAGTGTATCAGGATCTGAAATTAACTTTTTATAGCCAAAAGCAACATCCTGCTAGGAGGGGGAAAACCTATTATAACTGTGCTGGCATCTGATTACTTGTAGATGGTTAGTACCAGGAAAATAACATTTTGAATTATAAAATGTTGAATATAGCAAAAGCTGCCCCATATTGATTAATCAGTGTTTTGCTTATGAACTGATAAGGCATATAACTAGGTGATGCCTGCTCTTGTTAAATGACAGATTTATTACTAAAGATCAGGTATAAACTTAAACTGGCTCAGACTACTGCTATTATATAGAAATAATTAGGAAAACTACATACTAAAAATGCTGAGTTTTCTCTTAGAAGAATATATTCATTTTTGATACTATTTTAACAGATCATATACACATAATTACTTTGATAGAATTCTTAAAACATGAGTTTCAATTATTATTATATAGAAATCACTTTGAAAAATTAAAACAGGAAAAGCAAAAAATTGGACTTATACATATACATACACACATCTATGCTAATTTCTGGGTATCACACCATACATGTAACATCTTGTTTTGAAATGTTTCTTTTCATAGAGATAAATTCTGTTTGTAATTGAGTCTAGATGATTATATATAGTTTATATTTTAAAATGGTTAAATGTTATATTTTCCTCTATTTTCACAAATTTACTAACAAGACTTTCGCTAATATTGCTTTTTGTTAGAATATAATTGTTACCACAAAAACTTAAAAAAAAATCTAAAACTTCTTAAGTCATAAAAAAAACACAGCAGTGTTAAAGGACATGGTAGAATGCAAGGTGTCTGTAGAAGCAATATGAAATATTATCAGGTCTGACCTAGAACTGGTATAGAAGAAAATCCCTGCATATATTTTTAGAAAAGATGCTTTTCATTTTGAATTGCTCTAAACCAAGTAAACAACCATATATTTTTGAGTATCTGCATTTTATTAATCAAAACTAGTATTTTAAATATATCATTAGTTCATATCAGTCAAAACAAATTGTAGTGTTACCCTAGGTTGAAACTAGTAGCATTTAGGCTTAGTCAGCACATAAATGTTCTAAATAAATGCTTAAAGTACATATTCATGCTTTACATTAACAAAAAAAATGAACCAGTCTATATTTGTGAATCAGAAATGTTTAGTTATTCAACTTTATTGCCAATTTCTCTCCTTACCAAACTGTTGCCATGGATACAGGCTGTAAACATAATTATGAATGGAATGGAACATATATACATTTGTGTGTACTTATTTTTCATTGATTAGCTGAAATAGAGGGAAAATATAAATATAATATGTTTAAAATGTTTTGAAACATTTCAGTAGGTATATCATTTTTATAACTAACACCGTAACTTTAGAGTACTGAAAATTGATCACAAGCTCCAATACAAAAATTTACAGGAAAGAAAAGCTATAAATTATTAATTCTCATACTTCCTGTTCTTGTCCTCTGCCTTTCTCTTGACCTTTGTTTAAGTGAATCACACTAACTCTTCAATGCTTTCTCTCACTTGCTTTCTAAAGCTGTTCATCACACTTGCTGGCGAGAAGCACAGCTGGCAAGGGATCTAAACCTCGTCACTGGGCAAACTTAGCCTTCTGTCTTTGCCAAGAATGACATTTCAAATGAAAAAAAAATGTTACTGTATGGGACACTGGATACTGTTTGTGAGAGCAAATAGCTCCACACCATAGTGCTGGCACTGCATGTAGGCATGAGAATAAAAACCAAATAACAATGAATTAAACAGTCTTGAGTTTTTAAAAAATTCAATTGTTAATTAAAATAAGATCACAAAATCAGCGGAGTTTGTTTTACTCACTATCCCTGAAGAAAAGATACAACTAAGGATAAGCAGTGCCCCCTAGTGTCAATAACAACAGACAATAAAAATCTAAAGGGAAGTTGATAACGTGCATGGGGGACCTCGTGTAAGATTAAATATTTAAGAAATGTATGTCTACATGAAAAGTAATTATAAATTCATAATTATTCAAATATATATCAAGGTCTATATTTAGGCACACCACAAAATTACGGCCATGTGTAGAATCCTATCCACCATACCACATGCACATATTATACACTGTACACAGACTGACATGGCCAAGATGTCTTTAATGTTCCAGGCAGCTCAGAAAAAAAAAATCCACACAGACTAGCAGGCCATGCATGAAAGCGGGTGTCAGAAAGCCCAGCAGAATCACTCACTGTGAAGATGTCTAATAGGAATTGCTGAATACACAATACAGGCAGCATAGGCTGAATGACTAAATTGAAATGGCCAGAACACAGTCAGAACGTTTCAAATCCATCAGAAATTGTAATTAAACCTGTAATGAGTGTTTGGACAATTTCCCCCCCTTTATTTGGGGTGGTAGTTGTGGTAATAGGAGGTTAACATATTTAGCCAATTATTAGCATCTGATGTTGTAACTCCTACTGTGGATATTCTAGAAAATTCGTCTCTAAAATTTTTAAAAAAAAGAAATAAAATACAACTGCTTTAAACAAAAACTATACTCTTTATAGATAGGGAAATTGTTATTATACTCTACTTTTTTTTGGAAAAAAGTCTTCCTGGGTTAATTTAATATATACACAAAAATAAGCTTGTTTCCTTTCTACAGAGGTAGTATGACAAAGAAATAAAGTTATCTACTTCTCCTGTGAATTATAGTTTTTGCCACATGTTCATTAGCAACAGTTTTTCAACATATGATGCAAGAAATGTAAAAAAAAATGAGAAACAAAATAGAACTCCCATCCCCGATAAAGGAATATACACAACCAAAATATTGTAAGAAACAACCTAGATATGGAAAAAGTACATTTAAATGTGTATGTCTTTTAATAATGAAAAATAAATCAATATAAAACCAAACAGCTCAATTTTATTTGTATAAATGTTTTTAAAAGTGCCTATTTAAAGATATATTTATATATGAAGGTTTATATTCCATTTGTTTCTATAAAGAAATTATATATTTACTATTATTCTTGCATTTTAAAAATGATGTTCACAATGAGGCTTTTATGAAATAACTCTTATATATATACACATACATTTCAAAATGTTTCATCTCTAAAATGATAAAGACACCAGTGCTTTAGTTCACAAGACAATCAGATATGCAGTGCTCAGAATGGCAGTCGATGGGCATTTAGACAATCTACAGTAACTGCTAGGAAAATGAAGGCGAATATCTTTGTTATTTCAATTTGATTAAAAAATTCTACATGCTTACTATGAGTAACTGCTACAAATTCAATATTAGGAGACTTAAAACTATCTGATTTAAAAATACAAAAATATGCTTTCTCTACAAATTAGGATAAACTTTCTCCATAAATTAGGATCAAATTTTACCCAATTGGAAATTTGTTTTCATATTTTATCTTACTCGTTTTTTAACTGAAATTTTGTTTAAATTTTATTACATCAAAATTAATCACTTTATGGTGAATATTTTCCATATATTCATCCTCCCCCTGTATACATTAACAACATTAAAATTCCCAGCAGTTTAGACTGGCACATACCTGGTTAGGTAGAGTGAAAGTGAACACAAAATTATGAGTTTAATCAGTCACAATCATGAAGAGACCTCTCGCTTTCCATGGTAGAAAACAGTCATGAAATGCTAACTTCAATTGACAGCAAAGAACTAGTGTCATGCTTGGCACTAACTATCAAGTAATTTCTGGCAACTCTTCAACAGGAGCAAACATTATAAATGATTAGCTGGCACAGTCTTTTCCATCAAGCAGAACAGTTCTGCAAATTTCAGTTTTAATGGATACTTATGTCATCTTTAATTCAACTGTGAGACCTCTGATGATTACCTATTAGTTATTAAAGAATATGTAAAGTGATAGATGAGATTTTTTTTTAGTCCCTTGACAGAGAAAAGAGAAAAAGAAATTCTAAAGCTAGGGGGGCAATGGAACACAATTAAGAATTATAGAATATTAGAGTACACCTAGTATAGTCCCCTCATGTTACAGATGAGGAAATGAAAGTCCAGAGGTGAACACTGACTTCTGCAAGGACACAGAGCTAAAAAAGTGGCTGGATGGGGATTTGAACCCATGGCTTCTGACTCCAGGTTCAGTACTTTTTTCAGTCCCTGAAGAAGAGATTGAGTGGGGCGTGGGGGAGGGCACATTTAAAATGAAGTATATCCACATTCCAGGATGCATGTGTATTATTTTATGTGTATTTGCATGTGTATTTGGAGTGGGGGAGGGTGGGAAAGGGGGAGAACGAGGAAGAGGTGTACACGAACATTAGGATGAGCTTTTCTTGGACAAAGAAAAAGATGAGAAAGACAATGGTACTACAAGAGGTGGTTGTCGCTAAAATAGAGAGTTTAAGAGTATGAAGTTTGATGGGATTCAGCTGAGTAGAAAGGGTGACTGAAAAGCAGTAGACCATCATACCTATGAGGTCAATAGAAATAAGAAAGGTCTGGAATCTCTGTCCTAAGTTATAAGCATCAATATATTTATGATTATACTTGACTTGGGCTATGGGAATTGCCAAAGTTGAGACAGATCAGTGATATATGCACACAGATATACAATATAGAGATATATTTCAAAATTACTACAGTTGATCTGATCCCATAGAGTACATATAAAGGATCTAAATTCACATATGTATGTATACATACACATATACAATGAGATACTTCAGAAGAGAAGGTGCCTTTAAATGTTTGGAAGTAAACACAGTAATGATGATGAAAAAATTAAAAAGCAAGGTATCTCCTTAACATATGTGTATTCATTACAATATCTAAGAAATGTATGTCCCTTGCATACATACGACAGTTGTAAACATTATTCCATAAGTTTTCATATATTTAGGACATTATACATATGTGTCATATAATTAAGTACAGTAAATCTTTAATCAGAGACTTTCATTAAAGTAGAATTAATTCCTTCAGGATCACAGCCTTAAACTGATCTGCATCTATAAAAAAGGTTGGAAAGAATACACAGGAGAAAAATACATACATACACACATATATGTATACACATACATACATATAATCAGATGTAAATATTAGGCTATTTGCCATTATTTCTTTCCATTATAGGCAGCTGAGACAATCGGGATTGCTTCTATTTATCAATATATACCATTTGTTGATGTTGCTTTTTTAAAGAAAGGGACAGTAAAAAAGTTGGCAAATTCTTGTCATTTTATTCAGAAGTGACATATTTTGAAATATTTTTTCATACTTTCTCCAGTTGTTTACTAAATAATCCTCTACTTTTCTCTACTTTTCTCTAGAAAAGAAAAACTTTTGCATTGAAAGAAGGCAGATCTGTTTCATTTTAGTCTCCATTACGTGAAAGACCACATTTTTGCTATGAATTTTCTGATGATAAACAAAATTTAGGACATAAACATACACAAAATCAAAATTATCAAGAATTAACCCTAAATTCCAACTGAATTAGAAAATAACAACTAACCAATATATAGCCAAACCATATTAATTAACAAGGTATACATATAGATGTATTATCTGGACACTGGTATAAAAATTATCCCCAGAGTCATGTTAAAACCATATTATTTGCATTTTTCTATATGTCTCCTCTGCTTTTATAAAAGGAAAGTGTTTCAACATACAAATATTTTTATCACGAAGACATTGCATTGTGATAGGAAATTATCAGAAAGAACATGATAATCCAGTGGCTGATTACAACAGCTTTAAGATAAATAATAAGTTGTAGAGATCACAATAATAAATGTAAGAAATTTCAGAAAATAAAAATAAGAAAATGTGAAATGAAATTAGTGAAACTTTCCTTCCATTTCTTAAAATTTATTATTAAAAACTGTAATCAACTCCTAAGCTTTGGGGCAATGCTTTACTTTACTATTAAATATTGAAAAAGGTTAATGAATTTCATTGGACAAATTCTTACCAGCTGCTTTACCCTTTCCAAATTTTACAGTAAAGCTTCCCAACCTTCCCCAGTTTCCCTTAAAATATTTTATAGAGACTTTAACCATAGTGAGTATACTTCAAAGATTTTCTTTCAATGCACATGAATTCCCCTGTACCTGTGAGGGCAGCTTAAGGAGAACACAGGCCTCCAGTTTTAAGTTCAGGTTATTACCTGCATGCTAATAAAAACAGCAGCCCTTCTACTGCATCATGTTAATTACAAAGGGACCTATTTCCTTTTTTTTTCTCCCCACCAAATACCAAAAACTTCATATCTCCTTTATTCAAGTGCAAACAAGATACCAATTATGTGGTGTATATTTTGGAGGGGAGAGGAACTATGACAACTATGATTGAATTAAACAGTTGACAATCTGGTCAGTTTAAAGATGAAATGAAATATTTTTTTCTCCTCAATCCAGTAGTTTTTGATCACTTCGGTTTTGAGTTATTCTTCAGAACTAAATCTTGTTTTTATTTTTTAAAGGATATCCCGAAGCACTATACACTTGTGTGTTCTTGTTGCTTGCTGGTAGTCAATAGTTCTACCATATAGCTAAGAAACAGCATTTTCTTCATCTGACTTGGCTTGTTTGATCGTAGGTTGCTATGAAATATAGACTCTTCTGACTTCAGAGGTAAAGTTCTCTCCACTCATGAGACTACATCTAGCAGAGGACCAGAATACATACCTCATTCATTCAAATATGAAAATATAACACCTTTCTGCTTAACTTTAAGTGGAATATATATATGTGTGTATATGTATGTATATATACACACATGCACTATACAATTGTATTATTACTAAAAGTATATTTATAAGGTGTTATGTTGCATAAAAACTCCAAAAAAATTTTAAGTGCTTAAGTATTTTTTAAAGAACTTTCATCGCAATACTTTTATCTATGGGTTTCTTTGGTATTTTTACATAATGTTTTTGCTTAACAATTAAACTCAGTAAATCCTGATCATAGACTCAGGTCACCATGCTTGTCCTAATATGTTTATGATTCATGTTTAATGACGATGAACAATTTTCAGCATTTCAGTTAAGCTTCAATTATCTACAAGTCTTATTTTTCTAATATAAGGTCATGTCTCCTGATATATATTATTTACTTTAATAATGCTCCATGCTTACTGAAGTTTCCATTTACTGAATAAATACCACGTACATGATACTAGTTAGAAAATAGGGATTAAACTATAGCAGACTTGGTTCTGAAGCACCAATGTCACTTTCAAAGGATATCTTAAAAAAAGTTTAGTGACATCATCTAAAATTTGTCATTGCTGCCACTGTGGCACAGAAGACATTTCATCCATTCCAGCTTTGACTTTGCTGTAGGAATCTTAACTTCTCTAGGATAACCAAAAGGAGTATGTAACAAATTATAAGTCAGTGATTTGTAAAAAGGTAAAAAGCCATTCCTATGTAACACAATAGAGTGAGAGTTACTAATTAATGAAATTGTTTTTGTTAATTTCAATATGCTTACATTGTAATAATATATCACAAAATATTTATTTTTTAAAATGGAAACACGATAGGAAGAACCGGTTTTGTGTTAAATGCTGCTAAAATAAGTTTTACAAATTTAATTAGGGAATTGTTATGACAGTGTTAAAGTGATAGCAATAAAGTAAACAGATTTAACTATAACATTTTTAAAATTCAGAAATGATGCTCCACACCTCTCTCACTTCACCTTGACAGAAAACTCATTAAACAAGTTGATCATTAGAAATATAAGATACATCGGGGATAACAGTCATTTTCTTGAAAAGTTGCTTTGAAGGCAAATATCTTTTTTGGTAGTGAATATAAATGTGGATTTAGAGACCAGACAATAACGAGGGCTAAATTTCAAAAATATTCATAGCCAAGTTCCTCAGAGATTAAACTGAAACCTTAGTCCTTAAACCACATCCCTCAAGACACCAAATAACACCCTACCACTGTAAAAGTTATGTTACAATGGAATACATTTTCTCCATAATCAACGTACAGCTGATTAATCCTTCTCTATTTGACAAGTTAGTACTATCCATGTTATTAACACTGATGACAAGCAACAGGCAAGCAATACTGGCCTAATGCTTCATTGTGAAACTCACATAATTCATTTTCTTATGTACATAAATAAGATCTTTCTAATCAAAATGAATTATAAAGTTAGTAAACAGAAGTGGTAACCTAAGCAAAAACAACAAATTTTAGTGTAATTTTAGATTTAAGAGACCATCTTTAAAAAAAATTAATGGCTTTGACCTGGGAGCTAAATACATTGTTTTAAAAAACAAAAATAGCACAAGCTAAGTGACATCCATTCTGGCAATTTTCTTTAACATTGCTTTTCAAATAAAATCTAACCTACAGAGCACTCAGACTGCAGTAACATCCATACTAGGAAAAAAAAAAGATACTTATCCTTGCAAAAAGGCCTATACTCAAAGGAACATCTGAATAAAATTGAGACATCTGCAGCAAAGTTTTACCTTCTCCCTAGAATGTTTGAGATGAACTCAGTGTAACACTGTCTTCCAAGAAAAGACAAAGTGATCAATGCAAGAACACATCAGGCTCCCTTGGACAGGCCAATCAATGCAAGAAAGAACCTTGCCCAGGGCCTTATGCAAATAGAAGCACGGCTTGCAACCTAGGGAGGGAACATGCGCACTAGATCAATGGAATCTAAAAAAACTTACAGCTATATCAGGCTCAGACAGTAAATATATACTGATGAATCCCTCAGCTTTCAGCGAATTCTTAAAATGGCTTATTTTCAACAGCTGGCTATAAATTCTTCCAGCATTGTACAGAAAAACACAGAGAAGAGAAGGGGGTGCAAGGGGGTTGGGTTACTATGGGGGAAAACTCAACACTACTTTTAAAACTATGAGAGTAAAACTTCAACATCTTAAAATATCACAGAACTCTGAAATAAATCTGGATTCCTGAACATTAAAATTTGAACTTGTTTATTTCCACAAGTAGAAAATAAAATTCTAAAAAAAATTGTCTGCAGTAGGTTTTCCAATGAAGAAAAAAAAAAGAAGGAAAGAAGGAAGGAAGGAAGGAAGGAGAAAAGGAAGGAAGGAAGGAAGGGGGAAGGAAGGAAGGAAGGAAGG
>CM053622.1:374812748-374842573 GCA_028646595.1 Phalanger gymnotis
GCTTTTGATGTAGGCTCTTTGACTTTTTTGGCTTCTTCTGGCTGTATGTTTTGGTCTTCTTTGTCACCAAAGAAAGATTCCAAAGTCTGAGTCTGAATCTGAGTCTGTTTTCACTGCCTGGCCATGTTCCCAGACAACTACTTGACCCTTGAGTTTTTCGTTGGGGTATGATTGCTTGTAGAGTACTTTGTCCCAAGCTTGAGGGGTTGCGCTGTTGTTTTCAGAGCTATTTCTACACAGCAAGTTCTGCCACACCAGTGCTCCTCCCCCAAGAACTGCCAACCCGGACCGGACTGTGGCTCAGATCTTAAGTAGGCTCTGCACTACAGTTCTGATCTGTCATTTAATTCTTCCCACCAGGTGGGCCTGGGGCCAGAAGCAACTGCAGCTGTAGTTCTGTAGCTGGAACACCCCCATTGCCCCTAGGGCAGTGGCCAAACTGCAAACTTCTTTCACTCTGTCCCCTGCAGCTTCCCACTAACCTTCTCTGTTGTCTTTGGTGTTTGTGGGTTGAGAAGTCTGGTAACTGCCACAGCTCACTGATTCAGGGTGCTAGGGCCTGTTCTGCCTGCCTCCTGGTCTGGTTGGTCCTGCCGCCACCCAAGCTGGCCTCCGCTCCCCTCTGCTCTCAGCAGGGTGCAATATACCTTACCAGTGACCATCCAGGCTGTCCTGGGCTGGAGCTCTGCTTCCCTATGCTATTTTGTGGGTTCTACAGCTCTAGAATTTATTCAGAGCCATTTTTATAGGTTTTTGGAGGGATCTGGGGGAGAGGTCACGCAAGTCCCTGCTTTCCAGCCACCATCTTGGCCCCACCCCCCATCCCAATTTTCCTACATCTCCTCCAACATGTGTTGCTTTCCCCTTCAATCATTTTAGCCAATCTGATAGGTGTAAAATTACATCCCATGGTTGTTTTAATCTGAATTTCTCTAATCAATAATGATTTAGAGCATTTTTCTGTATGGCTCAATTGTTTTTATTTCTTTATATAATTCCTTCTAAAAGCAGTTTTTTCCATCATTGCCATTTTGGGAAAGATTTCGAATATTGTTAAAGTGAATAAATTTATAGTATATTGCTGACCTTCTTATCACCTAAGCCAAACTCCAAGATGTCAAACGAAGCCTGCTAACTTGGAAACCATTCTGTTTTCTCTCAAGGCTGTCTTGATATTCTACTCAGTCTTGAAGTCATGTTCTCTGCTCTTAGGGCTCCTTTATACCCCTTATTACAGTAGCTAAAGTCCTGGTCATGATCCCTTGTACTAAAACTTGGTATCTAATAGACCCTTCCGGCTAGCCAGATTATTGATTCTGGCCTCTCCTGGTCTGCCCTATCTTATGGTAGCCCAAGAGGAGGTACCATAGGTAGAGTTAAACCATATGCCTTTCTATGATCAGAAAGCCTCTCTGCTGCTGCACCCACCCCACCCCACCTCATCCCACCCTCATTTTTGCTATAATAGCAGCTAAATTCTCAGCTTTAAATTTAGCCTCAAGCCAATCTCTGAAACTAATTTTAGCCTTGTGCAGGGGAAATATATAGTTCTAGGTAATAGCTTAGCATCAGAATGCATTTTGTTGCTAGTCCTACCCTGACCCTGGTATTCTAGTTCTTTAGCAGATGGCTTCTTGCCTTTTTACCCAAAGTCATAGCCCTAGACTTGTCCCCTAATACAAAGGCTATGTCTAATCTCTACCAATAAAATGTAAGCTCCTTGAGGGCAAGGATTGTTTCATTTTTGTAGTGTTATCCTAAGAGTAGTGCCTGGCACTTAGTAGGCATTTTACAAATGCTCATTGTTTTATTCCTTCTCCCATAACTTTGTTTCTTCTCTCTCTTCAACCCTCCTTGGAGCTAGATAGTTGCTTTGTTATTTTATCACTGAATCCATGCTTTGTATTCTAGTACCTCTAGGAACTGGATTTCCTGCCTCTGAACTCTGGACTCCCTCAGACCAGTTCCTCCATACCTGCTTACAGACAATCTGCCTACAGGTGCCTTCATCAATGGCCCACTCTTTCTGGAATAAACTTAGTTTGTATCATTGGCTAATTACAGTTACTGATGTCTCATATGTTCTTTCCTCCTATAGACTGATCTCATATTTCACATTCAAATTCTTCAGTGATAACCCTATCATTTTGCTTCCATAGTTCAACACCACACCACAACTCCATACATGAGGTCAGAGGATTACGTTTTTTAAGCTGAAAGGGGCATAAAATATCTTCTAGTCTAACTTCCTCATTCAATAGCTAAGGAAACAAAGCCTCTCTCTGTTCTAGTCCATCCTACATGCTGCTTCCTTAATCAAAGCTCGGACTACATGACTCCCCTCCTCAATCAACTCTACTTACTTCCTATGGTCTCTAGGATAAAATACAAACTATTCTGTTTAGCTTGTTAAAGTACCTTACAGCCTTTTCCCAACCTAACTTTCCAACCTTGTTGGACATTAATTTCCTTGCCCATACTCTGATCCAGTCAAGCAGGCCTTCTCACCTTCCTTATACATGGCCCTCTGTCTCCTGCTGTCTCTCATGCTTTCCTTGCTCCGAGGCACCCTCTCTTCCTTTAAGATGCACCTCAGGGCCACCATCTTCTGCAGTAGTGCCCTAGGTCTGAAACTTCCTCGTGGTTAACTACTTTGCACTGATTTGCATCTACCCACTTTATATTCATGCTGTATATTCTTATGTCTGTACCTGTTATCTCCTACACTGGAATATAAGTAAGGTCTTGGACAGAAGGGATTGTTTCATTCTCGGTCCTTACAGCCTTAGTGCCTAGCAAGGTGCCAGGCATACAGCAGGTGCTTAATAAACACTGGTTAATTGAGTGATTGACTTATTTCCCAAACTTGCACTCAGGCAGTAAATGGCAAAGCCCATGTCCTTTGACCTCACATAGATAGGTTTTTGACTATTCTAAGCTATATCTTGCTGCCTAGACTCCCAGTTCCAGTCTTTCCAAATCTGGCCTGGCCCATTATTTCCTGATCTACAATCCTGACACAAGATAATGAAGATCTGCATCAATTTAATCAACCAGTCAAAAATATTTATTGACTGCCTATTATTTAGGCATAATAGGGCATATACGAGAAATATCAAGGCATGGGTCTTGCCATTTTAATCCAGTTGGGGGTAGAGTGGTCTTCTATGCAAGTAATTAAAGGAACATAAAAAGCATATAATCAATTGTTAAATGCTATGTTACAGAATATCTATACTAGATCCAAGCTCTATATTGGATGAGGACATGCCCTAGAGAACTTAAAGGTTTCAAAGAGAAAAGGCCCAGCTGGGATCTCCCCTCCTGTTAATATCCCACCACCTACCATTGAAAGACAGAACTCCTCTGTCTGACCTTCAAGGTTTTCTACAATATGGCTCCAGTCTATTTGTCCAGATTGATCTTGCTCTACTTTACATGACTCATTCATCTTTATCATTCACATTCAAGACAAACTATGTTCTACTTGCTATTCCCTGAATGTACCACTCAATTTCAAAGCACTATAGTATTCCACAGTTGTAAAAGAATGAAAATCTCCATCAAGTTCCCTAGTTTTCAAACTTTTTGTGCTTAGAACCACTTTACATGCTTAAAATTGTCAAGGACCCCAAATAGCTTTTCTTTATGTGGGATATGCATGTAGATATAGCTGGCTATATAACATCTTGATATTAGAAATGAAAATGTCATTATTAATATATGGAAATAGTTTTGATATTGTGGATCACATGAAAGGGTCCTGAGGACCCCCAGATCACACTTTAAGAATCCCTTATCTAATTTAACCTCTCCTTGAAGAATGAATCCTCTCTATAAAAGGGAAGGAAACACCTACTATGTGTCTGGCACTGCACTAAATGCTTTACAAATATCATTTGATTCTCAAAACAACCCTGGGAGGTAAGTGTTATTTATTATTATCCTCATCTTACAGTTGAGGAAACTTAAGCAGACAAAGGTTAACTGAGCTGCCCAGGACCACAGAGCTACTGAGTGTCCAAGGCTACAACTGAACTGAACCGGGGCTTTCCTGACCCAAGGCCTGGCCTCCATCGACTGTGCCACCTGTCTCTGAAGCTTTTTCAACCAACAGAAATCCCCGATTCCCTTAACAACCTCCAGAGCCAAAAAACCCACTAACTACTGGGGTAGTCTATTATACTTCTGGATAATTCAAATTATTAGGAAGGTTTCCTGAACCAAAGTCAGTATCCCTCTAACTTCTGCAGAACCAGGGATAAGAGGAATAGCTTTCAGGTCACATCGCCTCTACCCTGCATTTGCTACAGTTTATTTCTTCACCAAAGTGCAGGTGTACCTTATTAAATTTTGCCTTATATATGCCTCATTGTCCTGGACTGTCAAGCCCTCATCCCATAATCCCAAATACCTCTTTTGTGTCACTTGTGAATTTGATAAACATGTCATTTTTACCTAAATTCAATTAATTCACTGATAGTGTGGAACAGAACAAAGGCAAGAACAGAGCCTCAGGGCACCTCTTCAGGTTAACATTAACCTATTAATTTCCATTCACAAGGTGATATTTAGTCTCACCTTCATTTTGTAGAAGTTAAACAACTTGTCAAAGGTTATCCAAGTGGAGCCAGGATTCATATCCAGTTCCTTTAAGTGCAAATCCAGCATTCTCTCCATGGCACTGATTCCATCATCCATAAATTTGCCTGACGCTTTTGTTGTCTAGTTTACAACTCTATAGTTAATCCACAAGGATAGGATGACAGGTTGTGATATTTCTTAGTAAAATTTTAATTCAATTCATCAATTAAGCATGTGCTATTTGCAAAACACTGTGAAATCCAAGCATGGTGTCTATCATATTTCCTTGACCTAGTCAAATAAAGAAAACACTGTGATGTTGGAATAATGTTTCTAATGAACCCAGTCACTATAGTGATTACTGTTTCCTTTTCTAAATGCTCACAAACCATCCCTTTAATAATCCATTTAAGAATTTTGCTAAGAACCTACATCAAGCTAAGAACTCCCCTCCTTTCCCTTCTTGAAAAGTTCCATTATAACATGTTCTCTTTTCCATTTTCTTAATGTGTTCTTCCTCCTCAAATTATATTGTATTTACTTTATGTGTTTATATGTTGCAGCCCCCAGAAGAGTGTAAACTCTTTCAGTGAGCATGGACTTTACTTTCTTTATATCCTTATACCTAGCACAGTGTTCATAACAGGAACTTAACAAAGGCTTGTTGAACTGAAATCTCTAGAATAAATGTCCTCACACTTTTCAAAAAGGGGAATAAGGTGGATCCTTTTAACTATAAGCCAATGACCTTGATGTATATTTCTGGCAAATTGATTTAATGCCCTGGGAGGAATTTCTCAGGGCTAGATAATTTGAACGGTTGAATGAAGTCAGATGTTCTCTTACTATCATTTAACTTATCTTGTTTTTCAATTCCCTCTTAATCATTTTTGTTCTCACCTTCCCTACCTGAACATCATTGTCCTTAAGAAAGAAACAGAAAGAAAATAGAAATTCAGTTAGTTCAATTCCCTTCAACAGTGAAAGGGAACTGTTGACAATGGTATTTATGGAACCTTGATAATCCAATTTAACAATCATTTATTAAGAGTCTCTACTAAGAGCAAGACTGTGTTTAAGTCTAAGGCTACAAAGACAAAAATGAAAAAGTCCTTGTCCTCAATGAGTTTACATTCTACTGGGAAATAGAACATAGAATCAGGTAAGAAAATATAAGATACTTTGAGAGAGGATTGGGAAAGAATTCCTATAGGAAACCAAGAACTCTAAGAGGCAGAGATGAAAAAAGAAATCTGTTAAGAGGCTACTGCAATAGCCTAAACAAATGGAACAGCCTGAACTATGAAGGTGGTAGTTGGAACCTGCTGTTGTCTTCACCTTCATTGCCAAGAAGCAATTCTAGCATTTTTTGCTCTTCCTCTCGCCTTCAACATGGCTAAAACAAAACAAAACACTTCTTGCTGTTCATCTCCATCACACTCCAGGCTCCTAGGCAATTGTAGCCTACTTGACACTTTTCTTCAAGAGTCATATCATTCTTCTATATTCTTCCTCAGTTATCTGTCTTAACTTTCGTCTTCTGTATGTCCTTATGTCCTGTATGTCCTGTATGTCTGTATGTCCTTTCATAATCTTTGGTTGTTGAAGAGCTCGCAGTAGTGCAGGAAGCCCTTCTAAAAGCATCTTTGGTTATCTTCCCTTTTATTTTTCATTTAAATAATTTGTTTATGTCATCATTTTGCTTTGAAGAAACACAAATCTGTTTTCAGTTGAATTACCTTTTAACTAGATCATGGGCCCTTCCCCATATTTTCTTTGAAAGCCTTGAAATTCGTGCTCCTAAGATCAGGGGAACCTGGTAGAGTATGCTCATCATTCACCTTCTGATCTCAGACATAAACTTTAGAGTGATATGGCTACTTCCTTCTGGAATTTGTCATTTCCATTTCCCCAACCAATTCCTTCTTAATGCTGGAATTAATTTCTCTGAAATACGAAATTATTAGAAGGACAATTAGTGGCTGCTGGGAGAGAGGAAGTGGGGGACGGCGGGGAAAGAGAGGGGAGAAAGCAAAGGAGGGAGGGACAGAAGGGGGAGGAAGAAAGAGAGGGAAGGAGAGAAAGATTGTTCTCAGGAAAGGACAGAAGATTCTTCTCTGTTTACATACAATGCTTTCAATGCTCTCAACCCTACATAGAGAATTTATAGGAATGCTTACTGAATGCCTGTTGATTAAAAGATTTAATGGGAAGACCTACACAAAAACTGCAAAGACTCAGAAAGTGTGAAGACATTATGAAAGAATAACTACATTGATGAGATCGTAGATCTACTGAAGCAGTTATTTATTTGTGTCCCTAACTAAGCAATTCTATTTAAGTATTGTGATAGTCCTTTAGGACCATTTGGTTTGTAGCTGCTTTGACTTAACACCATGGGACAGATAAAAAGAGACTTATAATTTAGTGATTGTAACTTCAAGAACCAAGTTTCCTTTGTGATGCAAAAATTCACATAGTTTGCTTTAGAGAATATGCATACTGAGAGCCTTCCAGCAGCTTCTAAAGTATCAGATAGAATCTACCACAAAAACTACGTGTATTTTTGCTGGGTTAATGAATTAATGATTTAATGTACGCAATCCTTTTCTTCCTAGAAGTAAAACTAGGTGCTGAAGCAAACCCTAGAAACCAACCCATACCTGGAAAAGAATCTTTACTACAACATTCCCAACAAATGGCCCTGCAGCCTTTGTTTAAAGACCCTCCTCTCTCCCCTACAGTGAATAGGAATCCATGACCTCCCTGCAGAGGCTGCCCATTCTACTTCTGGATTCTGGATGACTCATTGTTAGAATGTAAACCCTCACACCAAACGCCATAGGGTCAAAAAGAATAAGTTTAAACCCTCTTCCAGATGACAACGGCAGGAGGTCTTGAAGACAGGAATCAGGGATGCACTGGGCTTTCACTTTTCTAGACCCAACATCTCCAGTTCCTGTAAACATATCTTCATAGAGGCAGGACTTAAAGGCCCTCTGGCTCCTCTAGGTTATCAATGTCATTGTCCTTCCTCAGATGTGGTGCTCAAAGTCCAACAATACTTTAGGTATAGTCTGAGCAGGGCACAAAACACAGGGAATATAATAGGTTCCCTGCCCCTCCTCTCCACAACCATAACTATTTTAATAAAGATGAAGATCACATTAGCTTTTTGGCAGGGGGCCGGGGGGGGGGGGGGAAGGGAGTGCTCTATCACATTCCTGTGTAATACTGAGCTTGCAGTCTACCCAAATCCACATCTTTTTAAAAATAAAAACTGGTGTGTAATAAAGTCTCCCCATTTTAGAGTTGTGAAGTTGATTTCCTGAACTCAAGTGTAAGACTTTAACTGTATCCCTGTTAAATTTTATCCTATTCAATTCAGCTCAATATTCCAGCCTGGTAAGATCTCTTTGAATCCTGACACTACCACTGAATGTGTTAGCTAACCCTTCCGGCTTTGTGTTATCTCCAAATTTGTCAAGGATGCTGTCAATGCCTTTATCCAAGGCACTGATAAAAATGTTAAACAGCATGGGATCAAACACAGATCCCTATGGCACTCCACTATAGAACTCTTTTCAACTTGGCATTGAAGCACTAAGGACTGCTCTTTGAATCTGACTATTCAACCAGTTCCAAATCCACCGAACTGTTCTATCCCCTAAACGATATCTCTTGACCTTTTCCAAAAGCAAACCATGAGATATTCTATCATAGACTTTTCCTTTAGCAAAAGTATAGGTAAACTATATCTACTGCATTTCCTAGTCTACCAGGTTAGGAACCCTTTAAAAAAAAAGGAATAACATTTGTCTGGCACAATCTATTACTGAGGAAATCAAGCTCTTTCTTTGTGATCAATGCTTCCTTTTGTAGATGTTTACTAACCATCTCATTAATAACATGTAGAATTTTGCTGGGAAAAGAGGTCAAGTGCACTAGCCTATTGTTTGCAGATTCCATACTCTTTCTCTCTTTCACAAATTGGGATAACATTTCTATGTATATTGAATTGTGGTACAAGTTGGACTTTCATACTAGTGGCAAAGGCCACAGGCTTATCACATAAGGATTCACTTTGAAAATTACTGCAGCTATATTTTCGGAGAACAGACAGAAGAGAATGATCTCTGGCCTCTTAAATCAATGCCTCAAACTCAGAACACTGCCATATCCCCAACTAATTAAGATATTCAAGACCTTCAATGGAAATATTTAGGACCAGAGATAAGAATCAGGACCATGTTTCCCCATCAATTAAAATGCTGGAAGGGCCATAATGGAGACTGAGAAGTAGGGAGCCATAGACAGCACCTCTGAAGTAGGGCTCCCTAAAGTATAAAGGAACAAAGACAGAACCACTCTACACACCATCTTTCCCGTAGATATTTCATGCTTTCTGTCAGTATGGGATTACAAAGGACTAAAAGAGATGTACCCTCTGGAAAGAAATGGAAAAGCATGCAATGTGGGGTCAAAGACAGCCACATCTCATCCTAATTAAGGACTGGTCATCTGTGAAGCATGAATCCTTGATAAACTGCTGAATAAAAATAAAACCAAGGGCACACATGGATATGCATTAATTTTATTCCTGTGATGAAGGGGAGCAAGATGTTTTAATGAGGTACAGACTACAGAGAAGGGAGAGACTGATCTCCCTGTATACCTTGGCAAGGGTGAGTATAGTGCCTGCTTGCTGTCATGCAACAGACTCTCTTGCCAACACCAAACAGCTTTGCATAAAGTTGGCACCTAATAAATGGCTGATGAATTGAATTGTTGAGAGACCTGAAACTTGGCTTAGGGCTTTGAAGGATAGGAAGGATTTTGTTGGATGAAAAGGAGACAGTGAGGATATTCCAGGTAGAAAGATCTGCATCAGCAATGAGCAAGATGAGCATGAGGAGGGCAGTAAGGAAATGGGGCTGGCTAGAACTGACTGAAACCTGAACCATTATAAAGAAGAGGCTGGAGACAAGGAGATTAGTCAGGAAGCTGTTACTGTAATCTAGGCATAAAATGATAATGCCTAGACTGAATTAATAGAAAAAGGAATGGAGAGGAAAGGACAAACGAGAGACATTTCAAAGAAAGACTCAGTAAGATTTTGGTGACTAATTGGAGAATATGGAAAATGAAGGAGAGAAACAAAAAATAACTTGAGTATAATTTAGATTTCAAAAGGAATTTAGTAGCATTCCTTTAGGTTATGAGGTCTTTTATGAGGTCTTCCTACAGATTTAAAATCTGAGTTCTAAAATTAAATTTCTACTTTTTGGCAATACATCTGTTATATAAGTTAGTCAGGTATACGTATTCATTATGTAGCTGTCTCTTCTTTGTTTTTATTCTGATCTTTCTAGAATTACTTCAAAGTGACATTATCATTAAATCAATGTCAATATTTACCTAGTATCCATTATGTACAAACACTGTACAAAAGGTCCTCCGTCTTCAGAGATTTACTATTAATTGGTTTCATATATTCACTGTGAACAAGATAAGCCACTTTCCTTGTCCCCAGGGATATCGCATTGTTTTGCTGAGTCCAGTGGGATCTAGGGCTGCTTGCAAAGGTGAGAATGGCAAGATAGAATGGCCACCACAAAAAGAGCTTCTCTAAATGGTTTTATACAAATAAGTCCTTTTCCCTTTTCTTTGATCTCTTTGGGATACAGACCTAGTAGTGGTGTTGCTAGTCAAAGAGTATGCATAGTAGTACAGCCCTTTGGGCATATTTCTGAATAGTTAAGAGGTGACTCAAGCTGAGGTCTGAAAGAAAGGAGGTATTCTATGAAGGAAGGTGAAAAGGGAATGTAGGTAGCACAGGCATGAGAGGTTACCTGCACCAAGGCACAGAGGTAGAGTACTGTGTACAGAGAACAACAAAGAGGGCTGGCCTGTAAGGTAGAATAAACCTGCAAAGGAAGGCTTGAACCAGACTGTGAAGACATTTGAAAGTCATAGGAGTTTGTTTTCTATCTTAGAGACAAGAGGGAGCCATTGCAGGTTTTTTTGAGCTGGAGAGTGAGTAACATGGTCAGACCTGTGCTTTAGGACTATCATTTTGGCAGCTGTGTGGAGAATGGATTAGAGAGGAGAGACTCAGAAATAGGGAGGTCAATCAACATGCTACTTCAATCAATTAGTCAGCATTTACTAAGGGCTTATTATGGGCCAGGCACTGTGCTAGATTCTGGGATACAAAAACAAGTGAAAATAGCCCCTTTCCTGGAGATTACATTTTAAAGAGGGAGCCAATGGATCCCCATAAAAATACACACAGAAT
The DNA here is from genome assembly GCA_028646595.1 of Phalanger gymnotis. NCBI lineage: Eukaryota > Metazoa > Chordata > Mammalia > Diprotodontia > Phalangeridae > Phalanger > Phalanger gymnotis. The sequence goes on from CM053622.1 coordinate 374,823,631, forward strand.
ATACAAAATGAATACAGGGTAGTTTGGGGCTGTGGAGCAGCAGCAGCTGAAGGGGGGGGGAAGCAACACATCAGCAAAGGTTTCATGGAGGACGGGGTACTTTCTCTCTGGCTGTCCCCAATGGCTGGGAATGCCCTCCCAACCATTATACGTTCCTGGCTTTAAGTCCCAAATAAAATTTTACCTTCTATAGAAAGGTTTTCTCAACCCCTCTTAATTCCAGTGTGTGCCTCTTTTAATTGTTTCCTATTTATTCTGTATATGACTTAGTTTGTCTATATTCATTTGCATGTTGTCTCCCCCATTCAATTGTAAGCCCCTTGAGGGCAGGCACTGTCTTTTGCCTCTTTTTGTTACTTCAGAGCTTAACAAAGCATATGGCCAATAGTAGGTGCTTAATGTGATTGGTTGATTAAAACAAGGGATTCCAAAAAGGAGAAATGTGGAAAGTGTGAGTACATTCCAGCAGGGGCACAGCCTGTGCCAAGGCACAGAAATATAAGCCTGAGTGTTGCAGGTGTGTGTTAGTGTAAAAGCAAGAAGAGCCCAGTATAGCCTGTTCCAGAATGGAAGTGGGGCGGGGAGTAAAGTATAAGAAGACTGGAAAGGAAAGGAGGGACAAAGTTGTGAAATACCTTGCGAGGTGAACTTGACAAGAAGTGATAATTATTTGGAGTTGAGAAACAGTGAGGCTTTTAGGATGACCGCCAAGGTTACTAAACAGGGTGAGTGGAAAGATATGGGGGTCAACAGAAATATGGGAATTTAAAAATGAGGAGGGTTCTGAAAGATAATAGATTCTGTTTTTTACTTAATTGAGTTGAAAATGCATAAGGGAATCCAGTTAGAGATGTAAGAGCTGGTGAGAGCTAGGATTCAAGAACAAGACTCTCTCCTACAAACTACTGTGTCAGACATCATAAAGAAGAAATATAGATGCTACAGTGTGGTGGAAGAACAACGGAGCTGGAACCAGGAGAACTGGGTTTGAGTTATGGCTATGCCACTCACTAGACCAGGGGTTCTTAACCTTTTTTTGTGTCACAGACCGTCTTGGCAGTCCGGTGAAGCCTGTGGACCACTCCTCAGAATAGCATTTTAAAATATAGAAAATCAGATACATAGGATTACAAAGGAAACTGATTATATTGAAACACAGTTATCAAAATATTTTTAAAAAAAACAAGCTCACAATCTCTGGTATAGACTAACTAGCTGTCACTTAACCTTGCCTCAGTCTTTTCAATCCTTACAAATTGAGTGGGTTGGGCTCTATGTTCTCTAAAGTCCGTAAAGGTGACAAATCTGATTGGAAAAGAAGACATTTAGATAGACAAAAATCAAATAATGAATAAGATAGCTTTATATGTAATAGCTTTATATTTATACAGTGAATTGCTCATTTTCTTAAGGTAAGAAATAGCAACGTAATTCAGGTTAAAAATATATAAGAAATGACTTTACTTCAATTATCTAGATTTTTAAAGTGTTTTCTCCAGTAATTGTTCTAATAATTGGCTCAAATTCTACAATGCCTTTTTAACTTCCATTCTCTTTAATTCTATCTCTTCTCCCCAACACTATAAATGTATTTGCTGTATGACATCATCACATTTAACTGTCATGGTGGCATACAAAGACACACTATTAGTATATACACACATCCACATTACTAAGCTTAGCTATATACAATAATATTAAACAGACACTCACCAAAAATTAACTTCACTTGGTTCTTTGTAGTCACAATTAAATATTAATTGCTTTAAGGCTACATCTCTCTTCTGCCTCTACAGGTAAAAATACCCTCCCATTCTCTCCCCATTTTAGTTAACTTTGGCTTTTGCTTTAGTAGAAATGCAAATCACATTATAGTCAATTTTGAAAAAATGACTCACAGTTGACTAAGGCAATGCATCTTCACACAACTATGGCCAGAAACTGATCCTCCATCTTGATACTAAAGGGCAGCTTAGGCTGCCTTGAGGCCAGGGATCACAGTACAGAACAATGGCACTAAAAGAGTTCCTTCTAGTCCTTGATTCACATGCAAGTGAGGTGCCAATCAAGTGCTGACAAGCATGAAGAAACCAAAATCAAAAGCGGATAGAGATACACTTTAAAAAGGGGCAGTTTTCACACATTTTTTTAAGTGAATTGGGGCCATTTGCTTGTGAAAACACCATGGAGGAGGAAAAATTGATGAAAATGATAAGAATAGTCTCATTTTAAGTTATTTGTGCCACCTTCAGCTTAGGATTTAAAGCAGGATCAAGTATATTTCATAATATCTGGAGGTCCTTATTTGGGCTAAGAAAAAAAAACTGGGCATTAATTAATTCACTTAGAGAGCTTCTAAGATGGCATACAGGCCTCAACGTTTCTATTAAATTCACTTCTACAAACTGAGAACATTTTAAGGTTATTTGATTTTGTCAAACTGGGTATCCAGCAAACAAGGAAGCAACAGAGGGCTGCCCCATCAGATGTGTCTAAGACAGAGATAAAATACAACAACAGTATTGGCTTCTACTTAATGAAAGTTAATTCCTGCCAAATGAACATCTATTTTCAACCTCTAATCTAATACAAGGGAAAGGCTACTTGTAAAGGCAATAGGTGCTCCCCCAATAATTCAGGAATTGTTGTGCTTATATGGCATAATTTATCCCAATGACAATTTATTTCTCTAAGACAAAAATACTTTCTACTGCAGAACATTCCAGGCAAAAACACAACACTAATTATGGTGACCATTTTTACTATGCATGAAACTGACTTCCTAAATCAGAAAATCATGGCTTCTGAACTGATTCAAGATAGTTTTTTTTTAATTAAAAGGTTATATTTAGGCATTATCTGAGAATTAAGAAAAAAACACAAGAGTTAGGCTGAGAGTTGGAAAGGACCTTAAGTCTTCTTTGTCAGTACACTATGACTTAAGTTTTATTTTTATCATTTGGCAAACAGTTTGTCTCCTTGCCTTTGAAGACCTAATTAGACTGAAGAGAGAATTAGATGCTCTCCCCAAGCTGTCTCATCAGTAGTCACTTTCACTAACAACACTAAAAGTTTTAGGAATTTGAATTTAGGAATGTGAAATGTGAGTAGCTACTACCTGGTGAGAAGAAAAACAGTGAGTGGCATACTTTCTGCCTCAATTTTTTATTATAGCAAACTGCATAAAGTTTTTATGAGCTTGGAGCTGAACAAGCACCATAATTTACCATCACAAACGGAATGCTGCTTTTGAAAATAAATCTTGAGCTACAATATACTCTGTTTTAGAGAAATTTCACATCACGAGGTAAGATATGTTCATGAATAATTTCAGTTTTCAAAAGCAGCAATTAGGAAAAAGCAGCAAGATCTATGGTTATGATTAGTGCTCTCTATTTACAAAGCAATTCACCTTTAGGCATCTCTTACCTGACCATTTATTTTTACACTACCCTTAAATGCAATTTTAGTTAGGAAATGGAAAGATGGATTTTGGCAATAGGTCTATCAGCACCTGTAATTCAAATTAGAAACAATAACTAATTATATTTACATTGAAACTTTGCTTTTTGTATGTTTAAATCACTTTTAATAATTTCGGTAGAATTCCACAGCCTAGAAATGTAAGGGAAATGTGCACTTATGCAGCATGGGTAGGAGAGCTTCCACGTATTCAGACATTAAACCATAAATGTATATTGTATTTCATAAAGAATGTGTGTATATCTAGACATAAAAGCTTTAGACATGAGTAAAATTCTACACACTTAAAAATCTTTCATAGCACTATTTTCTTGAGAAAGGCATGGCTTAATAGTCATCTTAGCGATTTATGGTCTAATTTTGGTGGTAAGCTACTAAGTCAAATATCTAAAACAAGTCCCAAGAACATTTATATTGCAATGTTCGAGGCTCATTTTATTCCACAAATGCAATCTCAAAATTTGAATCTATGTAAAGGAACTTCCTACAGTATTCCACCCATTAAAAACAAAACAAAGTAAAACAAACAAACAAAAAAAACCCCATGGGATAAAAAATATATTCCAAAGCTCCTTTGTTCCTATTGATATTGAGAAAATAAAATAACATTATTTTATTTTTTACACAAGAGTTTTTTTAGTTTAAAATTCTTTAAATGATTATTAGTTTTTTAGGGGCACATTCTTTTACAAAACAGAGTACTCTGTTCAGTTATTACTAGGATCAATTTCTTCAGCCCCATGCTAAAGTTAAGCTGCTTTAAAACACACATAGATGAAATTGGGATGATCATCATTAAAATTTTTAAAAAGATAAACAAGGCATATTCCATTAAATATACTTCTCAGCCTTCGTTTTGCATGACAGATATGTGATGTGCCAGTGGTTATATTATATTCTTCCTCCCATGCATGCACCTCCTGCCGAGACAGCAGACTACAGAAGCTGACCCTTACTGAGACCATCTTGTCTCTTTGACAAAGCTCCTTTTTAACTTCTTACTTACTGGTTACTTCCTGTGATGGAGAAAAACTTTAGCTCAGCTTGTGATAATTTCACAGGCCCTGAGGACCCTGACCCTAATAGCCTCAAGGTCAAAAGTCAAGTCTTGTTCTGAAACATCTGTGTGCTTTATATTAAAGTAGAACAAAAGTAGAGAAATATCCACCAGTGTGACGAGAGAGACAGGAAAAATAAGAATGACACACTCATCATCTGTTACCCTTGCTATGTCAGGTCTGTTATTAAAATTTGTCCCAAATAAACTAAATTTAGAAATAAGCTTTACATAGGATTTTGTTATGGGTTTTTTTCCCCAAGTCTTAAGGTTACCTTGAATACAAACAAAACTATTAACAATGAGAATTCAAGGTTTTCTTTTCTCTCTCTCTCTTTTTTTTTTTTTTTTAGATTTAGATGTTTTATTAACTTTTCAGGTTCAGGTGGATATGTTAGCTACAATTGAGTAGAATGTTGTGTTCTTAGCACTATACTTAACTGACAGCCAGCCTATAAAAAGGAAAGAAAAGGAATATAGTATTTGTACTAAACTTCACATGAACCATTTGAAAATATAATTAACGTAATAAAACCACTGCATGTGCAATAGATATGTCTTTTTAAAGTGCAATGCTGCATATGTCAATAAATTTGTTATAATGTACAGATTTGGGACATTAAAGGGTGCTTAGAAACAAACAGTAATTTAAATAATTTTTGGAAATAACCTTAAAATTACTGTAGTCATCTTTTAGATTAATATTGTATAAACAGATCAAATAACAATATCATGTTCAGGTATAAATTCTTTTACTCCTAATGTGTGAGAAATTACACTAAGGAAGGTGATAAGGCAACTGGAATATACTTAATTTCCAAAACAATTCAACATCCACAAAGTATACATTCATTTAAACTTAGCCCCTGATACATTCTAAACTTTTAAATACATTTCCATATTTGTGAGGGAAAAAAACTTATAAATTAATCAATAACTATTATACATTGTAACACTTTTGACACCATAGTTCACTGATATAGATATTAATGTTGTATTAGTACAAATTTTTGGTAGTGACATTACTTTAAATATATGTATCTAAAGAGATTATGCCACCTCCAGCATAAAACTGCTCCTTAATTCAGAAATCTTATAAAATATTTTCACGCAGTAGATAATACCTCTAACACAGTAGATAATACCAAAAGAATCAGGTTATTTTTAATGCAAAAATTATGATGACAATTTCCATGGGCCCATTGTAATTCCATCAAAGATGATTCAATCCAATTATCTTAATATGTATAATATTTTTGGACTCTGAGTAATTTGAAGAGAAATGACCAATTAGGTCTGAAATCCTATTAGTCTATAAAGATCATTAAACATTTATCAATATTCAAAAAGTCATGTGCATTTTAAAACATCACATAGGTTGTCTTTTTGTTTGTTTTGGTAAAGAGCAGTGATTTTATTACTATAGGGAATGTCAGTGTGGAACCTCCCTCCTCTGATGCAGATTGGAAACTTAAGAATCTTTAAGGGTAGCTTAGGGCACTAAAGTGTTAAGTGACTTGCCCAGGGTCACACAGTATCTTTCAGAGGAAGTACTTGAATCCAAATCTTGCTGTTTCTAAGGACATTCCTCAGACTGCTTACACTACTAAAGAATATACGCATAAAACTGACTGTAAAACTCATAGAAATGTTGTAATGTAAAAAAAAGAAGCAGTCAATTCATTTAAAAGAAAGTTATTAGCCTCTATTTTCTAAGTCTGTTACCAAAGGAAATATTTTCTAAAGTGTGAGGATATATTACTTACCTGAAATGTTTTACATATTTCTATTCTTTGCAAAAACATTTTAAAGAAACAGATGATATCCTAAAAATAAAAACACACAGAAACCACGAATGAAATCTGAGTATGTTCTTACCAGCTCAACAAAGGCAAGTCCTCCATAGCTATGAGCCACAAAAAATGTGTTCTCAGCTGCAGAATGAGTTATGAAGTGATCCCATACATAGATTAAATGTTCTTCAGGAGAGCCATTGTCCTAAAGAAGGAATGTGGATATGATTACAGATGATGTCTAATTATTAACACAGTATTCTAAAGTAAGTGCATGTTAGTCTAAGTTTTTGTTCATATATATTGTTCAAAGAAAGTACAAATATATTTATTGTAGAATAATAAAATTCTAAGCAAAAGAAAAATAGCAGGTGTTTGGAGCAAATGTAATTGATTTATCGTCATATGGCATAAAATATGATAGTTATAATCTATTCAAAACTATAATGAAAAAATAAACAAGTGTTAAAATTTAAATAAAATGATTATTTAATTTTACACAAATTTTATTATGTTAATTTTAAGCTCTTTCAACTATTATTATTTAGGTGTTCTCTCTCTTACAAAACAGAGCATTTTTTCTAGCCCCATGCCAAAGCTGGAGAAAATATGAAAGTTATATTGGTGAGGAAATTTGTTGTAGTCTTTTAAAGTATATAGAACTTTAAAGGATGAGTCAAGAGAAAATGGTATTCTTGATATATAGTATTTAAAAGAAATTTCATAGCAATTATTAATTTTTGCCAAAACCTTCCTATGACAAATCAGTTTAACATTACAAGTTTAGCAATATTTCTACTTTGCCCTCTAATAAAGGGTTTTTTTTAACTTTGTTGAAGATTACATGGCTAATATATATTACAGTTTGGTTATTTTAAAAATAACTTTTTTTCTTAATTTTCTAAATGGAATTTCCTTTATAAAAAAATGGAAGGCCACACATGTCAATTTAGGGATTTATAATTCCCTCCCCTAGCCCAATGCCATGTAATATATTTATTTTACTATAGGAGTTTTCTATAGTATGATTTTCTTATTGTTATTTCAACTTTAATATAGTCCATCTACATTTACATTTCATGATTATCACACCAAATTGGGTAACATAGCAAAGAGCTCGTTAATAGTTAACTTTTTAAAACTGCCAAGAATTGAAATGAAACATGATGAAATTCTGTTCTAAATATTATCTGGGTAACTTTAAAATTAACTAACCAAAAAAATGAACTGCTGATTTCCTGGATATATTTTATTTGGCATCAGCCACCTTTGGAATATAGATGTGACATACTTAAAAAAAAAAACTTTGAATTTTCAGTAGAGCACATATGCAGTGTTCTATCTATAAACAGGGTGATTAGCCTTTTCAAATGCAAAAAAGGTTATTAAAATGAAATATGAGGCCTATTTAAATAATGCTTGAAGGTTTATGCAACACTTCTGGCATAATACCTCTATGAGGCATTATATTATTATTGCTATTTTACTGAAGAAGGAATACAAGAATAAAACAGATCCTGTCCACAAGTAGCTTACATTTTATTTGAAAGGACAATACACATATACAAAATAAATACAAGGTAATTGGCAGGGAGAGGGAATTAGCAGACGGGAGCAAGAAAGCCTCATGTACAAGGCACAATGCAAATATTAAGTTATCTACTGGTATAAAAGCCCAATACATGAAATAATAAAAAACACATTAAAAGTTACTTACTATTCTTAAATACTTAAGAATTTTATTTTGGGAAGTTATAGAACAGTAGACAAAAGCAGTAGATAGAGCCCATTAGAACCCCTTCCCACCTAAGCAGACTATGTTTATCTGAAGTGAGAGCTAGCAATCCTTTAAATGGCTCTAAATAATATGAAATGTTTTTATGGATTTGAGCAGAATCTTAAATCTATGATGCTGCAGTCGCGAGAGACCTTAAAGTTCAGCTAGCCAGGACTACTCGTTTTAGAGTGGCTTGGAGAAATGAAATGCTTTGTTCAAGGTCATAAAGGTATTAAGTAGCAAAACTGGGATTGAAATCCAGGTCTTCTCATTCTAAATCCAGCCCTCTTTCAGGTACCATCTCACAAAGCAATTTGACAGCACAGTCAGTAATCATAGGCTCTAATTAATGAGAACTAATAGTAGATCTATTAGATCAACATGACTTACAGGTTAGATACATTCCTAAAAATCTGTGTCTATGTATAAAGAGAATTTTATAGACACATCAATAGATTTTTAATATAAAAAACAGACCTTCTCAAAAATGACAGTCTGGTGAAGTCTTATTGAGAGTCTTTTTTACATACCTCAATTATTCCTGAAAATGTTATAGTATTAAAACAGTATAATAATTGATGTTCATAATGATGACCCAGCATTGTTAAATTATGTTCAATATACTGTATTTTAAGAAGGTAGGGAAATGTGTAATATAGTTTAGGGATTCTCATCTAAAATATCTAAATTTTTCATTATAAGGTTTGTTATCTGAGATAAGGCCTCAGCTATCTGAAAAACTTGAAAAGACAGAAAGCTCTATACCCTAGGAGATTCTATTTTTATTCCATTTTATTTATCCTATTTACACTTCAATATGAATCAATTAAGTCTGTCCTTCTAAGAGGTCATTATTTTTCTATTTTGCCACCTCCAACAATTAAATATTTTAAACAACTGTTAGAAAAGTTTTATAATTATTCGTCAATGTAGAGCACAATTTTAAATTTCACACCTCTCAAATAGAGTTCACAATTTTAAATTTTACATCTCTTGTTCTAAGAACAAAAATACATAAAATATTTATCTAGGTGTACATATGTATTAAAGTATTCACATACATTTAAATCAATACTACCACTGGAAAGACAGTGCACTATCCTATGCCTCCACAGCCCTGGTGACTCCCTTCCCCGGACACCATTCTACAAAAGTGTTATATTGCCTTATTAGAATGTAAGATACTGGAGGATAGCATGAGCCTCACTTTTGTATTTGTATGCTTAGCACAGTGCCTGGTACATAGTAGGTGCTTAATAAATGCTGGCTGATTGCCTGATATGTCCTCATGGCGTACAGGTGTTCTCAAAGAGTATATGCTAACAGAGTGTATGCCATCGTGCTAATAAGCTTTTAAGACTTGAACTATAGGCCTAGTGACAAATAGAATGTCTGTGGTCCTAGCACCGGCCTAATCTAAGTTCAGAAAGATTCATCACCAGGTTGGCCAGAGAATGACGATTTTTTTTTTTGGCAATAGTAAGACATGAAAAATAATTATCTACTAAGTCTTAGAGGGGATGGGATTTGCAACAGTGGATGAGGCACCCACACTGACCAAAAGAAAATCAATATTATTAAATTATTACCAGAAAAATTCTTCTGATGAAAATAGATCCCAATATAGGAAAATCTACATCTTGCTTACAACAAATATCTAGAATCCACCATCTAAGGATTGCATATGGATTTCATTTCCAAGGTGGTGATTTTATTTTGATTAACTTTGTATCTTAAAGTTAGATTACCTCAGAATACTATAATGCAATTGATATAGGAAAATATAAATAATATTAAGTAGTCCAAGTCATTGGGGCATCCTGATAGCAAAACGCATGGAGGATTTAAAAGAGTGGAATTCTGATGCCTTCAGAGGACAGGTTGAATTTACTAATGTATGATTGTCATCATTAATGGTTAAATACCGAGCAGAAGTGATGCAGTAACCAAAGCCTTATCAACTCTACCAGATTCTAACACAGAGGCATTGCAAGGTCTGCATTTATGATGGACTACCTGAGCTGATAACACACAGAATTATCTAAACAACATTTGCATATTTGTGTAATTATTTTCTAAGGTTAATTAGCTCCTGTAAAGCAGTCCACCCTTTGAGACTGCTTTCAGTGACAGGTTCACATATTTTTTTGAACCAATGCCAAATTTGACAGATTTTCTTCTGCTAACTTGTTGCTGGAAAGTTATAAAATGACTAGTGCCACAATACTTTATATGCCTCTTTAAATTTCTAATTGATCTTAGAAAAAATTGAACTGAAACTAAAATCAATTTAAATTTTTCTTTCTGTGCCCATCTTTAAAGCTGGAATTCCAAGATTACTTTCCCCTGCAGAATTATCTACGTTTAAAGGAAGACTGGTCGTCTAATAATTAGCAAAGCTTATTTATGTATAAAGAAATGTGAAGCTGACACTTCCATGGCTCTATACCAGAGGGCATCTGTTTAATTGTGTCACTAATTTTCAGTTACATCCTTCAAGTTCATTACCATTCCATTCTTTTCTTCATTTTTAATTGTATATTTTTTTAGATTCAAAGTGGAGAACCAGGGAATGATTATTCCTAGTGAAATGTAGGGAAGGACCTTTTTGGACTATCAGAATAATGAAAAATTAACATCAGAGTAAAACCACTGAATCATTAGGTATAAAGGCAGGAAAAATGATAGCTTCCTGATTCCTTACAAGATGATCTTATCAAACTGTAATGGGATAGGAGGAATATTAGGTTGCGAGGAAACCTGAAATTATCATGGGATCATAGATTTAGAAATGGAAGGAATCTTAAAGGTCAAAAGTTCACACCTCCTCATTCTACAAAGGAGGAAAACCTAGGCCCAGAAAGGTTAAGTGACTTGCCCAGATTCACTGTTACTAAATATCTGAGGTGGGATTTGAACCAGGTCTTCTTGCTTCCATGCTGGTTCGTATTTTTTAACTAAAATTTGAAACTTTAGGAGATTTAATCTGGGGCACTTGATGAATACAACTGATTTAATACCATATTATACCCCACAGTGAACTGCTTTATTATGCAGCACTGAATTGCAGAATGAGAGGGTACATAAAAGGATATGGGGAGTGAGAGAACAGAGGTAAAGTCTGAGGGACCCTAATCAAGTACACAATGATAAATAAAAGGAAGATAACTCATACAGTATCTCAGAAAGAGGTGGGGCCACAGGACAGTAAGTGAGTTAGCAAAGGAAGAGAAAGGAGGAAATCTCCATTCAGGGGTAGGAATAATTCTGCTGAAAAACACTCCCATCTAGGTTAGGGGAAAAAAAAGAATCACAGTAGAGTGTTACACTTCTCCATGGTCACTATTTTGCCTCAGGGGAAGAGGAATCAGAGCTTTATCTGGCAACTAGAATTCATGAGTGGGAGGGAATGGACCTGAAGACTAAATGGAAAATGGGAAATAAAATGATCATAGGAAGGGTAGGAGATAAAATTGGCTAGGATGATTTTGGAATATAGGGAAATTTCTACCATGAGGCAATGCTTCTATCCTCATTAATTCCTTTAGGAATGAACAATTCTAGGGAATTAATAATTCCTTAGGAATAGACAATTCTAAGAATGAGATACAAGAATAAAAGTTAACAATAGACAGAAAAGGAAGAAATTTCATGAAGAGGACAAGGCAAAGAAATTCTTTTTTAGAAAAAGGCACAGGAAAAAAGAAAAGCCTAACAAAACAAAAGAAATTTGAGGTGAGAAGAGGAAGAGGGCCTGAATTAACTATTTACCTGAGAGAGAAAAGGTGGGTAGTGGGTAGTACAAGATAAGAATTAGAGAACTAAATAAAAGGAAAAAAGAATAGGAATTAGTAAATTAAGTAAAATTCCAAAACTAGGAAAAGGGTAGAAAAATGGGAACAGGGAAGATTTGAAGGTGAGGAGAAAGGAGCCTTGGAATTAAGGTTGCTTAAAATAGATTAAGCAAAACTTATCACAGGGACAAAGCATTATCAAACAGGAAAGGGGGGATCCTAACTAAAGACTGCCAAAGGGTAGACTGAACAATACCTTGTGAGTAAAATCCATCACCACCACTAGAAAAATAGTTCAAATTGCAAATGCTATTGCGGATGAATCGACAGTTTCACTTTCAAATACCCACTACATTGAATTTTAGGAAACTTATTAAAAACAGATTCTCATTGTTTAATCGGATTCTGGGCAGGTAAAGAATGTCATCTTATTGTATAATATCAGTAAGTACAAGACAATGCATAATTAGAATATATTACAAAGGGAGAGTTTGTGGCAAAATCAGTGTGTGTATTCCTAAATACATTCCAGTGTCCAACATCCAATAATCTAAAATCACAATACTAAAGGACTTAAATTTTGACTCTACTTTGTGTCTGGTGCCTTACCTGGTTTCAGTTCCACAGCACAAGATACACTCATGCTAAGTATCCTTGGTGTCCCTCCCCACCTGTTCCTATTTCCTTTTGTGTTGTCATCCTCTTCAGATTATAAGCTCATTGAGGGCAAGGACTGTCTTTTTATTAAATGTATCCTCAGCACTTAGTGCAATGTTTGGTACATTACAGGCGCTTAGATTGGATAAAAACCGAAAAATGAGATGATAATATGAAATACATTTCTGCCTGTAGTACAAACAGGGCAATTACACTGTATTCAGAAGTAAGATATGAAAACAGAAAAACTCCTTATGTCAGAATTTTTCCATTCTTTACCTTTTGATAACAGCAAAATGGCTCATAGGAGAGGTGAAAAATGCCTTCAGTAAGGGGGGAAATCCAGCTGCGAAAAATCACCAGCTGCACATGCCTAAAGAGCTCTCATTTGCACATAATCTTAAGAAGGCTTTGAGTCTTTGTGTGGATCCATATAAACATTTTGATGTATTTAACACTCCAGAGAACTATAATTTGCCCTTTTCCCAAAACTTAACGCATAGGTTATAGTTATATAAGAAAAATAAAGTGTCCTGCTCATGTTCATTATGCTAAACGTTATTTTTTTTTTAAGCAAAGGCATTCCTATATTGACAAACAGGCAGTGTTACATACAGGAGGAAGGCACAAGAGGCAGAGCAAGTAGGAATAAGGAACGTAGGCAGGGAAGTTCATCTACTTGGAGAAGGAGGAGAAGGAAGAGGAGGAAGATGAGGAGGAGAAGGAGAAAGAAGACCAGGAGGAAAAGGAGGAGGAAGAGGAAGAGAAGGAAGAAGAGGCAAAGGCAGTACCATCTGAGCCACCGTACAGGTAGTAGTGGTAGTATTAACAATTATAATAATTTTTGTTGTCCTTCAGTTGTTTTTCAGTCATGTCCAACTCACTATGACCCCACTGGGGGTTTTCTTGGCAAAGACACCAGAGTGATTTGTCATTTTCTTCTCCAGCTCATTTTATAGATGAAGATACTGAGGGAAGTGGAGTTAACTGACTTGCCCAGGGTCACATAGCTGGTAAGTATCTGAGGCCACATTTGAACTCAGATCTTCCTGACTCCAGGCACCTCTCCACTGTGCCACCTAGCTGCTCTGGAAAACAAGCCTAAGTAGCACTAATGACCAAAAGCTGAAAGTTCAAATTCATAGGAGAGGTGTTGTTGTGTGGCCTTTTTAGACCAGGCTTGTTTAATTCTGAGCAGCTTCTCTAAGCTGTGGCTGGTATAACTATAAATTAATTGGCAGATTTTTCCTTGATAGCAGAAAAACTGAAAATGTTTCTCACTTTTGTTTTTTTAAACATCAATTCACAAGTTCTTTCAACGTTGAAATATTACAAGGGGTAATTATAGTTTTTAAATACTAAATACAACTTGGTTTTTTTTTTCAAGTTTGTTTATTTTTTTTTAAAAGTCCAAATGAGGCAAGGTAGGGGGAGAGGTGGAGCTTTACAACATAAATGAATCTTGAATCTTTAAATTTGTAAAAAATGCTTCTCTTCTTAACTTAGGTTGAAACTACAAAGCCATGACCTCCTTACTTCCCATTACCTCTACCTCTGTTCCACCACAGATAGCCAGGAAGCAGTATGGTACAGTAGAAAAAACTTTGACTGGCGTGGAGGACCAGAGTTCAAATTCTACTTCTGATGCTCACAAACTACCCCATGACCTTGGCAAAGTAATTTATCTTTCCTGTGTTTCAGTTTCCTCACATACAAAAAGAAGGTGTTAGATCAAGTGGCCTTTTTAAAGACTCTTTTAGCTACAGATTTCTGATACCCAATAACCAGAAGCTGCTTGACCTCTGAGATTCAGGACCTTAATGTTCTCCATTGATAACAATTGCAAGTCCCCTCCCTGATAGCCAGCTTTTTGCCCTCATTATTATCTTGATCCCTCCTCTAGGTCACCAGGTCTATTATAGTTTTATCTCCTTCTCTCTTACCATTTCAAAAAAGATGCTGTCCTCTACCTTGGAATTCTTTGTCCTCTCTGGTATAGCTTGGGATCCAGCTTTGCTAATCACAAAACCTACTAATCATTCCTCAGCCTGCCCACCTCCCAGGCTTTCTCCAATAAACTCAATGTGGTGCAGTGTGATGCAGGACAATTTTATTAAATTATCTAAAGTATTTATTTCAAACCTTTTCTCTCTCTCTCAAAGCCCACCAAAACACTATAACATTTTCTTCCTAAACAAATGATTTTGCCTCCTTTTTTTACTATAATGATTAAGACACTGCATCTTGTGCTTCCTCATCTCCCATCTTAAAGTCAAGACCTTTTTCTCTTCTCCTTTGCCTCAAAAGATGAGGTGGCCTTCCTCATTTCCATGACTAATATCTCCACTTCTGTCCTTAATCCCATACTATTTCACTTTTTCTAGGCCCTCATTCTGCTTATAATTTACCTCCTCTAATAACTTTGGCCTTCAGGCGTCTTCCCTTCTGTCTAAAAACACCATCCATTTGAATCCTTCCCTGTCCCTTCAAATGTAAGCAGTTCCCAAATCTGGTTAAGTTTACTTTCTTTTTAAAATTTTTTTTAAAATTTTTAAATTTTAGACAAATACTGAAACTTAAATACATACTAAGAAAAGAAAAAGAAACATTATAAACTTAAATGTAAAATAAGAAAAAAACATGTCATGTGCAAAGTTTACTTACTTTACATATACACCAATCTGGCTAAGGCTCTCATCACTCCAGCCTGCATTATTAGAATAATTTCCAATTGGTCTGTTTGCCTTCAGTTTCTTCCCTATCCAAGACATTCTTTACAAGACTTCCAAAATAATTTTCATAATGTACAGGTCTAAACATTCCCCTCTTTTGCTCAAAAAACCCCCCAGCAAATTAGATGGAAAAATACTACTTAGCGTGGAATTTAAGGCCTTTCTATAATATGGCTCCAAGTGACTTTTCCAGTCTTAATTTCTCACTAGTTTCTTTCATGCAAGCTACCTTCCAGTCAAATAGATTTACTAGCTCTTCTCTGAGCATCTCCTGTACGTCCCCACCTCAGTACATTTACGCAGGCTTCAACCACAGCTAGACCTGGATTGCTCTGTTTAGATTTCTCCTTTGCTCCTACCATAGCCGACATTATACTCATAAGTATGTGTATACCTGCCATATCTCTAACTTGGAGCAATAGTCTACTTGAGGGCAGAAACTGTGTCCTTTTCATCTGTGTTTTCCCAAGGCACAGATGCCTAAAACTTAATAGACACATAATAAATATGTATTAAATTGAATTGAATTATCTGGCTTCTTAACTTAAGGACCAGCAAGGTATTTGGAAGTCAACAAATTAGAAGCAAACTGTTCATATAAAAATATCCTCCAAACTCTATGATAAAATGTAATATAGATGCTTATAAATCAAAGAAAATCATTTTTAAGATATCAAGCTTCTGGTTATTTAACAGAAAGCAGAACTATCAAGTCTGAAGAATTTTTCAGTATACAAACATCAATGTCTTGTTCCCCAGCCAAATTGTAGGGTATAATTCATATACACACAAACATATATATGTATGTATATATGTATGTATATGTATATATATATATATATGTATACTTTCAGCAATTGACTGAACAATAATCTCTCAAAGGGGATTTAGGGAAAATCCATTATAGATATAATCCAGGAAGAAAGAGGCATTCAGATAAATAGCATTTTTCAGAGTTAAACTTTAATCTTTTAGGTGCTTCTTAAATTTAATTTCTTTGTAGGTTGGTAACTATACAAATACTACTTAAAATTTATGGGGATAACATAACATGTCACGTGGCAAGCAATATTCTTTTAAACCTAGTTATTTTATTATAAAATCACTGGTTCTGAAAGGCTGTGTGTCTCAACCTTTGAAATATTTACATCTATCACCGTTCAAAAAAGCATGTGCACATTTCTACTTAATAATTCAAGGCTTACCAAACTACCAACTTAACCGACTATATAACCTATTCATTATAAGACCAATGAAAAATCTTTACCTTTGCTTATGGTGAAAAGAAGGGATGACATCACAGAAAACTAGAAGAAAACTTTTTTAAAAACTGTTATCTGAAAGACTGAATAGAAGACTGCACATAGCTTTATATCTTAAAATCAGATTCACAATGATATTAGCTGTCATGTTTAAATTTGTTTAAATTGTGCTTACTATATTTAAATTCTAAAATTGCGACTAGTTAAATTTCAGTCATGTAAATATGCTTTACATGATTGGAACTGAAAAAAGAAAAAGCCCAGTATGGATAATTTGTGATATTATATACATAGAAAATGACTGAAAATCTGTATATACCTCTTTTATTTGTGTAGGACATCTAAAATCTATATAACTATTCAACATATCCTGAGTATTGACTGCTGGAAGTCCAGGGCACCTGAGGGCCAAGAGGGGCACGAGGGAACAGGAGCATGAAAAATGGGCTGGGAATCGAGGTCTGGTTTCCAGTTCCAGCTATGTCACTAACTTGTCTAACTTTAGGCCTTTAACCTTTCTTCATTCCAAAACTTTTATTTATAGAATGAGGGTAGAGATCAATATTTTCTCTAGAATCTTTTCCAGTTCTACGAAACCAACTCAAGAAAATACCTAGAAGTGGCCGCACAGATAACCTGCTTCAGCGGGAAATCAGATAGCTTTTAGGGTGAAGCATAGGTAGCTATAAGCTATGCCAAAAAATAGAATTCGTACTACAATTTCACAAGCACAATTTCTTTTGGGGGGGTGGGTAGGCAGGCATAAGTTCCAAGTATACCAACATAGTATTATCTGAAACTTTCCGAATAGTATATTCCCAAATCACCATGCCCCATATTACTTTGGGCTAAATGAAGAAATGGAATGCCCCTCCCAAATCACTCCCTCTTTCAAAAAGCTAGCTGAACTGACGCAGTCATCTTGTAACAACAGATAATGACAATAACAGCTAGCATTAGGCAGTTCTAGCAATAGTCCACTTAGGAGCCATGAATTAGAATGGCAGGTAGTAAGAAGAGAAAGAAAAAAGACAGAGACAAGAAAACCTCTGCAGGAAGAAGAATCCATAGAACTTTGAGTTTGACTGCATGGGGGCAGCTATGAGTGAGTCTAAGATGAGTCTAAGGTTTTGAGGCTTGGTAGTATTAACAGAAACAGGAAAAAGTCAAGTGAAGACATGAGTTACAACTCAGGAAATATTGCACCTAAAATGGTAGCCAAGAAGAAATGCCCAACAGTCAGTAGGATTGTTCTACAAGAAAGAAATCATGGGTTTGGATGCAAACTGGAGCTTTATGAGCTTAGCAGTGAAAGTTGTAGAAACATGTGAAATCTCTAAGAAGGAAAGTACAGAGAGAAAAGGGCAGTGGGAAATAGACATGGAAAATATCCAAAAGGGGGGAAAGGCAGGAAGAAGAAACAACCACTAAAGGAGAAAAGGAAAAACAGTGATAGAGGGAAGAGAACTAGAATTGTCTTATCTCATGCAAGCCAAAGGAAAAGAGAGAAATAGTATGAGAACATGCTTATTTTAAAAGCTTCAGATGATGCTATAGACCGTTCAGCATGGTGTGCCCTCATCACAGAAGGTGCTATGCTCTATAAGCAGAGCAGAACTGAAACAGTTCAAAAGAAATGCAAGAGGGGTGGAGCCAAGATGGCGGCTGGAAAGCAGGGACTAGCATAAGCTCCCCGCCAAGTCTCTCCAAAAACCTATAAAAAATGGCTCTGAACCAATTCTAGAACTGCAGAACCCACAAAATATCATAGGAAAGCAGGGCTCTAGCCCAGGACAGCCTGGATGGTCTCTGGGTAAGGTCTATCCCCCATGGAGCTGGGAGCGGAGGGGAGAGGAGCAGAGCAGAGCCCAGCTTGGGCGGTAGGGACCGACCAGGCGAAGCGTGCCCTAGTGCCCTGAATCAGTGAGCTGCGGCAGTTACCAGACTTATCATCCCACAAACACCAAGGTTTAGTGGGAGAAGCTGCTGGGGATTGGGATAGAGTTTGGGGTTCAGCCACTGCCCTGAGGCAATGTGGGTGGTGCAGCTACAGAACTACAGCTGCAGTTGCTTCTGGCCCCAAGCCCACCTGGTGGCAGGAATTAAGTGGTGGATCAGAGGGGGAGTGAAAAGCCTGCTGAAGAACTAAGTCCAGTCCAGGTTGGGGGTTCTTGGGGAAGGAGTGTTGGTGTGGCAGAGCTAGCGCATCCCCCCCAGACTTGGAAGATAGAACTCTTTAGTCTACAAGCAGTCATACCCCACTGAAAAACTCAAGGGTCAAGTGACTTGGCTGGGAACATGGCCTGGCAGCAAAAACGCATCCAGATTCAGTCTCAGACTCTGGAATCCTTCTTTGGTGACAAAGAAGACCAAAACATACAGCCAGAA
>CM053622.1:374843073-374905573 GCA_028646595.1 Phalanger gymnotis
AAGGTAATCAAGAAAAAGAACAAGAAAAAGAAATTGCAAGGGACTTACTAAAGTTGAACTGTTTTGTTTACATTCCTACATGGAAAGATGATGTGTATGATTCATGAGACCTCGGTATTAGGGTAGCTGAAGGGAATATGCATGTGTGTGCATATATATATATATATATAGATAGATAGATAGATATAGATAGGTATAGATATATGCATATATATGCACATATATATGTTTATGTATATATATATGTATATCTGAGTGTGTATGTATGTATATATGTATGTGTATATATATATATAGAGAGAGAGAGTAGGCATAGGGTGAGTTGAAGATGAGTAAGAGATGAGAGAGGAATATATTGAGAGAGGGAGATAGGGAGAGATAGAATGGGGTACATTATCTCGCATAAAAGTGGCAGGAAAAAGCAGTTCTGTAGGAAGAGAAGAGAAGGCAGGTGAGGAGGAATGAGTGAATCTTGCCCTCATCAGATTTGACCTGAAGAGGGAATACCATACATACACAGTTGGGTATCTTACCCCACAGGAAAGAAGGAGGAAGAAGATAAAAAGGGGGGGATGATGGAAGGGAGGGCAGATGGTGATGAAGATAATCAAAAACAAATATTTTCAAAAAGGGACAGGGTCAAGGGAGAAAATCCAATAAAGGGGGATAGGTGAGGAAGAAGCAAAATATAGTAAGTCTTTAACAACATGAGTGTTGTGGAAGGGTTATACATAATGATACGCATGTGGCCCACGTTGAATTGCTTGACTTCCTAGGGAGGGTGGGTGGGAAGGGAAGAAGAGAGAGAATTTGGAAATCAAAGTTTTAAAAAATAGATGTTCAAAAACAAAAACAAAAAAGTTTTTGCATGCAACAAGAAAATAAGATACACAGGCAATGGGGCATAGAAATTTATCTTGCCCTACAAGAAATAAAGGGAAAAGGGGATGGGAGGGGAGTGGGGTGACAGAAGGGAGGGCTGATTGGGGAGCAGGGCAACCAGAATATACGCCATCTTGGAGTGGGGGGGAGGGTAGAAATGGGGAGAAAATTTGTAATTCAAAATCCTGTGAAAATCAACGCTGAAAACTAAATATATTAAATAATAAAAAAAATTAAAATAAAAAGAGATGCAAAATACACAAATTTAGAGAATCCACCCCAAATGTGCACGTGGACTATTTGTGTCCATCCTCTGGTAGATCATTCTGAGCTTGTATTGGTCTGATAAGTCAGTTGGACACACTGAAACTTGACTCTAGCTAGCATAGTGATGTCATTTTGGTCCTCTTTGAGACTGAAGGACAACAACCATAATTTTATACTAGGAGTTTATCCAGAAAAAGTTTATTCAAGTGAACTTTTTAGTAAGATTTTATTTTACCAAAACCTTAGTCACTAATGACCTGAACTTAAATCTTGATTCTGCCTTCTACTCCTATTATTTTCCCTGTTCAAGAATATACCATAAAGTATAGTGAGAAATATCTTTTTTATTAATCTTTAAAATTATTTTGGTAGATACTTATTATGGGATTAAAAGCTAAATATGGTAGAGATAAATTTTAGCATTACATTTATTTCTTATATATATATATCTTATAATCAGGTCATCTGTTCTGGGGTCTGGAAAATAGCAGCTGTGGTAAATGATACTGAATATAAAAATTAAGCAAAAAATTCAAAAGTTGGGTAGTCTCCTGGCCAATAATTCATGAAATCCCTGGAAGCCTAAGAAATGGAAAGGTTATTAATTCACATAATGGACCGGATTCCTCTCACTATTAACTTTTTCAGGTTACTATTCAATGTGTTAGAAGAGTCAAGTGACTGAAGTATACCTTAATGGAAATAAAGGTTCATTACAAGAACGAGGCCAGGTGCCATGATACAGAAAATAAAAATGAAGGCAGAAACGAGTCACCATAACTATTATTCTGCAAAATCAGTCACTATCATTCTCTGGAATTAGTCCATCATCAGCCACCATAACCATCAAGTCATCATCATTCTGTGCTTACTATCTATGGAGAATTCACTACGTTACATGCTCTGATATGGCATATTTCCTGCCCTCCTGGAGCTCAGATTATAAGACGTGTATAGAAATGGGCATAAAGTATTTGTCTCAGATGAGATTCACACAATCATTAAGATACTAACTTGAGTAGGATGCATATTTACCATGGTCAACTTCCCAAATTTAATATGACAATCCAAGAAAGCAAAATCACAGATCTATAAAGAAAAAATAATCTTGAAAAAATTATTTTGAAACATAAGTACTTTATTTTTTTTAATCTTCTGTTAAACACATATGGAAGACCTCATGTAGGTTCCCAACTCCTATAACGATCACTAACTATTTCTAGTTTTTA
The DNA here is from genome assembly GCA_028646595.1 of Phalanger gymnotis. NCBI lineage: Eukaryota > Metazoa > Chordata > Mammalia > Diprotodontia > Phalangeridae > Phalanger > Phalanger gymnotis. The sequence goes on from CM053622.1 coordinate 374,845,452, forward strand.
ATATACATATATGTGTACGTATGTATGTGTGTATGTATTCACTTTCCTGATGCCCAGAGGCATACGCACAAAGGATAAAACTCTTAAAATCTAAATTTAAGATCAGACATGTGCCTATGCTGGAAGATGACTGCGATAATGGGTTCTTAGATGCATTGGAGGAAAAATTATACTCCATATGAATGACTATTAAGTCAGCCGTGAGTTCAGATTTCATGTACACTATAACTGCAGAAGCAATAGGAGATCTCTAGGAGGGACGGGAATGGTTGTATCAAATAGTATCAATTATATACTTTTGCTTGCTTGTTTGCTTCCTGAATTTTGTTAGGGGCCCCACCGTATAGGGCATTTCATGTAAAAGCCTAATTACTGTGCTGAGCATAACTTGCAAAGCTAATCACAAAGACGATGTCCTTTTTATCCTTGGATCAATTGGGGTACTGAAACGGCCCTAAAGTATACACCTTGAAGAGAGTGTGGAAGAAAAAATACAACTCCAAAGGCAGATTTCTTAAGATATAAAACCACTGCTCTGTGCACAGACATCCCATGCCTTCTACTGGCATGGATTGACAAAGGGCAAGGAGATGTATCTCCTAAATAGAACATGCTGGAAGCAGCCATATCTCATCCTACACAAAACCAGTCTTGGCTCTACGTGATATTTTAAAATTTTAGTTCATTTTTAATTTACAGACGGTGTCTTTGTGGGTATCACTATAGAAAAGCAAAATCAAGGAGATTTAAATGTGTGTTGTTATGTTGTGGCATTGAGAAGACGACAGTGTTTTAGTGGTGGAAGAGACCAATTATCCATTGATGAAAGCTGTGTGTATGTGCTAGCTTTGGGCCGGCCCAATCTATCAAGAAAAGTTGACATTTACTTACTCTATTCCATCTTTGAATATAGAGCTTACAGTGATGATATATCTAATTAATAACACTATTGATTAACAAGGATGGTTTAGTATAGGAAAACAATGTTATAATTATTACAAATACTATAATAGAACCAGCTCTATAGGTAGAGAAAGAAAACTGGTTGCGTGCTCCATAAATTATATTCTTAGGAGTCTTCCATTATAAGGACCTCCTCGTTCACAGGTATTATGCCAATGTGACTTATACCTGGGCCACAGAACACCCCAAAGGCCTGCACCCTGGAATAAGATGCAAAAAAGCCAGCAAGATTCTTTTATTCTAAAAATATGCTCCTGAGTAGCTACAATAAGGAGGAAGGCCTAGAATTTCTTCCTCAATATTGTGGCAAGGGAAATAGATTGACAGTAGGAAGACTTGAGTTCATATCCTGATTCTATAGTTACCATGAGTGACATTCTCATCTGTAAGAAATGGTCTTCCAAACATCACTTTCAGTTTTACTTCCAAGAAGGTCCCTTTCAGCAATAAGAGTAAAATATTAACTTGAATTCAATACAAGCTTTCCACTGTCAGGAAATCATGCAATGCAAATATATAGATACTCAAACAATATAAGCTAGTATCCCTTCTATCTAGCCATAAGGGACAAAATAAGTAGTCCAGCAAACAGCTAAGTTCCTATTGAAGAAATGAGGATGTATGAAGCATTGCAAACATATAGCATATAGAAACAAAAGTCACTCTTCCTTTAGTGAAGGAATTTGCATTCTAAAAGTGCTGATTGTTCTTCCTTTCCCCAAATAGCTACTGCACCATGAGTAAGAAATAGAGCCTGACTTCAAACCCCCATTAACAACTTCCTAGCCTTAATTTATCTACACAAGAGAACAAATACTTATAAAAGCAGAGTGCTCATGTCACTGAAGACAAGATTCTTGCTTAGCAGAAAAGACAGTGGTCCCAGCTGCATCCTGATGTGCAGGGTTGGTCTAATTTGAGGAAATTCTGGTCTTTGTAACTGTCTGTTAGTTTCTAGGATGTCAAGCCATCTCTCAGATTGCACAGGCCATGAAAGATAGAACATTTCTAAGCATAAGCAAAAAAGGCAAAATGATTTTTTACACTGAGCAAGGGTTATTTATCTGGAATCCATGAACTTAGTTTTTTTTTAATTTCTATAATTATTTCAATGTAGTTGGCTTTGTTTGTAATCCTATGTATTTTTTAAATACATTTAAAAATATTATTCTGAAGACGGGCCAATAGGTTTCACCAGTTTGCTAAAAATGACCATGACACAGAAAAGGTTAAGGATTGCTTACATAGAGACTTAAACAAAATGGAAATGCTTTCTCTTTTACATGAAAACAGGATCCATAAAAATAAAAATAACAAAGAAAAAGTCGTTTCTATTTAGACAAGTAAGACTTTTATTTGTGAATTTGTACTGGGGCAAACTGTTTAGAGCACTAGAATTTCTACAACAGTATGTAAATCCTCAGTCCTGGAGTTTAGCATCCTGATGCCATAAGGATCATAGCTGACAAATACAGTAAAAGCAAAACCACATCCTTATTACTTCCAATGCACAAATACCATTAAACTGCGCTAGATAATGTCATGAAAGAGATGAATCCTAGGCAATGAACTTTTCCCTGAACTCTGTAACAATGCTTATGCAGGACTTCTTATTTTCTTTTTCTGAACTTAAACACACAAAAAAAGAGAGAATATGTCCATATACATACAACTCAAATAGAAGATTGTATATGAAATCACAAAGCTCCATTTCATACCAATGCTTTTTTAAGTATATAATTCCATATATTATTTTCAAAATATCTGATTGTCCAAGTCTCCTTCTGTTCTCTTATCCTGGGAGGGGCATCTTATTCTGCGGAGGTGAAACCAGACACAGCATCGCATAAAGAGTGGAAGGGACCCCCAAAGCCCCCCAATACTTCTTGCAAAAATAAAATATCTCCACTCTATGCCTTACTGTCCATCCAAGATGACTGTCTTCTTAGGCTCAGGCGACAGAATCCAGGAGAGAACCTATGAATTGCTTTAGCAACCTCAAGGTTACCATTTTGTCAGCATTCCCTATTTCATGCTTCTTTGTGGCCTGGAGCTCACTGATATGGATTTTCCCAGCCACCTAGACAGACTCACATCATCTAAGCATCTTCTGTCATTGCAGATAGGACCGCATCAAGCCAAAACTGCTCTTTTCCTCCTATCAAATGATAACTTCTAGCACTAAGCAGACCTCTTTTCCTGTTCTGAGTTTCTAGCTCTGGTAATCATTTGCAGGTCAATAAACACAAAGACTCCAGCTACTGGGAAAATGACTCACCATCTGACAAAACCTGGGAAAGCTGGACAGCAGTCTGGCAGACTTAGATTTAGGTTAGCACTTTATACCATATACAAAGATATACTCCAAATAGACATCTGACCTAGCTGTAAAAGGTCACATTATAAATCAGAAGATCAAGGAAGAAATTACCTTTCAGATCTCTGAATAGGGGAAGAATTCATGACTAAACATCAGTGGAGAGACTCATACAAATAAAAGGTGCAATCTTAATTACATAAAATTGAATAGCTTTCGCACCAATCAATCTAATGTAGTTAAAATTAGAAGGAAAACAAATAGATGAGAAACATCTTCAGAGTAAGTTTATGAGATAAAATTGTCATTCCTAAAATATACAAAGAACTGATTCAAATTTATAATACTAAAAACAATTCCCCAATTGATAGATGATCAAACGGTATGAACAGCATTTTTCAAAGGAAGAAATCCAAGCTGTCATCGACCATATGACAAAATGCTCCCCATCAGAGGTGCCAAACACATGACATGCCAGCTACATGTGGACCATAACACTCGTAACTGTGTCCTAATCCAGATTAAAATGTAATTGGGAAATATTTAACAAAATAAATAAAAATACAATGAAACACAAATAATACTGCATTTTAAAACTAAGTCAATATGCAGTCTTTATGTATCATATAAGGGATCCTTATGCACATTTTAAAATCCCCCATTTCTATTTGAGTTTGATGCTACTGCTCTAAATCACTAATAATTAAGGAAATGCAAATCGAAGTAACTTTGAGATTCTATTTCACACTCACCTGACTGACATGGATGAGAGAAGAGAAAAAAACACTGGAGGGGGTATGGGAAAACAGGCAAATCAGCATACTGCTGGTGGAGCTCTGAATTGGCCCAGTCATTTTAGAAAACAATTTGGAACTATGTTCTAAAATTTACTAAACTGTGACTGCTCTTTGATACATTTAACGTTATTAGGGCTATGAACAAAAAATATATACAAAAAACAGAATTGGTCTAGCCATTCTGGAAAGCAATTTACAACTATGCCCAAAAGGTTACTATAATGTGCATGTCTTGTGACCCAGCTATACAGCTACTAGGCCCATACGCCCAAAAAGATCAAAGAAAGAGGAAAAGGACCTTTACGTACGATAAATATTTATAGCAGATCTTCTCATAATAACCAACGATGGAAAATTAAGAGGGTGTCCTTCTTGTGAAGAATAGCTAAACAAACATACTGGGTGATATGAAGACAACGGAATATTGTGCCATAAGAAATGATGAAATGGTTAATTTCAGAAGATAATGGGAAGACCTCTATGAAGTGATACAGAGAGAAGTGAGCAGAATTAGAGGAATAACTTATACAATGCCAATATTTCAAAGAGAAACAACTTTGAAAGATTTCAGAACACTGATTAATGCAATGAAAAACTACTAGTCTATAAGAATGAAGACGAAATACACCACTCACATCCTACCAGAGAGGTGATGAACTTAAAAAGCAGACAAATACATAGCCAATGTGGGGATTTATTTTGTTTAACTATGAATGTTTATCACGAGGTTTTTATTTTGGCAGTATTTTTTGGTGGTGGTATTACTATTCAATGAAGAGGGGAGAGTTGGAGAAATAGATTATAAACACATGTATATATACATATTATATAGACATATACATATATATGTATACACACAGATATAAATTTTTAAATCATTTTCTCTAAGAAGAAAGCAGCTCTCCTCACTTCTTCTCCCCACTCCACCCCCCAACCAGGTTGCTTAATTGCTAGTGTTCTTCCTAATTACCTTCTATCTGTGATTGTTGTTCAGTCATTTTCGGTTGTGTCCAACTCTTCATGACCCTATTTGGGGTTTTCTTGGCAAAGATACTGGAGTGATTTGCTATTTCCTTCTCTAGCTCATCTTAGAGATAAGGAAGCTGAGACAAACAAGACTAAGTGACTTGCCTGAGGTCACAAGGCTAGTAAGTGTCTGAGTCTAGATTTGAACTCAGGAAGAGGAGGCCCAGAACTCTAACCACGGAGCCACCTGGCTGCCACCTTCTCTTCACTTTGTGTTTTATTTATATAAACATGAAAATGAGAGTGGGGGGTGAGGGATGGGACAACACACGGTATCTTATTCCATGGAGTTGTAACCTGGCAGAGCAACAGATGCAGAGTGAGCTGAGAGTCTAGTCTCTGCCCTCTGTAAGGGAAGGCATTAGGAGGAGTTTGGTACTCCACCTTCTAGCCCTCAAGTAAGAGGGGAGACAAGAGGGTAAGGGAGGTGGTGTGTCAGTTAAGGCTTGAGTTAGCTGCATGGTAGTAAGATTAGAGGTAATGAGCATATCCTAGGATGGGTATCTTGTTCCTTGGAGTTGAATAAGCCCAAAGTAATCAACTATTTCCTGCTTCTTTTTGTATGCTATCTCCCTGTTTAGACTATAAGCTCTGTGAGGGCAGGAACTATCTTTCATTTTATTAATTGTATCCCCAGAACTTAGCAAAGTGCCAAAAACATAGTAAGCACTCAATAAATGTTTACTGGGTTAGCATGGCTCAGCTTGTGCTGAAGATTGTACAGTAGCAATTACCTTGCCTATGGCAGCACATTAGAGCACTGAATGAAGAATCAATAAATGTGGGTTCTAATCCTGGCTCTCTGCCTCTATCAAGCTTGGCTTTAGGCAAGTCCCCTTTCCTCCCTGGGCCTTAGTCTTCTCATCTGTAAGATGAGGGAGCAGGACCAATCCCATAAGATTGAAAATTCTGTGATTTCCTATATGGGTTCATGGGACTGCTAGCCAGTGGTAAGAAACATAAGAGTTTCAGAACCAGAAAGATCTCAGAGTTCAATAGCCCAATTTAGATCAGAACCAAGATCCTCTCATAAGGGGTCAAGGTCATCTTACTCTCATTTGAATATGAACAACCATTTGTTAAGTACTTTCAATGTTAACATGGCTCTAGTAGGCGTGGGGGCGGGGGAGATACATAGGAAAGAGCCAAAACCATCCCGTCCTTCAAGGGGGAACACTTTCTTTGAGATTTTATCAAATACTTTACTAAACTCTAAGTATAACGTGTCAATAACGCACCCCTAATCTACCAGTCTTGTAATCTTGTTGCTTGGATTGCTTTTAATGAAGAGACAGGCTTGCTCTTAATGAACTTGTGCTAACTTCAAGAGATAACTGTTTCTCTAGACAAGCACTTGTAAACTATCCCTTTCTAGAATTCTACCAGGAGCTGAAGTTAAGTGCATCAGTCTACAGTTAGGCTACCCTGCCCTCCAGGAATCTCCAGAAGAGTCTAAGAGATGGAGACCGGATAGAAAAAGGAGTCATTGGAGATTGCTGCAGGGCTTGCTCTTTATCTCTGACATTGTTGATAGGTGGTTACTAAGGTTTCCAGTGAAGGAAGAAATTAGCCTCAGGTTTACTTATAAGTTATATATCTCAAATAATATTCTTACAAAGTAACTTGAGGATTTCAAAAAGGACAAAACAAGGTTTCTTCCTACCAATATGTTTTTAATCTCTGTCCAACATATTTATATAATCCCCAATAAGATGTTTTTACAAAAATTAATTTTAGTATATCCATTTTATGGATGAGAACATTAAGGCAGAGAGAAAGTAAAATGATCAAAGTTAAATTGCAAACCAACGGCAGAATATAAGTCAAGCTTTCAAAATACAGAATTGGTAAACTATAGTTAAGTCTATTTATTTTCCCCATTATACTCACAGTAGATAAATGTTTTTTAGATTTTTATTGATATTATTCATTTTTATATAACCTTCACTTCTGACTACATCTCTCTTAGTTTCCTATCCAGATTCATCCCTTTTAAACAAAGAATAAAATAGAGGAAAAAAAGCAATTCAACAAAACTAATCAAATAATATTTCATATTCACAGTCCTCCAGCTCTGCAAAGGGAGGGAGATACATTTTTCTTATCTCATTGAATTATTATTTATTTTGGCCCAATGACTTATACTAACTCTAAGAATATCTGACCATGTCAATAGTCAATAAGCCAGCAAGTATTCATTAGGTGCCAGGGATGCAAAAAGTGCACTGTACTCACCCCCAACCCCCAAAATCTCCAAACTTCATAGGCACATACAAGCTATATACACAGCATATGCAAGTGATCTGAAAGGTAAAGGTATGAGGAGCTGAAGGGACCAAGAAAGGTCTCTTGCAGAAGGTGAGATTTGAACTGAATCTTGAAGAAAGTAAATGAAACTAAGAGTTGGATGTTAGGGGACAGAACATTTGAAGGCGTAGGCTCACACAAGTAGAAACTGCCTGTTTAAACTACAAGTCCAGTTACTGGAGGACAGCCAACATGGCATAGTGGATCGGGCCAGCCTTCAAAGTCAAGATGACCTGGGTTCAAATGTGATGGATCTTGGCTGGGTGGCTCTGGATGAGAAATCCAACCTCTCAGAGTCTCAAGCAAAAATATAACAACAGTAAATAGCATTTATATAGCAATTACTATGTGCTAGGCAATGCCTTAAGTGCTTTACAATTATAAACTCACTTTAGCCTCACAATAACCCTAGGAGGTAATTGCTATTGTTAACTCTCATTTTACAGATGATTAAAAAGAAACTAAGTGACTTACTCAAAGTCACACGGCTAGCTAAGTATCTGTGTTAGGATCTGAACTCTGTTCTTCCTGATTCCAAGACCAGCACCCTAACAACTATATTACCTAGATAATTTAAGACCATACCACACCACAGTTGTTTCGGCAGTGGTAGAGATTGTTTCTTTACCATGGACAGCTTACCACACCCATGAAATCACGGGCATAAAAAAAAAAATCCAGCTACTCTAATCAAATCAATGTATGCAAGGAAAAAAGATAAATTAGAGATAATGTGGTATTAATTTCGAAAGTCTTATTATCTCTTTGGGCCTCAGTTTCCACATATGTGCGATGAGGAAATTGGAATAAATGACCTCTAAGGGCCTTTGAACTCAAAATCTATGATTCTATGTTCTTTGATTTGCTTTTTTTAAAAAAAGCAGGTGTATTTCTTTAAATAAGTTTTGTTTGAATGAAACCTGCTTATTCAAATGAATCTGTGATATCATCAATGTAGAAACATAGAAAGCTACGCCCTTCAGTTATGCAGAGCAAAACATGACAACATCTGACCTTCTCCATGGATTTCCATAAGTTCACCAGAGAAGGTCCATTCAACATGTTCTTCTGGCATCATAAGAATACCAGTAGAACACTGGTTTCCCTCACTTTCTCCACATATTTAAGCCACATTTTTTTCCATCATATATTTCCGTAATGACATGAATGAAATACACATTTATTACTTCTTATGTGTCAGGCACTGTGCTTAGTGCTATGAATACAAACACAAATACAAAAAGAAAGATGATCCTTGCCCTCAAGGAGCTTGTTATTCATTTTTCATTTCAAAGAGGCCCAGTGACATCATGGGTAATGTCTCTACTCTTATGTGAACTGGATTTAAGTGAGGCAGAGTTACACAAAGTCATCAGCCTCACTCTCTCTTCCAGAATCATGGAAGTCCAGTGTCAAGACAAAAGTCAGGTGCTGGCTTGGAATGCAGTGGATGACCTTGGCGTCTTCCACGTCTGACCAAACTCTAAGCACTCCACAGTGACTACTTCAGACACCCTCATGGCCACTGGAACAAATTGTTCTCATCAGCACATTGTACAGGAAGAAGGCTTCACATGCTCAGTTGGGATAGACATCCCTCTAACTCACCTATGAGTCTAAGACTTGTCAGTTATCCTCAACCTGGTTTAGTCCATGCTACAGCTTCCTGGAGCCACAGGTAAGAGTTGAGTGAAAGATGGACAACAAAGGTAGATAAGCAGCCCTGAAAAGGGCTCCCTGAACACTGCAAGGAGCCTATATTCTAATAGAAGACAACATCTGTAACAGGCTGAGTGGTAGCCAAGGAGAGGTAATTTGGTCTGAGAAATCCCTGAGATGGTATTATAGGAAGGGAGGAAAGTTTAGCCGGAGCAAGTGGTGACCCCGGGCAGTACAGAGAGAAAGAGGAAGCAAAAGTCATGGTGAGGATGAAGAATAATTTTAGAAGGATTAAAGCAGAGGAGAAATGGAAAGATAAGGGGTTATGATCAAATAAAGGAATTTCAGAGTTTGTGATAATGAAAGTGAAAACTTATGTGGGTAATGGCCAGAAGAAGGACATCACTGCCATGTGTGTATACATGAAGGTATATGTAGATGAGGATGAGGGAAGGCTAGGTCATCAGAACAGGGTAGGTTGAGGAAACAGGAAGTTGGAGTATTTGAGGGAGCATCAACATGTATAAGGATCAAAGCTGTGGTTGAAAGAGGCACTGTGGGCTAAGCACTGAGAAAGGAGGAAAGTCCCGGGTGGGTCAGGATAAAATGGCTACCAGAATTAGAATGGGTTGATAAATTTGAATTGAATGAACCTCAAAGGAGAAGAGCTTGCCTAGTGTTGCTGGTAGAGGGAAAATCTGGAAGTGGTAATGGGGAATAAGGAGTATTCAGACTCTCTCACTCAACCAATTAGCCAAAGAGAGAAGGGTGAAAATACAGCCAATATTGAGATGTTTGGTCAAGGATATAATGTCTTGAAGGGGGAACTAAATTTCAGGGAAAGCCAAAAAATAGAATGAATAGGAGATGAAATGGCATAAGATAATAGAAAGTTTTTTATTAAGAAGATTATTAAAATTTGTACCAGAGGGCAAAATGTAAGCAAATCTGGAGTAGGATTGAAATTTATGGGAATGGGCAAGAAGATAGATGGGATTAGGGAGGAGGTTTCTCTTTGGCATTTAGGGGGTCAGTATATCATAAGGATGGGGAGACTAAGAGGGGATAATAAGTCCAGGAAGAGAAACAGTAAAGTGTGCTGATAAGTGTATATGATTAGTAGGTTAACTGACAAAAAAAGTTTCCACAAGGATAAAGCACGACTTGAAATAGATTAAACCCCCACAGCCACTACCCCACCCCATTCCAATCTCCTTATGGAAATACTTCTAGTCAGCAGGGTGTGGGTTAGATGGGACTGGTGACTTGCATGTTTGTGGGATAGCCACCAACTTCTAATGGGTTGGCTTTTTTATGCTTTAGGTAACCAAAAAGTTGTATCAACAGCCTGAGCCTTGGGCCCCACCACAAATAAAATCTCAGGGACAGCTTTGCGCTTTTCAAGGGGAAAAATAATCTAGCCTACATGGCAGGGTTCTTAGTAGCTAGTTTACTCCCACCACAGATGGTAAATGAATTCAAGGCCCCTGACTGCCATGTCCTTTCCAGAAACGGTTGTGTCAATTTGACTACTGTTCTCAGAATGGGAGGTGGAAATGGAGAGGAGAGAGGTGTGCACAGTAGCATGGCAGAGTGGATCATGGTGGGATCCAGGGGTACCTAGATAGGGAAAACTTTCACAAATCAAGAACACTAGGCCTCAGGGAGGAAGCTGAAGTGCCAGGTTGTGGCCAAGGTTGAGACTGGCATAAGGGAGTTGCATGGCCTTGGTGCACTTTGCTATGTCTAGGATTTCCTAGCTATAAGGAACACTCACCAATCAAGAGCAGGGGACCCTAAGATGGAGGCTGGAGTGTTGGGTCAGAGGTAGAGTGGAATAAGGAAAAACAGCACGAAGATGGCTACAGGGTGATTATAAGTTATTCTGTCAATCTTTCATAGTTACTCATGTGTTATGTGCTATCACCTGTTTGGACACATCATGCACCTCTCCCTTGCTATCAGAGTGATACTAAGTTTTAAGATTCTTTGGATTACATAGGATTCTATGACTCACGACCACATAATACTTTTAAAATATTGGTCTTAAAAAAGATAGATCTTTGTTTCTGGGTAAAGTGTAAGGAGTTTTATAATTTCTGGAATTATATGTAATTCAGCCCGCTCTTTTCCTCCTGCTTAATTTAGGGGCCAATTTCTATTTTGTATTTGTCTACCTAAGATATTTACATCTTTGCCCCACTGAATAGAGACCAATCACTACTCAGAAAAAGCTTACATTCTAATGCTGCAGACAAGAAGTAGAGAAAAAGATGGACAGATAGACAAACATTCATATTTATATCTTTAAACACAGACACTGGTAAATGGATTTTATAGGTTGACCACTTAAGTGCAGGTCATAAGCAGAATAAAAAGCACTTTACATCCATCTGATTTTTCTGTATGGATAGTCAAACCCGTTTGAGTGGTAATTTCTCTTTGTGGAGTTTCTAGGATCTTCAAGGCCAGTTGCCAAACTAGCACAACTGCTCTCTACAAACAAGCATCTGGAGGATCTCAGTATCTATGGAGAATTCTTCTTTAACTAAGATGGTGCACTGGATCTCTTCAATGACAGTGGTAAATATCTATTTCTCTCTTTTATGCTTCAACTGATATTAATGATGAGAGAGATATCAAATAGGGTTCTCTGTGCTGTTACGTCTGTTGCAGAATCACGAATTCTGTTTCATGGGAGACTCAAGTATGATTGACGGAAAATTGACTAGCTCCTCTACATATTACTACTATTACAACCTCTGAACATACCACTAGACATTTAGTAGATGGCACTTAAAGGTTTGAAAAATATTTTACACACATTATTAAATTTACAGACGAGGAAGCTGAGGCCAAGTGAGTTGCCCAGGGTCACAAAGCTAGTCAGTATCAGAGGCAGGATCTCAACTCAGGTCTTTCTGACACCAAGTCTAATACTCTATCCATCTAGTTGTCTGACATGTTTTTGAATATTTATATTTTTTGAGATGGAAATTTTTTCCTAGCATATTTAATTTTAATTAATATAAACATATCATACATATTTAAGTGCACAATGAAATGCCAGTATACTTTTTCTTTGAAAACTTAAAGTTTATTTTATTTTTCCCTTTTTTCCAATCTGTTTGGAAGTCACAATGAGAAAGAGATATTTTAGAATGTCTTTAGTGCAAGAAAAGCAGGAGTTCAGTCAAGAAAAATGAGAATTTCCCAACACAGGAAACAATAAATTTAACAAACATCAAAACGCTTCGGTAAAGTAACTAGTTAACATATTTTCATTGCTAACTCTGATTTCAGAAGAAAGCTAGATTGAAAGACTGATGCATCATTTGTATCTATTAAAAAAGTAAACAAATAGAATGTACTGACTATATTTTTTTCCTTTGAAATAGATATATTATCACACCTAAACCTACTCTACTTAATAGAAAAAAAGCTCAGAATTGAAATTATTTTATTTAATGTATTTAATAATATCCATTATCACTTCAATTAAATGTTAAATATTGAGTTATGTATTGCAAAGGAGTTTGGCTGACAAAGTGAAAAGAAATAAATAGTACTGGGTTGAGGTGATAGTAGGATCTAGTGAAGTTTTTTTATATGAATAGGAGAGTTGGCAATGTTTAAAGACAGTAGGGAAAGAACCAGTAAATAGTGACAGGTCAAAGATTTGAGAGACAGGTGTAATGATGGTGGCACAATTTGATGGAGAAAATGGTGGGGGGATAAGATCCACTGTATAAATAGAAGAGTTAGCTCTTCTGGGCCCCCTTTTTTTTCTTTCTCTATATTACTTCACTTGGTGATTTCATCAGTTCTCATGCACTTAATTATCATTTCTATGCTGATAATATTCATATTGACTTATTCAACTCTAAGTCTTCAGGCCTCCAGCCTCACATACTTAACTGCTTTTCAGACATCTCAAATTGGTTTTCAGTAGACATCTTAAACTCAACATGTACAAAAACACAGTCACCATATACTACCCCATAAACCCTTCCTTGTTGCAAACTTATCTATCACTTTCAAGGGCAACTCCCTTCTCCCAGTCATTCAGGTTAACATCCTAGGCATCATCTTTGATTCCTCAGTATCTCTCACCCTCCCATATCCAATCTGTTGCCAAGGTCTGTCAATTTTACCTTTGCAACATCTCTTGAATATGCCCCCTTCTCTACTCTGATACTGCCACCACCTAAGTACAGGTCCTCATGACCTCATATTTGGACTATTGTAATAGCCTGCTGGTTTGGTTTGCCTGCCACAAGTCTCTCCCCTGTCTAGTCCATCCTTTCTTCAGCCACCAAAGTGATTTCCTAAAGCACAGGTTCAAGTATGTCACTTTCTACTAGATAAACTCCAATGGCTCCCTATCACCTCTAGGATCAAAAATAAAATCCTCTGTTTAACATTCAAAGCCTTTCATAACCTAGTTCCTCCCCCATTTTAACAATCTTCTTAAGCTTGTGACATATAAAAAGTTTGAGAGACATAGTTTCTGGGTAATTAATCATTTAATTAATAATGCTAGAGTATTATTAAAAATTAACAAAGGGATGGTCACTTGGCCATCTCTCTAAAACCAAACACCCCTCATGGAACCCACTCAATGCTTATGTGTCCTTGGAGAGCGGTGTTCCTGAGGGTGGAAATCAACTATGATCGGTTAACAATTAATGAGAGAATGAATAGTATTACAAGAGGTGGACCAATTGTAAGGAAGGTCTGGAGTACATGACTTTTTATCAGTCAGTTTTGGTCAAAAGAGACTTATCTATATTCATATCACGTCTTTGACAAAAGGGAGAATCTACATTTTTCACAAACCTGAGTCAAACACAATGGACCAGAATCCATCAATTCACCTGACCTAAAATTTCTTTACCTTCTGAATTTTCCCTCTCAGTATCAGCCTGTATTTCAAAAGCTGCATGAATAACCTATAGGGGCTGATTTCTGAATGAGGAAGTAGAAAAGGGGAAAAACCTTGGTCCTAATTCAATAATTAGTTTTAAATACAAGAGAAAAATAATAACCTCTCTCATGCTTTATATCCCCCTACACACACCCCTCTCTCAACCAATGATACTAGGCTTCCTTGTTCTATGAACAAAATGCAGCAGCTCTGGGCATTTTCTCTTGCTGATCCCCATGTCTAAAACTCTCTCCCTCCTCATCCCTGCCTCCTGGCTTCCCTTGGCTTCTTTCAAGCCCCAATTAAAATCCCACCTTCTACAGGAAGCCTTTCCCAAGCTTTCTCAATTCCAGTGCTTCTCCCTCCATTATTTCCCATTTATCTGGTGCATCGCTTTTTTTGTGCATATTTGTTTGTTTAGTGTCTCCTCCATTAGAATGTGAGCTCCTTGAAGATGGGGACTGTCTTTTGCCTTTCTGTGTATCCCCAGAGCTTAGCACAGTGCCTGGCACATAGTAGTTGCTTAATAGATACTGACTGAGTGGACTTGGCTAAATGAAGGGTGACTTCTGTCAGATACTGGAGTAGATGCCAAGGAGTTTGGAGATAAAGAGAATGCAGGAGGAAGAGTTCATGTGAGATGGTCTCAATTTTATCAGTAAAGTAAGACTCCAATAAAGATCCTTAGGGGAGGGAGCAGTGTAGGAGGCTTGAGGAGGGAAGAGAAAGTCTGGAATACCTTCTGTTTAGAGTGAGACAGGAAGTCAGTTCTGGCAAAATAAAAAGACTGCTCTGCTGCAGTGAGGGTCCAGCTAAGTCTGAATCACATGAATTTGTAATGTACCCAGTCAGCACTGGTGTGAGACTTCCTCCAGCTGCATTCAATGCCTCTTGAGTAGGAGTAAAGGAGACAGGTGGTGGGAATAATAATCTAGGGCTGAGGTTTGGAAAAAGAAGAGCAGTGAAAGATGAAGGGCAAGGGATTCAAGAGCAGAGGACAGTGAAGAATTGAAGTTTCTAACTATTGGGCCAAGCTCAGAGAGGGAATAAAGTGAAGTCAGAACAGTGGTAATGACCTGAATATGTAACGAAGGGTTGAGAGATCGAAGTGTGGATGACTGTAAAAACAGGAACAGTGAAGCAGAGAGAAGGAGAGGTAAAATGACAGGAGCTTACAGTCAGATAGGGAATTCAGAATTTCTGACAAGGGAAATGGAAATATTTATAGGTAACAGTGAGATCTAGTGTGTGACCTCCCTCTGTGTGACTACGGTAGAGTGAAGGGGAAGGTCATGGGATTTAAAGAGAAATTGGAAGGTTAGGGAGTTTGAGGGAGCATCATTCTAAGTGGGCATTAAAGTTTCATTTAGGAAAGAAGTTGGAAGAAATTGAGGAAGATTATGACTTTTAGATGTGGAAGAGTCCTTAGCAATCATCAAGTCCAACTTCTTCCTTTTACAGATAAAGAAACTGAGGCCCAGAAGTGACGAGATTTGCCTAACACTAGACAGCCAATTTCTATTGGAGAGGCAGTAAAAGAATCTAGCTTTATAGTTAAAGTTCAGTTCTCTCTTCACTATAGCAGACTTCTCAAGTCACTGAATCTACAGAATAGTTATCACTGAACCCACCCAACAGGAATGAGAAGATTAGGCTATTCTCTATTTAAGACGGTAGTCTCCTTTAATCCATAATATAGATTTTTTTTTGTATTCAAAATATCCTAAATAATAACAGATTTTGAAAAGAAAATCAGTATTTCCTTTAATTAGAACTGTACATCAGTACATATACTAAACAAAGCCAGGAAATCTAAGTCTGAAGATATCAGAACAAAAGAGTTCAGAGGAAAAGAATTCTGAGATACTATGAAGATTATCAGGACAAGACTGTCACGCTGTGACCTTGCTGGTGTCTAGCTAATCTGACAATATTTGGTAGTGCATTGTTTCAAATCAATAACTAATTAACAAAGTACAAAAGAAGTTGCACTGTTCCTTTAGCCCCTTGTTAAAAATGGCTTTTGGTTGCATATGGGCAGAAAGGTCACTTTTATGACATCTCCATGAGCCTTTCAAAATCCTGCCTCTGTCAGATTAAATTACTTTTACCAATTAATTGTCATAAGTTAAAACAGAAGCACATTTGTTACAGCAGGTTGTCATAATGACATGGTGAGTAGTTGTTTTGATATGAATTTCTTCTACTGACCTTCTATCATAACTTAATTTTTTTGGTTGACCTAACTGGAAGATTGGGAGCAAATCTTTACTCAAACAGCACAGGCCAAGCCTTGGGGGTCTTGGGATAAGATACTAAAGAATAATTGAAATGAAATTCCTTAGATACCTCAAAAAAATAGAGGTTAATGAAACCAAGGAATATTTAACTAGAAAGAAAGGCTTAAAATTATTCTCAATTTGAAATGAGTTCTTGAATAAAGTATTAAGAATAAAATGAAACAAAGATGTGCAAAGTTTTTAAAAACTGTGTTATAAATAAGAACTAATAAATAAATAAATGCCTGGGTTCAGTTCTTAGAAAAAAAATGTGCTAATGGCATTCTACTTATACAGGTTTATGTAATTTCTAGGGAAAAATATAAAATAATGATGTCTCTCTCTACCAATGGTTAAAGTTGCTCCCAATGAAACTATTACTATTTACTAATAAAATAATCTATCAACTATTATTTTATTTCTTATTAAATAATATTTTCAATAATCTGAATGAGAGTAAATTGAAATCAACCAGAATATCCTAACCTAGGAATACACTAATTTAAACACCCTTATGAATGGCAATGAAATTGTTCAAATTCTGAGTGCACTTGTTGAAGATACTCACAGAAAACTGAATGGTTCAAGTTTGCCAACGATGTCTCCTTTCTCCATGTTTCCTCACTTGATCACTGGACTGAAAATGTTTTGAGTGGTGATCATATTCACACTGGAAATGTGTGATCATTTTTTCCATAGCTGATTTTCTCCCATATCACTACAAATTTGCTGGATCTATTATGTATATTTTTAGAATTTGGAAAGCTACTATAATTTGAAAATAGATGCTGGCGAGAAACTAGGCCAGCCAAAAAAGCCTGGGAGAAATTAAATGGCATGAGATTTTCATGAAACCATAAAAGAATCAATGCAAAATTAAAAGCAATACATTTTTACTCCTATCCTTATAGATGAATCAATGCTGAAAAAGACCATCTTTTCTGCAAATGAAAATGTAGATTTCTTTGGCAATTATGTCTAATTATGACTATTATGAATACATTGCAGGTTTGGTCTAATATGCATAATCAGTTTTGAGTATTGTGACTCAAATAAATGCTCACTAATTTTTAATGAACAATTGCTAACTAGTCATTATCTGGTTGCTTGAATAAACTGATCTGTCAGGGACCAGTCCTGACTCGGGTCAGTTTAGTAAAAATATCCAAATTGGATGTGTCCATAGGAATAGTCAGAGGGGTAAGAATCCTAACTTTCAAACAGCTTTACTTTTCTACTTTATTAACATATTTAATGATGCATTAATTTTCAATACAAGTATTGTGTTTTAAAGCTATACTCTTTATCGGCAAAAAAATTAATGCACTATTAATTCTTGGTTAGTATCTGCCTTGATGGCTTTTCTTCTCTCTGGAGAATACCCTATGACATGGAAAGTTAAAGAGAAATCTTAATTGCATAGAATTATTTTCTATTTAATGATGAAGACAAAGGAAAATTATCTTAGTTCATGATGTAAAGTTTATGTTTCAGAGGGTGCTATAAAAATAGCATGGCTGTACAAAGTTTCCTACTGAGTTTTTTCCTTTAGAACCCATTGAGACTCCTACTAAACATGTTCATTCTATGGAGCACAGCCTACCAAAGAAGATGAAGAGATGAGCTAGTGATGATTTATTTGTTGGGAATTTTGCCACTCCATCCGCTGGCAAATTATTTTAATGTACACTACCTTTTTTCATTCCCACAAGGAACCCATGATGTAGGAAAAGTCAGAATTATAATCCTCATTTTATAGATGAAGAGATAGAGGATCAGAAGAATAAGTGACTTGACCAAAGTCTCACAGTGGTAGATACCAGAGCCAGAATTAGAATCTAGGTCTTTGGAGTCCTAACCCAAGCCTCTGTCCTCTATACTCTACCTTCATGAAGACTAACATGTTAACCTTTATAAAATAAATAAGTAAACCATATCAAGAGGAAACAACAAAAGTCAATAAAATTTTACCTCGCAATCTCATTTATAACCTATACTATTATTAGTAAGTTTTTAAATGCTCAAGAGTTTCATCTAATCCATATTACTTTAGTTTCAATGAGTTTGTTAATCAATGTGCAAGTCAACTCAATATATTAAAAGAGTAGAAACACCATGCTTCAAAGACCCAAAGAATGTAAATAGTAAAATTGACTATAACTTGGATATGAAAAGACTGGATCTGCATGGAGTGATATTATATGTATAGTTTCAAACTTCAGTTTTTACATATGTTAGTATTGTAATCCTCCACAAAAGTAATAATCTGATTCTTAACTGAGAGACTATGATTCTGCATTCTTGAAAGTCATATTAGTTCAACCCGAAGCAAAAAGGCTTCAAATGTAGATCCAGAAAGACAGTGCTAAGAAAGACCAGCCTAGATAAATTTAGAGAGGTTCGACTCCCTAAATATAGGATTATCCAATAGATGAAGAAGTTTTTGGTGTTGGTAAACAAAAAAAAATGCAATTCTTGTGTATAACCTTTCCATAGTAAGACTAGTGGAGGAGTAGAAAAGCAAGCAAAGGGTGCTAAGACGTACAAAGTTCTCAGCTCCTAGGAAAACATTAAGGCAACTGTGAGTATTCTTAAAGTGAGATCTTTGTCCAATAAGTAATGAGTTGTGGTAGCATTGAAGGAAGAATCAAAGGATCAAAGAATCAAATCCAACGGCAGTCTCGGAGAAAGAAAAGGATTACTCACTGTCAATGAAGCAGTTCATTTTCTCAAGTAATGGCAACAAGAAGCAAC
Source organism: Phalanger gymnotis (assembly GCA_028646595.1). Lineage (NCBI taxonomy): Eukaryota > Metazoa > Chordata > Mammalia > Diprotodontia > Phalangeridae > Phalanger > Phalanger gymnotis. The sequence goes on from CM053622.1 coordinate 374,864,481, forward strand.
ATTTCATAAGGCATTTGGTCCTTTTACCTTTCAGTGCCCATTATGAGTATAAGCATGTGTAATGGCAAGCAGGGTGGCACTTTTTGCTGTTTTTTGTTTTGGAATGCTTCTCAGCACTAAAGCAATCAAGGACCTGTGATTGAGTCTTGCTTTTGTTTTAATCAAGAGTCTTTGACGACCTGCTTAAGTCACAAGAAGGCTTAGGTCACATGGGTTTGAGTCACATGATTATGACACCCTCTGACCCTAAAGAAGTATATATATTCTCTAAGGTTAGCATTTTGCTTCTGGAGCTCACTCACTGGAGGAGTGCTGGTGTGATTTGGCTAGACAAGACTCTGAGTAGCTGTTAAGGATATCGCCCAGCTTTGAAAGCCCAGATGTTGGTGCTTCTCCCTCTGTCAACTACATATGCATTGCTACGGTCAGACAGAAGCCTGTCTGTTGATGTGTGTTATGTGCTCTGTTTATATCACTTCTGCTTGTAATTTCTGTTTGTGTTTTCTCTGAAGTTCAGGGTGCTGACTTTTTCCCCTGAACTAAGTGAATTGATTAAAGTGAGATTGTAAAGCCCTTTCCCTAGTAGCCCTCCTGTGTGCTGGTGTTATTGGCCTTACACAGCCACAGTAGCTGCAAGTAACATTGTTGTTATGACATGGCAAGATGCAGTGGAGAATAAACATTTACTGTTTGCTATGTTTCAGGCACTGTGCCAAACAAACACTTTACAAGTGGTATCACATTTGGTCCTCATGGCAACCCTGGGAGGTAAGTGCTGTTATGATCCCTATTTTACAGTAGCGAAAACTGGGGCAGACAGAAGTTAAATGATTTGCCAAGAGTCATCCAGATAGTAAGTGTCAGAGTCCAGATATGAACTCAGGTCTTCCTGAATCTAAATTAAACATTCTATCCACTGAACCATAGCTGCCTAGGATTGTGAGATACTAGAACGGACCTCAGAAGCCATCTAGTCCAGTCCCTTCATTTTACGTATAAGGAAACTGAAGTTGAAAGGTTAATTGCCCAAGGTCACACAGGTAAGGTAATTCAAACCAGGTCCTCAGCCTCCAAACCTGGTTTCTTTTCCCACAGCCCACAATTTTGGAGTATGTGTCAACATCTGTTTTAAAAGGTGAAGCACGAAATTTTATGAAGTACTTGAAAAGTTCCTCCAAATCAAATCTATGTACATTGACACTAGGTGACTTTAACGCCAAGATAAGCAGATAGAAAGAAAGCAGCTCAGGAAAGAAAACAGGATGGGAATTGCACAGCCTTCCCTCACTCAAATCAAAGTCAACTGCAAGTCATGCCCTCATTTCCCTGATGTTATGGTCCTCTAGCCTGTAAGTACTCTCTCCCTCTCTCTCTCCTTCTCCCTATCCCTTTCTTTCTCTTTCTCCCTCCTCTGCCGAAAGAAAGGTACTTTTTGATGGCTGAAGGCTGCCTCCTTAACTCCAGGTTTACTGGCTAGATTTCTTTCTCAAAAACCAAGACTTAAACCCAGTTCGCTCGGGAACTCATAGATTGAACAATAGGTCCTGGCCCTTCTAGCACAGAGTGAATTTAAGTACTAAATAGCAACTGTTTCTCTTTTGGCCAGGAACCCTAAGGTCTTTACCTCCCAATTTGATTGCTGTTTTGGGTTTTTTTTTTTTTTGCTTTTTTATTGCGTTTTGATTAACGGGGCCATCCCTTGATTAATTTCTTAAAGAGGCCTCTTCATTGAATGGGCTTTACCTCACTCATAGTGAGAACCTAAAAAGACCTTAGCCTGAAAGGGCCTGGGTCTCCCATTGCATCCCGGACCATCTCCATTTGTCCTGGTGAATATCAGGCCATTAGACCCTCTCTGGAGGAGAAAGTGAGGCTGGTGACCTTGCATAGCCTTCCCTCACTCAAATAAAAATCAACTTCAAGTCTGGTCATCATTTTCCCAATGTTATGGTCCTCTTCAAGAACGAAGGACAAACACAACAACAAATTCCTTCCTACCTGTAGGTACATGGAAAAACCACTTAAACTTCTTTGGGTCTCAGTTTTCTCATCTGTGAATGGAAGAGTTGCTGGACTAGATGGTCTTATGCTCCTGTAATTCTCAAAGACAAAAATTATACTAACAATGTGGTATGAGAATCCAACATTGTAGATAAATCAGAAATCCCACATTTGTACATGATGAAAGAGGGTTTTTTTTTTTCCCAAAAAGTCGAGAGACACTGGACAAAGCACCAACCAATGTGGAAAAAAAAATTAATAGTCTATATATCCAACTCTTTGTGAAACAGCCAATTTCAGCTGAATAGATAGGAAATGACTAGTTCTCAATATGAGAATCAATTCAGAATCAGATATGTATGTGTAGTCAGTTCATCATTGACTGGTTAAAGTAAAGGTCAAACTGACACCAAGTGAGAGTAAAGAAAGGCCAAAATTTCATAAAATGACACCAGTTTAAATCAAACCCATTTATATAAATAGCTCAAATGGAAAATGGACAAAAGTGAAGAAATCAATGCTATTACTACTTATTAAAGAAATTAGAGCAATAAAAAGCAATCCCTATATCAAAGGCACAGGTGAAAGAACCCAGATATCACCTCTGTCAGCAAACATTTGACCTCCATGGCAAAATGAAAGACTTAACAGCTAAAGGCAATACTAGTCCAGAATTCGAGCTCATCTGCAAATATTACAGAGCAGGATGACTAAGAATTATCACCAGCACCATTTCACAAAACAAAAAAAAGAAGATGAATTGAAAACTTGCCTAAAAAGCATGATCTGATACCTAAGTTGTATCACTGCAAGGGCATTCATAGATGAAACTAGAAAGAAGACAACAAATAAACATGAAATGGGACATAGATGCCAACACTTCTGTTGCAAAGTCATTGAGTGATTAACATCTGTGTTCAAATCCTAACCTGTGGCACTTGCTGTGTGTTTACATACCATCCCTAGTTTTCTCATCTGTAAAATGGCACTAAAAATATCTTGTAGAGCCTACTTCGCAAGACCACTGTGAAAGTTAAATAAGTAATGTAGATAACTCCCTTTAAAAACCTTAGGGTGCTATGTTATAAAGATTATTATCAAACAAGATAAAAGAACCATATTTGATTCTATCACTTGCTTCAAGTGACACAATGTTAAAAACAGACAGGTATCAATTTTCAAGGTATCAAAAAAGGAAATTTTAAAAGAATGGAAAATACGACAAGATGGAATTAACAACCAAAAGGGGATACTGAAGACATCAGCAATGTGTAACCTATATACCTACTTTCTCATCTCTAAGAAATCTTGATGAGAATGATCTTTGTATAGAGTGGTCCATAGCATCACATATGGTAGCCTTGGAAGTCATCTGGTCCTACTCCCAGAAAGTAAGCAATTAGATCAGGGTCACTTTGGTGGGATGAGCTGGGAAGCAAACCCAGGATCTCTGACAACATATGAAATGTTCTTTCCACTGAACAATACTGCCTCCTGATATATTAGATAAACAAATAAGAAAAGGAACAAGAAAGCTTTCAGAGATGCTTTCCACAGCAGAATACTTCTCTACAGTTGCACGAGACAAGCGCAACAAATATAAATCACATTGTTTGTAGTTTGTGAAATACCAAACAATACTAGACCCTGAAGGATAAAATGAAGACTTTTAAGATTTTCCTCAAACAAGGTGTCTCTCATGCATAGGCTAAAAATCATGCAAAAACAGGAGTCTTGTATGTGATTAACTCGCATATATTAAAACACCATCTCTTGACTCAATAAATTTCCACAGGTTGTCCACCATACTTAGAATTTCCTTCTTTTTCTTTATGTTTGAATTCCAAAAGTCTCATCTAAAATACCCCTTCCTCATCAATGCTTTCCTGGTCTGTTCATGCTAGTATATTATCCTGTACATATCTTATTTTTATGTAGTTGTTTGCTTGTTCTTTCCCCCATTAGATAGACTGTGAGAAGAAAGACTTTTTAAAAATTGTATTTTGTACTTAGCACAATGACTGGCACAAGAAAAGTGATTAATAAGTTATCCTTTCCATATGGTTGGGGTGAAGGGCTTGGTGCCCCTGTGATCTGAAAAATCCATGTAAAAAATTTTGGTCCTTCATACCAAAGAAAAAGTCTGAGTTTTTTCCTTTTACTTTTATGGGGTGTTGATATTACACAACACTGTATATATATTTTATGCATTTCTGAGTTTCTAAACTTTTTCTGTGTCATCTGCTGGTCATCATGTGTTGTTTGCAGCTTCCACAAAACTCCCATTTAATTTCTTATGCTGACCTGCTAAATATTGAAACCATGATGGGGAAAGTCATGATAGTGAAAGAATAACTAAATGTTTGTTGACTTCATTTGGCTTGACATACTGGCAATCTCAAACTCAACACGTCCAAAGCAGAACAAATCTACCCCTCTTCCAAACTTCCTTATTACTGCCAAGGGCAAGTCACCCAAGTTCACAGCATCAATATCCTTCTCTAAGTTCTCATCCTCACTCACCTCACATATCCAATCAGTTGCCAAATCTTATCATTTCTATCTCTGTAACATTTTTTGCACTTATTTCTTCTCCACTAATACAGTCATGACCCTAATTCAGGCCTGCAACACTTCTCGATTAGACTATTGAAATATCCTATTTGGCCCAAATCTTTCTATACCCCAATTCACCGTCAAGTCCAGGGATCAGAAAACAGTACTGGGTTTTTGTATACTGGCAGCTAAGAAGAGTTTTCACATTTTAAAATAAAATTTTATTGTCCTGTTTGTATTTTAAAAGGTAAAAACCATTCTTAACTCATGGGTGGTACAAAAACAGGCAATCAGCTGGATTTGACCCTTGGACCACAGGACCCTTGGTCTAGACAGCTGCCAAAATGGTTTTCCTAAAGTGCAGGTATGATCATATGACTCCTATCTAACAAAGTTGAGTGGGTCCCCATTACCTCTAGGCTCAAATAAAGAGATGGAGTATTTAAAGCTTTTCATTATCTGGCTCCTTCCTACTTTTTTCTCTCTTTCTAAACATTATTCATCTCCACAAATTCTACTGGGCATCCATACTGGCCACAACACTCCATGTTCCCCTTCAGTGGCTTTGCAATGGCTGTCTTCGATGACGCGAAAGCTCTTTCTACCTATCTCCACTGTATGAAAATGTATTTCCTTCGAGACTTTGCACAAGTACCACCTTTCACGGAAGCATTTCCTGATGCTCTTAGCTGCTTTGTATATATTTTGTTCATGCTCACATATGTACATGTCTCCTTCATTAGGTTGTAAACAGGAACTGTTTCACTTTTGTCTTTTTATCTCCAGAACTTGGAGGAGGGCCTGGAGTTGAGTAAGTGCTCAATAAATGCTTGTTGACTGATAAGCCCAGGAATATCAACTACTGTGTGAAGGCTTTCATGTATAAAAGAACTACTGGGAAATCCAGAAAGCATTTGACCAAAAATCACACTTACATTAGCCTCCCATACCATATATGAAAACCTCCTAATGGAAATGAATATAAAAGATCACACCATCAAAAAGTTAGATTAAAAGTAGGAGGTACCTTTCATAACTCTGCATAAGGGAAAATTCTTAAACAAGGTATTTGATCATTCAGAAAGTTTTTACAAAAAATCAAAGCAGAAAAAAGGGAAATAGTTGAATGGAAAAAATCCATAGTGTCAGATATCACTTATAAACTTCATATTCAAAATATATAGAGAATTGACACGGATTACATAAGCCCAAATACTCATTCCACAACAAGTTGGTGTGGTCAAAAGATAGGAATTGTTTTCAAAAGAACTGCTAGATATCAATTACCATAAATAAAACACCTACTTAAAATGATAAATAATAAAATAAAATTTAACTAACATCGTGGTCTCATTCCTGACTCCATGCTTCATGAGTTTTGTTGAGAAGAACATATTTTTCTTTTATGTATGGGATTTACTGACTGTTGCGGGGGATTAGCAGAGGAAGAGACAGGTAGGGGTGGGACTTGGACATGAGAGTAGCCTGTGAGCATAGAACACACAACTGGTACCCATATATAGAGCTACTCATGATAGCTCTATAGCTGGTTCCCACATAGCTTGATTTCTCCATATTTGGCTTCTTGGTTCCACTTCTCTCACGAAAATTTTTTATATCTGTCTTGTTGGAAAACCCTAGATTCATTTTATCTACTTTTATTCCACAGGAAAGTAGGGACAGCTAGGTCGCTCGGTGGATAGCGTGCTGCGCCTAGAGTCAGGAAGACTTATCTTCCTGAGTTTAAATCTGGCCTCAGACGCTTACTAACTATGTGATCCTGGACATGTCACTTAACCTTGTTTGCCTTAGTTTCCTCATATGTAATATGAGTTGGAGAAGAAAATGGCAAACTGATACAGTATGTCTGCCAAGAAAACCTCAAGTGCAGTCCTGAAGAGTCAGACACAACTGAAAATGACTGAACACATTCCACACAGATCTTCTTAGGAATACATGGCTGCAAGTAATGTTCTACCTCAGCAGAACTAATCATTTTAGATTTTCCATCGACATCTTATATATTCCCCAAAAATATAATAATCATAATTCACCCTCTCCCCACTGGAAAGTACCCAATGAAGGGTGTAGAAATTGTCCAGCAACTATATATCAGGCAAAATGAAGAATACCAGTCTCAAATCATCAGGTAATTGAAATATGCTTCCCCACCTAAAATTTCTGGCTAAGCCTACAGATTGTCTGGGTAACTTGATTAAAAATATCGTAAAATCTATCTTCACAAATTCTTGAATGATCAGGATAAAAGCTGGATTTAAGATTTACTGCTTAATAGAAAACTGCTTCATAATGGCTCAACCAACTGTTGGTATAAGTGAGGTCCTCTGCTAGGTGACTTTGAGAAGTTTGTAGTAGACATCAGAAAGATTTTTTTAATAAGACACTATAATCACCATAATGTCTCCTTTTTTCAGAGGGTGTGCTGGAGCCATCTTGTATCAGCTCTTAAGAGCTGATTGTTAAATTTTCAGTTTAAGCATCTAAGTCTTAGAAACTGGCAAATGCTACAAATCAGGCTTTGACTTATTGTTTTGTAGACTGTCAGCTTTAAGAGGAGAAAATGTTAATAAGATAGATTAAGCTTAAAAGTGTGCCATGAATGCATTTTTTTCCAGAAAGCCAACTGTTAAATATGGCTTTTTTTATAAAAACATGTAATAAATTTAACAAAGTAGTTGCAGCATTGTTTTGTTTTTCATGTTTTCTAGTCTTCTGTTCTCTTCTGTGTATAAAAATATTTCATTCATGTTCTTTTCTTGCTGTTTTTGGTATCACTATCACTATTCCTCTCCCTACCTTACCATAATGTCCCCATTCTCAAGTAAAAACAATCCTTTGTAACAAATAAGTATGGCCAAACAAAATAAATCAATTTATTGGCAATCTCTGAAAATGTGTATTTCATTCTCCATTATCTCTCTGCCAAGAGGTAGGAAGCATGACTTATGCTTAGTCTTCTGGAATCCTGATTACTCACTGCACTGAACAAAGTTCTTAAGTTCAGAGTTATTTCTCTTTACAATAATGTTTGTAGTCATAATTTTTTCTCCATCTTTTGCTAACTTCACTCAGTTTCAGTTCATATACGTCATAATAAACTTGTGCAATACTATTTCATTACATTCATATATCATAAATTTGTTTACTTATTCCTCAGTGGGTGGGCACTCGTCTCCAGTTCTTTGCTACAGCAGCTAGTGGATAGAGTGTCTAGCTTGGAGTCAGGAAGACTCATTTTCCTGACTTCGAATCTAGCCTCAGACACTTACTGGCTTGGTGATCCTGGGCAAGTCACTTAACTCTGCATGCCTCAGTTTCCTCACCTGTAAAATGAGTTGGAGAAGGAAATGACAAACTACTCCAGTATCTTTGCCACGAAAAACCCAAATGGGGTCATGAAGAGTTGGACACAACTGAAAAACACCTGAACAATTCTTCACTACAACAAAAAGTGTTGATATAAATATTTTGGTATATTTGGATACTTATTCTTTCTTTGACCTATTTGGGGCATATGACTAGTAGTGGCATCATGGAGTGAAAGGATGTGCACAGCATAGTGACATTTTAGATGTAGTTCCAAATTGCTTTCCAGAATGGTTGGATTAATTCACAACTCTACTAAGAGTGCATTAATGTGCTTTATCCCCTCACAAGTCCTTAACAAATGTCATTTTCCTTTTTTTAATTCCCAAATATTTGCCAAGCTGATGAATGAGAGATAGAGCCTAAGAATTCTTCTGATTTGTATTTTTCTTTTTAATAGTAATTTGGAAAAAAAATAATATGGCTGTTAATGCCCTGCCTTTTTTCTTTAGAGAGCTATCTGCCTACATCTTTGATGATTTGTTGGAAAACTGCCCTTTCTCTTATTTGTATCGATTCCACATTTTATCTCCTGTGATCATCCATTATTCTTTGTTTTGTCAAGAATTCTGCACATCTATCCACTGCTGTGTGTCCATTTTGAAGGCTACTGTTGTTAACTTGGAGAGAAATCTGAGGCAACAGAGGAGAAGAAAAGAAATGGGCAGCTTTTAGAAACTTGGTATACAGCACCGTATTTACTCATCTGGGCCAAAACACTCACATACATCAAGACTGGTTTGACAAAAATGATGGGAAAATTCTGAAGCAGCTCAAGGAAAAATGAGAACTCCACAGGGCTTACTTATCAGCAGAATAGTTCATCCATCTCTAAGAAGGCAGTGTTTAACTCCATCAAAGGTAAAGGGCAAGTGAAGCTTAGAGAGATGCAGGATTCTTGGCTCAGTAAGGAGGAAGATGAAATAGAGTTTTACACTAATAGTAATAATCCAAAGGGCTTTTATGATGCTCTGAAGGCTATTTATGGGTCAAAGACCTATGGTGCAGCTCACCTACTCAGCAATGATGGAGCTACATTGATAAAGATATGATCCTGAAGAGATGGGCTAAAAACTATCATAGCATTTTCAACAGACCTTCATCAACCAATGTGTAAGCTATTGATTGTGTATCTCAAGTTGAAGTCAATCCCTCTGTAGTTGAACTTCCTACTGAAGAAGTTTTGAATGTCATTTTGGCTCCTTTCATTGTGGCAAAGCACCTGGTGCTGATTCTATTCCAACAGAGATGTATAAGACTGGGGGTCCACTGCTCATACAAAGGCTGACCTCCTCCAGGTTATATGGGAAGACGAGGTTGACCCCCAGGAGTTTAAGGATGCTGCCATTGTCCGTGTCTTTAAAGGAAAAGGAAATAGGTTTTCCTGTGGTAATCTTGGGGGGGGCAGGGTCCTCTTTCTTAGTCATTCCAGAAAGACTCTTGCCAGAGTCTTCCTTAATACTTCAACTATTTAATATTTTTTTACTTCTTTGGTTTGTGTTTCTTGGTAAGAAGGCTCCCAAATATTTAATATTTTCTGTAGTTATTTAGAAAAATTTTTCTGTCTTTTTGTAGTAAGTTTTGTTTGTGATATATAGAAAGCGGATGGTTTTTGTGGGTTTCTTTTATATCCTGCTCCTCTGCTGAAGTTACCATTTTGATTTTTACTTGAATATTTAGAGTTCTGTAAGTAAATCATCTATTAAAGTGATTTTCCTCCTTGGACAATATTTATTCCTTGTTTTTCTTGTAATACTACTTTGGTTACATTTCTAGGATTATATAAAAAAATAGTCATGACAATGGACATTCTTGCTTTCCTGATGTTCTCAGTGGAAAGGCTGGTTCTAGTTTCAGATAGCTTCTACTTACATAGTGAGGACTGATCCATTTATTCCCATTTTCTAGTGTTTTTATGTAAAGGAGTACTGTATTTTGTCAAAAGCCTTTTCTGAATTAACTGATATGATCATGTGATTTTTACTGTTTCTTTCTTTAATATGATCTATTATATAGTTTCTCTAATATTGAACTAACCTTCCATTCTTGTTATAAAATCCAACTTGGTCATAGCATATCTTTACAACATGTTGCTGCAGCCTCTTTGATAATTTTTATTTTAATATTTCTTGCATCAGGGTAAAAGGACTAAGCACTTAGACAGTACTTATCTTGTGCCAGGAACTTTGCAAATATCCTCTCATGTTATTCTCACAGCAATGCTGTGAGGTAGGTACTATTATAATCCCATTTTACAGTTGAGGCCACTCAGGCAAACAGAGGGTAAGTGACTTGCCCAGGGTCACACAACTAGTAAGTGCCTAGAGTTGAATTAGGTAAGTTAGAGTTGAACTCTGGTATTCTGACTCTAGGCCCACTACTTTATCCACTGTGCTACCTAGTTGCATCAATATCCATTAGAGATATTGGTTTATAATTTTTGTTCTCTCCCTTGGCTATTCTTAATTTATGTATCAGGAGAGTAACAGTTTTGTAAAATAATTAGCATGATATATTCTCACCTAATTTTTGCAACTAATTTATGTAATATTGGATTTAATTATTATTTTAATGTTTTCTAGAATTTATTTGTAAACCTATATAGTTTTAGGGAGATTTTTTTGTAGGGGAGAGAGATTCCTTTATGGCATCTTCAGTTTCTTTTTCTGACACTGGGTTATTTAGATTATTTATTATTTGTTCCATTAATCTGGGTAATATACATTTTTGTTAATATTTATCTATTTTGTTTAAGTTATCAGTTTTGTTAGGATAAAATTGAACTAGTTTATATAATTTTCATTTCCTCTTAATTTATTATCAACAAGTCAAAATAACAAGAATTTATTAAACTTACTATTGCCAAATACTCTGCTATGCATTAGAGATAAAAATATAAGCAAAAAGAAAGCTAGGCCCTGCTCTCAAGGAGTTTACAATCTAATGGGGAAAGACAACACCTTAAAGAGAGCTGAAAATGGGGGATGGTAGTATCTGCCATAGGGGCGTGGTGTCAATGTCCAGAGCATGAAGGACAGCTGCTCTAAGCCCTTGCTCAAAACAGAAATTCCAGGAGGAACTTACCAATAGGAGAAGGGTGGTGTAAGGCAGAAGGAAAAAAAGCAGCTGAAGTGGAGCTGGTCTGGGCATCTCCTGAAGTCCCAGGAGAAATCACCAGTGGGAGAAAAGAGCCATAGAGGTGGATCCTTTTTTCTCTTTTATTTCTCTCCTTTCCTGCCCCTCCCTTCCTCTTTCATTTTCCATCCTTTTTTCAATTCTTTCTTTATCAGATTAGCTAATGCATATGTCATAAATTTTTTCCCAAAAAAGATTCCTACTGTAATAAATTCAACTTTTTGATTGTTTTCAGTTTTATTAATTTCTTCTTTGATTTTTTGAATTTCTACTTTGTGTTAAATTGGAATTTTCTGACTTTTATTGATGAAAGTGCTTAGAAAAAGTAAGTACTGCTTCCACTGTATCTCAAAAGTTTCTGTATATAATTTCATTGTTGTAATTTTCTTTGATATACCTGCCTATTGTTTCTATAATTTCTTCATTGACTCATCAATTCATTGGGATTAAAGATGATGTAATGGATAGTGTTGTATTTAGTTGGGAAGACCTAGATTCAAATCCCACCTCAGAATCTCACTAGCTATGTGACCCTGAGCAAGTTGTTTCTCAGTTCCTCAGGTACAAAATGAGAGCTCTAAGGTCCATTACAGTATTAAATTCTATGATCCTATGAGACCTGTAGCACCTATTATACCTAACTTTTGGATAATATTGTTTTAAACTATGCTGATGCATGTTAATTTTGCATATAAATGAAAAGATACTGAAAGCAGAAAATATATATCAAATGAACCTTGAATATTTTTGATAGTTTTCAACATAGTTGTCTGATTTTCACAATCTCCTAGATACTGAGGCCATGAGATATTTAGCTGGAAAAAGACTGTAGAAATAATATTTTCGACAAGGTAAGCTAAATTCAGATCACTTTCAGTAGTCTGTAAAACTATTATTCAAAAACTAATCAGGACTATAGGCCTCATGTTTTAGACCTTTACAGATATGTTTTTGCCAATGGTTCAATCTAACATTTCGAGGATGAATATGATAATTATTCTTGAATCTACTTTTTCTGGCTTATTGCTTTGAAAAATAATGTTGATTGCCCATTTCTGATATTTTATTTTAGTTTCTTACATCTTTTAAATGAAAACATTATCCCATTTTACCTATTTGATGGTTTCATTCTTTATCTATCAGTTTCCAGTCATAATTAACAATTTACAATGGTACTGGAAAGAAATTCTATGGTTTGAAATTAGGCAATTTATTCTATTCTTCCTGCTAATTTCAGGTATGCTACTCATTCAAAATTAGGGCTGAATTCAATTGTGCAATAGAACATTTACTGAGCATCTACTCAATGTGGCCTTAGGTTAAATTAATTTAAAAAAATACATTGTCCAGAGATAAGTTATCTTTCCATATTTGCTAAGTTTCACTTCTGGAGCCAAATATTAGCGAGTATAATGGCAAGCTGGAGCATGTTGAGCAGTAAGACCAGAATAATGATGAAAGGAAGAGGATAATGATTTGCATTTACACAGTGTTTTAACATTTGCACTTATCTTGTGATGACTCTGGGAGCTAGATAGTACAAGCTATATAATTCTAGTTTTACAGATAAAGAAACTGATAATCCACCATAGAACTATATGTCTAGGACCAACCAGAATGAACCAAATTCTTCTTCAATATGACACTTTAAACATTTACAAATAATACTCCCATTCCCACCAAAATGATGAGTTTAAACTAGCTGATTGTGAAAGTCTCATTAGGGCAGCTAGATGCATGGTGGGTAGGATGGGTCTGGAATCAGGATAACTCATCTTTCTGAATTCACATCTGGTCTCAGGCACTTCCTAGCTGTGTGCCCCTGGGCCAGTTACTTAACTCTGTTTATCTCAAGTTTCCTCATCTGTAAAAGGAGCTGGAGATGAAAATGTCAAATCACTTCAGTATCTGCCAAGAAAACTCCAAATGGAGTCACAAAGAGTCAGATACAACTGAAATGACTGAACAACAAAAGTCTCATTAATTTTTAGCATACTATAATTCTACAATCTTTTCACATCTCATTCTCTAGTGGAATATTTTTACCATGAACAGCTTATTTTCTAAGTACATCTTCTAAATTAAATTTGTGAGGAACTGTATACAATATTATAAAGATGTAAAAAATGTGCTCACTAACAAAAATTGGCACAATATAAGTACATAATAACATGAATTATTCCTCTTCTTTATAATAATGTTATTAAAACCATTAGGAAAGAAAACCCTTAATTAAGCACTTGTCTTGATGGATTTATTTAATTTACTAGTAGCAAATCCATAATAATCAGATTTTATTCTTCTATTAAACCTTCCATCTGTGATGTCAAAGTGTTTTGTAAAACTTTATTCATTAATCCCAATAGTATCCCTAAAGGAAAGAAGTAGACATTATTTTGTCAATGTTGTAGACATGAACCTTTGATTGAAAAATGTAAAAAAAGAATTTTTCTCAAAGTGACAAAAGCAAAACAGAGGTACAAAAGATTTTAGAAGCCTGAATACTGGGGTACATAAGCAATTTAATTCTGTATTCTTCCTTAATGTTGGAGGTGATATAAAATAAAATATTTTAAAATTTTTATCGAATCTAAACAAAATGTCAAACATTTCTTAATGTTAGGTATATATAGCTTTCAAGAAAGCCAGGAGAAATAAAAGCCAGTTCAACTACTAGTAGCACCATTCAAAGACTATCACATTGTAAATATTAGATTCTGATTATTCTGACTTTAAAGAGATCCTTGTACATTCAACTAAAACAGCTACTTAAAATGCTATACTTTTGCAAGAAGAAAATTGCAAAAGCTTTAACTCTGTATTTCAGTACTTCAATGAATCTATCATTTCCTTAGTATGGGCATACATTCTATTGGTGTATAATGGAACAAACTGTTAACTCTATCATACAACTCATCAAGGGGACTATGTGCGGCATCCTTGAATTAAGCTGCAGATTCTTTTTTTCTTCTGACTTCATTTTTATTTCAATAATGTCAACATGGATATGGTGCACTTTCTCAATTAGTGTGTCAACATGTTCACTGGACAAATATCTCACATTTGGAGTACTAGCACATAAATATAAAAGTTCATAGAAAATCTAAAAACTGTGATCCTTAGCATTTTCTCCCCTTTTTCTGATTCTCCACCACTAACACAGCAAAAGTTGAGGGGCCACACAAAGCTAATGGTTATTTTGTATTTTTATTTCATCCACTGGTCATCATCAATAATGAGCCATCACAGTTAAAGGATTCACCGTCTAGTGGCCAACCCACTGTTGATATATACACCTTTCAATATATAACCAGACTTTCTGAGAAAACAACAGACATGGGTTGTCTTCTTCCTATCCTGTAAAAACCTACCCTTTTTTCTCTCTGGGCACTATGGCTCCCCTATACCCCTGTTGGTTTTTCTTTCTTTTTTTTTAAATTTTATTTCATTGGGTAGGTGGTGGGGGGCAGGGAAAGCAGGGTAATTGAGATTAAGTGATTTGCCCAAGGTCACACAGCTAGTAAGTGTGTCAAGTGTCTAAGGCCAGATTTGAACTCGGGTTCTCCTGACTCCAGGGCCAGTGCTCTACTCACTGCACCACCTAGCTGAGACTTCTGTTGGTTTTTCATTTTCACGGTTTCCTATGGTTTGTGTCTTTTTCTTTTTTCCCCCTTTTTGTCTTTTTGGCTGGGAAAAATTTCCCTGGGCTTACATTATGATAGCATAGCTTTTTTTTTTATAAAGGTTCTACAATATTAAATTCAGGTAAACAACATATGAATAAGTTAAGGCTATGCAAGCATAGAAAGAAATGGATATCTAGAGCTTTATGAAGTCAAGATTCCCTCTGAGCACCTCAAATAAATGTCTCTACATTTTAATGCTTACTAATGAATACATGTAATTCAGATTTAGTTGCTATCAAGAATGCTGGCTAAATCTTTGCAACAGGCAAAGATGGCAACTCATTACACTTAACTTGATTTGAAAATGTCAGTCCAGAGAACCAAAGAATATTAGAGATAGAAAAGACATCAGGCTGACTAGTCTAGCAACCTTATTTTATACAGGAGAAAATAGGCCCAGGCAGATAAAGTGACTCCGCAAGGCCACAGCCATCTGTCTGATATTTCAGATTTGGGGAGAACTTAATTTGATTATCTCAAATAATAGATCAAATTCAATAATTTCTGACCTCAGTGATTAACCTAAAAATCAGAAAAAATCTTTTGGGCAGAAGGAGATGAAGTTCATATTGGCTTTCACAGTAGGAGCCATTCTGGAGTCATAAAAATGTAGTCAAGCTAAACTGTCCTAATATATAGTTACCTGACTGAAAACTAAAATAGCCAGTAAGTAACTGTCTAGATAAAGAGGCAACAATAAAATCACGTTAATGAAAATAAAATAGGATTTTATCAAAAAGGATTTTTCAAAAGCCTCAAGCTTTTCCTAGAGAGTTTGTCAGCACCATCGTAACCATTTTATTCATAAGCAATCACTGATAAATTGTTCAGGCAGTCACTTTCAGTCATTCATTTGTTGGAGCAACAAAGATTTATTGAACCTAATCGTGCAAGGACCCTATTTGGCATGGGTTTGGGGAAGAGGGCATCCAATAAAGAATAAACATGATAATGATCTCTAAAACATAACCAAAAATGCTATCATTTAAGGGTTTTCATAGCAGCATTATATGTAACTGCAAAAGTACTGGAAGCAAACTAAAGGCCTAACAACAGGGGAATACTTAAATTGTGATATATTAATTTAATGGCATATTAAAAAGCAATTAAGATGGACAAGTATGAGGAATTAAAAGAAACTGAAAAAAGATACTTTATAAAATGCCAGATTTACTTTAAGCTTCTATAAGGAAAAAAATTGCAGGAGAAAGAATATGATAGAGAAGGATATGAGTTAACAAGGAGAAAAAAAAATGTGGTGGTCATTTGGAGGGATAAGGGGTTATAAAGAAGGACAGCAATTGTATTTGGTTATGAGAAATTTGCAAGAACTTCAGGAAAAAGTTGAAGGAGAACAGGAGTCCAGGGAGGACTCAGACGAAGGAAGAAAATTATGGAAAAGAACTGAACAGAAAATTACTTAGGGAGAAGTACAAGCACAGTAAAGTGGCAGGAGTACTATGGAAATGAAAAAGACACGAGAGTCTACTGGTTGGGCAGATCAGGGAAAGTTAGATGCTTTGGATGAGTCTTTTAATTCTATAAGCCTTTGAGTTCTAAACAGAAAGGCACAACACAAGGAAAATCGATGTCTATGAAACATCAACATTCAAGTGGCTGAAGGTGGCAGTGTAGCATAGCGTCGAACTTGAATTCACAAAGATCTGGGTTCAAATCTCAAGTGACACTAGCTAGCTGTATGTATGAATGTGAACAAGTCCCATCACAACTCTGGGCCTCAGTTTCCTCATCTGCAAAACCCCAGACTGTTGTGAGGTTCAGATGAAATAACATCTACTTTTGCACATTTTTCAGCTCTGTGAGCTCCTTGGATGCAGACACTGTTATTTGCTCTTTTTTGTATTCTGGGCATTTAGCATAGTGCTAGGAGTATAGCAGGTATTTAATAAATGCTTACTGACTGACACGTCAATTATCATCCTTATCATCAGTATTCTTATTGTTATTATTAGACAACTACATGGACCTAATTTACTCCTTTTTCTTGGCCTTGTCATATGATTTTCTTTTACCAAATAAGAGCTTCTTATTTTTTCTTTACCTGGATGATCTCTTCAGTAAAAAATAAAATTCACAAACTAATTTTGAACCAAGCTGATTATTAAGAGCTTTGGGCACTACATTTTTTTTTAAAAAAGAAAGATTTACATGCAATTTTTGTAGGAGTGGGGAATTATCTCTACACAGATGACTCCCAGATCTCTATATTCAGCCCCAGTCTCTCACCAGAGCTTCAGCCTCATATCACAAATTGCCTATTGGATATTTCAATCTGGACATCATGTAGACATCTCATATTCAACATGTTCAAAACTGAACTCATTATCCTTACCTCAAAAGCCTTCCTCCAAACATCCCTATTTCTATTCAGGTTACCACCATTCTTCCAGTCTCCTAGATTAATAACCCTGGCTTTAACCCTGACTTTTCACCTGCCTTCACGCCAATCAGTTGTCCAATCTGGATGTTTCGACCTTCACAATATTTCTTTTATAAGACTCCTTCTCTCTACTCACACCGCTACCACCTTATTTCAGGCTCTGAAAATCTCTCACTTAGATTATCATAACAGTTCTCCTAGGCCAAGCCTCTCCCCAGTGCAGTATATCCTACACACTGTTGTCAAAGCAATTTTCCCTAAGCACAGATCTAACCATGTAACCAACCATCTACCCCCACCCCCTACTCAATTAACTATTGTTATTGCCTCTTGGGATAAGATAAAAATTCTTCTGTTTAGCTTTCAAAGCCCTATTCAAAATCTGGCCCCATCCTATCTTTCCAACCTCATTAGATACTATTCTTTCCTCTGCAATGTCTTGAGTGAGACTGTCCTTCTTTGAATTCTTCACTCAAGATTTTCCAACTCCTGTCTTCAGGCCTTTACACTCTCCATCTACTTCTCTTTCATGAAATGGACCCCTTGCTCACTTCTGCATGATAGAATCCCTCTCTTCTTTCAAAATGTAGTTCAAGTACCATCTTCTACATGAACTCTTTCTTGAAACCTGCCAATTACTTGTAACCTCCCTCCCAAATTACCTTGTATGTAACTGTTTTTTTTATATATTTATTCATTCCACATTGATGCTATATGTATATTTTTACGTGTACATGCGTGTTGTCTTCCTGTTAGACTGTAAGTCCTTTGAGGATAAAGATTATTTCATTGTTTGTGTTTTTCTCCTCAGCACACAGTAGTTGTTTAATAAAATGCTTGGTGATTAACTGGAACAAAGCATATAACAGATTTTTCAATATGTTTATTAGTTTTGTTGCATTTCTTTTTCCTATTTTTTTAATTCTTAAAAGAATACTTATTAACATTAATCAATTCTCAAGTATTTGATTTTTTTTTAATTCTTTAGCAGATGGATCTCTGAGTGAAGAGGGGGGCAGGGATACAGGGGAAAATCCAAATGATGTAAAAATAAAAGATATCAATAAAAATTAATTTTTAAAAAGTCCTCTCAGTAATGTAATGTGTCCTTCAATAGACTCCCTAAGAAGAAAACTAGAAATAGCTGAAGAAATAATTTAAGTTCAATAGACAGATATCTCGAAATATCCTCAATCCCATGCATCTCACCATGTAAAATGAATAAGCTCAAGAGAATTTAAAATCATATAAACATGGACAAAGTTGGAAGGAAACTGAAGTAAGGTAATCTAATTCCTTCACTTTGGCAATGAGGAAACTGAAGCTAAACCAGGGTAAATTACTTGCCAAGGTCTCAGAGATGGCAAATAGCAGGGATTTAACTTAATAACAATTTAAATTTAACTCCAGATCCAGAGTTGTGTTGGTTCTTCTCCAGGCTCTGCTTCAGACTCTCTACTCTGACCCTGTTGCCTCCGCTGTTCTCCCCACCCCAAGTCCACCCCCCGGAATTTCCCTCAGCATCTGGAGCTGGTGCCAGGATGGCCTTCTCCTAGAGACTTGAGATTGTACGGAGAGAATCAGGCTGGCTAGCCTTCCTTCCTCTCCTGGCTCTGTTTGTGACTTTCTGGACATTGACGTCAACACCAACGCAAGTACCTTTCTCACTTCCCTCTACCTTTCAGCTCTTTCTGTTGATGTTGTTGTTGTCTTCCTTCATCTTGAGCAAAGGGTCTTTCTTTTAGCTTTTATCTGTATTGTCAATACTTAGCCATAGTCCCTGGGACCCAGTAAGCACTTAATGCTTCTCTCTTGCCTTCCACAGTACCATGCTGCCTCATTTAATTTGCAATGCACTACAGATCTTAAAGTGATATACAAATGTGAGCTTTTATTGGCATTATTTTATTAGTAGTAGTTCAGTGATAAGCTACAGTTGGTAGTCCAGATTGGCCACTAGGTAATCAATTTGGGGTTCCACTCATTAAGATCCTCTGCTAAGGCACAGAAAAGTTATTTGAATTAATGGAGGAAGTACCCATTTAAATGAAATTATTGATCCTCAAAGCATCTATGCTAAAATAATCTGCTTATGCAAAACTCCAGTCATGTCTTTCCTCTGCTTGAGTATCTATTCTCTATTAAATGAAGTTAAAAGTCCTTATCTTATATTTAAAGTCCTCCAAACTACCCTTCCTTTCCAGCCTCACCTTATGCTACTTCTCTTCCACATATTCTATACTCTAGCCAAATCCACTAAAGTTCCCTGAAAGTGTTTCAAACTCTATCTTCCCTGTCTCTGTACACATTTCTATTTTTGGAATGCCCTCAATGATCCCTCACCCCTGTGACCACTTATCAAATCCAGGCCTCAATCATTTGGAATACCAGGTGCAACATTTCCTGAATAGCTGTATCATAGATATATGGCTAGACAAGAGGCGGGGGGGGGGGGGGGGGACAACATGTAGGTATAGATGGAGAAAAATACAAAATAAATAAAGGTGGCTACATAAAAGGTCATTAGAAATGAAGGGCACCAGCAGTTTGCGGGATAAGGAAAGGCACTAAGAACAAAGTGGTGCTTGGATGTGTTTTGAAAGAAGTGAGAAATTGTATTAGGTAAAGGTGATAAGAAGTCCATTCTAAACACAAAGAACATCCAGGGCAAATGCATGGGGCCTGAAGATGTAATGCTATACAGGAAAAGAAGTTCAGTTTGGCTGGACGAGAGTATGCAATGGGAACACTATATAATGAGGCACAAAGACAGATTGAGACTTTAGAAACCCAAGGAAAGGAGCTTAAGTTTTATCCCAAAGGAAGTTGCTAGAGTTTAATGACTAGGGAAATGCACAGTACCTGGCACACTGTAGGCATATAATAAACACTGACTGATTGATTAATTAAATAATATAGTCATGTTTGTACCTAAGGAAAATCATTTTGGTAGCTATATAGAAGATTAATTAAGAGTCTGAATCAGGGAGAACAATTAGAAGGCCATTGTTGAAATGGTCCAAGTGAAACGTCATGAGGCCCTGTACAGCTGTGTGAGTAGAGAGGAGTCATCAATGTGAGAAATATTATGGATGTGGAAACGAATTTTGGTCCAACAGGATATACAGTTTGAAATGTCCAATAGGCAGATGGTGTTGCAAATCTGGAGCTCAGAGAGAGAGCTGGGAAAAATATATAGATCTTTGAGTCATCTATATAATAATTAAACCCAGAAGAGTTTATGAGAGGGAGGAAGAAAAGGAGGGAGACAGAGAAAGAGAGAGAAAGAGACAGAGAGAAGCAAAGACAGAGAGTACATGTGAGTATATATGAAAAAAGTATAAAAAAAATTGAAAGACCCTTGATTATAACCTGTCCTTTAAACTCTTCCTAAATCTACTGCTCACCTTGACTGTGACGCTGTTCTTCCAGTGTATCACCACTACTTTCATATTACTTTCTTCTTTAACAGTCTGGACCTTGCAGTGTACTGGCTCAACAATACTCTATCCTCTACCAGTGAATCCCTTCTCCTCTTGGTCCTCTGCCACTCAGACCTTGCCAAACAACAGCCATGAGCTTTTACCTTCAAGTTCAACTTCTGCCTTCTTTGCTTGTTCTTATTTGCTAATGCGCTAACCTAGAGAAAGTCATGTTATATGTGCTAAGTGGGTCCTCTGCTTTTACTATCTCCTGTCACTACTGCATTATTTCCAGAGCATGTTCTATACTAGACCCCAAAGATCGCTACCCAGAGAAGTGAGGTGACTCACTAAGTAGGACATTACATCACATGGTGGGTTACTTATGCATGCATTAGCAACCTATAATCATTTCTCCATCTTGAACACTACAAGTGCAGGTGTGGTCTTCCTTGAAACATCTTCAGACTGATATTCTCATTCCAGTACTGTTTTAAACCTGGTCAGATCCTCATCCTCATTACGGAGTCTGGTACTAATTTCTAGATACATTCCAATTTTATTTACTTAGAGATGGAAGTATGTACCACTGCATCAAGGAATTGGTAGAATACAGTTAATGTTCCATCAACCTTCTTTAGTATTTTAAACAATATCTGACATATCACCAAACTGTCCATACTACACGGTACATTTTGAACATCTTCATGATAGTATTCCTTGTTCAGTCATTTCAGTCACATCCAGATCTTTGTGACCTCATTTGGGGGTTTCTTGGCAAAGATACTGGAAGAGTAATTTGCCATTCCCCTTTCCAACTCATTTTAAAGATGAGGAAACTGAGGCAAATGGTGTTAAGTGACTTGTCCAGATTCACACAGCTAGTAAGTATCTAAGGCTGTATTTGAACTCAGGAAAGTGAGTCTTCCTGACTCCAGGCCTGGCACTCTAGTCAATGTGCCCCCTAGCTGTCCATAGCATTCTATAGATATCCTTAAAATTATCAGTCCTTGATGGGGTTTTCTAATCCTGCTAATGCATCGCACTACCATTTATGGTCAGGAAGACCTAGGTTTAAATCCATCCTTAAATACTTACTAGTTGTGAGACTCCGGGCGAGACACTTAACCTCTGTCTCAGTTTCTTCATCTGCAAAATGTGGATAATAATAGCATCTGTCTCCCAATGCTATTGTGAAGATAAAAGGAAATAATATTTGTAAAGTTGTAGATGAATGCTTTTCGGACAAACCTTGGGAGATAATAGAGGACGGAAGGGCAACACAACTAAATAACTGAAGAACAACACATAAATGCTTTATATATAAATATAATCTATTATTAACTTTCTCAAAATTACAAAGTCATGGTGATATTTTACTCCAATTTCAATCATATTTGTACCACAACAATTTAGCAATATAACTATAATAGAATATATGGCAGTAAACATCAAATTGGCACTTTAATACCATCATCATTGGATAAAAAACACAGAAAAAATAAGGGCTGGTCTGTTCAGAGATAGTTTCAGTGAGAAACAAACCAAACAAACAAAAAACAACTCTGAATTGTCAATTTTAGCCTCGAGGGAAAAAATAAGGGTTAAAAAAAGAAAATCTATAAAAAAAATTAAAAATGATACCAGACAAATTCCATATAAAACAGATTCTTTGGGGTTATATGGGTATCTCACTTATCTGTTATTCCCACTTCTACTTGGGGCCCAGACTTAATATACTTTGACTCAGACCCTACTCATGAGAAGGTTCTTCCTTTTAGCTCCAAGTGTTGTTAATAAAAAATCTTAACATTGTAGTCAGTGGTTCAATTAGCTTAAGAAAAGCATGGTGATTTTGAGTAGCACCATGCAACAGACAATAAAACAAACACATAGACCTCTCTTTCTTTTCAACCTCAAGAATGTCTTCGTCACCATCCCAGGCTGGAAGCCCAGGCCTCTTCCTACTCCTCATACTATCATAGGTAGTAAGAGGAGAAAGTAGGAAGCTACTCACAAAGGGTTTGGGATTCTTGCAGCAAGTTTTAGGGTATGCCAATCACTCAGTGTGTTTCCAAACATGGCAGGGTCTCACTGGTTAGTTCAGATGCGGTACCAATTGTATCCAATGGATGCTATAAGTGAGCAGCAAAGTATAGTCATCATCCTTCTAGAGTATGCTAGACAATATCTGACATTCTCCAAACTGTCCACTCTACTTTGTGGCATTTCTACACTATATTGCATCCTAAAATCTTTACCTCAGTAGTAATATAGCTCTTCCTAAGGTCTCTAGGCAGGGCATCTACGTGGTGTAGTGGATAGAGTGCTGGGCCTGAAGTCAGGAAGACTCCTCTTTGTGAGTTCAAATCTGGCCTCAGAAACTTCCTAGCAACGTGACCTTGGGCAAGTCACTTAACCCTATTTGCCTCAGTTTCCTCAACTGCAAAATGACCAAGAGAAAGAAGTGACAATTCACTCTTACTAGTATCAATGCCAAGAAAACCCCAAATGGGGTGACAAATAGTCAGACGTGACTGAAACAACTGAATGATAACAATAAAGGGTTTCTAGAGCTTTACAGGTATGTAAGACAGTTTGATTACTGCACATCCTATCTCACCTGAATGGGACAAGTCTTAGGGAGTACCATAGCAATGAAAATGCTTTTCTCTACCCTCCTGTCTTCTCAGCACTTTTTTTAGAAACTACCACTATAACGGGGTTATTACATCAAATCCATGTCCACCAGCCACCAAAAAAATCCCACCCAGAAATAAATGGCAAATGATACTAGGTCTTCGTTTCTCCCAAGCAATCCTTTCCAAATGCATTCCTTTAACACTCCTTCAATGACTACTCTAAATATTCTTCTCTTAAGTGTCCTACTATTCTTCTCTTAAACTTCTTATACAACTCCTAACCCCCACCATATTTCCTACACCCCACATCTAAAAACTGCCTCAAGTGGGGACTATCCCCAAGAGCCTTGGCAGTAGAAATGCTTCTGGCCCAGCGCTCTTAGCCATCACCCTGGGAAGCAACTCCTGCGTAGTTACAGCCTAGCTCCCTACAGGGGCTACAGCCACAGCCACTTGAAGGCCCACCAATTTCTTGCCTGGCAAAGTCCGACATCAGAAAGTGATATAATTTTTTATTGGTATAAAAGACTAATTAAAGAGGCAGCATTACCATTTGCTACTGCACTCTAAGGACCAAGGGTCTTTTTAAAAATATTTATTTTTTAGTTTTCAATATTCACTTTTATAAGATTTTTAGTTTTAAATTTTCTCCCTCTCTTTCCTCCTTTTTCCCCCGCTCCCCAAGACGGTATGCAATCTGATATAGACCATACATTTACAATCATGTTAAACATATTTCTGCATTAGTCATGTTATAAAGAAGAATTTGAAGCAAATGGAAAAACCATGAGAAAGAAAAAAAATAGGAAAAATAGTATGCTTTGATCTGCATTTAGCCTCCATAGTTCTTTCTCTGGGATAGCATTTTCCACCTTTAGTCTTTTGGAATTGTCTTAGATCATTGCACTACTGAGAAGAGCTAATCTATCAAAGTGACCAAGGGTCTTTTCCCATATGACTTGCAGCTAAAAACTTTCCATGTCTGTGGTTTCTCCCCATTAGAAAGTGAACACCTCGAGAGCTTTTCTATTTATATTTCTAGTGCCTTTGCACACAGTAAGTGCTTAGTTAATGTTTCATTTATTCATTCATTCATTCATATTCTTTTAAAAAAAAGTCCACTTAACCTTACTAATACTTCTTTTAACAGCTAGAAATTCTTTTACAGTCACTGCCTCCACTTTCTCACATTCTCCTCACTTCTCAATTCCCTGAAATTTCATTAAAGACCTCAGTCAACTGAAATAATTTTCTCCAACACTGTTCATGTCAGTCTTGTCCAACTCTCTGTGATCCCATTAGGAGTTTTCTTGGCAAAGATACTGGAGTAGTTTGCCATTTTCTTCTCTGGCTCATTTTACAGATTAGGAAACTGAGGCAAATGGGGGTTAAGTGACTTGCCCAGGGTCACACAGTTAGGAAGTATCCGAGGCTAGATTTGAACTCAGGAGGATGAATCTTTTTGACTTCAGGTCTGGCACTATCTACTGTGCCACCTAGCTGCTGTGTTTCTCCAATATTACTAATAACCTAGTTAATTAACAAATTCCAACAGTCTCTTCTCAGTCTTCTACTTTCCCTCACTACAGCTTCATAATGCTGATTGCTCTCTCTTCCTAATATTCTCTTTTCCTTGACTTCCATGATATAGCTCTCTTCTGGTTCTTCTCCTAGCTGTCTGCTTCTGCTTAGCCTCCTCTTATGGATCATTACCCATCTCTTATCTCCTAAGCATGAATGTTTCTGATAGCCATACTCTAGACCTTGTTTTCTTTCTTTGTTCCTTTCTCTTTCTTTCCTGCCTCCCTCTCTCTTACCCTTCCCCTTTTTCCCTATCCTTTCCCCCCTCTTATACACATCTCATTTCATCCCATGGGCTCTCTCTTCCATCTCTAACAATATGATGCCCAAATCTTTATATGTAACCCTAATTCCTTTCATGATCCCTATGCCCAGATCTCCAAATTCCTGCTGAATAACTTCTCTCCTCAAAGTTTCTATTCTGTAGAGGGCGCTGGCATCTTTCCAGTCATCCTAGTTTAGAATTTCAAAGATTTCCTTGGCTTTTCCCCTTTCCCTCACCTCCCATATCCAATCAGTGGACAAATCTTCCATCTCTCACAGTCATCCTCTTCTTTCCACTAATATGACTTTTACCTTAATTTGGGCTCCCATCATCTTTCACCTGAATTAATTCCAGCTTCTGGTTGGTTGGTAGCCTCATTTCTAGCCTCTTCTCTCTCTAATTCATCTTCTTCACAACTGCCAAATTAATATTTCTAAGGCAGAAAGACTATGCCATTCCTTTGCTCAAAAAAAAATATTAATAGCTTCCTACTGCCTAAGGATAAAATAAAATTCCTCAGCACGGTTTTTAAAACTCTGCAATCTGATTCCTATCTACCATTCCAGATCTACTTCATATTATTCCCAGTCACAATTTCTACACTGAAGTCAAACAGTCCCTAAGCCAGCTGTTACCTAAATTCAGTATTACCTCTTCTCCTTCTGTGACCTGCACAGGTTGTCTGACATTTCTGGAATACAGTCCCCCTCCCCTTACCTTGACTCCTTAGAATCTTAGTTCCTTCATGCATCATCTCAGGTTTCATTTGCTACAGAAAGCCTTTCCTGATTACCCATTTGTCGGGGTTCTCCCCTACCTTGTATTTTCTCATCAGTATACAGTTCTATCCATATCTCCATGAATGTAAGCTCCTGGATGGCAGGGCCTATTTTGTTTTGTCTTTGCATCCTCAGAATGTACTATATGATGGCCTGTACAGAATAAACACTTAAAGCATGTTTGCAGAGTCCAGCTGTTATATAATAACTAATATTGATTAAATGTTGATTGTTCATTGATAATCTATAAATTGTTTTGTTTTGCCTCTATTGTCATTTCAACTCAATTTAAAGACTGTGATTATCTGAATGTGAATTATCTTCCTTGGGATCTGGCTATTATTACTTCAAAATCAAGTCTGTTGAGCATGAGGACAGTTAAAAATTATGCTGATTTAATCTCTTGTCTCTAAGGCTAATAGTAGTAGTTATTTTTAATATTTTTTGATGTGCTAAGATCTGCTAATGCGTAAAGAAAAAAAACCATTAGTTTGAGAATAGAAATGTCAACAAAGATAAATTCTAAATGTTTCTAACTGATTAAGGACACTATCTAAGATACATATAACATGCTATTCATGACAAGAAGTAAAGTCTTTAGGGAGTAGAGTTGTCTCCACTGTCCAGGATGTATTCTTACATCCAGAGAAAATCCAAAGTATTGACATGTACAATAAGTTTGAGTATATAATGTCAAAATGTAATCATAACACTTAGAAAATACAGTTAATAATCTTACCATCTGGTTTATACGGGACTGTCCTGTAAATTCAAACCTTAAATAAAAAAAGATTCCCCTCTATAATATGGACCAAAATATCTAAACTTTTTATCTTTGCCAACTCCCAGATGAGTATTACATACATAGGGTACATAAGTGGTACTTAGAAAATTAAGACTAAAATAAGTTTTTATCCAAACTTAAAACTTTTGTGTATGAGTTGTTGAAGAAAATACATAGGCCTGCAATGCTGTTGTTCTAAATGCTATTTATTGATATGCCATGTTGCATGAAATAACTCACATGATGAGTATTATATTTAAGGAGCAGTAGCAGCAGAATTTATTTGAAAAATCTGAATAACTCCTTCAAAATTGAGACAACTTATTTTAATGCAACTGGTAGACAAATATGTACTAGCCAAACTGATGGTAGCTTTAGTCTTTTATTACTTTGAACCTATCTATGAGAAGATTTCAAATGAGAAACAAAGGTAAAATTTTACGTATGGTCTATAATGGCAAATTTAACTTCTGGGGAAAGCAAAAAAGCCAGGATGAACAGCAGCAGCCCCTGGTGGTCTAAATAAAAAAACACTAAAGTAGAGCATCTCTAATCATGGGGGTGGAAATATGTTTTTTTAAAAGAATATATGTACATATTTAGCCATTTGACTCAGTTCTCCACCCAACACATTAAAAAACAGATGCTTTAAAAATGATCTGTTGGCAATATGCTTGTTAAAATTTTATCAGTTGGAATATTAAAATTCATTATGAATTAATTAACACATTATATAAAAATAAATTTTTTCATCATTTCATAAAGTAATATAAACCAGTAGTGACTAACATTGGGAATTTTGTGTGTCTTTATTTGTGTTGCTGAAAAAGAAACTAAATTTATAAGATTACTATGAAATTGATGACATTTTCTGTCTTCACTCTTGAATTCAGTTGGCAGATGTTTTCAAGAACAAAAAATTCTGTCTTATTACAAAACATATTAAGCAGGTTTTCCTGCCAGGCATGTCTGACATGATGTTTATTGCCTAGACCAAATCAATCCCCTTAATAAGCTATAATATATGCCAGCAAATACATTATTTCATAGTTAAGTAAAGTTACAGCATAAAATAATCAGTACTTTGATCTCTCCGCCTTTGTTCTTCATGTATCAGAATGTAGTACACAATCTGTTACTCGTACCTATTGATATTCATTTGGTAAATAAAACAAAGTTATACTTTTGTAACCTTAATGTTTCAAATCCTTATTGCACTTTTACTTGTAATTTGTTGTACTAAATACTTGAAATCATTTGTTAAAAAATAAAAAGATCTGGCTATTTTCCAGATACCTAAGGAAAAAAAATATTTCTTTAAACAGAAAATAGCGCATATTTTAGTATACTTAGAAAATAAAATGGTCTAAGACAGGAGAAAAACTATCTTTAACATGGAATCATGGAGTTACAGCTACAAAGAATATTAAGAAGTTGTCTATTCCAATCTCATTATTTTACAGACGGGGGAACTGAGGCTCAGTGTAGAAACCACTTGCCTAATGCTGCACAGGTAAGTAAGTGGCAGGGCTGGCATCTGAACCTGGCTCCTTGGAGCATACACCACAAGATCCAGGCGTCATTATTGAGTCAACACTATGGTTGTCTCCTGAGTGTCTGACCTTAAGCACAGACTACCATTGTTCATATGGGACTTTTGTACCCTGCCCCTCCCCTACCGAATTCTCTACCTAGCCCAAATGTATATTTTATCTTTTTTTATCCTCAAATATTATTAAATGTTAGATAGAAGAAATAAATGGATACCAATGGTATAGCTAGTAAATATTAGTGTACTACCTATATAGTTTTCCCTAGTATTAGTACATAGTATTTTTAGTATAGATATTTTTAAAAGATATATTTCTTTTTAAGCATTGAGCCATGAGTGAACAATCTGTGAAAAATCCAGATGAATGCTTAAAAATCCAGAAAAATCCAGCTCCTACACAGATAAGCAATTGTATATTAAGAAATATGCAAATTCTGAATGAATATGAACAATTAATTTTTAAAAATACTTATTGAGTACCTACTGCATGAAAGACTCTGTCAGTGAAATAAAATTGTATTAGAAATACTCCCCTGCTTTTAAGCATCCTACAAATGGGCTAACTTTGAAAGCCCAATACAACCGTGAGGAAAATAAGGCCATGGGACAAGACATAGACACATGAAAGGTTAAATAAGGACAAGAGACAATGATACCAGAGATGCCACAAGGCAGCTGATGATAAACCACCCCGATAAATAGTATGGACAATATGTTCTATGAGTTCAAAGAAAGGGAAGATCTCTATGAGTTTCATGAGTCAGAGAAGACTACAAAGACAAGGTGGGGCCAAGGTTGGTCCTTAAAGTATAGGAAGGATTTCTAAAAATGGCGAGGAAAAAGGGACACTTGCTTGTGCAGGAGTATGAGTGAGGGAAAGTACAAGAAGTATTTTTGAGACAAGCCAGTTTGACTGCAGCAGAACATTCATATATGGGAGCTATAATAGAAAAAAGCTGTGATAGGTTTTCAATTCAGAAATTAGTGTTGTGGTGACAAAAATTTTACAAAGATCATTAAAGAATAAAAGTTGCTCCTTTAACTTTATTCATTCATCTGAACAATGGACATGTTAAATAAAGTGTGAAAAGTATCTTGAGAGAGATACTAAAATAAGAAGTAATTATTATTTTTCTTTAAATGTTAGAAGAGTCGGCATTTTAAAAATCAAAATTAAATCACAGACACTGGATTGACTCGAGTCCATTCAATTAATCTCCCCATGCTGAAGTTCCCCTGCTAATAAATGACTTCAGAACTCCTTTATGGAGCTGATACCTGGGTATAAAACTAACACCTGAGACTTTCATGAGATACCATCTTTATATTTCAAGGAAAAGATCTGCCTCATGGTATGCTCGGATCTGTGAGGAAATAGCTTAAAACTGCACTAAGACTTTTAGAACACACAATGTGTGTGTGTGTGTGTGTGTGTGTGTGTGTGTGTGTAGGTACATATGCATATATATGCTATATACATATATATACAAATACATACATATATATGTATGTATATCCTCAAGGTTTTTACATACATATATGCATATGTATATATATTCTCAAAGTTTTAAAAAAACTTTCTAGTTTTGAATATGCTCTCAAAGTTGTAAGCCACTCCTTTTTTAGAAGTACAGAGTATGACAATACGTCAGAAGAAGTCAATTCTAAATGGGTCCTAGTGATTTATAAGATGAATGCAAACACTGAGCAATTCATCCCATCTCTCATTGAAAGGATAAAACCTTGCTACCTAGCAGTATTCCGAAGAGTGCATCCATCTCTGCTCCTTTGCAAAATGCTCTGAGGTTTTTAAGTGAAAAGGTGTGAAGTTCAAAATACTATTGTATATCTAAAAGTATGAGTCATGCATGTAGGATTTTAATTTACATCACCTATTTTTTTCTTTCACTGTTTCCTGAGGTAGAAGAACTACTTCATGGAAGAAATGGGATAACATAGAAAAAAGGAGGGAAAGAGGCTGAAAAATGCAATATGAGAAAGTAAAAAAGGATGACAGAAGAGTAAGAAAAAAAGAACATGTAGAACATATGAAAGAATTAGAGGGGAAAAGACAAGGAGGAAATAGAAAGGCACTTAAAGAAGGCAAAACAAAAAGAATTCATTTTCATTGCTAAATCCAGGAAAAGTTAAAACTGGGGAGAAATGAAACAGATGTGAAATATAGAAGAAAATGCATACATATAAGAGAACAAAAGGAAAATCGAAGTAAATGGTGACAAGATAAAGAGAAGATAGAAAAGAAGAAATAAGACCTAGAGAATAAGATTTCAGAAATAGATCCTTAAGTTGTACATGTTACAGGCAAACACAAAAAAAAAAAAAAAACCAAGGAAGTAAAAATACGTAGTTGAACACATGGAAAGTTCCATTTCTTGTTTCCAATTCAGAACATTAAATTAATACTACTAACATTATGTAAATTTTTAAATATTTTAATTCATCCCTGGGAAGTCTAAGTAGAAGAAATGTGATAGATTTTTGATTTTACAATATCACAAAATGTTAGGGGAGACATGGAAGGCTCAGGTAGCCTAGTAAATGAGAAGCCGGCATTATGAACTCAGAGAAGCTGCCATTAGACAAGGAGTGATCTGACCAAATTAGGAAAAGGAGGAATATTATTTGACATAAAATACAATTTTTGATGTTTTCAAATACTGATAGTGGTTCATGTAATGCTAAATTTGTGCATGCTCTCTATCTATCTATCTATCTATCTATCTATCTATCTGGCTTTATAGGCTATATGGGAAAATTTGAGGCTCTTGGACTTTCTGCTTTGGATTCACTTAAAACCTTGTGACTCTGAGAATCACCTGCAGTACGTGATTGCCACCTTCGTTTACTCATTAGACTGACATACGGGCAAATGCTGTATTTTCTCTGAGTGAAAATTTCACACGGGAAAAGCATAACCTGTGAGGCAAAATAGTTTTTATTTTTCCCCCAAAGTGGCATAAGATATGTCTATTACCAGTTCTTGTAAGTTTAAAAACAAGCCGAGTTGTAGGATGTGATACATTACTACTACAACACAGTGCAAAATAAAAATGGTAATTTTTCTATTCTTTAAACATCTCCTAATATCTCATCTGAAGAACAAATCCGTTTTGTTTTGCTTCCTCTTTGGTATGTCTGACATGCTTTACTCTTAAATTAAACCTCCACCTTCCACAATAAGAGCTAAATTGAATGAATTGGTCTCAAACACAAAATCCACAGTATGTATATCAAGCAGAATGTGTCAAAGTGCAAATAAAATTGTTTGTGCCCCCTGCAGAATTAGAAATCCTCGGGAATTGACTGTTCTAACAATCCCATGCTGCTAGCATTACCAAGTGCAAAGGTTCATTGAGTAAGAAAAGAGCAAGGGACAGAGTTCCCTCATTACACCATTCCTGAACTATTCTAACTTAAATATTTATTAAGATATTAATAACCCTCACTCCCTTCATCTGCCTTTAGAAGTTAAGCTAAGACACAATGAATGGCTGCTCCCATGAAAATAACATGTTATCTGATAAATTTGCTACCACACAAGATGAACACAAGTATATGGCATAGTACATTATTAATTCAGCAGTTAATACATTTTTTACAATTATTAGATGATCTATACTCTCTCTAATGGACAACAGAATGACACAGTATTTTAAAAGGTATGGCAGATTGTAAAGTTATCTTTCAAAGTTTTCTATATGCATATCAAGATCAAATTATTTTAATGAATTTCCCACAAAGAGATCCTGACCCAAAAGGAAGGCATACTTTCATTTCAGGGTTATATCAAATGGCATGTAGACTTGAAATGATGTATTTGGGAACTTTATCAAGTTTGTTTTCTGACTGGGAAAGAAAATACCCATAAGAAGTTGATGCTCACAAGAAATAAATTGCTGAAAAAGCCAAGTACTTTATGTGAAAAACATTTTTTTGGACAAACAAAAGCAAATCAATTAATGAAGGAAAATGTAGCCACTTGACTTACTCTAATATATAATGGTACCATCTCTTTTTCTTTCTGAGGGTTACGATACTTTTCATAAAAATCACGCCGCTTCTTTGCTTCTTTGAAGGTTTTCTCTTTTCTTTCACGTTTTTCTGCTGGCTCATCTGAACCATCAGAAGATAACTGCACTTGTG
Source organism: Phalanger gymnotis (assembly GCA_028646595.1). NCBI lineage: Eukaryota > Metazoa > Chordata > Mammalia > Diprotodontia > Phalangeridae > Phalanger > Phalanger gymnotis. The sequence continues at coordinate 374,896,836 of CM053622.1, forward strand.
ATTTGGTCTTTTCCACTTCAATATAGTTTTCATTGGGATTAAGCACTATTACTCCATACCCTTCCTGTTGTAAAAAGAAAGGAAAACTGTAATCATAGAAATATATCCAATTTCTCAAAGTATTAACATTTTATATTAAGTAAATTCACAGTCCTATATTTTATAAATTATCATATTATAACTAGGGCTACATTTTTTTCTTTTGGTCATCTGAGGCTCTGAATTTCTATAATTTATTGTGGTATAGATTACATATCTAAATAAACAGACTTTACATATAACAGAAGCAAAGAAAAAGCAAAACTGTGACATGAAGATTGTTCGTTTAAAAGGTTTTGTTCTAGATCTTCTGAAGAAAAATTATCTTTGGGAACACTGACAAGCACCAACCACACTTACACTTCCCAAATGTCCTTACTATTCAGAAGACATGCTATGAGAAAAATAAACATCTTGGTATGGAGTTTCACAACTTCCATGCTGTCTTAAATGTGTTTTCTTTCCCTTCATCCACATTTCTGTTTTGGTTTATTGTGTTTGAATACTGACAGGGAAGGAAAAAATGTACCTAATATTCTATGTACTTATGACCACATAAAGAGCAGAAGCCTTATCCATTGTCCATCTCATATAGCTGATTTGCCTGTTCAACTTCAGGAAGCTACACAAATCATTTTTAAAAATGAAAACTTTTTTAAAAAGTATTACTATAGTATATGAAAATGACTTTTTTTTATTCTGAGATTTTTATTTTTAAGTCATTATCATAAGTTCTTTTTATTGAAAACTAATACCATGAAACGTTTAACATTTCAAAGACAGGAAATCAAAAATATTTCTTGAGTTGTTAATAAATGTTTAATTTGCATATGTGATTTTCCATTTGGGGACTGATGTGAATATTTGGGAAATGGAGGAATTGATCCATTAATATTCACTTTTGGCAAGATTTTGACATCTTAAACTTAATAAAGCAAAAATGGAGAAAACAAAAATGTTAGCACCACTAACCCCTGAATAATATTTGCTAGAGGACATTTTGAAAGTATTACATATCTTATTTTTTCTAATCAATTCTATAGCACACAGAGGAACTGTAGGTACTATATTATGATACAAAGAAGGAGAACTAGACTTACAGATAATTAAAGCTAAGTAGAGTTTTATATCTATCCCCAAAACGTTATCTATTCTAACAATTCAACCTCTAGGATCTGAATTGAATTGTAAATGTCACATTTCTTGTCCAAGTGATCATCAGAAGCTGATCAGAACCCACACAACTGATAACAGCACTAAAAATAAATCAATATCATCATTGAATCAGTATTATTACTTCGAAGTATGTTGCTACTGCACTTGGTTGGCTTTTTTCAGGTATTTTAAGTAGCACAAAAATTGTATTGAGGTTATTTTTCTTCTCATCCAATCAGTATATTTTTCAACCACCTTGATTCATGTGTGTGCGCGCGCACGTGTGTGTGTGTGTGTGAAGATATGGGTCTCAAAGGATTCTCAATTCTACTCTAAAAGGCTCTTAATGTAAATACAGGACTTCCTTTTAAAAGATATGAAAATCATTTATTCAATGTACACAAAATTGATTGATAAAACAGGGTACATCTATTCAATATATATCCTTTTAAGATCATATAATCTCTTAGAATTCTTAGTCAAAAGCTCCTTTTATGAAAGGCTTATAAAATATTCTTAAGCAGAAATAAATGCTTCATCTTCATTTTTATTTAAATATCTCAAACACAAAGCATATGAGAAGATTAAAAAAAAATCCCTATCTACCTATCTGGTAAGCCAAAGCTATACCAACAAAAGATACTTTATTTGGTCTTGCTTTATTCTAATCTGTATAGCTATTCAAAAGTCTTGTAACACATTGTGATCACTGTCAGGTAGACAGATTGTCACTTGGTGATTTTCTACAGTTGGACACACTCGACTAGTTATCAAAATCACATTTGAAGGAAGTTCCTACCCTTCTTCCTTGTGCCTCTTACAACTTTTCACGCCCTTCTCAAATTTCTGCTATAACTTCCCCTCCCACCAAAACTAAGTTAAAGGACACTGTTGCACTCTGCTAAACAGGGTGAAATAGAGGCATTCAGTACACTGTCTCTGGTGTAAGGAACATAGTCAAAAAAGGTCACCATAGGCCAAAAAGAAAATTGCCTCCTTACTAGATTTTGTACCATGAGTAAGTGGTCTCCTGTCATGTTCCTTTCCTGCCCTCTTCTCTCAGCTGAATTGAACTTTTCTTTTCTTTTTTTTAAACACATGCTTTGGAATCTGGCTATCCCAAAGTAGGATCTTGGAATAAAAAAAGAGAGATGAGAAAAAAATCAAGAATTTCAAATTTAGAAGACACTTCAGGGATCTGAAAAATCTCCAATTGAAGGCAACATAAATTTTCATAAACTGGTATAATGTGAGCATCGTGCTTATGTAATAACTGAATTCCAATTTTTAAAAACTCAGAAAAAATTAAAAATACCTTAAAAATGACAGATGTCATGCTACACAAAATCCATAAGATCAGTAAAGGAAACTGATTCTGTGACGGGGTGATTTGAAGATATGCATTTACAATTTCTTTTGGAACACCAAGTCATACAAACTGAAACATTTTACCTGTTATAGTTTTATGTGTATCATGAAATCTGAACCTTTACATGTGTAGTCTAAACTAGTCTAAAACAGACACACATAAATCATCAAAGAAGTAGAATTTGTCTAAGTTATTGATTATGTAACAGAAAATTACATGACTCATTTGTCCAATTTTATAAGGACACAATGTCAATTTTTCACTGAGGCTTCAACAGATGAAAAATGATTCCATTTTTAAAATCACTACTATGTAAATCAATTAAAGGATTTTTATCAATTAGATGGGGAACATAAAATTTCTTCTTTTAACACCTGGATTGTACAGAAAACAGCTTATTCTTTTAAACATATCAGACCTTTAGACATAACATATCCAAGCAAAAATCATCTTGAATATTTATCCAAGGGCCTTTTCTCTAGACAGCTCACAGAATCAATGATATCCCAACTTTCAAAAAAGATTTGCAAGCTAAATTCCAATCATTCCGTAAGGAAATTAATTGTTTATTTTTATTCTTTTTTTGTTATTTCAGGCGATGCAAATAATAACACTGAATATAAATTAACCTTTATTTTTAATGAAAGCTATGTGCACTACTTCTACTATACCCTTATATAGGAGGAAAAGCAAGCAGTCATGCATCAATACTTCAGCCCTATCTACTGCTCTAAATGGTACATATACATGTATATCACACTAAAAGTTTGCTTTTCTCTTTATGCCATTCTTAAAATAGCTAATGTGTCTGAAAGGTTTCAGTATTTCTATATGTGGTACCAATTTTGCTATAGCTTAGATTTAGAATGGATTATTGAAAAAACTATGGAAAGTAAATATTTACATGAAATTAGGCAAAGACAAAATCTTGATCTCTAAAAATGACAATTTTGCATAAAATATTACTAACTGGATCACATGAAATGTTTCAATAAAGATGAAGTAGGAGACTTCTTAAATTGCCCTCTCTTTTTCAATAATTCAATTGAGAAATACAAGAAGGCAAATGCCCATCAGTTGTGAAGTGCTGCAAAACTACTCTATAAACAGAAGCCTCAAATAAATAATATTCTAAAAGTACTTTCCAGGGCTGCTTTCAAAAATTAGCATTTTTGTTTATATCTAGATTCTTAATTGATACTTAATCGCTCCTTAAAGACAGTAACTTTCCTGCTAGATAAAAAGTTAGCTTATTTCAAATGCACTTGGAAATTCATTCTGTGATCTTTAAAAAGACATAATAAAATTCGCAGTTTGATTTATCCAAGCCAATCTCAATTCAGTGTATTTCCAGAGGCAAAACAGATGCACATTACAGTTAACTAATTCTATGTTTTCTTATAGCAAATCTAGGAGGGAAACACCAGGACAAATAATGATAAAAAAGCATACTTTATCCCTTAATTCATCACACCAAACTCACTAATGATGATAGTTTTACTTTTTAGACCGGTGTTTGCAAGACTGTATCTCTAGACTCTTAAATGCTACCTCAAGTTCTATTTCTAATCACGGCATTTCATTCAATAACAAACACTTTTCCTTTGGTTTAGATTGATAACCTGGGGCTCCAAGCCACTTTTACTTTTAAGTTTTATAAACACATTTGCTAATAAATAATAGTTCATTTATCATTCAATCAGAAGATGATGGCTGAGGTTAGAGTGGCCTCAAGCAGACAGGTGGTGGTGAACACAATGAGCCAAGGAGGAACCTTGATACTCGAATCAAATAGACGCACAAGTACCCTCCTCACAAAGATGCAGTAGATAGATAATTAAGAGTTGTCTGACCAAAAGCAGGGTGGTCTCACAATAAAGCCTCACACCAAATGCTAGAAACTGAAGATTTACACAAGTTAATTTTGCCTGTTAGTGACCAGTTGTAAGCTCAATGGAAATCTAAGATAGTTGAGGCAAATTCTATATATTTTCAAATTTCATGTTGTTGGCTAAATGAATAATGAGCTGAAAGTAGGCAGCCCTAGATATTAATCTACCAACATGCTATGCCATATGTGACCAGAGAGGTCAGGGGCTAAAGTGGGATCCCTTGAACTATGTAGCTATCTTTTTGGCCTTCAAGTAAGGAGCTGTAAGAGATGATTTTCCTGAGCTTTATCAGTCAGATTTTCCAAGTTCACCATGCTATCCACACTGTTTGCAGCAAGATCACAGCTAATCCCCCAGGGAAATGAATCCCAGAGTGTTCTGATCTGTAAACTAAATCTGCTCACGGTTAAAACGGACAAACTACTGTCCATTCATCTTTCTGAAAGATGTATGCTCTGTTTATTTCTCATCTTTGTCATAAGAAGGGGATGCATATGTCACTGTTGCAACATCCTAGGTGCAACAGTGAGATGAGGTCATGACAACCAATCAGAAGTCACTAGTGAAGCGTTAAAGTAAACGTAGCTGTTGGAGCTGCAGCAATGCTTGAAAAATGCCCCCCTCCATTATTGGAGCAATTTTCTCAAGACGTGACCTGAGACTGAAACGCCTAAAATGTCGGGGTTGACTCAATTTTGAATTTCCACCTAAATGTGCATTTTGGTAACGACACTCTGATAATACTTTTGCAAAACTTTCATCCCAGTTCTACGTCTCCTGGTAGCTCCCCGGACATAAGGGCTATGATCAAATGTGTAAAAATGCTTCTGTTACAGACAAACATACATTGTCCCACTGAGTTCCCAACTTCAAATAGCTCCTCAAGTTAGTCAAGAAAAGAAAACATGCCACAAAAAGTTTTCAGAGGACCACCTGTTGTCTATTATTTTTACATAGCACTTACTCATAAATCATAACACAGGGTAATTAATCAAGCTGTCAAAGAGGAGGTCAGAGGTTATATGGTGGAGTCAGAAGGTCATGCATGGGCTGATAGAGGTCAGGGTCACACTGCATTCCTCATTATCAAGTTGGGATGAGAGAGAGACGGCCCAAGCAGACAAAAGTGAAAGCAGATGGAGAAGTGAGTGGTCAGAAAAAAAGAAAATTTCACAAACAAAAAGAAAAGAGAAAGAAGACTGTCAGCTGCCTTCAAGAAAAGAACAGAGGAGCAAAGAAATACACTGAAATGTGCTCAAAGGCCTTCAGGAAAATAAAGAAACTACAATTTTATTAATTAAATAAATTGAATATAACTTTTTTCTTTTTTTTTAGTCAATGCACACTAAGCAATATTAGAAAATATGTGAATTTGGTGCCACTTTACCTTTGCAAGTCAGTGAACTCAGGATAAATTAGCATAAGGTAAACAGTTACTTGAATAAAGGGTAATTTACATGAAAAAAAAATTTTATAGTAAGAGGTTTCTTCCCTTCCAGGAATGGTGTGGGATTACAACATATGGACAAATAAGTTTTCACTCATTGCATAGATAATGTTCATTGAGCAAGACACCAAAATATTCACAAATACAAAAGCATCATAAAAGTCCTTTTGAATAACACAATAGTTATAAAATATTCTATCGTTACACTGGCCTGAATTAGATGCAGAATACTGTGCAAAATTAGCTGTCACCCTTTCCTCAAAATCTTTGTTAATCTCATTTTGAATGTTTGCAGCTTTATCAACACATGCATCAATGTCAGCTCCTTGGTTACTGAACCGCTGTAGTTGGAAGAAGATATAATTAAAACGTTTTGGCACAGAAAAGGTGAAATTGTATCTTCCCCTGTTCCCTTAGGAGTCTGTAAAACATGTAAGATATATTGACAAACACACACCCTTGTCTCTAGTCCTGACATCCCAGGTCATCCAAATGCTAGTTATTTCAAAACATTCACTTTACACTTGCCCATACTGTCACCTGCTGTGTGACTAACTTTTAAAATGTATTAGAACATTCTATTTTTTAACACCACTAACTCCAGTGTTCTATTAATGAAAATAAGTCACAAAAAAACTTCACCTCATCTTTCATTAATCGTGTATTTATAACCAACTAAACATTTAATTTGGTTTTGGTTTTTGCTAGTTGCTAACTTGGTTTTAATATCATGAAAATATGTAAATTAGTAATCATGCAAGGTCTATGGACAGAAATGAGATGTTATGAAGTGTCTTAATTTAAATTCTTTACTTTTAGCTTAAGAAAGAGGAACACACACACACCGACCAATGGAATACAATGGAGAGGCAACAAGTTGTGGCTGTTTCCCTGTCAATGGTAGATCAAGATTCCTAAGTGAAAGCAAGATGACACACAACTAGACACACATTTTTACTATGTAGTCCCAAACTTGGGCTTGGATAAACCAAAGCAAGAGCAAAGAAGACTTTGCATTTCTGGGTTATCACAAGTGGAGTCCCTATTTTGTATTTTAGAGTAAACATTTTGTTTTAAATAGTCCTGAGTGGCAGGCAAAGAACTAACGTCATGCAAAAAGTTATGGTTTATTGGAGTGACTTCATAAGCTCTGTTTCTCGCTCAAACCTTGCATTCCAGCACCTCAGCAATACTGGGCAACCTTTTCATATTAAATGGCACCAAAGCAGAGAAGATGTCCTGCAGTGCACTGTCATTTATCTATGTGATTACGAGGTACTTTTTCAAGCTAAAGAAATATACTAGAGTCCCAAACTACATCTTTCTCTATCAGAAAACTATACCAAATATTTTTTCTTAGACAATTGTCTTAAAAGACAAAATTCTAAGTCTTAAAACATGGTTTCTTTCCCCCTAAATGTAGCTAGCAACTTGATGAATGTATTCTGCCCTCTTGGTGTTTCTACAAGCCATTTCTTAAGAGAAGGGCATACTGAAGAATGGGCTGTTAAGCATGAGACTCCCTTCAATTCATGGCATTTTCATGCCTTAAAGAATTTCAAAGCAGAATTATGTACAAATCCCTTAATATGTCTGTATATAACCCTTTTTAATCTGTAGATAAGGAAAATAGAGGAAGCAAGTGGGAGTGGCAAAGATAGGACACAACCTATGGTCACAAATGGTTTCTAAAAACAATCTTGAAGCTATCCAGATTTTCAAGGAAATCAAATACCAAGTATTTTGTTTGTGAGTGAAGTCTAGTGTTTAAAGTTGCTGCGTAATAATAATACTAATAATAATAAGGTGAATTGCTTTAGTGTACACACACATTCAGACACTTTAGGAAATAAAAGCTCAAAATCTAAGGGTAGAGCCTTTATTCACACCTACTTCCAAACAAACAGGTGCAACCCAGTACTGCTATGATTTTTCCTTCCCACAGTGACCTATGTCAGAAGATCTGCTCATACTTCTTCTGCTAAATAATTTAATTACTTATGAGTTATGGTTTCTTTGTAACCTTTTAAATGACTAGCTCATTAAAATGCAAAAATATGCAAAACATGATGTCACTGGGTCAAACAGCTGTGTTGGTAAAATTATGGCTGTGAATGTCCCTAAGAACATGAAAATATTAATAATTTATATTGCTCATTAGATGGCAAAAACTCTTTAAACAGATTTAGAGACAGATTAATTTTATAATCACAAAATGCTACACTACCTCATGGTAACAAATCTTTCTACCATCTGTGACCCTTTGGTATACATAAAATGTATAAAAATTCATTCTGCTTAAAGGTTCTGCATCAGAGTATACATATTCATGAAAAAAGAAAGTCTTCTATACCTGAAGGAGGTATATAGGACAATGTACAAACATCACCAAAATATCTGCCAACCCTGATCATTACTTAATTTTTCTTGAAAACAGAACCTGAAAAAAGTTAAAATACAAGAGTCAACCAGTCATAATCTTTCAAACTAATATCATGTGAAGAAAAGTCTTCTGCTGCTTAAAAAAAAAACCTGTCACTCTATGAATCTAAACCTTTTTAAAGAAACTTTTCAGACACTTGACAAGTATTGATGAAACTAAGCAAAGTACCATCACATCCAAAGTTCAAAATGTCTCATGTTCGTGTCATACGGTATTATGTGAGTGGAAAAATTAAGGGATAGTAAGACAATCATAGGAGTTCTTTTTAGGCAAAAATGTTTTTTGGTTTTAAAACAATAATCACAATTTGTCAAATATTTCCTTTTTAGCCAAAAAACTGCTTATTTAATTCATGATTTCCTCTCTTTTAAGCAGTTTAAAAACCAATTATAT
>CM053622.1:374908073-374941022 GCA_028646595.1 Phalanger gymnotis
TTCATAAATTTACCTGAATTAATTTTGGGAATTACCCTCAATCCCACAATGTGTCTCTTGGGGAAATGATAGAAGGCTTCGCTACTGGAGTCCTTAGTGGTTTACTTAGAAAACTTGCCCTGGCCAAAAACTTTTGTTTGAGCTGAAACCATATTCATTGTTTCAGGTTCAAAAAAAAATTACACCTTTTAAAAATGTGGTTTTAATCTTTGCATCATTTCTAGCACAGATCAATCTGGATTCCATTATTGGTGCAACAGTTCCGATTAAATTGAAATATTACTACCTTTCTTACCATGAAAATACATGGTTCTTTTTATCACCACCTTCTGTCTGATTAAAAAATGCCATAAAACCTAATTTTAATTTAAATCCAGGCTGATTTGCAGGTGTTCCTGGGGGTTACAAATTTATCAGGAACATAACTGCCACTGCCGAGATCAAAACACTGCACAGCACGCCAGCAACTTCATGGGCCACAGCCACTCAATGGGTAGCGGCCTCCTCACAGGCTTTATGATGAAATACAAAACAGCCAGCAGGAATCTATATCTTATTCAGACCTGAAGAAAATGTTGCCCCCTACCCTCCCCCAAAATGCATACACACATACAATTACTGATAATCTGCTTACACTGGCAGACTGTGGTGGGTTTGCTAACATTAACTGCAAACAGTCTTTTGACAGAAAATACGACTAGTCACCGGGTGTCCAGTAATGGTTAAATGAATGCCATGTTATTATCTACCACACATATAGAACTAAATAAAAAAGTAGAATAAATTTCACATGCTATTTGTCACTACAGAACTATTATCCAGTTGTTTAAAATGTAATTTTTTTTAGTGCATTAAATGGCTTTACTAATCAGGCACTTTCCAAAGCTAAAATAATACATTTAATGCACATTTAGAAGAAAAAAATATATACATGTGTATATATCATTATATCAGACTTCTTAACAGGTTATATTTCATTTATGTTAAATGCTTCAACAGGAAGACATTTTGCTAATGGAAATTACAGGAAAATATACAAAACGTGAAAAAGTGAAAAATCCTCTAAAGTGGTAATATAATTACAAATCGCAAAGCATTATACGTTTGAGGATGTTTCATACCACACTATCTTCTTTCAATCACAATAAGGTACAATTACTCATTTGAAAACATATGCACAGTATCATCAAAGGCTAAGTTATCCAAGATTCTTACTTCTTTTAGGGCTTTGGTAAACTTTAAAAAAAAATACTGTTTCAAAAAAAGCAGGCACACAAACATGTAACACTACATACCATGTGTGTACGCATATTCACATGCATGCTGCTGTGCTGCCAACTTTTCAAATATTCTCAATTAGCTAAATTATTTTTATAGACTATTTTAAAATACATCTGTTGTATATAGTTGAAATCCATCCTTTAAATACATATCTTATGTTAGCATGCATATGTCTGTTTAAATGTCATTAATCTTTATGAATACAATTACAACCACAATTTACTAATTTATCTCTATAATTACATTTATAATTAGAACACAATAGATGTGAGTATATTTACACAAGGAACTGAGTTAAGAACAGCAAGTACTGCTTTCTTAAGTTCCATATTTAAATTCCTCTTGTCCTCAACGCTTACTGCCATGGGGAGTGGGGGTGGGGAAGGGTTTCATTTAAAATAAAGGAGAAGTGCCCAAACATTTCTGGGCTTCCAGTAATGCATTAAAATGTCTCTCAGCTTCTCTGTACACAGTGAAATGCTTGCTGAATGCAAAGCAAGGGAGGATGAATTTCTCCAGGTTCTGTACGTCTGATCTTTCAAAACCTTCAAAATCTATCCTTGATCTCAGCAAACACAGCAGAGCACAATGTTATTTATGCATTCATTTATCTTTTCATCAAGGGTGGCTTATGTGGTCTTTACTGACTTTGGTTTCTCATCATCATCGCAGATCAGCATCTGCATTGTGTGCACTTGTAACAGGGATAATGGATCTCACTTACAATACCTACAAACTCAGCTGAGAGCCGTGCAAAGCAAATGGCCATAAATGCACCCATCCTGGCCCAAGTCCTGATGAATAAAAATGAAGATCTTGTCAAATAATAAAGTGACAGGTTAATTTACAGCATGGAATAGTGTGAACAGGGAAAGCGCTGCTTTTCCAATCTGTATGAACGGTGCCACCTATCTGCAGATTAGCAGAAAGCCTCAGATATACTAATTCAGAAATCAGGATAAACACATGTGATGTTGCTTAGTTTTGTAAATATCACAGGAATGGAATTGATGATAAAGGCAAAAGCAAGATTAGACACACACAGTTGCTTTCGAACGAAAAAAAAACAAGATTTTCAACAAAGGGCTGCTGTATCAAACAGTAATAAAGAGCCTCCAGCAGTTGTCTGTGCTCATGCCAGTTTCTATGCTTAATTCGGCTGCCCTGTGGTTCTTCGCTTTGACATTGAGATCTGCACGGTCACCAGAGATAATTATTTCAACCTTCAGGCCATCAGGCGTTCATTTTTGATCATGGATATGTAAGAGATGTTTTTTTTGCTTCCCAAGTACATATCAATAGAAGGGTAAAATAAGGAAAAGTGGTTAGCATTTTGAGAAAACTTGAAAACCAAATTATAAAAATGGTAGCTACTCTATTGAATAATGTAGACATTAAGTTTTCAAAGAAAAAAATAAGATTAAATTTTCATGACTTTCAAATTACAATTTATTAGTGAATGCGTTATGAAATAATTACTCTTAACTTTGCAAAACTGCCATTTTCCCATACCAGATAACTTATTTAAATGATTTTTATATAAAAACTTCACATATATTTCTTATGAAAATACAAAGAAACCCCAGAAATACATCCATACAAAATCCATAAACTGAATAAAATAACTTAAAAACTTTAAATTATCAGTCTATTTTTGAAAATCATACCCAAAAATCTTCAGTCAATAACATATCCATCATTAAGATATCCTATTAAGAGTTACTAAAAATACGTGGATAATATATTTTAGGTAATTCTACACAACACACAGCAAGATCATAAAAGTTGAGTACAAAGTCTTTGGTCATGTGCATACAAAACACTAAACAAGTTTTATAATTCAAAATAAAATATTTTTCTCCTTTTTTCTGATTTTAATAGAGCAGTTTTTTACTTCTAGCATTATATGAAATAATACTCTAAAAGACAGTTTTATCATATGACTAATATGGGAAAATATGACTTTAAAAGACCACAAAATATAGAAAAATACTAAACAGAATTCATTCAAATGAAAAAATTCAGCAAAAATATTTTGTATAAAGAGTTAAAAAAGAATATATTAGTATTCTATAATAAATCTATGCTCAAAACATTCCATGTGCATTAAACGTCACTTAAATAGGGGACTAGACAAAGTAGGGAAAAGCACAGTAAATATGAATACGTGGTGGGGGGGGGAAGTGGCTTAAGCTGAAAATCTATTCAAGTAGCCATTTTTGTAACAAGAACAAAATGGCAACAGAGAAGAAACTAGCCAATGATCTAACAGCAATTTTGTTCACTTTTGCATTTTCTTAAAGGGGGAGGAGAAAGGCTACCCCAACTAGGATAAACTATATTTGGAACTGCTGAACTTAAAATTATTAAGTTTAAATTTTTAAATCTTTCCTTATCCTGAAGAAACCAAAACACTCATGGTTCCCAACACTGAAAGTGTGCTTAAGAGGTAGTATCTTTAACAGGTTTCTGCAACTGCTGTGACATATGCTCACTTTTTTTTTAATTGAACACCAGAGTAAGTGACAAAAAAGCTAAGTTAACATCTTCCTCAGGAAGTGTAAACTTCCATATTCTAAATTCTACAGAATGCTAATTAAATAAAAATCTAAGGAGAGGTTAGAGCACCACATCGTTAGAAGAGAATACTTAAATTTTAAAATGCATTATTTTTTTTTATCTTATACCAAGTTCATATGACAGGGAGTCAAACAGAAGTTGGCAATGAAATAGTGGAATAATTAGGTATATATAAAATAAATATAAAATAATTGATCTGAACTGTCTTGAAGATAGAAAGCAGTTATAATTACGGGGGAGGGAGAGAGGAAGGAAGGGAAGGAAAGAAGAAGGGAGGGAGGGGGAGAAAGAGAGAGACAAAGAGGGAGAGAGGGAGAGGGAAAGGGGTGGAGGGAGGGAGAGAGGGAGAGAGAGAGAGAGGAATATTAACATGCTGATGGTCATCTTCATTAATAGAAGAAGTGTAGTAAAGAGTGCTTGACTTGGATTCAAAAGAAATGGCTTCAAATCTAGGCTGTGCAGCTATGCACTATCTATATGGCTCAGGAAAAATCACACATCACCTCTAAGATTCCATTTACACATCTGTAAAGTAGGGTTAATAACATTTGTACTACCAAGCTCACCAGTTAGGTTATTGAAAAGAAAGTACTGTGTATACCATAAAACATTATATATGCATATATATATATATATCTCATAGGATTTAGAACTGAGATATTAGAGATCATCTAGTCTAACCTCCTCATTTTACAAATGAGTAAAGTGAGGCTCAAAAATGTGATCTGGCTAAAGGTGAATAGGTAATAAGTGGCTATCTGTAATAGTAATAATAAAAGGTAACAACCTATTATTTTTATAAACTAGACACTGCTCCAGCTCAATAGATTTACAATATAATTTAGACTAGAAAGATTCTGAAAAAGATATTTTTACACAAAGTAAAAGAGATGTATTTGCTAAATAAACTTGTCAGTATGAAAATTATCTTTCCTTAAGACATTTGGAGGAGTGGGTAAAATCTTTAAAAGTATACAGGTATTCAACATAACTAAATATAAGATAAAAAATATATGAGATTTGGCATGAAAAGAGATAGGATTCCTGAAGGGCCTGTAATAGAGAATAAAATTTTATTGTTGGCCTACCTATGATAGTTGCTTTTCCTAAGAAAAAGATATTATCGATAATTTAGCAAGGAGGTAAAAGAGAAATACTTTTCCTTAGTAACTTCAAGCATCTATTTTGTAAAGTAATATCCCTTGAGTAATTCCAAGTTCTTACAAAATTGAAGATGGTTAAGTAAACTGAAGGCGTAATTTTGCTTTTTTGTCTTTGTATCCTCGGCAAACAGGAAAGTGCCTTGAACATGCTAGACATTTGATAAATGTTTTCTGAAATGAACTGAAAACTATGAAAACTCAAAGGACAGGAAATTAACATAAAAGATCATAGGATAAACTATTCTATGATGAACTGCTCCCTTCCGACCTTGAAGGATTTAATAACCTTACAGAGGCCCTTTCTCTCATGTGAATTCAATGTAAATTCTGGATCTTGAAAACATAAAGTAAAATATGTTTGGGACTAAAAGCCATATTCCTTTGTCCAACCAATCATTTTCTCATGCAGTTACCATCCACTGGAGTGAGGGGAGACAGGGATAATCTATGTATTTTAGGATGTGCCAGGTAGGAAGCGGAAAAAGTCAGAAATTATGAGGTCAGGAAATATTTTTAAAATATAGGTCAAAGAACTGGCCTAACAATGAAGGGCTTACTTCTTAATAATATCAATTCTCTTCATATTTGCAGTTCTAAATTGTGAGAGACATGGCTACCTACTGTTTTCATGTCCCCAGACATGGGCTTAGGATGCATCTATACTCTTGGGAGTGTTAGGGTTATTAGTGGGTTTCAGTAACTTAGGGACATGGCTACAATACCTGTGTCTTCTAATGATCACTGTCTGATTTTCCCATTTCTCTTCAGCACCTTAAGCAGCCCTACAGTAGCTCCCTGAAATTTCCAAAAAACACTTTCTTACTATCTAAAACTGACATTGCTTTTTTGTGCAGTTTCCTCTTCATGATCTTATCTTGTGTATATTCTATTGTCTGAAAGTTATACATAAAGTTTACAAGCTGTCAAAATAATCTCATAAGCAAGGATTACCCCTATAACCAATGGCACATGGCAACTACTATTCAAGGCTATCATTAAAAATCTTTCTTTAAATAAAAAAAAATCTTCTCGTGGTTCCCAATACAAAATGTAAAAAGATTTTTAATATGAAGCATATTCTTTCTTTCTCATCACCTCTACCATGATTTTTTGGCTTTCCTTAGTCCTGACCACTAGCATTGCTAAGCCTCAGGAGTGACAGGCCATGTTAAAGGTACTGAAGATTCTACTCAAGAATTCCTATCTTATATAAACATAATTACTAAATAAAAGATAATCTTTCCATTTTCTTGCCTCTCTTTGTCTAACCTGGGGACTTACATTAGGTAAGTTTATTTCTGCTCAAAGATGAAAGCAATGCTTTTAGATAAAAACCTTTCTTAAGTCTGCAATGTGGTTAAGGTACTGATTTTTTTTAAAAGTATTACTTTAAGGCTTTAATAAGAGATCCATTATAAATCTTGGATTCCCAGCTGGTAAATGCCTGCATTATTTTTAGTATATGCTTAAAACTGGTGGCACCTCTCATCCAGAGGCTATAGTTAATCAGGGTCATCCCTAAGTGTCACTTATATTTTGGGGGTTGAATTTAAAAGCATCAGCTTTAAAGGAGGCTCCTAATGGAAACAGTCATTATCAACACATTATATCAATACTACAGGCTCTGTAATTTGTCTGTCAAATTGCTACAGGGTGTGAGATGTTTGGTTACTAAGTGTGAAGCGATGACTTCTTAAATATGATATTTCAGAAACTACCTTTCCAAAATGTATAATCACATCAAGTACAACGTTATCTGGAATGCTTCAGACATCCTTTACCAAGGGGGCAGCACAGGAACAAGTCTTCACCCGGAGAATTCTTTGGCTTGGACGTTCAAGCACTATGACCACAGAAGTACAATGTTAAAAATGCTAGGGACTTTGCAAGACTACTTTGGTGACTCTAATCCTTTACAACTCTTTAATTTTCCCAATTTCAATATGGCAGATGGAGTTGCTGGGTGGGGCACAGGTTTGCAAGTGTGCCACATATTTTGCCCACAGAGCTCAAAGTAATTAAGTAGTCACTATGCAGATTCTAGTGAGTACGGGTAACAAAGAATGGACTCAGTAGTGACAGGTATAATTTGGAGGGGGAAAGAGGAGTTAATTTACAGATTACAGGATGTTTAAAGTGAGGACTGAATGTACCAGCTACTTAGTTTACCATGTCACTAGGAGGTTTGAGGAGTGGACTTGTTAGTTTCATTGGTTTAGACTCTTAACTTCAGAGAATTCTCTGGTGAGGAAACTCCCTCTTTAAATGCAGACAGCATATTTTCTGAAAATTAATAGTCTTAGAGAGCTACCTAGAACACTAAGAAGTTACATGGCTATGGCTTGCCCAGGGTCAAACAGCCATTATCAGCCAAAGGGAGGGCTTAAGCCCAGATCTCTCTAGCTTTGACACTGTCTCTCTAGTCACTATACCACACTGTCTCCCTTTAGGGATACCTTAATGATAAGGTGTTTTTTAAAATCACCTTTCTATAACATCATACGGTATTTACTATTTTTAAATTTTATTTTGCTTTCTATTTCATATGTTGTCTAATAAGGCATATCAAATATTTTTGGATATAAATAAATGGCAGTTAAATGAAATATAACATATTTACATAATTAATATCTCTTTCCTCTAAAATAACAACATGAACATCTCCTCTAAGAGTCCATAATCAACTTTATAGAGGGATAAGATATAAGGTGTTATAGAGAATATAGGGGTCAGCCTTTAGAGTCAGAAAGACCTGAGTTCAACTGCTGCTATGAACATATTCTAATTGTGTAACTCATGGGCAAAATGCTGGACCACGCAATTCTCTAGGCAATTCATTAAGACTCTAAGTTATAAACCAATTGCTGATCTGCATGGGTAGTGGAAGTTTCCACTCCTGGGAATTCCCTCCAGGGATGAAATCAACAGTCTGGGCTATGTGCCCATAAGTGGATGGGCCTAGTAGGGGGGAGAATAGAAAACGAGCATTTTTTTTTCTTATAGACAATTACTTGTATCCATTTAAGTGCATTTCTCAAATAAAAAAGAAACAATAGGCATATTCTGTTAGGATGATAATACACATTTTAAAAAATAAAGAAGAAAAGTATCCAATTTTAGTAGCAATTATAGAATTTGTACCCTTAGTATATTTTAAGTATAACAGTACCTCGGTGGTTTTCTAAGTTGGGCAATAAATCACAGCAAAATCAGCACTGAAAGAAGTACTAGCAGACATTTTGAGTATTTTTCCAATAGAGAAAATGTAAAAAACAAAAACAAAAAAAACCACATGTAAGCTTCCCTACCCATGACACGAAAAATAAAAGGAGTCAGTACAATTAGAAAGAGAAGGGAGGCATGGAATGTAAAATGAAGCTGTTCTGAACAGTTTGCTTCACCAGTGGAATACTTCAGTATATCATTATTCTTTACATTGGGAAAAAATTGCATACTATTAATGGATGGATTATTCATGTGAACTGAAGCTGACTACTCCCTAATGCCCAGAAGGATCTCCTCTTGCTTTATCACATTCCAAAGCTTTTGGGAACCCTACACCAGACTTACTCCCATCGCTATGTTCCTTTATTCACCGACAACTCTACCCTCCTCCTCACCCAGAAGCAAGAGAAACAGACTTGACCCATCTGAAAAAAAGGGAAAAGAGAAGCCAAAATGTCCATTAGCCCTATAGTGGTGAATGACTTATTACTTGCAGATTGAATGTGGTTGTTTTTTGTTTTTGCTTCATTCTTGCTAGAGTCTAGAGCTAATGAGAGATTAGGTGGAGAGAGGAATGGAGATTACTCAAGGAGAAACAAGTTGATCTCAGACGCATAAGATAATTATGGAAGTAGAAATTATAAACTTGGTTGGGGGGAGTACCATGAGGATACTGAGGAGCCATAAAAAAGCAGAGATTACACAAAAGGAAGGTCAAATTCACCTTGCTCCTCTCTCTACGTATCTACTTTAGGGTTCTTTGTTTCTTTATTTTTCAGACCTGTGATTTCATCAGTGTGGGCAACTCCACATATGGAAACTCCTTCCCCTCATTCAGACAACCAATATTTTTGTAATTTATAGCCTGAGTTGCTAGAGAGCATTATGATATTAAATGGCATGTCTGTGCTCAAACAATTAGTATCCACTAGCCCCGTCACCATGCTGTCTCTTTTGCTAGATTTTGAGGGTTTGAATACATTGGACTATGTGTAAGTTCCTAAGTATGTGACTTAGCTTGAAATAAGTGATCCCATGTAAATTAACCACCATCATTCTAGGTTATATAGATATCCCTCCTCCTCTCCTATACTATGAAATGTGGATTGCTAGCTATGGATTGAAAGTTAGAAGGGGAAAACACTGGTATTGCTACACTGAGTTAAATAAAGATATGAAAGAATATTCCTATCAATGTAATATGCTATTTGAATATGTTCAATAATATGGAGAATTCAGACAAGTAGGATGATTTAACTTTTAACTTTGGAATTATATGAGACATTAGAAAAGGAATTAATCCAGAAATGTTTTATAAGGATGGAGTGAAATAGAGAGAGAGGACATGGTACTTTTTGTCAAAGGAGAAGAGTTCTCTTTTTATTGGGAAAATTAAGAAGATAGTAAATAGACTGTAGGTCATCTGACAAGAGGGACTGTATAGTTCTCAGAAGAGTATAAATGTTGTTGACTGGATAAATTATGAATGTTTCATATATAATACACAACAGAGGCAAATCACAATTAACTGTCAAAAATAGAAATATAAACCATATATCTACATTGCAAAAGTAATATGGCTATACTTATAGAAGGTCCCTGTGGATGTTAGGCATCATTTTATATCTTAAATTCCATAGTTTCCTATGCTAAGAGTAACACTAGCTTGGATTTCTAAAAATGCTATTTCTCTGAGGACAATCTATTGCTCTTTAGCAAGAAAGGAAGAAAAATGAATAGAAAGTATGTGAATTATTTGTTCTTCACTAAAAAAGGGTAAATAAAGCAACCAGGGTTTGAGACAGGGTACAAAGAACGTTGCCATGGTTACATGCTTTCCCATATCAAATTAGAGCAGAATTTGTGTACTCGAGGTTTGTTGACAGCCTACATAGGCCATAAAAAGAATACAAGGCTAGAAGTTTGAAATCTAAATATATGCTTCAAAGTCTGTTGAGAGAAAGTTGGGTGAAGAAAGAGGCATCAGGAGAGCAACGGAGATGTTTGGAGGATCAGATGCCATTTCAGAAAAGGGGAATTTTGTTTTGGATATGATACATAAAAAGTCTCTCTGAGTTTAAGACAATCTTTTCTTTATAATAACAAAATCCTAGCATCCAACTAAGTTATTAAGAAGAGTCATTCTTCTTGACATATAAGTAGGAACAGGAGTTTTACCACTTTCCCAATAGTGTAATGTCAATATGGAATCTGGAGATCTTCAAAAGAACAGCGAAAGGGTTGGTTATTCCTAAACAAGGACAAGGCAATACTTTCCTGCACATCTGCCCTTATTATTTTTTATGGATTATTTAACACACAGTGAATTCCCTATAGCACAGCTGGAGAATTCATATTGGGTTAAACAGCCGTTTAGAAACTAGTATGGTCAAGTGTATAATCAAGACACTGCCTAGTCTGTTTGCAAAAGGTTACACTTTCATTTGACTAGCATTGTCTTCATATATTTAACATAAGGAAACCCACACCCACACCCACACACATGCATATTTTAATTGTCTTAGTCTTGTCCATGATATGCATGTGGTTACTTCATTTGCACATATATTTTTAGATGCAAATAAACTGGTTATACAATAAATTTGCACCATATGAAAATAATTTTTGTAGGTAATGGTCAATTAAAGAGATATTTTCTATAACTCATAACACTTTTTTCTTCCAGCTTTGTGATTTTATCACTTGTAGGAGAACTCTGGATGTAGAAACTCCCTCCACTAATATCTGTAACTTATCTATAATCTACAGCATAATAGGAGTAAATGATTTACAAATAGTCACACAGCTAGAATGTGTTAGAAGTAAAATTTGAACCCATGTCTTCCTGCCTCTGAGGCATCTACTCATTATGCCATACTGCTTTTCATAGAAATATTACAGAAAATCACTGCGGCATAAGAAATGATGAAAATTAACAGAGGAAGAGTAAAGCAAGCAGAACCAGGAGAATAATATACAATCAAATCAAAGACAATAAAACTAAAAAGAAGTTATACCTTAGTAACTGTAAAGACTGATACACTCAAGGCAAATTTGGATTGACAGAAAAAGCTTTCAATTGGTATGTAGTTCGAAGTACTGATTTCTGGCTAATGCACCGAAAACAAAATTGCCGAGAATACTTTTCACTATCTCTTACAAAGGTAGTTTAGCTGTATTTTTCAATCATCCTTCTTTCAGTACTAGAAAGTTACTTAATACTCCTTGGTTGACTGGCCAGTTATGTCCTCTTCAAGGGCTCTGAACTACAACTGAAGGAGATGCTCTTCATTATAAGCGAGTAGTACAAAAATAAGAGGCATATGTAAAGAAAGGGGAGGAAGACAGAGGTGAAGCACATACTAACAGAGTCAGAGCTGGAAAAACACTTTGGCAATCATCTAGTTCAATCATTTTTCAGAAGAGGAAACCAAAGGATGGACAAATGAAGGTAAAAATCAGACAAATGAAGACGTGTCCTCACCCACATTTTTGTCACTGCCACCTTGGATTTCAGGTCTTATGAGTTCTAGATGCATTAATATGTATACACACATACAAACACAAAGGTTAGATTACAATTATGTACAGTGAAGTTAATAGTAAAGAGGAGATATTCAAATGTATATTAACTCCAGGACTACAAACTATGGCGACTTGGGAAGGGTGATAAATCTGTATCAGAAGTAACATTAAGGGCTACAGTGTCTAGGATATTTGAAATCCCTTTCATTTGTAGAAAATATTACTACCAAGTAATGAAACTGATTTCCATGTAGAGCTTCTAATCAGTTTCTACCACATAAGGCAGTTATAAGGTGGCACAGTGGATAGTGTCAGGGCTGGAGTCAGGAAGACAAATGCAGCCTCAGATACTTATTAGCTGTGTGACCCTGAGCAAGTCACTTAACCCCTGTCTGCGTCAGCATCCTCACCTATAAAATGGGAATAATAATTGCACCTATCTCCCAGGACTGTTGTGAGGATCAATTAAGATACCTGAAAAGTGATTAGCATACTGCCCAGTTCATAGTAAGTGTTACATAAATATTAGCTACCATTATCATTACTATTGCTATTAATATCATTAGATCCAATCACATTCAGAAGATGAAAAGTGAGACTGCTCTAGTTCTACAACTTTGGTCACTATGTACCCTAGAAAGCAGATGCACCTTCATTCTCTCAACTTCAAGTTCAGAACCTCGATGTTACATGAGAGACCTAGTCCTCTCTACCATTTCCTGATCTGAGTCATAGTTCCTAATCAGCAATCAGAAGTGATGGCAGGTCCATTTTCCTACCTCTTCTTTCACTCATGATTCTATGCCACATGCTTCTTACTCTGGGCCCAATCTCGGCTCCACTCCATCATCTCTGTTTAATTCCCAACTGTGTTAACTAGACGGGGATATTTGTTATCTCACAGGATGAGATGGTTTAGAGTTGGAAAGGATGCAAGTACCACCTGAAGAGCTCAAACAAGTATGTATATTGGATAAACGAGGGAATGAAACTGCAAAGTCAGTATTGCATATATTTTGACTAAAGAGTTAACAAAATACCACAAGAGTGTTAAATTAAATGCACTGTTGTGATTCCCAATTATCATTCATTCTAGCATTGTACCACAGTAGATAGAAGCAAACTGAAATATGTACACCTGTGTCTGTGACACCCCTTTACATAAAAAAAGGAATTTTCATTCACACAAATGAAGAAGAGAGTATGAGTAAATATTCTTACAAAAATCAGTAATAATAAAGCAAACAAACTTCTTTGGAGGGATCTTTTTAAGTGGTGAAATTAAAATAAGAACCCATGTCTTCTCAATTCACCTTCATTCCATACTGTCTTCTTCACACTCTTTGTTTCAAGCAAAGTCATATGTATCGGTTTTGAAACAGAGCCACTCCAAGGTTAACTGACGCGACAATTACACAAATACCACTTTTCAACAGTGGTTGAACATCCTTTTATCCCCCTATTTCTAAACCACTATATTGTCAATTAATTTTCACTGAATATTTGCATAAACCTAACTTTCAAAAAATGATGTAAGAGATCATTTGCTATGATCTGGTGAAGACAAAATTTGAATGCATTCTAAACTATGTTTATATATAGGTATGTTTCTGTGCTACTGCTCAATGTACACTGTATTGCAGTCATGAATCTGCCTGGTTTCTGTCGGTGAGGCACGCCAGATTCTAAACCAAGTGAATGAGCAGAATCCAATGCTGAGAAAAGCATTAATCTTGAGGAGAAAAGCTTGTGTTGTTATTGTTGTTTTTCCTACTAATCCTCTAGCTATTCTCCAGACTTCAATGAGCCAGCAGAGGGAGCACTACGAAGTTTTAAAGTGATCTACCCAAAGGTTTCTAGTAATTTAATCCTACGTATTTCTCTCTAGTAATATGCTTTGAATGACACAAATGATTGCCTTTGTAAGCCATAAGTAGATACTATTTTATTTCAGAGAAATTTACCTCCCCTCTACTTCAACCTATTAATAAGTGAAAAATTACCCCAAAACAAAGAGAGTAGAATACTAAACACAACATGCATCAGCATTCCTGGGTGTGTGATACCTTATAAAAACTTATACTTGAAGACTCAAGTTTCCAAAAAAGTCCAATCTTGCCCCAGGTTGACTAACAATTCTCAGAAATTAATACGAGTTAGTAAAGAGAAGGGTAATGAGTGGGAAGGCTTTCTTTTTTGCCCCTAGCCTGATGTGGTCAATACTACCAGCTAGAACAGATGAGGGTGCCTACACAAATAAGTAGTGATTGCAGCGAATGTTATTTCTTAGTTTTATGTCTGCTGGAACATGTTTTTTTATGGGTACAGAAATGGGATCCAAAAATTATCACCAAAAAAAGTATCTTCAGGGTGATAGAAGCCAAAGTTATCTAATTCCGATCAGTTCTTAGCCCAATGACTCATTTACAGACATTTCATTTCTCACTTAGCACAAAAAAGTCAATCTTCTCCTTTAATAGCATAACTTCTTAAATACTAATTATTATTTTTCTGAGAACATGAGGTCTGATAAGATGCAAAGATATTTAGAATTTGTGCCTCATTTATATGAGGCTAGGGAATCCTACAATGTCAAGCTTATATGAGAGAACATTCTTAGTATTCCCTAGATAAGAATGAACATTATTTACACTAGGATATTATTTATGGTTTGAACATGTCTAGTCATTGCTAAAGTCAAAATTGTGTTAAGTAATTTTTAACATGAACATATCCCTTTACCTATTTATAAATAACATTAAAGCCTGATAAGTGTGTGGGAATGAAGTTACACTTTTAAGTTTTATTTAATAATATATATAATACTTCTTAACTGGAATAATCATGGAAGAATAGCTCTTGGTCAATGTTAAATGTTGCCTTTCTTGTTTAATATATTCAAAATTTACTTATATTTTAAGCAACTAAACTCTACAATTTATATTTTCTACCTTTTAGTGATAAATATTACATTCATTTATTAAGGAAATGCTTTTAAAAATTGGGATTATAAGCTGTAGAATTAAAGTCCCAAATAGATGAACCTTATTTGTAACAGGTAATTTTAAAATAACAAGATGGGGGAGGCAAGGTCAGAGAGCGATTTGTCTGAAAAAGTTCTGTAAAACTTAGTGAACTAAAAATTCAGTATGAGTTAACAGTGCATTTGAGAAATGCCTCATTTTAGAAAGTCCATTGACTAGCTGGATAGCACACAAAGTAGGGCAACCAGGATATCAAAGGGTGTCTGGAATTCACGCATGACAATGATGAAGATGATGATGATTTATACAATGCTTGAAGATTTGCAAAGCACTTTACAAATATTTTCTAATTTTACCCTCACAAAAACCCTGGGAGGTAGGTGTGATTATATTCCTCATTTTACAGATGAGGATACTGAGGCAGGCAAAGGTTAAGTCACTTGTCCAGGGTCACAAAGCTATATAATGGCTTAGGCAACTCAGGTTTTCTTGACTGGATTTAGTAACCACTGTCATATGAGGTTCCGGTGAAGGAACTAGGGTTGCCTAGTGTGGGGAAATGATGGCTCAGGGAATTCATGATAGCCATCTTCAAACACTTGAAAGACTGATACATGAAAGAATGATTGGTTTTGATTTTTTTGGTCCCAAAGAGCAAAAGTAGGAGTAATGGATAGAAGTTTCAAAGAGGCCAATTAATGCTTAAAGGAAAAACTTCATTATCAGAACTATTCAAAAGTAGAATGGAATGACTTTGGAGGTAGTGAGTTCCTTCTCTTATGAGGTCTTCATATAAAGGTTGGCTGACCAATTCTCTAGAATGTTGTGGTAGGAATTTCATTTCAGGTATGTATTGGACTAGATGGCCACTGACTGTAAA
Source organism: Phalanger gymnotis (assembly GCA_028646595.1). Classification (NCBI taxonomy): domain Eukaryota; kingdom Metazoa; phylum Chordata; class Mammalia; order Diprotodontia; family Phalangeridae; genus Phalanger; species Phalanger gymnotis. Next base: position 374,923,712 of record CM053622.1, read on the forward strand.
ATTCAGGGATTAAATTATAAATGTGTAAGCATAGAGATATATTTTTAAAATATTCAGTTTGAAGGAGAATGCTGGTATGTTACCACCATATAAATACAAAAATTCATATCAGTAATATTACTATATTAACAAAAACATTATTCTATGATGCTAAACAATTCTTTCTTCCCCACTGAGGTATAGCAAGAAGAGCCACAGACTAAAAATAAAAGACCTCTTTTCCTGGTTCTACCACATACTAGCTTTGTGACTTGAAGCCCCTTGAACTTCTAGACCTCAGTTTCCTCACTGAAAAGTGGTCACAATCATGACTATTTCAAATGATTTACATGAAAAGCAAAAATAAAAACTGAACTAAATGAAAGCATCTTGTAATCTATAAAACACAAAACAAATATATCTAATTATCATCAAGTAAATAATATCAATTCTGAACGTTTGTAGCATCTGGGTTATCACTGTGTTTAATAAACATTTTTTTCTACATGTGCAGTGATACATTCGTTAAAAGACTAAAAGAATAAAGTAAAAGAAGATAAGTCCTAAAGTGAAGATATTTTAAAAAATACTTATTTACTCAGAATTCTGATCCAATTAATTTTATTGCCCACCTCTTCACCGCTATTCACTAAAGGACATTTTCCGACTGAGAAATGTGACTAAATACTGAGAAGTATGACTAAATATTGGTATAGCTATCAATCAATCAGCATTTATTAAAAACCTTCTGTGTGCCAGGCACTGTGCTAGATCATAGGGTTGGTTGCAAAGACAATATCTTTGAATGTGTGTATTGAAAACAATACAAATAAAACTTAATACTATACTTAAGTATATATATCAAAGGCATTTCTGAACAAAAATCTTAACTATTTCAATTTACTTTAGGGTATTACCTAACAATAGAATACAAAACACTACGTTAAAGTTCTTGTTGAGGAGTTTTATCAAAGTACAATACATATAAAATGGGCAAAAGATGGAATAATTTTCAAATATAAAAAGGTATTTTATCCTATTTTGGAGGAACTTGGAATTCAGCTAACAGTTCCGAACTGTGTGAGAGATTTTTTGATAAAGATCACTTTTCAAGTAAGCTTAAGGAATTCTTCTTTAAAAAAAAAGGCTATTTTCTACTATCTTCATTGTAGTTTTTAACCAATGAAATTAACTGCAAAAAGCATTTTAAAATATTTGAAATATCTTAAAAGAATATACCTTCTAAACTGACAAAATCAATAAAGATTTATGCTAATGTCAAAGCCTCCAGTGTAGACTATTAAGTAAATCCCACTTAAGGTTGCAACTGTTAAATAAAAAGCAGTATATCTGTACTACACTATGTTTTTGTCTCTCACATGAGACGTCTTCATGCTTTTAGAGCAGTCTTTTTAAAACTATACCACATACTTATTGTCAGGACTATATAGCCTCAAAAATGTCTGAGGAGAAAATATGTTAGGAATTTATCTTGGTACAATCCTGCTACGAATACCTGACATCTGAAGTCCGAAATATCAAGATTAAGAAACAGAATAATCATCCTGGAAATAAAATGAAAATGAAAGCACGAGAAAATCAGCTTTGTGTGGCACTTTTGTTTTAATTAAAAGAAGGTTGCTACGGCATTTGGAGCAGAGCTTCCAAATAGTAAGCATATTAATTATTTTTCATTTTTTGAAGATACGATAACAAAAGACAACAGTCTTTAGAAAAGGATTATTTAATGATAATGACAACCAGTATATCACTATTGAGCTACCGAAAATACTTAGTGAACGTGCCCAATGTTTTTCTTTCCCAATGGTTCATTTCAATATGAGTTTGTGATACTTAACATCAATTATATAAAGAAAAATTTTTTTGTAAAAGTTATCTTTTTAAATGATTTCCTTACTAAACTGAAATATGGCAAAAAAAATTAGAGAGTCATCCAAATACTATGCTTCTTGCTAAATTTTCTTTTCTTGACTGAAGGTTTCTAAGGAGTTAAATTACATATTTCTATAACGTAGAAAAACTTTGTAAACCTTGTCAACTTCAGAATTATAGTAGTATGTACAAAGAATAACAGATCCTCTCTAACAAAACATCTTTTACTTTCCCACTATGGCCACCTATATCCCCTGCTGTCCACACATTCCTTTCATTCTAACAGATTAAAATATCAAATCTCAAATGAAGACTAAGTGATGTCAAGTGTTCAAAGGAGCTAAGTTATAGATAAAAGTAAAGTGGTGTCACTAAAGATTTGTTAGACATTTCTCTCTACTTATACTTTCTGATGAAATATGTATGTTAACATGAAATGATGAAAACAATGAAAGAAATAATACAAACGTAATGGGAACAGCACTTAAAATTATGTCTCATAGCTAATTTTAGAATACTAAAATCTTATTTTTATTTTCACAATCAAAGATTATTGAATTACAATTATTTGAGGAGAAAAAAATTTTCATGACTCTTGGTCATGCACTAAACAAATTCATGTAATAAATGCAGAGAATTTATCTGTATATTACTAAATGTGCAGATGACTGGGGCACATTGCATTGTTTTTATATTAACTCAGCAGCTCATGAAATTGAAAATTAAAATTTAAAATGTGCATGCTTCAAATAAAATCAAATTACAAAAGAAAACTTTGTAACAATAAACATTTTATATAAAATACATAAAAATGAAATTACAGGTATGAATGCTTACTACTTGCAAGCTATTCTTTATTACTTACTCAGTGATAAAAATACATTTCCCATAGGTATCAATTACTTAAGCATATAATCTTCATGGACCTTAAACAATACATCTGAAACAAAAGGAAGATTATCAAAGACTTTCAAAACTGCCTGTAACGGCTCTTTTTCTCTTTTTTAAATCCAGGGTTATAATATGTAATTCTAGATAGTATTTATAACACTTTTAAAGAAAATTCTGAATATAATTTCTAAGAAGCTTTAGAAAGACACACAAGTATTATACTAGATATAAGACTTAGTAATAATAATAATTATTATTATAATAAGCAATCATGCCAATTGTGTCAGGTTATTTTATTAGAAGTCTATAAGCATTTTAATAACAGAAGATCCTCCATTATTTTTAGTATGGCATACTTGATCTGATCAGAAAAAAGTAAATTATAAATATTGTTCAGATATGTGCTTGGTATTATGATATGTAAAGGGGAAGAAGAGCCTTTTCAACTGTGCGAACAAAAATTAAAAGTCATGGGGAAAATCTGTGTCCTAAAAAATTTTATTTTAAAACTACTGCGAAAAAAACATTATTTCATATTCTGTGTCTTCAAAAGAAACTTCTGCAATTTCCTCATTGTGACTATGAACAAGCACAAAATGGGTTCTAATAGCTTCAGCAGTATATACGTGTGTGTATATATATATACATATATACATATATTCAGCTCTTTTGAACATCTATAAAACATAAAAAACATTTTAATGTGGAGATGATACAAGAACACTCATTCAGAAGAAAACCATCAAAATTTACTATGTGTGGTAATACTGAGGAAATTCTCTAAGCTTAACATTTTCCAGCAAATTCTCTTACTCTTGTTTAACATAACTGCATGTTTTCAGGGAATGAAATTGTTTTGACCATAAATGCAGACTTAAAACTATTTACTAGCAACATCAACTTCTGTGCATGCAAACAGAGAACACTGCAATACACTCCAATAAAAGTCAAAGCAGATTTTGTATTATTTAGTGTAAGAAAATAACTAAGGCATATGGTTTTTATAACCACTTCATTCTATGGTAAAATATTTAGAATAACAATATAAGTATTGGATTGCACAACTTAAAATTGAACACTGAAATCTATAATTATGTCCTTTTTTAATATATTGGATTTAACAATGAAATTTAACTATGTTTTTTTAACTATGAAAAATAAGTGCTTAAGATAATTCACCTTAGATACTTATATAAGATTTTTTAATTTAGTGTCACATCTTGGTGGAACAGAAACATGTTAATGACCAGAAGGTGGTTTGAAAATGAGACTTCTGGCTCTTTGGAAACCCAAGGCAAACTAAATAAAAATAATGCCATTAAAGAAAAAAACAGAAAATTTTGTAAATTATATACATATATATATATATATATGTCAAATTACAACTTTCCAATAAAATGAGTTTGGCACAAGGCAAAGAAAAGTCTACCTATAGTTTATTTTGTTAACTGTATAAGTCACAACATTAAATTTATATTCTACATAAATTAAAGACATAACAATGTCCCTTAATCTTCGCATTTAAGTATGTGGAAATTTGCATTCTTGTATATTACTCATCTCTTCCCTTTGATCTTCCTCAGTACTCAGATCACTGTTAACTATTCTGGGTGGTCTCCCATCAGGATTCAGTGATCAGTGTCTTTATTGGTTGCCTTCTAGGGATTCCTATCAGCTGTATTCTTACATGCATCTGACAACTTTATTAGCTCACTCAGATTGTGCTTCAGAACATCTCCATAGCACACATACCCTTTCTCAAACAATCACACTTTTGTAGTTGACTCAGAACAAATAATTATATGAACACTTCAGCTGTTATACTCAATAATAAGGTCGAAATGAAGAGAAATTTCACATTATGTGTAAGTCAGGGCTTGGTTTTCATGTTCAGGCTCAAAAAATCAATTCCAGATTGATTTTTGTGTATATATCGTTATTGTCAGAGGATTAATTGATGAATTTTTCATTTGATGAGTCAGGTGGAATAGGCTCTAAGGCACTCAGTGACCAGAATTCTAATTTACTATGGTTCCTTGTACTATGCAGCAAAACCATCAATTGTGATATTTTATAATAATTTATTTGCTCCAAAAATGTTGAGTTTGAGGTCCCAAAGTAAAATAAAAACATTCTATTAGTTATCTTTGTGCAACAACTGTGTACAATTAAATCATGTTTCAAAAAAAATGATTTAAGCCTTTAAAAAGGCATAAATCTCCCTTTGATTCAACATGTCAGGAGTGCTTTTATATTTTGTTATGACCTAAATCTGGGATATAGCAGGATGAATCTCAAATGACTAGCTATTTAAAAGGCAAACATACATGCAAACACATATATAACATCCAAAATTACCAAATTATGTACTGCAAACTATATAGTATACTGCAGTCAACATTGCAAACATTTCATAAATATGATTTTAACAACCTGCCAGAGTTCTGAAATGTATTTCTAAATTTAAGGAAATTTTAATTCAGTTCAGAAGTAGTACAAAAATGCTTTTGGTGCTGAAAATTCCAAATTAAAATGACACTTAAAGGAAAGATTATATGCATTTTCTTTATTGAACACATTTTTCTAAACAGCCCTCTCAGGAGATATTGCCTCCTTAATCGAATTCAATAAACATTTGTTAAAGACCTACTATGCATGAGGCACTATGATAAAATTACTGGCATTTTCACCTATTTTTTAAAAAATGATTAAGAGATACATAAATAAATGTATCAAGTTTTTCTTGACTATTCTGGCTCTCAAAGTTCCCCTCTTCCCTTACCCCCCCACCATGCTTCTGAACTTGGAATAGCAGAGGATGTTTTCTAATGTAGCCATGTTTTCAAGAATTTAGCATCTGCAATGACTATAGAATTTTTCACACATCAATTTAATATGGTGACAGAGACTCTTCTCAAAGTAGCAATACAGAGTACATGTGCATGTATTTAGAAGGAAACAAGTTCATTTCCTTTGCCTAAATATCAAAAATGTCATTATTTAATATATTAAAACCTTTTCAACATTCAATTCCTTTCTCATTACAAGTCCTGAACAAAGCTTTTTATCTCCAGCAATTGCACTGTGTGTTACTCTGAATCACCTTTCCCTTTCCCCTTCTTTTTTGGTGGTTTTTCCTTTTTTCCAGGTTCACAGTTGGAGAGAAGCAGATGGTCCAGGCCACTCTAATTCCCTCCAACTGGATCATCTCCCGAAGCTCCCACATACATGTAAAGAATCAGTAGTCTGAAGGCCAGGAACTGAATCTTTCTATATGAATCAACAATGTTTTCAGTCATCTAGGGAACAAGTCAGTTATGATCCATGTACTTCCTGAGTGCTATGAACTGTCTTCACAGAACTATTAGCATCAAGGATAAGGGGCAAGGGTCAGATTCAACTAAGACTAATATCACCCCCTACCTCTCTTGATGCATGCAAGTTTCTCCCTTGCTTCCCTGGTGCCTCTGCCACTTCCTTTTATTACTCCATCCTCCCTAGAATCAATTGCCAGGAACCAAAGTGTCTGCAAGGAGGAACTATCTAGGCCCATCAACAGACTGAAACTGATTCCAAGTCAGTTTTTGTTGACCTGCTGCACCCTCTTAGAAAGTGACCAGTGAAGAGCAGGGCTCTATGAACTTTATCTCTCTCCCAGGCCCAAGTTCTATGTGCTTTCCAGATGGAAGCACAATGATGAAAAGAGACAATAAATACAATTTTGTCCTGTACACAGTCTTTTTTTTTTCCTTACCAATTAGCACAACTCCCTAAACCCGATCTTTAAATGTTTCTAACAAAGACATAAATTTATGTTTGCCAGTTCAGCACTGGCTTCTATACACTACAAGCTCAAACTTTACTAAATGAAATATCCCATCTGCCAGAAATGCACAGGTAAAAGGTGGTTTCTTAAAAGATTCTTGTTTCAATGTCTGGGTACACAAAAAAAATCACAATAGGATAATAACTCTCAGCAACTCAGCCAAGAAAGATGCAACAGCCTGCTGGTGGATCTTGCTACTTTGTTCTCTCCATCCTAATCCATCCTCCAATCAGTCAACAAAGGGATTTTCCTAAAGTGCAGGTCCAATCATGTCACTCTACTACTCAATAAACTCCAGGGGCTCCCTATCACCTCTAGGTTCAAATACATATTCTATGTTTGGCATTCAAAGCCCTTCATAACCTGATCCTCTCCTGAACCTTTCTAATCTTTTTACACCTTACTCCCATCATAGACTCTGATCCAGTGACACTCGCCTCATGACTGTTCCATAAACAAAACACTGCATCTGTTGCCTCTGGGAATTTTCTCTGGCTATCCCCCATGCCTGGAATGCTCGCTTATCTTTGAAAGGAAGCCCTTCTCAATTCCTCAGAATTCTAGTCCTTCTATTAATCATTTCCTAATTATCCTGTATAGTTTGTTGTGAATATATTTGTTTGTATGCTGCCTGCATTTTGTATGCATTAGGTGATAAGCTCCTTGAGGGCAGACTATCATTTGCCCCTTTTTACACCCCTAGTGCTAAGCACAATGTCCGAGAAACAGCAGGTTCTTGATAAATATTTGATGATTGATTGTACTGACAAGGTACTTCCAGACACAGAAGCTTCCAATATACTACATAAAGTTCCCATCTTCTGTCTACCATTTAATTCTATTTTTACTCTTCGAGGGGGCAGAAATAGGGAGAGAAATTTAAATAACATAAAATCTAACTTGTTAACAGCTCTTTTAAAGCTTCTAGCTAATGGCTAAATCAGTATTTCAGAGAACATGTGAATTTTGCTTTATTAGTTACATTAATAGTATCATTATAATAATTTAAAATTACTATATGAATTAACAATGAAACTAACATGATTTAAATTAGTCACAAGGATTGGAAAATAGATCTCTGAGAATATGTCCTTAAACCATGAGACTCTCTTCTTTAATGGAATTAAAAAGTATTCTATTTTAAATCATCTATGAGCATCCAAATATTTTATCATTCAATTATGTTAAGTTGTACTTAGTAATACTAGCAACTAGATCATTAACTTCCCCACGCCAAATAAATTGCTTTCATGATACTTATATTCTGAATACATCACTAAGCTTGAAATCATAATTCAATTTGTTTGAAAATACATTTAGCTAAATTGATTAGTATACTTAAATTATTAAAAATTAGACTAATATGTAATATAATCCAAGACTGTAATTTTAGAGTCAAAGTAAGGTAGCTCTATTATTATAGTGATGAAAAATGTTTGTTACCAAAAGCCTTTGTAGATCTTTTCCATTTTTCTTCTGTTTGTTGGCCCCTTCCATTTTCATCCTTAATGTTTTCTGGATGATTTTGCTAAGTAGGGTCTCTCCAAGCTTTCTTTATAATGGTTTTACTCTGCACCACTCCTCTCTATTTTAGGAAGCAATACTACCCATGTTCTTCCATCATTCTTCTTCATAAGATTTTTATAATTGAGTTTAGATTCTAAACTAGTGCTGCCTTTGGCTGATATCTCTCCCCTTGGCAAGGAAGTCGAGTGTTTGCTAAGGCAACTTTTATTCTCTTCTGTCTCCTTGTTATGGCAAGTCATTTAGTCCCGGACGTGTTTATAGAAATAGAAATAGCACTAAAGAGAACAAATACAGGAAAAGACCAAGTGTACATAGAGGACATCAGCAGTGGAGACTACACAGTTGTGAGAGCCTTGAGGAAGTGATTTCCAAGGTATGAGAAGGCGAAGTGCCAAAGTAATGGGAGAAAAACCTAAGACCTTGTTAATACTGAAAAAAAGATAAGTAAGAAATACTGGCCCCTTATGTTTACATTTTGATTTTTATAAAATATTTGTGATAATCATCTACATATATATTGAGGGAATTCTATTACAATAAGGGTAGGAACAGGCAGACTTTTCCAACTGATGATCCAAAGCAGACCACATCTTTATCATCATTCAACATTCACTTGAGTATAAAGAATATAAGATCCTAACATGCTTATCATTTATTATAAAAAAGCATTTGACTTAGATGGCAAAATAACACCTTAAAGGCTCTCCTCCAACAAGATGTCCATATATCATTTCAGATTCCTTGACACGTGTAACAATTTATTCAACAATCCTTTGGATCACTTACATCAGGGGAGGTTTTGTTCAAAGACACATTTCACAGCGTTCAAAAATAGTTTCTGGAGGACTTCTTTGTCCATTGGGAATGCGTCTTCATTTTCCACTGTGTGCTGACTTCCCTCTGTGACAGTGGAATACTGAACAAACATATACTTTTTGGATCAGACTTCAAAACACTGTAGTGTCTAATGGAACATAGGCATAAACTCGAAAGACTTTGAACTAACCATTCACACAGGAAAAGCCAAGTGGATGAAAAACATGTCTATCATTCCCAATCAATATTAAAAGTTAAGTACAAGCAAACTAGAGAATAGACAATCTATAGTACTTAGCCATAAGTGTGTGTGTGTGTGTGTGTGCGCGCACACACACACACACACACAGAGGACATACCCTCCAAATGGACAATAAATTGGGCCCAGAATTGAAGAGATAGCCTTTGGAAAAATCCAAACTTCTTTTCACATCCCCAAACTATCCCATAAACAAAGGTCCATTTTTTATACCAATATTATACTTGTCATGGTGCATGGCTGCAAATCACAGAACACTAATGCCTCCATGTATTAAACATAAGGATCATGCACAAAGAAATGAAGAGGGACATGATGGATATAAATTAGACTAATATATAATACAGGCTGTAAAATAAAACAAACAAGAACCTTATGTGAATCAGAATAAAGGCTATCGGGGAAATACTGACTGAAAAAAGAAGGGCTTTTATGATGAAAATGAGATATAAGACATAGAAAGTATTCCACTTTTACCCTTGAAATTTCACAAATAAGGGAGGATACCTTGTAACAGTCTTAAGGGAACACATAGATAAAATTCATGCAAATATGGGTAGGCACGGATGGGTAATGAGCTATATCAATGGCAGCAACATCCAAATAAATGAGATCCATGTATCTGAGAATGAAATAGAATACCAGAAATGAGGAATATGTAGAATAAGTTATAAATTCCATTAATCTCTGAAATCGTATTTTAACTTGCATCTTAATTATCAGTTAAATATATTTAATGTTTGACAAACCTGCCTTAAAAAATTTTAGTTACAATTCACGGTTGTGGGAACACAGGAGCAAGTATCTATTAAGGATCTGCTATGAGTCAGGCACTGTGCTAAACACATCACAAATATTACCTCATTTGATCCTCACAATAACTCTGTGAGGTAGGTGCTATTATTCTCTAATTTACAGCAAAACAAACTGAGGCAAAAAGACGTTATGTGACTTGCCCAAGGTCACACAGCTAATAAGTGTCTGAGGTTGGATTTGATAGCAGGTCTTCCTGACTCCAGGTCCAATGCTCTAAGCACTATGCCACTTAGCTGCCCAGGTTATTATGGAAAAATACCCTTTTAAGAATACAATTTTAAAATTTTAAAACCTTTTTTAAAAAAATGGAAATCTTACTACACTACATAAGATATTTCCCTGCCTTAGCTAAAGAAGCAAGGTATAATTTGACATTTTCTTCATGGCTTAGATTACTATCATTTTTCATACTATGCCATATACATAAAGATGAATTTGAAATACTGGGGTGAATTTATTGTGATTCCAGGATATAACATGAAATAAGTCTCTCCCCTGATGTCAAATCACTCTTTTTCTTTGCCTTTTTATCTCAAAAGTAGAATACTGCTCATGCAGTAGCATAATAGTCTAGGCACCATAACATTGCTGCCTTTCCAAAAATTAAACTACTGAATCAGAAGTTAAAGCATCATTTATCTTTATTGTCTTTATTGACAACCTCTGGCTTTTCTAGCAGGGTTCAAAACATTCTATTTTTCAGCATTAGTCATTACTCAACTCCAGCACCAAGTCTGACTTAGATGCATTATCTTCATGGAGAAGTACTACCATCTTGTGGGCTTTGGAATATTATCACTAAAGACAATTAAAAAAAAAACAGGTTAAATGTTCTGAACTATATTGTACAAATGGACAGCATGTGGGGGCTAATCAAGATTTAATTGGTCACAGAACAGTTGTGGGTTTGCTATCCAGGCTAAAAGTCATGGTTGAAACAAGTGAGGGGATCAGTAGTATAGTAGTATTGGCATGTAGTAGTCAAAGTTAAATAACTACCCAATTCATGTGCACTACTCTTGGTTAAAATGTTGATCAAGATAAAGAGAATACATCAGATGAATGATGGAATGAAAAAGAATTTATTAAGCACTTATTATAAACTGAGTGCTGAGTGCTAGGCATTCATGCAAAAACAAGTCAGTCCCTGTTCTCAAGGAGATCACATTCTAATGAAGGGGATGACACATCTAGGTTTCAGTTGCCGGTCAGATGGAGAGGCCTCATGGTTCATAGGGGGAAACAGCAAAGCAGATGATCATGTATTTTCTTTCATGGTTTTCCACTGATAAAATTCACATCTATTTCTGATGATGTACCATTTGACAGTGCCAGGTACTCTGGTGATGCGAATTTTTTTTCCAGGTCTTCACTAGTTGTGGCTGCTAAGGAGAAAGGGGCATAGCTCCTACAGAAGCCTGGATGACATCTGTAATAGCTGGGCTGGATGCAGGGCTAGTGGACAGGAGCACTGGTATTATTATCAGGGTTCTTAGGCTGTGCCCAGGCTCTCTCCATAAAGATCAGTAGGTATTAGTGGTCAAGGTAGTTTAACTTACCTGGCACATGGTGCTTCCTGTTTCTCCCTAGGGTAATTTGTTAATTTCCCTAAGCTGGTTGCCTCCCCTGTGAATAGCATTTGGTCAAGAGTTGGTGAGGCTGGCTGATTCTATGAGGACTGGTCTGGAAGATGGGCCAGTGATGAAGGGAGTCATCGATGTACCCACAACTCTTTGGCTTAGGGTCCTAGCCCATCTCCATTGAGGTGAGAGGGGACATAGCAGAAGTGGTATCAGTGATTTGACGAGTAAAGTATTTCTAAATTTTGTGAGACACCATGAAAGAGCTCTTAAAAGTACGTAGTTGGAAGAAACAGCCAATATAATGAAAAATTAACTTATATGTCATGGCTGGATTAGATTTCTAGTTGACAATTACTGAATCATAACTTTATAATTTGATACTTTAAAAATCCTATCAATAATTATTTAAGAGTTAGACCTATCCATGTAGGAAAAACCAAGTCGATGAATATCTACTCTCCATACAATGTTATACAGTTGGATGGGCAACCTTATAGAGCTCTTGTCCAACACTACGTATTTTGCTTGGACAGACACTGTAAACAGACACTGACCTGGGCCCAGAACTAAACAAAAAGGGTGACCTTAACAGTCTTCAGAAAACTGTAAGAACCTCTTACAGATTCCATGCTTCTTTCTGAAGCAAAAGACCAACTTTTTAAAATACCAATATTCTAACCAGTGCTATTATATAGCTACAAGTCATGGAATACTACAAGTTCTCACAAATTTAAGTAGAGGAGCAATCAAAGCGCAATTGAAAGACATGGCAGAGGTAAGAGCAAGCTGCAAAACATTATAAACAAGGAAGTATGGAAGAGGAGTTTTAAATATGCCATCAAGGAATGAAGGAAAAAAAAGGTGACGTGCTGGTTGCACAGTGAGAGTGAAGGATAGGTAGCCTAAACACTCCATTAGTATCCTTATGATATCAAGAGAAAGGAAGCACAATCTCCAGCATGTTGGGTGGACATGGACAAGAGTCATAGAGGATGCATAGCCATAGATGGCTCATGATTTGAATTTTTGAAATGAACACTCACAACTGGTAAGATCATGGATTAATGTACAAATGAAGACCAGCCTTTGTGTTTACTAAGGCCTGTAATAAAATTACAGATTCCTACAAAGGAACTGAAGATAGACTGTCTCTAAGTTGGAAATAAATGGAAAAATGTAATGGGTATATTTCTTTATCCTAGTTTACAAGTTGAGAACCCTCTGCCTCAGTCTCCTCCAATTTCAGACATCAACTAAACTGATGTTCCATGGCCTGCCTTCTGCTTATCTAGTCACATCAACTCTGTGATGATATACAAAACCAGTCAATCTGTGTCTTTCTACTAAGTCCCTGAGGTTATCAGTAACACCATTTTGAAGGTGATAACAACTAAAATGTTTAGAATTTATCATCCTTTTTCTATTCTATTTTATAAAGGAAACTAGAGATCAGGCAGTCAGCACAATGGTGATGTTTCCCAAACTCCTCATGTGGCTTTCTCTCCTTCCTTTAGCCTCTACCAAAATACTTTCCATCAGGTTTTCCTACTCTCATTCATGTATTTTATTACACGAATATAGTTTCTGAATATACACTATCTGCCCTCCTCCCACCTATATTATTTCTATTAAATAAGGTATACCCATCCTGTGTATGTCACAGGTTTCATCCAACCAAGTGTTAGTGATAGTTTTGAGATCAAATTTACCTTCTTGGATTAGGATTTCTAGTTTTTCTTCTTTGTTACCACAAATTTGAATGTTAGTTTACAGATATTTAAGGTCATGGGTTTTACTACTGGTTCTTTTTTGGGTTTTGTCTCCTAGGAATTTCAAGATGTCACAGTTACTTATGTCTTCTTACTTCTTTGTGACTATTTTCTCTAGTATCTAACTTAGGGAACATAGATCTACAGTCTTCTTCCTACCTCAGCTCTTTTTTTAGTTTAAAATTCTTTTGATTAGATCTGCAAAAGAAGCGTCAAATATGTTCTTACTCATTTTTAATTAGGTATAATCCATCTCAGGTCAGGAATCTGACATCCCTACACAGTAAGTAGTTGTCTAGAAATCCAAATCTCATTTTCAGATGCCCCTTTCTTAGTCAGCTATTTACTTGTAAATTACTATTGCTCTTTGGAATTCCTTTCATTTACTGAACAGCAAGGAAAATAAAACTTGTGCTCCCATGGTCACAAAATCATAAAAATTCATAGGTAAAATTAACTTCTAGTGCTGGAGTTCTTAATCTGGGGCACATGAACTTTTTTCTCAAACATATCAATAAATGGTTTCCTTTATAATTCAACATATTTTATGCATTTAAAAATAATACACTGAGAGGAGGTTCATAGGTTTTACCAGGCTGCCAAAAGAAATTTTAAGATGCCCTGCTCTAATGACAAAAGAATACCCTCTCCAATATCCTCAACAAAAAATTATCTAGGCCTTCCTTTGAAGATCTATATTGATGGGTAATTCATTACCTTCTGAGAAAGTCTTTTCTACTGTTGAATAGCATTAACTGTTGAAAAATTTTTCCTTGTATAAATTTAAAATTTTTATTTCTCTAACTTCCAACCATTGCTCCTAAGTTCTCTTTGAAATTAGACAGAATGAGCCCTTACAAATTCCAAAATCCTATTATCCTGCGATCTCTGATTCCTCTCTCTTCTTTGTTCCCTATATCCAAACAGATAGGCTTCTCAATTCTTCCTTCATAATTTCTCTGAATTCTTCCCTGCTTTTCTACAAATATAGGAGTTATTATAATACCGTGCTAATTAGTTTTTCTGACTCTAGTTTTTTCTGAACTTCTCAATCCATCTTCCAGAGCCTTTTATAATCACTTTCCTGAAGCACGGCTTTCTTAAAACATGCTCAAACATCAAAAAGGGTTAACTGAATCAAATTCAAACCCTTCTGCCCGGCAATCAAGGATCTCAACCAAAGGTCTCCTCATCTCCCCACACTATCTGAACTTATTGCTCACAGTTGCCACTCTAGCTGGATTAGACGACTCAATGCTCTTTCTGACAAACCATGTCCATTTCTACCTTTAAGGATTTTTGTGCTTGTGTCATGTCCCTTTCCTTGAATGTTTTCCTAATTTTCTAGGAAAAGTTCAACACTTTTTAAGAAGTCTCCATTTATTACTACTAAATCCACTCATCATTCTTAGGATTTTCATAGAATATAGCAGTTATTATCTATCTCATAATATTTTAGAGGATTCTGTTGTCCCAGCACTTATCACAATGCCTGGTACATAGTAGGCCCTTAGTATTTATTGACTGACTGTTGTAACAATTTCTCTTCTATTATGCCTTTAACTAACTACTCTATTTCCCTGTTGTGAGGGAAGCATTTTATTTACCATTAACTGTTTTTTAATTGTAAGCAATAATAATTCCCAACTAGATCATGTCTTCTTCAAGGGTTGAGACCACATACATACTTTGTCTCCACATATCACCTGAAAAGTTTCTAGACACAGGGTAGATAGACAATGCAAACGATACAATGTAATGATGATAAAATGGGGGGGGGGGGGTTGAGGGGGGGGAGGAGGTGCTAAGAACTACTTTGTTTTGTCTTTGCAATCCCAGAACCTAAAATGACGCCTGGCATAGACAACAAAATCTAAGAGGTACTGTAGCAAGGAAGCACTAAAGCTAATTAAAAAAAATAAATAAAAGCAGAGAAGTGGGATGCTACTAAGAAATCTGCAACAGTTTAAGAGTAAGAAAACTCAGTCCAGTCAGTAATTCAATTTTCCCCCTATTCCTCTGCTTTTTAACAAGTCTAACACTAGGAAATTCAAAAGATTTAAAATACTAATTAATTTTCTCTTTTTGCTTTACTATGTAAAATATGATAAATTACAAAAAGTACAAAATCCAGACAGAAGTCAGCCATAAAACATGACATGTTCTTGGGTTTTGGTCTGGACTACATTTCATCCAAGTAGGGAATTCCTAGTGTAGAAAGAACCTTAACACTTCACCCTTTTTAAAGCACTTTACACCTCCATGATTGCAAATGTGTCTATTTCATTCTTTTAAAAAAATATTTATTTTTAGTTTTCAACATTCATTTCCATAAGTTTTAAATTTTCTCCCTCTCTCTCCCCTCTCCCATCCCAAGACTGCATGCAAACCAATACAAGCTCTACACATACATTCGTATTAATCACATTTTAACATTAGTCCTGTTGCATAGAAGAATTTTAACAAATGGGAGAAACCATGAGAAAGAAACAAAACAAAAAAAAGAGAAGAGTCTGATTCACTCTGCATTCTGACTCCATGGTTCTTTCTCTAAATGTGGATGACATTTTACACCATGAGACCTCTGGAAAACTTTTAGGTCCTTGCATTCCTGAGGAGCTGAGTCTATCAA
This sequence comes from Phalanger gymnotis, assembly GCA_028646595.1. NCBI lineage: Eukaryota > Metazoa > Chordata > Mammalia > Diprotodontia > Phalangeridae > Phalanger > Phalanger gymnotis. The sequence continues at coordinate 374,939,703 of CM053622.1, forward strand.
AATCGGTCCTTGCACATTGTGGCTAGCACCATGTACAATTTTCTGATTCTGCTCACTTCACTCACCATCAGTTCATGTACGCCCTTCCAAGTTTTCCCGAAGTCAGCCTGTTCATTATTTCTTACAGCACAATAGTATTCCATTATATTCATATACCACAACTTGCCCAATTAATAAGTATCCTCTCAATTTCCAGTTCTTGGCCACCACAAAAAGAGCTGCTATATGTATTTTTCTACATTTGAGTACTTTTCCCATTTTTATGATCTCTTTGTGATACAGCCCTAGAAGCAGTATTGCTGGGTGAAAGAGCATGCACACTTCTATAGCCCTTTGGGCATAGTTCCAAAATGCTCTCCAGAATGGCTGGATCAGCTCACAGCTCCACCAACAACAATTTATTGCTTCAACTTTCCCACATCCTCTCCAGCATTTCTCATTTTCCTGTTATGTCATGTTAGCCAATCTGATAAGTGTGATGTGCTACCTCACAGTTGTTTTGATTTGTATCTCTCTAATCAATAGTGATCCAGAGCATCTTTTCATACGACTGTAGATACCATTCATTTCTTCCTCTGAAAACTGCCTCACATGCCTCATCCACTTCATTCTTTTTTTAATAAATTTTATTTAACATATTTAGTTTTCAGCATTGATTTTCACAGGAGTTTGAATTACAAATTTTCTCCCCATTTCTTCCCTCCCCCCCACTCCAAGATGGCGTATATTCTGGTTGCCCTGTTCCCCAGTATGCCCTCCCATCTGTCACCCCACTCTCCTCCCACCTACTTTTCCCTTCCTTTCTTGTAAAGGCAAGATAAATTTCTAAGCCCCATTGCCTGTGTATCTTATTTTTTTGTTGCCTGCAAAAACTTTTTGTTTTGTTTTTGAACATCTATTTTTAAAAACTTTCGAGTTCCAAATTCTCTCCCCTCTTCCCTTCCCACCCACCCTCCCTAAGAAGTTAAGCAATTCGACATGGGCTACATGTGTAACACTATGTATAACCCTTCCACAATACTCATGTTGTGAAAGACGAACTATATTTTGCTTCTTCCTAACCTATCGCCTTTTATTGAATTTTCTCCCTTGACCCTGTCCCTTTTCAAAAGTGTTTGTTTTTGATTACTTCCCTCCCATCTGCCCTCCCTTCTATCATCCCCGCTTTTTTATATTCTTACTCCTCCTTTCCTGTGGAGTAAGATACCCAACAGAGTATGTATAGTATTCCCTCCTCGGGTCAAATCTGATGGGGGCAAGATTCACTCATTCCCCCTCATCTGCCTTCTCTTCTCTTCCTACAGAACTGCTTTTTCTTGC
>CM053622.1:374943561-374960119 GCA_028646595.1 Phalanger gymnotis
TTTCTTCAGTGGTCTTTTGGACCTCCTTTTCCATTTGGCTAATTCTGCCTTTCAAGGCATTCTTCTCCTCATTGGCTTTTAGGAGCTATTTTGCCACTTCAGTTAGTCTATTTTTTAAGGTGTTATTTTCTTCAGTATGTTTTTGGGTCTCCTTTAGCAAGTCTTTGACTTATTTTTCATGGTTTTCTCACATCACTCTCATTTCTTTTCCCAATTTTTCCTCAACTTCTCTAACTTGCTTTTCCAAATCCTTTTTGAGCTCTTCCATGGCCTGAGACCAGTTCATGTTTTTCTTGGAGGCTTTTGATGTAGGCTCTTTGACTTTGTTGACTTCTTCTGGCTGTATGTTTTGGTCTTCTTTGTCACCAAGGAAAGATTCCAAAGTCTGAGTGTGAATCTGAAATCATTTTCACTGCCTGTTAACGTTCCCAGCCAACTACTTGACCCATGAGCTTTTTGTCAGGGGTATGACTGCTTGTAGAGTACAGAGTATTTTGTCCTAAGCTTGAAGGGCTGTGCTGTTGTTTTCAGAGCTATTTCTACACAGTGAGCTCTGCCACACAAGCACTCCTCTCCCTCCAAGAACTGCCAACCCGGACCACAACTCAGATCCAAGCAGGCTCTGCACTCCTGCTTTGATCTGCCACTTAAGTCCTCCCACCAGGTGGGCCTGGGGCCAGAAGCAACTGCAGCTGTAGCTCTGTAAGCAGCCTCAGAGCTGGCCCACCTCCATGGCCCCTGGGGCAGTGGCTGATGGAGAATTCCTTTCACTCTGTCCCCGCAGTTTTTCCCCACTAACCTTCTCTGTTGCCTTTGGTGTTTGTAGGTTGAGAAGTCTGGTAACTGCCACGGGTCACTGATTCAGGGCGCTAGGACCTGTTCCACCCGGCTTCAAGTCTGGTTGGTCCAGGTGCAGCCCACAATGGGCTCTGCTCTGTTCCGCTTCCAGCATGGTGTGATAGGCCTTATTCAGTGACCATCCAGACTGTCCTTGGCTGGAGCCCTGCTTCCCTCTGCTATTTCGTGGGTTCTGTAGTTCTAGAATTTGTTCAGAGCCATTTTAATAGGTGTTTGGAAGGTACTGGGGGAGAGCTTTAGGCAAGTCTCCGCTCTCCAGCTGCCATATTGGCTCTGGCTCCACCCCACCCCCAAGTGAGCATTTTTTAAGGCTATGAGAAGACATGATTGTGTTGGTAGGCAGCAGGGCAGCACTAGTAGAAAGGAAGAAACTGAAGTGGCAAAGCCAAAGGAGGCAGAACAGAAGAGGAACAAAAGTGCACATAAACAGGTTTTCCTTGGCAAATAGGAAGGCCACCGTTTCATGCAAGACAGGGTTGAAGGACAAGATAGTAGGGAAAGACATCTGAGTGATATGAGATGGAGACAAAGGGAGAAGTTTCTTCATCTGTAGAGCCAGTATTTGAACCTGAGTACTCTCACCCCAAGCCATAACCACACCCCACTGTCACCCTCACAGGATGATTGATGGGGGGGAAGGGAAAGCATTTTGTAAAACGCAAAGTGGTATATTAATATAAGGTGTTATTAGTATTTCTTAATTACTTTTGGATTCTACTGTTAATGCTTAGTTGTGGAAAGATCTATAAACCATTAATGTGCCACCTATTGACTCAGAATTTGACTTTCTTTTTTTTTTTAAAGAAGAGCTTTTTCATAAAGGACAGGAAGACCGGAGAGCCCAAGCATACAGCCATCAGAGACGACCTAAAAGCCACATATAAGAGCGGTATTAATACTCACTGCTCTTTCCTAATCCAACTTAACCTTTCTTAAATTACCATTGTATATGCACAGAGTTTAACTACTAACAAGACAGAACAGAAGTAAACTTCTTATACAATTTGGTACTGGACATGACCAAGCATACATTTAAAATGGCTTGGAGATGGCAGACAATCAGCAAAGGAACTACTGAGAAAATTAATGCCTTCAAGAAAAGTAAACATTTACAACATAAATCCACAAAAATCAACAGTACTTCTATATAACAATAACCAAATCTGAGGTACATAAGAAACTCCATGCAAAATAACTAGAAAATACACATAAATATATGGAATCAAGATTTAAACGCCATTATAAAATGTTCTTTAAAGAAATAAAAATGACAAATATTTAGGTGTTCATTGTTCATGATACAGCCATTCTAGTATAATACAATGAAGATACAACCTAAATTAATTTATAGATTCCATGCAATACAAAAATGTCACTGGCATGCTTTAAATAGCTAGACAAATGATCAGAAAATTAATTTGGAGAAACAAAAAGTCTAGAATCTCAAGAAAAATAATGGAAAAAAGTAAACTTCAAATCAGATTACACAGTAGTAATCTGAAAATATTATATTGTGGAATGGACTAGATTAAGTAACAAAAATTACCAAACTTAATGCTCCATACACCAGAGAATATATATTCTTTGAGGAATAATTACCAAGATTTGATAGGACACATGGCAGAAATTAAGCTGAGACCAGAACCTTATACAATATACAAATGTACACACGCTTCAAATATAAAAAGTTACACTATTTTTTTTAAAAGATGAGAATAAATTATTTTACAACTGCAGCTAGTCTAAGCTCTTTATATAAGAAATATATGATATGAAAATAAAATAGATAACTTCAATCATATTAAACTTAAAAGCTTTTGCATTAATAAAATAAATGCAGAAAGGATAAGAAGGAAAAGAACTGACTAGGAAAAGATCTTTGCATTGATTTTTTTTCTGATAAGGATCTTATATCCATGACATATTTGGAATTAAAACAAATAAAGAATACCAAGAGCCATTATCCAGAAGGTAAGTCAAAGAATATGAACAAATAATTCTCAAAAGATTAACAGTCATATCAGCGACCACTCTAGATCATTACTAATACAAGAGATACAACCTAAACAATTCTGAGGTTTCATGTAAGAATAATGGTAGGTTTCAAAAGATGGAAAAATCAAGGTCACGAGGAATTCTAAGGCACTATTGGTGAAGCTGGTTGAAAAACGAGAATGTTAGAATTGGCTCAACCACTCAGGAAGGCAATTAGTAATTAAGCTATTTTTTAAAAGTGACTAAAATATCCACACAGCTTCACCCAGAAATTTTACTAAAAGACTCTAAGAAGATCAAAGACAGAAAGATCGTATGTACACACAAAAAAAAATTACACAAGCATCTTTTGTGGTCACAATAAACTAGAAACAAAGTAAAGATCTGTGACAGGGGAATAACAAACAATTTTAATACATGAAGGTAATGGGAGGGGGAAAAATATGAAGAATACACAGACATATAAGAAAACTTACAGTATAAAACTGGTACAGAGTGAAGTAAATATTGTAGAGCCAAGAAAACAATATACCTGAGACTATACGAATGAGAATAGAAAGAACAGCAGTAAGAAAATGAATGTCCCTCCCTTCTCTGAAGAGACGGGGAATATGGAAATGGTATACTGTATATACTTCCCATCAGACACTGTCCACATGTTGGTTAGTTTTCCTGAAGTGCTTGTTTTCCCTTCTTAACTTTTAAATGTGAGATACAAGGGATGGTACACTGGGTAGGGGAGGTAGGAAGGATATAATTGTAAACAAGTATCTTATAAAAAACACAATACAAAAAAAGATGATATTTAAAAATGGCTTGGTACAGTATAACTAAATTGACAGCTTATATCAGCCTGTAATGGCCTAAAAATTGTAAGTTACCATGTGTTAACTAAGTTTAGGTAAAAAATCTCCAGTTGCTTACAAATAACTAAATAAGGCTTAAGGCTTCTCAAAATGTATCATATTTAAAGATTATGTGGAATGTACTTCCCAAAATAAAAGTTAATGTTAGTTAGCATGCTGTAAACCTCAATATTTTTCAAGTTCATAGTGGCTTAGGATCACAGACTTAGAAGTAGGAGGAACTTTAGAGACTGCCTCCTCCAATCCCTTCATTTTGATTAGAAAACCAAGGCTGAGGGAGGTCAGACTTTCTCAAGGTGACAAAGATAGTGTGAGAAGGAGGATTTGAATCCAAGTCCTCTAATCTCAACTCTAGAGGTGCATTCTTTCTACTGTACCACTCAGTTGTGATCTTCTATTGAACTAAGATCTGACCAAGGCTTTTGACATTGTTAGTCATGAGGGCTTATGGAAAATTATGGCAAAATTGGGTTGCCTGGAGAAGTTCATCAGTATTGTACATCAAACTCATGACGGCCTACTTGCCTGGGTTCTAGATGATGGACAATGCTCTTGGGCCTTTCTGGTCACCAACGGAGTAAAACAAGTCTGTGTGCTTGCTCCCATGCTTTTTTATTAACTAGAGATTCCCAACAGATTCTCAAAACCTTAAAAGCAGAAGGGTCTTATCCAAGTATTGACTTTTCACCCCTCTTCTGGTTCTCTTAAGCTAAGAGAGAAGACTGAGAAATCAGAATAACAGATTTATGGTTCTTTTAGGCTAAACAGGAGGGTAGCTATGACCATGTAAGTTACTGCCATAAACTGCTATCATACACTGGCTCAAAAAGTAGGAAAAAAAAATGGAACCATCCTAATAGTCCACAGCACTAAGGCAGATTAAAGAGTCCACAGTACAATGGCAGAAAGAGAACAATGAATCTCAAGACTTGAAAAAAGCCCATTTAACTGTAGTAATTAATAAATGCTTAAAATTGTTTCTCACTTGTATATTTTAAAAAGAAATCTTATACTACATGAGGAATTACAAGCTTCCACAATTTATGTTGAAGAAACCTTACATGTTCCTAAATATAACTTTTTAAAATATCAATCTACACTTTCAACTAAATTTTACTCATAATGAAGATGAAAAACTATAGCATGATTGATTTCAAAGTTAGAATATCAGAAGCATTATAAATTATATTAAGTGAACATGATCGTGCTCAAAAAGGAACTTTAAAATATTTGTAGACCATATATGCAATCATTAAAATAAATGATATACCACAATCATCAGTAATGTCAACAGACATCTAACATTGAGAACTACAAGCAGTATTTTTCCATACATTGTCCCAAGAGTGATTAAAATTAAGTTCTCCTTATTTAATGTCATTCTATATCCAGTTACCTCAGATTCCCAATCACTTACATTATACCAAAGTAAAACAATCTCCAGTCTCTAAATATCAGAGTGCCACTCACTGAAGCTACTAATTTTCTGATTGTTAAACTCTACCTCCCACGATTAGAGGAGAACAAAAATTTCAACTGAGCAAAACAAGAACAGCAGTTTTGGCTTATATGCTAATATTCAAATTGGGACTAATGAAAAGCTTTAATCCAAGGTACTCATCTAAAAATGAGAAGTTACTCTCGCATGCTGTTGTTAGAAAGAATAAACTCAAAATGAAAAAAAATTCCGGGAGAATAATTTTTTTTAAAAAAAGATGAATTTTCACAGTTAAACGCCACATAATAAATCAGTAGTTCTGGTTTCATACACATCTTTATTATTCATATTTCTACTTGTCCAAAAAAATAATATGCCTATTAAAACTGTTATCGAAAGAAATTTCTCTATAAACACCATCATATGCACTTGTTTCACTGAATCTTGGCTGCAACTCATAGTCTTATAGAATTCTCTGGGGGCACTGAGAGGGTCAGTGGTTTGCACAGTTATACTGCTAATACGTGCCAAATACAGGACTTGAATCCAGGATGGCCAGACTGAAAAGACAATCTTTTCTATATCCTTTACCATGATGCTTCTCTATGCAAAGAGGAAAATGCAGTTAAAAAAAAGACATGGTCCTAGCCCATATGCACATTAGGTAAGACAGGTATGTTAGTTAAGTACCTGCTAGTCCATCTCATAAATAATGGAAGATGCCTCAATATACACATACACACAATCAAGTTTCAATTGCCTAGTGTACAGTAAGCACTTAATAACTGTTGACTAACAGTAGAGAAATGATATTTGACACATTGAAATCAACACTTTAAAAGTGTATCTGTATACAGATCACTGTTTTAGGTAAAGGGGAAAACAGAAAGTTTAAAAAAGATGTGGTCCTTGCCCTGATAGGGCTTAAAGTCTGATAAAAGAAAGTAGCACATACACACAAAAAAGAAACACTACATGTATTAGAAAGGTATACACACACAAAAAAGTTTAAGACCCAAGGAATAAAATGTGGCAACCAACTGAGAGGATAATAAAAGACTTGATGGGGGAAGAAAGATACGAGTTAGGTTTTAAGGCTGAATAAAAACTCAAGATGTGAAAAGGGAGAGGAGGCATTGACAATAACATAAGCAAATATGTACATACACAGAAACAATGGAGAATGGATCTTATGTCAAATATATACTTGTTATAAATCCAAATTTCATCAAGAAATTCAGCATGTCAGTAACCCTCTATGTTAACAGGCAGGAAAATAACTGTCATTGTTTTGCAAAGGCCCATTGAGATAGAGACCTAATTCTTCCTGGCATCCTTCCTCTTAACCCCTCAAAAAGGGGAGGGGAAGCTCATAAAACAAATAATAATAACCCTCTATAATGTAAACAGGCAAACATGTCTTAGAATTTGTGACAGAAGCATTAGGGTTTCTGTCATGTCTTCAAAAAACTTCATGTATTCAGGTCACCTGCTCTCTAGAAAATGATAACTGGATGAAGGTGGGAAGGATAAGGCAAAGAAAACCACTTCAATTTACTCCTCAAAATTGGAAAGAGGAAATAGTTGAGATGACATAAAATGTAAATGATGTTTATCCCTAATTTTTTTTCTTTTTCCCACTCAAAGCTCCATTGAATTTGATTTATTTTGGGGGGAGGGGGACACAATTGGGATTAAGTGACTTGCCCAGGGTCACACGACTAGTGTCTAAGGCCAGATTTGGAGCTTGATTTTTAAAATACTCACTAGACCTTTAATACAGAAATAACCCATAAGACACATGGATACAAGTCAATGAACAGAAAATGTCTATCTTTTCTTTGTAACCCACAGGAAATGCTTATAAAAATTCCATGACAAATAAGGAAATCCTGCTAGGTAAGATATAACAAGTTTAAAGCATGAAACAATACTTTAAATATGTCTCATAAACTGGCACAAAACTTTTCCAACTGAATTTTTTAAAGTTCTTGATCCTTATGCTGAAATACTAAATTCATTTAGATTCTTGATGCAGCCAAAAAGAAAAAAAAATCTCTACAAAAATTACTGGAATAATGGGTGTGTCTCAAGGCAGGATGGAATAGAGGAGATAAAACAGGGAGCTTTGAGAATATTAGTTAACACTTGTCTGGATATGCATCTCCCATCTTATAGCTGCTAATATGAATTTTTAAATCCAAATGTACCTATATCCCTATTAAAGTTCACATTCAATTCACCCCAATATTGTAGCTTGTCAAGATTGTTTTAGATTTTAACTGTTCCTCTGTGTCGAGGCCAGTTAAACTACGACTGCCACAATTCATAATGTCTGGCTGCCATGACTCATTTCATAATGTGTTAAGGATATATTTGCTATTGAGGGTTTTTGTACCATCCTTCCTCTATGGATATAAGTGACATGACATTGCTTGCGAAATTGGACATATAGATAGACAGACATATAAAAATTATATAGAGACAGTCATATTAAATATCTGCGGGTCGATCTCATAGATGGAAGATACCTGTAAATATGAGAAACTGAATTAAGTCTCAAGAGAATACTAACTTATTTACTGTAGCTTTAGCCCATGCTTCAAAATAGGAGAGTGGTTCAGGACAGTTAGGAGTTAAGCTATAAATTTAGACTGTAATCAGTCCAAATGGTACTTTTATTCTTTGTACTGCAATAAGGCCTCATGAGTCATAAATGTGTGAAGGATGAGGTCCTGGGCTCAGGGCAAGTTTCTTGGAGCTCAGAGGTCATAAGAACAAGACCTTATTTCTCTGAGAATAGGTACAAAGTTAGCCATCAGATGAATTGGATACTCTCTCTCTTTCCCAGCTCCCTGCCTATTCAACCAACTGCAATGTTCAAAAATACCCAAAGTACAAATCTGGTAGCAGAAGGAACACCTTGCTTCCCAACTAATCACTGACTTGGACTCCTTGGAAAGCAAGGAAAATGGAAACATCATAGATTGTAACTTTCTTGTACAAAAACGGAGAGCTGAGAAGCTTTTTTGACTGCTGCCATCCCCACCCCATCCTAAGATGACTTGACACCCTATTCACCTCATCACCAGACAACCAATGTGAGCCCACTGAGAGGCAAACTGAAGAATTTGCAGCATTTCCTATCCCTAGCTCTCCTGATGTCTCTATACATTTTATAAACAATATAGTTAAATTTCATTTGGACACACATGTTTTGGGCACGGATGTTTTCCTTCTCCCCTTCCTAGTGTGGATGCTGATTTGCCACAAAATTCATCCATTTGGAGAGACATTTGCCTCCAAATATAAAAATTAAAATGGGAGAAATTATTACATTCTCCTTTTAATTTTAAGGGGCAAAAATCCTATGGACCTAGAGAAATTGCACAAATTCACATTCTCAGTTTTGTATCATCTTCACATTTTATTTGAATTGGATTTTTTTACATTTATCTTTTATCTAAGACTTTCATAAATGTATTAAACAACACAGGGCCAAGCATAGATCTCTCCAGGTGTTCAACAAAAGACTTCATTTCACCTTGACATGGAGGCATTATCAATCACTATTTAGGTATGACCAGTCATTCAGTTCCTGATCCATTTTAGCATCTAATCCATATCTCTTCATTCCAACCCACCCAGCCTGCCTAAAAAACAGCAAAAAAAAAAAACTTTATAAAATATTTTGTTATAGTCTAACAAAATTGTACCTATAATATTCCCCTGATTTACCTTTAATTTTTAATAAATCTGTCAAAAAATAAAATGTTAATCCTTCAGGATCTACTCTTGGTGGGCTCATTCTACTATTTTGGAAACAGGATAAATTACTCAGAATCCATATTGAACTAAAGGGTCAGACCTAGAGGAAATAGTAGGAAGTAGAAAAGTTAATGTCAAGTAGTAGAATGAAGGCCGGCTGGAGAGTTCAGAACAACTTGAGTTCATGTCCAGCCTCTCACACATGTTGGCCATATGACCCTGGGTCCTGTAATCGCAATTTAGATTTGAAGATCTTCCCCATCCATTAATAGGCCATGTGACCTGTTCACATCACAGGAAGCCTAAGTCAGTTATGTCACATGAAAAGCTGAGAGAGAGGGAGAGAGGGAGGAAGGTGGAAAGGGGGGTGAGAGGGGAGAGAGGGAAGGAGGGAGAGGGATAAAAAGAGAGAGGGAGGGAGAGAGAGAGAGACAAAGAGAGAGAGACAGAGAGAGAGTGAGAGTACATGAGCAGTTATGGCTGCTAAGGATCATTGTGATAGAGCTGAATAGGCTGACTTAGCTGTACTGTGGGTTTGTCTTTGGGAAGACCCCAGCAGGGGGTCAGAGAGGTTTTGGGATGGCAAGGCTCCATGTTGTGATATTGTGCATTGAATGTTTTACTGCTCTGATAGATTGGGTAGATGGCTTGTGGGCTATGGATCTCTGGTGTCTGAATAAATGTCTTCTACCTTCTATGTGGAGAGTCTTGTATACTTTATGATACAGAACTACATTGGCATTTTGATGATTATCATCTACATTGTTATTACTGCCTTACTGATACAGGTACCTTTACTTCCTTTCCTCTTAATTCTCTACAGCCTAGATTCTGACTTCATCATGTAATAAAAACTGCTTTCTCTAAAGTTATCAATGGTATCTCATTTGCCAAGTCTAATGGCCTTTTCTCAATCCTCAACCTTCCTGACCTCTCTGAAGCTTCTGACACTGCTCATTGTCCTCTTCTCCTGCTCTTGAGGTTTTCATAACCTTGCCCTCTCCTGGTTCTTCTCCTACTCATATGATCACTTATCTTCAGTCTCCTTTGCTAGAGCTTCAATCATACCTACAGATGATGGATTTCCCAGAGAGCTCTCTCCTGGGCCTTCTTTTCTTCTTATGTATACTATTTCATTTGGTGATCTCATCAGCTCCCATGGATTCACTTATCATTTCTATGTGGAAGATTCTTAAACCTACTGCTCCAAGCTTAACTTCTCTGTAGCCTTCCAGTATCCATCTCCATCTTTCTACTGGACATCTCAGACTGGATATCTCATTGACAATCTAAATTCAACAAACCCAAAATGGAACTCATTATCTTTCCCCCAAAACCTTCTCCTCTTCCTTTTACTCTTCAGGGTGCCATCACCCTCCCAGATACCCAACATCCAAACCTACATATCACCTTTGACTCCCCTCATCATTCATATCCAATCACTGCCATGCACTGTTGAGTCTACCTTCAAAAACATCCTGCATACAACTCCTCTCCTGTGACACCACCATCCTGAAGGCCTTGATCATATCAAGTTTCTCCCCACTCCAGTTCATCTCAGCTGTTAAAATGATCTTCCTAAAGCATGGGTCTGACCATGTCAACCTCCTATTCAAAACATTCCAGTTTATTATTATTATCCAGTATAACTCCCTATCGACTCTCTCTCTGGCTTTCAAAGCCCCTCATAACTTGCCCCGCCAACCTTTCCACTCTTCCTTCACCTGACACTCCTTCCCCCACATATTCAGGTCTAGTGACACTAGTCTCCCTGCTAAACTTCACACAAGGCAATTCATCTCCTTCCTCCATGAATTTTAACTGGCTGTCTCTCAAGCCTGGAATTTTTTCCTCTTCTTCTCTGCCTCTGGCTTCCCTGTCTTTCTTCAAGCCCCAGTTCAATTCCAACCTTCTACAGTAAGTCTTTCCTTGTGTACTTTAATACTAGTGCCTTCCTTCTACTGATTATTTATCCTGTAAATATTTTGTTCATGTCCAGCCTCTCACACATGTTGGCCATATGACCCTGGGTCCTGTAATAGCAATTTAGATTTGAAGATCTTCCCCATCCATTACTAGGCCATGTGACCTGTTTACATCACAGGAAGCCTAAGTCAGTTATGTCACATGAAATGCTGAGAGAGGGGGGGGGGGGAAGGTGGAAAGGGAGGGGGAAGAGAGGGCACTTACTATATGTCATGCACTGTGTTAACATCTGGGGATACAAAGAAAGGCGAGACGGTCATTGTTCTCAAGGGGCGCTCACAGTCTAATAAGGGAGACAACATGTGAACAACTATGTTCAAACAAGATATAACTTTCTACATATAATTTAAGCTTCTAAATATAAATATAATTCCTTCTAAATATAAATTAATAAACTTTTATAAATACTAGGAAGAATGCTTGTGTAAAACTGGATACACACCCATAATCATCATACATTTAGAGCTACAAAGGATTTCTGAGGCCTCCTCTTCCAAATCCCTCATTTTAAAAATTAGGAAATTGAGGCCCAGGGAAATGAAATGACCTGGCCCAGGTAACACCAAGAGCAAGCATCAATGCCAAGATGTGAACCTGAATTGTCTGATTTTGAGTCAGTGCTCTTTCCCCTGGGCCACACTGCCTCCCTTGCTGAAATATTTTAGTTCTTCTCATAATAACCAGTTTCCTTTTTCACTAGAACTAATTACCTTTACATAAATGACTTAAAGATGTCAAAAGTTACTCTCAGGGAATGTTTCAAGAGGTCTCAATTTCCTGAATTATAACCTAGCACATCTGCTTAACAATCTGGTAACAAATGTGAAGGCAAAATAGTGCATCTTGTAGACAATAGTTGTGGTTGACCTCAAGAGTGTGACAGCTGGCAATTTGCCTATAACCTATAACACTATAATATGTAAAATTGATAAGTAAGAAAGAATATTTTAAAGAAAGGTTCCACCAACATCAAACATATAAAGTATGAAATGAAAACGAAAATACAGACTTATCCTTGACACTAGATGAATTTTACCCACTCTATAAACATTTGCTTTAAAACCCCCAAAACTTACATTATTTACAAGGTGTCTCCTATCAAACTAAACGTTTTAGCTTAAGTATCATTCTATTGCGGAATAACAATACAAAACTATCACTTTCTAAGAAAATACAAGAATGGGAAAAGTTAAAATGAGAAGATAGACTCTTCTGGAATCTGAGAGTGGGAACTTTAAGATCCCAAAACACATTCCCTTCAACATTAAGTCTCTCAATACCAAAGCTAAGGATTCATGAATCTAGAAATTAATTCATTAATCTATCCACTATCAAGTGGAAGAGAACCAAGAAAGAAAATTTACCACCTCAGAAAAGGGGAAAACAACTCTTTCTTCTCTCCAACAGGAATATATCACAAAATGCAGAGCAGTTGGAAATGCAAACTCAAGAAAAAAAAAGTCACTTAATTATCTGAATTACTGTAGAGTTAAATGATGGGCTAGATGGACAGATCATGAACCTGAAATGTAACACTCCCCCAAAAAATTTAAGCAGAGAGGAGAGGAAAATGCAAGAAAAAGAGGAGAGAGAAGGGGGAAAAGGAAGAAAGGAAGGAAATGGAGGCTCCTAGAATGGGTGAATTAAATGGAAGAATGTTAGGAAGAAGAAAAAAAAGAGAAGGAACAGGAGGAAGTAAGAAGTATAATAGATGAATAAGTCCAGGGGAAAGAAAAAAACAAGAAGAATAGAACATAAAGAGAAGGAAAAAGATAAGAGAAGAAAGAAGAAAGAGGATGGGAAAAAATAAGAAAAGAAATAAGACCACAGACATCCTAGAATAAATAAAACTACCCAAGAGTTAATATGCCTAGATAGAACATATTTAAGTAATAATGCAACAATTATAAGGAAAAATACTGCAAATACTACAGAAGTGCAGAGATCACTTAACAAATAACATGAAAGATCACAGCAGATTCTGAAGGAATCAAGAAATTTAAATACAAAATTAGGAAGCAAGGGCCTTTAAGCATAGAATGGCTGATCCACAAAACTCAGCATGTTCGAAGTTAAGAAATGGACATTTGAAAAGTGATCAGACTTTATAAAATTTTAAAAAATCAAATTCAAGGATATTTTCAAAAAAAAATAAGCCTCCCAATAAGAAGAAAATATTTTACAGAATCAAAAATTTCACAAAATTTTGGAGTTACAAAGTACCTTGGTAGGCATCTGGTCTAGTCCATCTGTAAAAACTATCCTCTTTACAACATACCCAACAAGTGGTCTAATAGCCTTTGTTTGAAGACTTCCAAAGCAGAGAGATCCACTATATCCCAAGACAATCCTCTCTCCCATTGGATAGCTATAATTTTTATAAAATTTCTCCTCAGAAGAAAGGTCCTAATTTTAAAAGCCTAATTCTTTCTGTTTGCAACTTTCATTCACTGCTTCTAGTTATGCTCTCTGAAGCCAAATATGACAAGCACAATGCTCTTCCAGACAACCCTTCAAATATTTGAAGATACAAATCAGTTCTGTCCTCTCCAACCCCACCAAGAAAACTATCTAATTCTTCTCTTTTCTACGCTAGAATTTCCACTTCCTCCAACTAATCTTCAAATAGCACCTGGCCCTGGTCTTCCACTATCCTGCCTTTGGGTTGTCTTGAGCTTATTAATGTCTTTCCAAAAATCTGACAGAACTAAATACCACACTCCAGATACATAGAGGAAGTGCTTTCCAGGATGCCATATAACACTGCTAACAGTCCACTAAAACCCCCCAGAGCTATTCCAGACAAAATGGTATTTCTAATTACCACCTTGTACTTATTTAATATGTTGACTTAAAAAAAAACAGATGCAATCGAAACATGAGAACCTTCAAAGTACTATTATCAACTTAATCAATGCAGGCTGCAAAATGGTAATACAGAGAAAAATATGAAAAAAAGATGGGAAAAATTCAAGATGGGCAAGATCCAAGATGGATATGGGATCAGGGCATACCAGTCCCAAAGTAAAGATTTTATGTTTGATAAAAACAAACTTTATTTTGAAATAACTTACATAGTTACTATTAGAAATCAGGGAGATTTTGTTTAGAATATTTCCACTGAATATAGATTAATAGAAATGAGTCAATTTCTCTTTCAAAAAATGACCTAAAACAAATTAATCATTATAACATTGATAATCCTGATGCAATACAAAAAGGTCACAGAATGGATCCAACAATATGCTGCTTCCTAGAAATATTTCACCCAGAAAGATCTTAAGAGATTTGAAATGAAAATCTAGTTTAAAATGTTCCGTGTTATAATCATATCACAAAAAAGCACCAGTAGAAATAATTCTATTGAAGAAAGTTGAATTTCTAAGCATAAAATTTTCAAAGACATAAACAATATTCTAAAAAATTACGTGAAATCTAATGCTATCTCAAATATGTACTCTTAGAACTAAAATACATATATGGACCTAATATGTCTGCAACAAAATTCAAAAAGGAAATCACCACAGCCTTTCAAAATTAAATAGGTTTTTTAAAATAGTGGTACGCCACCATTAGGATGTGTCATAGAAAGCAATATGAAATTAGAGAGCTAAGCAGAATTAATGTATCAGTTAATAGGTATACAGACAAAATTTAATGAGAAAACTAAAGTGCACTTTTTAAAAAAATGTTGATGGAAAATAAAGAAAAATTAATTACATGCTAGGCTTCAGAGAGGACAAGAATACCTGTATTTCTATATTACCCATTAGGCTGTATTTATAGGTCATAATGTAATCATATAGTAATAAATAATGTGACAAATAAGAGGAATATGGCCTCCCACTGAAACTTAAAAAATTACTAATTAACAACTAAGTAAAAAAAGTCTAGGCTACTTCTAAGAGAACAAGAACGTATACCGCCACAGCTCATCCAACATGATGTTCAAAAATTCAACAGGAAGAGCCTACCTGCACATAACCAGAGAGAGGTGGTGGCAGCAATAGAATGAAGTACTGAGTCAGGATATGTTGGTATTCAAAAACAACCGACACTTAATTCACTGTGTGACCTTTAAACAAGTTATTTAATTTCTCTGGGACTCAGTTTCTAAATCTGCAGATACTATTATTATATGATCTGAAAGGTCCCTTCCAACTATGTTAACCACAATCATCATAGTAGGGCGACTGGGGTCTAGAAATAAAAAGATCAGAAAGGCCAAAAAAGTGGTTATGAATAGTTCTAACAATGGTACAAGAATCTCTCCCACTTTGAGACTGCGTGTAAGCAATTTATTTAAAAAAAAAAAAAACAAACACTACACTTTGGTGCTAATCTTCCTAAACTGTGTTTCACAGTATAGCTATGAGGATAGGAAGAAAACAAGAGACAAATGAGACCTTACCCTGGTAGAGCCATGTGGCTCTAGGGAATGTGGTTCCCTAAGTAACTTTCCCTGTGTACTTGCAGTACCCTATTCTATACCTGTCTCTGAAAAAGTATAATGAACTATTTGGATAGGCTGTAAGGGCTCTCAGACATAGATTACAAGAAAGAGTTGGGTGTAGATAACTCTGCCCCAAGGTTATATACAGCTACAGCTTAGAAAACATCTCTGGAATCAATCTCTATTTTCTGGGGCATGATTGAGAAGTCAGTAGTACTGGGTGACTCCAGACTTGCCTTTTTAAAAAAGTTATTGGGGGAAGGAGCCAAGATGGTGACTAGAAAGCAGGGATTTGCGTGAGCATCCCGCCAGGTCACTCCAAAAACCTATAAAAATGGCTCTGAACCAATTCCAGAACTGCAGAACCCACAAAATAGCGGAGAGAAGCAGGGATCCAGCCCAGGACAGCCTAGATGGTCACTGAATGAGGTCTATCACACACAGAGCTGGGAGCAGAAGGGAGCGGAGCCCAGTATGGGCGGCAGCAGGACCAACCAGACCAGGAGCCAGGCAGAACAGGTCCTAGCACCCTGAATCAGTGAGCTGTGGCAGTTACCAGACTTTTCAACCCACAAACACCAAAGACAACAGAGAAGGTTAGTGGGAAAAGCTGCGGGGTACAGAGTTCATGGTTCGGCCACCTCCCCAGGGGCAGCAGGGGAGGTGCAGCTACAGAACTACAGCTGCAGTTGCTTCTGGCCCCAGGCATACCTGGTGGTAGGAATTAAGTGGCAGATCAGAGCAGGAGTGCAGAGCCTGCTTAAGATTTGTGTCAGGTCTGGACTGGTGGTCCTTGGGGAAGGAGGAGTACTGGTGTGGCAGAGCTGGCTATATAGAAATAGCTCTGAAATCAATGGTGCATCCCCTCAAGCTTGGAACAAAGTACTCTTTACTTTACAAGCAGTCATACCCCAACGAAAAACTCAAGGGTCAAGTAAGTTGGCTGGGAACATGGCCAAGCAGCAAAAATGCACTCAGATTCGGTCTCAGACATTGGAATGTTTCTTTGGTGACAAAGAAAGCCAAAATATACAGCCAGAAGAAGTCAACAAAGTCAAAGAGCCTACATCAAAAGCCTCCAAGAAAAACATGAACTGGTCTCAGGCCATGGAACAGCTCAAAAAGGAGTTGGAAAAGCAAATTAGAGAAGTAGAGGAAAAATTGGGACAAAAAATGAGAAGGATGAGAGAAAAC
>CM053622.1:374960619-375004049 GCA_028646595.1 Phalanger gymnotis
TCACCTGAGGAGGGAATACCATACACACTCAATTGGGTACCTTACCCCACAGGAAAGAAGGAGGAAGAAGATAAAAAAAGGGGGAGACGATAGAATGGAGGGCAGAAAGGGGGAGGAGGTAATCAAAAACAAACACTTTCGAAAAGGGACAGGGTCAAAGGAGAAAATTCATCAAAGGGGGATAGGTTAGGAAGGAGCAAAATATAGTTAATCTTTCACAACATGAGTATTGTGGAAGGGTTTTACATAATGATATGCATGTGGCCTATGTTGTATTGATTGCCTTCTTAGGGAGGGTAGGTGGGGAGGGAAGAGGGGAGAGAATTTGGAACTCAAAGTTTTAAAAACAGACATTCAAAAAATCAACAACAAAAAAAAGTTTTTGCACGCAACTAGGAAATAAGATACACAGCAATGGTGTGTAGAAATTTATCTTGCCCTACAAGAGAAGAAGGGAAAGGGGGATGGGGAAGGGAGTGGGGTGGCAGATGGGAAGGCTGACTGGGGAATGGGGCATCCAGAATATACACCATCTTGGAGTGGGTGGGAGGGTATAAATGGGGAGAAAATTTGTAATTCAAACTCTTGTGAAAATCAATGCTGAAAACTAAATATATTAAATAAATTAAATATATAAAAAAGTTATTGTTTTATTTTGGTGTTTAAAGAGAGGTGAACTAAAATTAAATAGCTCACTCAATGAAGATCAATTCTCTTTTGATGAAGAAAAAAAGATGTTACTCTAAAATGCTTATGATTAGGATGATTATGTAAGGATGATGATGATAATGACAAGAAAATCAGCCAAGATACTGCACTATACCTGCCTACTTTCTTATTAATTGGTAATTTTATAGATATCATATAATAAGCTTAATTAAATAGTAATTCAAGAATTACAAAGTGTTTTTCTTAACAAGAGGCTTGTGGAATTGGCAATATAAATATTATACCCATTTCGCCCATGAAGAAACTGGCCACAAAAGTAATAAGTGTCAGAACTAAGATAGCAACCCAAGTTTTCTGATTCAAAGACCACATGTTCTTTCAAATAAATCATACTGCTTCATTAATCTCTCGAATAAATTTTACTACACAATCAAAGACAACAAGTGATCACTGAATATATCTCTCTTCTTCCAAGGACAGCATAATTGGTCAACTCAGTTAGTGAAAGCATGGGATTAAAGAGTTGAAACCTCTCTAATTAAATCCTCATATAGGCAAATAAGGTTGGTTCCATTCTTAAACCCAATCAACCAGCTCAGACAGGACATGTGTCAAATAACAGTCTGCAAGAGTGTAGATGAATTCACACAAATCAATCATTAACAGAAAATTTAAATAACATATGCTCTTAAAGGTAAGAATGATCTTCATTACATACCAAAAAAAAAATCTTTATACATTCACTGACTGATAGCTATTAAATACCAACTCTGTTATCCATCTCAATTTTTAATAAGTCATATTGAAAGGAATTTCTCACATGCAAAATTTAAGCTCATCTTTTCTTATTCTGAAGAAGCATATCCAATAGTAATAAGGTGAGTTTTACAAGTATTGCAAATGTTCTTTAAGAAAGTCACCTGTCACAAATGTCAACTGTTAGAGCTAAGAAGGACTATACCACTGAAGAAGACATAGCATAGTGAGAAAGGAGTCTTCTATACTTATTCAAGAGACTAACATTCTAATTCTAGTTTCTGCATTAGATTATAAGTCATTTCGCCTCTTAGTTTCCTCATATTTAGTTTGAGGAGGTTGGGTTAGATGATCAAAGGTTCCTTCCAACGCCAACTTTCTATGACTGTAAGTTGATATAAAGAATCTGCCTGATGCTAAGGGGAACAGATGGGTGATCTCACCATGCTTGCCAAAGTTAGTGCCAAATAAAAAGTCAACAAATAAAGCATCCAAAACAATTTAAGAACACTTCCACAAAAGACCCTTCAATCTGTACATTATATTTTAAATTTAGTCTTAGACAAGTAGTTATATATTTTTTTAAAGTTTCTGAACATCTTTAATGTTGAAAATTTCCCTCTCTCAAATGATCTCTTTGCATTGGTGCTATCAAAGATGCTAACACTACTTTTATTTCTAGCCAGCAAAAGAAAATGGTGTCAAATTAGTCTCAAAGTGTGATTTGTTATCAAAGCATTTCAAAATTTAATTTTGAAGACATTTGGGCCTTTATAATCTATACTTAGACCTGAGAATATGATTAAGAGTCTCTAAATAATGTTTCATACATTCTGAGTATAGCTGCAGCTCATGTTCATCAGTGATGCAATTTTCGTGGGAATATTGTTCAAAAGCATCAAAAGATAGTGAGACATTCTGAACTGTGAACCATCAAATAGTCTTCTTATTACAACCTAAAATTCTAGAAAAGAATAAAAATTGAAAGATGGAAAATGAGGAGGGATTTGTTAATTTTTTGAAAGTTACTAATAAAAACAATTTTGTAAATGAAAGCTACTTTAGAAAATTATAAGATAATTTACAGTATAGAACAATCACTTCTTCCAGGTTAATTTGGCCAGGAAAAGAAAAAAATGAGGTGGAATGTCACGAATCTCTCATATATACAATGCTAATTCACAATGGGACTCTTAAAAAGGCAAGTTTTAAAATAAATAATTCTCAGCATCTTAAGTAACAAGAAATCAAAGTTCAAAAAACATCTTTGTTCATGAACACTTCATTTGCAATGTAGTATGATTTAGTTAATAACATTTAATTTTTAACAAGTTAAATACAGTACTTCTCTTAAGCAATACGAAAATAAGCTGCTCTCTTGGGAGGCTAGGGGTGTATGCGTACACTTTTTATTTGGCACGCACACGCGCACACACACACACACACACACACACTCATGCCTATACACACACCTGATTCAGTAAGGCAAGACATCTCTTTAAAAGATCTCATCCAGCAAGATATTGTTCACACATATGTAAGAACTATAAAAGATTCTTTGAATGATATAATAGAGATGAACTAGATATCACTCTAATCATGAATATTAAGTGAGGTATAAAACAAGGAGATGTATCTTCACTAAAAATGTTTGCTACTGTCATGGATGAGACTGAATATAGAATTCTAGGCAAAAAGGAATTCTTTATATATGGTGCGATCCTCCAGATATTCTTTGAAAATGAAATTATGTTTATTGCAGCAAGTTCCCTAACATTACTGAGTATCCTAAGGGAGATCTATGATCATTCAAAAATACTTCGACCTAGCTATAGTGGCTATAGTCTAGATTATGATGCACTGTTGGAATGACAACCAGCAGAGCTCATCCATCAAATTAAGAAAGAACGGGGTTCAGGATTGAAGAGAAGAAGTGGGTTAGACTGTCTTTGGAATACTGCAATGGATTTTAACGGTCCAAAGCTTCTCCCTAAAACAATGGCCCATAATTTCTTTTATTTTTAATACTTAATTTTCCAATTACATATAGACATTTTTAAAATTCATTCTTTAAAGTTCTGCCTGAGTTCCAAATTCTCTCCTTTCCTCCTTCACTGAGGAGGCAAACAATGGGCAATCACGCAAAACATATTTTCATACTGGACATGTTATCTTGTGAAAGAAAACACAGACCATAAAAAAAATAAAGTTAAAAAAGTACGCTTCTATTTACATTCAGACTTTCTCTGGAAGTAGACAGCATTTTTCATCATGAGTCCTTGCTAACTGTCTTGGATCACTGTGTTACTGACAAGAGCTAAGCCACCCACAGTTGATCCTCGTATAACATTACTATTACCATGTACAATGTGCTCCTGGTTCTGCTCACTTTACCTTACATCGATTCAGGTAAATCTTTCCAAGTTTTCCTGAAAGCATGCTGTTCATGACATTTCTTATAATACAATAGTATTCCACAACAATCACATACTATTACTCGTTCATTCCTCAATTAATGGGCATACCCTTGATTTCTAATTCTTTGCCAACACAAAATGAGTCACTATAAATATTTTTTGTTTAAATAAATCCTTCCGCCCCCATGCAAATTTTTTTAATCTCTTTGAGACACAGACCTGGTAGTGGTATTGCTACTGGGTAAAAGGGTGTACACAGTTTTATATATAGTCCTTTGGGCATAGCTGCAAATGCTCTCCAAAATAGTTGGCTCAGTTTGAAGCTCTATCAGGAGTGTATTAGTGTCCCAACTTTTCCACTTCCCCTCCAACTTTCGTCATTTGCCTTTTCTGTCATATAAGCCAATCTGATGGATGCAAGACGGTACTTCAGAGTTGTTTTAATTTTAATTTCTCTAATCAATAGTGATTTGGAGCATTTTTTGATTTCTTCATCTGAAAACTGCCTATTTTTGCCTTTGACCATTTGTCAACTGGGAGATGACTTGTATTTTTCCAAATTTGACTCAGTTTTCTATGTATTTGAGAAATGACGAAGGGCCCATGAGTTCAATATCGATATTCTTCGGATGATGTTATATTATTTCAGTTCTTAGAATACAACTGCCACCTTCTACATGAAGTGTTTCTTAATTCTCAGAGCAGCTAGTTCCCCCCACTCACAGAATTACCTGGTATATTTATTTTGTGCAAGCTTAGCAAAATTATAATTTTTGTATGTTTTACATGTATGTGTATGTTTTGTAAAATCTATCTGTAATTTGATTAAGTTCTATAAAAAATCAAAAATCTATAAAGTAGAACAAGAATAATTCCAAGTTTTTATGAAGAAATCCATTTATTATACTTCATACTTTTTCCATATAAATGGCCCCAGAAGAAGACAAAATTAGTTAGCCGAGTTTGCAATAGGAGTGAACACCTCCCTCGATAGCAAAAGGGTGGTATGTAGTCAATGAATGGAGTGCTGGACTTGGGGTCAGGGTGATCTGAGGTGAAATCCTGCAGTACACTCATTATGTACCAATTGCACCCTTATTGCATGATCTCAGGCAAGCAAGTCAACTTTCTCAAAGGGTAGTTGTGAGGTTCAACTGAGATAGTATACACAATGGGCTCTGCAAACTGTAAATGCTATGTAAATTTCAGCTATTATTATCACCATCATTATCATCACCATCATTACTACTACCACTAACTGTGGGAACATGTTAAAACTAAAGGAAGAGCACTCATCAGAACCTCATTCTTTGAAGGAACTTACTGCTAGAATAAATGATATGATCAAAGTCCTAGCTGAAACAAAACTTCAGAACACAATCAGAGAATTAGAAAATGGTAGTATCTTTTATGGGCAGGCAGATAGGTAGACAGATACACAGATAGAGCACGAGGCCTGCAGTTAGGAAGACCTAAGTTCAAATCTGACCTCAGACACTTAGTAGCTGTGTGACCCTGGGCAAGCCACTTAACCCTGTTTACCTCAGATTCCTCATCCATAAAATGAGCTCGAGAAGGAAATGGCAAACCATTCTGGTAACTTAGAAAACCTCAAATTGGGTCACCAGGAGTTGGACGTGACTGAAAAATGATTCAACAAAAGTATCTTTTGTATACCTGATAGTGGCAGACATACTGCAACAACTATTTTAAGATGAAAAACTTAAAAATTTGAATAAATTACCATTCAATTTCATTTTTCAGATTGTTTTAATCTCCTACATAACTGAAGTTACAGTATTTCAAACAACATACAGACTTTAGGGGCACCCTGTACATTTGTTTCTTCCCCAGATAAAATATAAACTCCTTGAGAGCAGGGACAGTTTCACTGTTGCATCCTCACCATCTAGGTCAATGTCCGACAAAAAGTAGATGCTTAATAAATGCTTGCCGATTAACGAAACTAGAAACACTGCACCACAGTTATACTGTATATTTCTAGAATATTGGAAATGGATTGGATTGCTGCACAATGAATGATCTGCACATTTATATCCTATTTTTCTTCCTCCTTTCTTAAAACTGCAACACTATAGGAAACTGTCTTAAGTTAAGCCTGCCATCAATAGTGTCAAAAGCTGTAACAGTAGTTTAAATCCTATTAAGGAAGCTTAAGGAGCTAAAAACTTTTAATTATATATAGAAAGACAAAGTTTTACTTCTCTACAACACTTCTGGAACTTGGTATTAATCAGAATATCTGGATTCGAATACTGGTTCTATTATTTACTAGCTATAACATCTTGAGCAATCTCTTCACCTCTTTAGCCATCATTTTATTCATTTGTAAAAAGATTGTATGACATGGGAGACACTGGCACAGGACTGCTCAGCACGGCGGGCCCACATCAGAGAAGGTGCTGTGCCCTATGAGCAAAGCAGAATTGAAAGAGCTCAAAGGAAATATAGGATGTAGAAATTTGGAGTATCCACCTCAAATGTTCACATGAACTATTTGTGCCCAACCTGTGGCAGAGCATTCCAAGTTCATATTGGTCCGATCATCCACAGTCAGACGCACTGAAACTTGACTAGCATAGTGATGTCATTTTGGTCCTCTTCAAGAAGGAAGAACAACCACCAACCAACCAACCAAAATAAAAAGAGAAGTTCTTTCATATGGAAACGGATTAAGGATGCAAACAAAACAGTACCTCTAATCTTGTTAAAAAATTATTGCTTTTCCAATCCCAGGAAGCAACTGGACAGCAACCCACCTAAGAGTTCTTGGTCATAAAAGATTACAATATTCATTGCACAGAAGGAGACCTTTTCAGTTCCAGAGGAAAATGATCAAGGAAGGAATTAAGTAGTTTAAAAAGTGACTATTGCTCTGTTTGTTAGAACAGAATGTCGAACCAGCACTGTATTTTAACATAGTGACTTTTCAAGATTTCAAGTGTTAGCGAAAACTGTTACAGAGAGAGAGATGTCCAAGAGCATGGGGCATCTATGCTAATTGAGATACTTCTCTTACTAGACTAAGAATGTTTCAATTTACAATAATGTTAAATCAATAAAAATAGGTTGTTAGACTTGTGCCTAAAA
The DNA here is from genome assembly GCA_028646595.1 of Phalanger gymnotis. Lineage (NCBI taxonomy): Eukaryota > Metazoa > Chordata > Mammalia > Diprotodontia > Phalangeridae > Phalanger > Phalanger gymnotis. The sequence goes on from CM053622.1 coordinate 374,967,573, forward strand.
GGTAGCATCAAAATTTTTTTTGAAAAGCCCTTACTATCTATCAATTCAGGTTTGCCAACTCTGAGTTCCCTCTCTCTCCAAATCTCCCCCTCCCTCACACATACTCAAAGGCTAGATCTTTTCCTTTCCAATAAGATTCTTTATTGGAATAAGTTCATAAGTTTAATATAAGCAAGGTGTAGGTTATGAGTAATTTTGGCAAGGAGAAATGAATTAAAGAAGCAGTTTCTATTCAGCACAAATCCATCCACTCTGGCTACCTACGTGGTAAGAGCACGGGTCTTCTCTCTGCTTTCGCAATAGATCTTTGGTCTTCCATTTTTCCTGGACACAAATCTCTGAACCTCTGATGACACATCAGATCACATATCGGTCCTCCTAACTGATCAAGGTTTGTGATCTTTTAGCCAACTTGCTTGACCTTCCTGGTGTAGAGAGACTGCTACATATTTTCATCTGTGATATAAAATTTTTATTGATACAGATTATCTGGTAACATAAAACCAATATACCACACAACACTATTAAGATAAGAGGGAGGAATACTTCATGGAGAACATCAATTCCTACTTCGCCCCCTCTTCCCCAACCCCAAATAGGGAAGAATCTAAGGGAAAAGAGAAAAGGAAAGGGTAGGAAGAGAGAAGGAAGAAAAGTGATAAAATGGATGAAAGCTGCAAAAAGGGTGGGATGGTAACTAGACCTGGCAAGAAAGAAAATATTAGGAGCCAGACAGTAGAAAAGTATGAACTATTATTCACTACCCTCTTTTATTCTGATGAGGTTCACTGTCATATATAACAATCAATCTGTCCCTAATAACAGATACCACTGGATACCCATCTATTATATGACACTCTGAGAAAGGGCAGATCTCAAATATCTGCCCTTCAGGAAATCCCTAGTGATGGAGGGATCCATTCAATTCTTTTTTTCAAACTCTTCCTGAATATTCCCATTACTTTTTATCTAAACAAATGGGGTTCAAGGGCTACCACTAAAGTTTCTCCTTAACTAAAAAGCTTTTTGCTAGGTTTCTTTTCATCTAATAATCTGGTATCTCCGTACATACAACAAATGGTCAGTCACAAAATCAAATAAGATGGTTTTGTGGCATTACTGGTCCATTTCAGTAGGAATAAAATAAATACAGGACTATAATATAATGGGAAAACAAACTAGTGATAGAAGGTGGGGAGAGGTAAAAAAAAAAATGAAATCAAGAATGTAATTCAAGAACTCGCTTGAAGGAAGCCTGGCTTCCCTGACTTCCTTTCAAATCCCAGCTCAAATCCCACTTTTTACAAGAAGCATTTCCAAAGATCTCTTAATGCTAGTGCCTTTCACTCTGTAATTCCCTAATTTATCCTCTATACAACTTGCACATGAATAGTTTTTTTGCCTCATGGGGCAGGAACATTTCTGCCTCTTTTTGTAACCCCAGTCCTTAGCACATAGCCTGAACAACACAGTAGAAATTTAATATTTGTTGACTTGACTATAACGCCTATAAAAATATCATAAATAATTACAGTTTCAGTTTGAATTATCTATATTAAAATGCATATATTTCTGATTTCACAATGTAATTGATCACATATCTTTTGGGTTTTTCATCCAATCATCAAGTATTCATTATGCATTCACATGCAAAGCACTGACCTAAGCACTAAAGATACAAAGATAAAAACAAAACTAACTTTGTTTTCATAGAAGTTACATTCTACTAGAGGAAGGAGCATATATCAATGAATATAATCAGATCAACGAATAAAAAATATGTCAAGTATATGTTAATGTAAAGTATTGTGGAAAAATAGGCCACTACTCCATTGCTGGTGAAGTTGCATATCAGAACAATCATTTTGGAAAGCAATTTGTAATTAAGCAAATAGGGACTAACATGTCCATAACTTTTGACTCATACATTCTATTACTAGATTCCAAGGACACCACTGATATAGCAGCACTTTTTGAAGAACTGGAAACAGAACAGATACCCATCAATTGGGTAACAGCAAAATACACTGTGGTACATAAATATAGTAAGAATATTTCTATGCTGCAAGAAATTACAAAAACGATGGATACAGAGAAGCACAATGTAATCTATGTGAACTGATGCAGAGAAAGGCAAGGAGAGCCAGGACAATATATACAATGCCCTCAACAGTGCAAATGAAAAAAAAAAACTACCACAAAAGTATCAAAGTGAATGTTGCAAAATCATAGAGAATAAACACGATTCCAAAGAAGAAATGAGATTAGACACCCCCACTCTACTCTTTTGTAGAGGTAGGAGGTACACAAATACAAGAGACTGCATATGTTGTCAGACTTTTGCAATGTACAATCAGTTTTGCTGATTTTTTCTCATCTTTTTTCTCTTTTTTCCATTAAAATATTATTTGTAATATGAGGAAATTGTGGTAATTAAGAACAAAAGATATCAGCATAAATTTGTTTAAAAAATTTTTTAAAGTAAATGCAAAATAATTTCATTGGAAGAGGTTACTAACAACTAGGGGCACAGGAAAGGCCTCTTAGAGGGGGAATATAAGCTTAGCTTTCAAAAAGTTAAGGATTCTAAGAGTTAGAGGTAAAGACAGATGGGATGTTGTTTATTAGTAATAATAAGTGGTCCAGTTTGAGTGGAAAGAAGGATAGTGCAGAGGTGGATGCAATTAGTCTGGAAAGATAATTCAGAGCCAGTTCATGAAAGACATTAAATGCCAAAAGAGTTCATATTTTATCCTAGAGACAAAAGGGAACCACAGACACTTCTAGAACTAGGTCTAAATGCTTTAGGATGCAGGGTGCAGAACCTGAGACCACAGATTCTCCACCCCTGCTTAGATACATCAATGTTACAGGTATATGGAGAATTTTAGAGATTGTAATAACCTTTGAATTACTAACAAACTGCTTTGTCTCCATTTCTGTTTGACTCTTCATGTATAAATCTTCTGAAAAATAAGATATACTAAAAGACAAATTAAGGCCCACCAAAATGACTGTCAGGACAGACTCTGGATGAACTCTGGACGCAACCATAAATAAAAGCTCTCATTTGGAAGGCCCTCTTCCATTCAGTAGGAAAAAAAAATAAGTCTTTATCAATAGATATGGAGATAGATGAAAAAATGAATAAATAATGATAGTAATATAAATGAAAAATGAATAATGATACTAATGACTAGCATTTACAAAGTGTTTTTAGATTTGTAAAGCACATGCATATATCATTGGATCCTTCCTGGGACTTCATTTTTCAGATAAGGAAACTGAGGCAGAAAAGTTAAGTGACTTGCCCAAGATCACTCCTTACTAACTTTCCATTTTTTAACTCTTTTGAGGGGCCTGACAGAACAATTTCCCATACTGAAATGGGATATATGTGTTGTATATAATTGTCAAAACAAAACAAAAACCAAACCACAGATATGGTCAGCCTATCCCAACTGAAATACTATGATGGGTCCAAGGCACAAATCAATAGTAAGAAAGTAGAGGCAGAATCTCAGAAGAAATGTTTACAGATATCATAATCTTAGATATTTGCTATTACTTTGATATGCCCATTAATCAGCAGAGTTGGTCACTATATAGCTTCTGTGAGACCCAATTTCCCTGAAGGGTAGAGGACAAGGAATGAACCAAGAAGCCTAGGCCAGGAATGCTCTAATACACTGCGCTAGCTACTGAAAGTATCCTCAATTTACTCTCCAACTCATCCCTTCTTCATTTAATGAATAATATAAACCTGACTGCCTGCAGAGTTGGCTTGTTTAGGGAGATTTCTATTGTTATCCTGGCCCTTAGATGTCTTCTACTCCTCAGAGACAGTCATTCCACAGCTCTGTGGGGGTGTGAATCTTTATTGTGAGGACTGAATTTTAATGAAGACAGTCAGATGTAACAAACCAAAACTTACCAAGAATGAGAAGCAAAACCTTGTTTCAAGGACAGTATAATACTTGAGAGGCAGTGGACTTATAAATTGCTAAATGTGACAGTTAGTTTTCCAAGAGTTAATATATTACTTATTTAAAGATTCCTTAAGTTAAAGAATTCTATTGAGTGACTTGACATTAAGGAAAAAAATTATTTTTTTATAATTCCAGAAAATGATATTTCTACAACTTGCATTAACATTTCCAAATTGCCAGGTAATGTAAGATTCTGTTGATACTGGTGTCGTCCCTTTGTGCACAATGAATACTGCTTTTAGAATGATACATGCAAATAAAACTTTTGATAAGTTTTCACCCTTTTCCTAAGTACTGTACCTAAATATACTGGGCGGGGGGGGGAGGTTGGAGAGGGGCAATATTTAAAGTGATCATTGGGTAAATTCTTTGTAGAGAGGGAAGTATTTTGGTAATGGAAATAAATCATTCCCAAATTAACTTTAGTGTGAATTGGCTAACCGATATTAAGAGTTGTTCAAATGAAACATACCAGAATTTAAAGAACAAATGGAAAATCTCACTATCTATCCACAGAATTACAGAATTTTAAGAGCTAAACAATCTTAAAGGGCTTATCGATCAATTCCAATTCCATCAATGAGGAAACTAAAGCATCAAAATATCAATGAAAATGGGATGGGGTAAGCGCTAGGGTTTCTTTCCAGAAATTATTGTAAGGAATAAAAATTTATTTTTTAAATAGTTTACAAGTCAAGAATTTATTATTACTTAATGTTTTTATTAAACTGTTCGAAAGTTAATATCAATAATGAGATCCTCAGATACTGTTGTATAACTGTAGTAGACAGTTTTCATCAAACTAAAGACAAAGAACACTAAAAATATGTTTTCAGTCTCCATGTAGGTTTTATCAGATTACATCAACTGCCACTTGTGATTTTCGCCCAATCTCATCTAACAAACTTAGTGCTTAGAAGCGTTTCAATAGTTGTATACAAAGGAAAGTAAGTACAACAGTAACTTCAAGTAGAACCATAGCACAAGTTAACCACAATCCTACCTGAGGAGGAAGGCAATGCATATATCTAGATCCTCTGTCCAAATTGTGCTCCTCCACTTACCACCTCTGCAACCTTAAGAAAGCAGTCACTTTACTTTTGAGGGCCTAAGCTGTCCTCTGTCCTGGTCTAGATTGCCTCAAAGACCCCTTCTAATTATAGATCTGTGATCCAAATCAGAAGATGGGAATCAGAGATAACACAGGGAACAAAAAGTCTAGCTCTAAACACGGCAGTTACAAAGGAACAATAATCTGGAGACAAATCAACATATCAAATGTTCAGTTTGCAAATCTCTAGAATTTTGACGGATTCTGACCAAAAGCCTAGGAATTAGGTTATAACTGGCCCACAGTTCAAGCTATTCCATTACATTAGTAACAGCTTAATCAGTAGGCAGGCTGGTCTGGATCAGCTCAAAACAGCTGTTTGATTACCCTGGTTGACTAGAAGAGGTTGTATTACTAAACTTTTCAATGCAGCTGGTTGCAGTCTGGTGCGTTTTTGCTGAAAGAGAGCCCTTTCTAGATGTTCGTCAACTATCTCTAATGATCCATCCTAGAATTGTCAAGGGAATTGAAATCAAGCTCATTGGGCTATAGTTGGAAGATTTGGCTCTCTGCCCATTTTTTGAAAATCAAGACATTTTCCTTTTTCTAATCTTGTGGCAACTCTCCTGATTTTGAAGATCTTTCAAATACCACTGCCACTGGCTTAGGAGTCACATCTCTCAGTAATTTTATGACCGAAATGAAATAGTTCAACTGAACCAGGTGACACCCTAATTAAGAGATTATATTCATCCTCCAGCAAGCATAACAGAGCAGGGAGGAGTTTGTCAGAGGGAAGGGAAGGAGGAATCTTTCATTTTTTTTTCCTACTGTGGGTCTGAATTCGCTGTGTATTCATAACTGGTAAAAATGTCAAATTCAAAATAATTATTTGGATGCATCATATTCTTTAGTAAACAATAAGCATCAAGAGGACAGGAAGAATATATTAAAATTTTTATGTAACATAGGCCTTCACACATTGCTCTGCATAAAGAATACAGCTTAATACTTGTTGAATGGTATTCCCAGGCATAAGTAAAAAACTTCATTCTAAAGTAAAATACAAATTACAGCAGTATCTACATTTTTGCATTATTCATGTCATTGCTATATTCCATTGACGCAGATAATCAGAGATGACTATAATGACATAGTCCACGAAAAGCAGTTATATATTTTATCAACAAATACTTATTTCAACAAGCTTACATCACTGCCAGTCTATAATGGCAATAGATAACAGTTGCAAATGGTCAAATTTAATCATCAATGTGACAAAGTACTGTTGCTGTCATTTAGTCATGTCTGATTCTTGGTGACCCCATTTGGGGTTTTCTTGGCAAAGATACTGGAGTGGTTTGCCCTTTCCTTCTCCAGCTCACCTTGCAGATGAGGAAACTGAGGCAAATAGGGTTAAGTGACTTGCCCAGGCTCACACAGCTAGTAACTGTCTGAGGCCAGATATGAACTCAGGAAGATGAGCCTACCTGACTCCAGGTCTAGCACTCTATCCATTCTACCACCTAGGAGCCCTGTGACAAAATATTGTGTAGATTACTAATAACAGCTCACATATATATGTATATACACACATTTATATATTTTTTTCTGAGATTTACAACCTACCTTCATTCCATAAAAATTAACTGTGTGCCAGCTACATGCCAGGCACTGTGTTAGATGTTGTACAAAGTAATAAACAAGCTATCTTTGTTCTCAAGGAGCTTATATTCTATTGAAAGGAGAAGAAATATGTAAATATAAAGCAATTTTGGGGGTGGAGGGCACTAGCATCTAGGTGGATCAGGAAAGACAGGAGGTAATATCCGACCTAAGCACAGAGAAGCACAGGCATAGGGAGAAGCCTATAAAGGTACAGAGATGGTATATGAAATGTCATAAAAAATAAGCAAACCAGTTTAGCTAGAACACAAACTGGAAGAGAGTAAGGTGCAACAAGCCTATGAAAGATAGGATGTGTCCAGACTATAAAGGGCCTTATATGTCTAATAGAGAAGTTTGTATTTTATCCTAGAAGCAACAGGCAACCATTAGAGCTTCTTGAGCAAGGGAGTGGTCAGAACTTCTCTTTAAGAAAATTACCTTGAAAACTTTGTGGAGGAAGAGACAGAATGGAGGTAGTGATACCTATTTGGAGATTATTGCAACCATCCATTGAAGAAGCAATAAAGGCCTAAAATAACAGGGGTAGATATGGGAATAAAGACAAGGGGATGGATGTTAGAGATGGACAAAAAAAATGAAAAGATTTGGCAACTGCTGGACATGGGGGAGAGGGCCTTCAAAGATGCAAAATTTGGCTTTCTTGAAGGATAGTTGTATTCTCAACAGAAATAGAGAACTGAGGAAGAGGTAAAGTTTCAAGGGGAAAGATGAGTTTTTAAATGTGAATAGACAGAAAAGGATGATGGATGCTGGATATATTATGGAGATAGAAATGAAAAGATTTGGCCAAAAAAATGGGATGGGGAGAGGGAGAGGAACTCCAAAGTTGCAAAACTTGGGTGACTAGGGATGGTTGTGTTCTCAACATAAATAGGAAAGAGAGAAAGGTTCAAGAGGAAAGATTATGATTTAAGACCTGTTTAATTTTAAATGCCTTTGGAACATCCAGAGAGAAATGTCCAATAGGCAATTAGTAACCTGGGAATACAGCTCACCGGAGAAAAAGGGGCTAGAGTCATGTGTATAAAGATGATAGCTAAACACTATAGAGCTGATGAAATCACTGAGAGATAGATAAGAGAAAGAGGGCCCAGGAAATAGCCCCGGGGTACACTCATACAAAAAGCATAGGACACAGTGGATGAATAAGCAAAGAAGACTGACGACACAGCCATGATGAGTGGAGAACTAAGAGAGAGTCACAAAAACTCAATATCCAGAGATAAGCCAGCAGGGTGAGGTTGAGTCAACAATATCAAATGTTCAAAGAGGTCAAGAACGATGATGACTGAGAATAAGCTGTAAGATTTGTCAATTTAAATATCAGTGACAACTTTGAAAAGAGCAGCTTCAACAGAGTGAGGATGAAGAGAAGAAAGTAAAGACAAAGTAGAAGTTATGGTTCAGAAGAATGGAGGGAAGGGGGAACTGGAGTTCACAGTGCAGACAAAGAATAAGATTTAGGAGGAGTGAGACACTGGGAGAAATAGAATGATAAAAGATTGTCAGAAAAATTTCCGGGTTCTTGCTCTTAGAATTAGGATATTTGTAAATGATGACGAAATCAAAAGTACAACCATCACTCTGTATTGCTGAGATGGAGGGAAGGTGAGTCATAGGCCTTGAGAAGGTTAATGAACAAAGAAGTCAGAGGAAACATCGACACATATATTGAAGTCCTCAAATGCAAAGACAAGGGTCACAGAGGAGGGGAAGAAGCTATCGGCCTGATACTGAAATCCTTGAGAAAAGAGAAAGAATGAGCTGGAGGACAGTAGTTAACTGCCATCTTATCTATTGTAGATAGAGTGATAGATCTAGATGGATGAACCTCCAGGGAAGGAGAGGCTGCTGAGTGATGTGGCAAAGGGCAGGCCCTTTGGAGTACATTATGCAAGGGTTATTATTTCCCTAAGGATTTTCCACTTAAGCAAAATGTTACAGTCCAAATTATCAGTTTTTCTTCTGTAATCTGGTTTTAAAAAGCAATGCAAACATTAAGATTCTTTATAATTAGTTCAATCACTTTCGATGCCAAAAACAATTCTAATTTTTTAGATTTAAGGACAGCCAGCCATTGCACGGGGCAATACAAACTTCACAAAACTTCAGACTGATAGAAAAGCAATTAAAACTAATCACCCTCCAAAAATTGAAATGAAGCTTTAAGTTGTTTTCCCTCATAGACAAGCAATTATTTACACCCAAGATTCATTATCCATTCTCTTCTCAAAAGCAATCTTAAATCTCACTGCCTTTAGCATTATACAGGCTAAGGCATCAAATAATGTGCAATACAGCAGATTAAAGCTATCCATGACAATTCTGATATCGAGAACACTCTTTCTAAAATGTCACAACAAAATATGACTATTCAAAGGATTCACCTACACTATAAAAATAAAATTTCTAAGTTACCAACAAATAACTGATTCCTCACCTCTAGTAATACGACAAAATGGGAACTTAATTTAGGGAAATAACCAACATTTCAGACACCTAAAATGCAAGGAACTACAACCTTCATGTTCTTCATTTATAATATTAAGTTCTGATCGTCTCAATGTTTTGTTTTTGATATGATGAAATCTTAAAGGAGAAAATGCTGTGAAAAGACTATGTCAGGAATTATTTGTTAATCATTTCTAGTGCATTTGCTACGCCTAAATACATTTTTCCCTTAAAACTGAAAGTATATAGCTTTCAATCTGTTAATCTGCTGCTGAAAGAGCATTCTATGCTGCCCAATTTTTTTTTCTAAAGGGAACATTGCAAATTGCCTTAGATGGGCGATAATGAAAAAGCAACACCATTTATTAATTTTGTATAAGTTATTCTCCACCCTAGAGATTCCTTGGAGGGGAAGAACATGTCTGAATTTCACCATACAGTGCCACAGGCAGAAAGTGAAGCGAAACTAAACAAGAGCATCCTGGAGGGAGAGAAAATGCCTTGCAGCAGCAAATGACCTACTGCACACCTCACTAGTGAGGTTTTGATGTTATCGTTTGTTAATTTCAAGAAAAAAAAAAGACAATTACCAACAGTTTTAGTTGATTCTGATAGAATTATTTAACTTTTTAAAGTTTTTGATCAAAAACAACATATGATATTGAAAAGGCTGCATATTTTCAAAAGATAATTCCAAGTAAATTTGCATGAAAAGCTCCATGAAAAACTTATTTCCTTACTATTACAGAAAATGCAAACTAAGAACTATGTTGAACTATTTAAAGAATTAACAAAAAATTCCTGACGTGCATTTCTGTGCATGAATATTCTCTCAAATATTTTAAGTCCAATTCATAGTAAGCGAAAGATAATTTTATTCAAATATGCAGCTCATGGTATGAATAAGCAAGGACTCATTTCCCTACTGAATTGATAACTCTTCTAAGTAATGGTTCGTTTAAAAAAAAATCAACACTGTGTTGGCAATTTGGAATCATAACATCCACGTGTATTTGCACATACACACATATCCATTCAAAAAGAGAGAAATGTTTTAATAACATGCACAAAAAATTAACCAATTGATCCTTATTAGTCAATTGATTTTTTATTACAAAGTACTTTTTGGGAATGACATATGTTCAAACTGTAATATGACAAATATATAGACGTATATAAATTATCAGTATCACAAATTACTTAACTGATCTTGAATATTTAAAATCTATATTTATCAACTAAGATGACAGGCCATTTAAAAATCATTCTTCCATAAAGGAATTGTTTTTAAATGTTCCAGCTTATATATGATCCCTTAAGAAAAATTTTTTAAAGTTACATCATATTCAAATGCCTGGAAAAGCCACACTAAAGAACACAGAAAACTTAAAATAAGTTTAGTAAATATAATAGTTTTCATCATGATGAGACTAAGTTGTCCTAATCCTAAAATAGAAAAAATTACAGAACATAGGGTGATATGTGATCATATACGATCTCAGCTAAATTTCCCAAAAGTTACCACCTAATAACTGTGCAATTGTTTTCTCTTGTTAAAAAACAGATATTCAACTGAGATCCCATAAGGTCAGATATGTCCTCATTTATATTGAGTAATTTTTTTCTCTTAAAGGAGCCCGTAGGATATAAAAACTAGAAATCACTTTTTTCCCTTTTTGAAAATAAATATTGTACTTAACACTATAATATTAAATATTAAAGCCTGAATACTAAATACATAATCTAAAGTTCTAAATACAAATAAGAGTACACTGTGTTTTGCCACCTTTCAGAACACAGTCTCATTCAGCTGATGCAACAGGATGTATTTATAAGATTAATTTAAATAATGAGCGACTATGTGACATAACCAACTTTGACTTAGCATTGTCATCTTTATTTATCAATAAATGTTATATTTATTAATAATCAGTCCTATTATAAGGTAAAAGTATCTCTTTAGCTTCTGCATATTATATACTCATCCTGATGGGTATCTCTTAACAGATATAGCTACTTTTGACTAAGAACTGCAAAGAAAATGAAACAAGCCTATATCTTCTGTTAACTTTTGGGGAGCAATCTGCTACATAGCCTCAGGTAAGCCTGTTCATGTCTCTGTTCTCAACTTTTCTTAGGTCATACCATTCAAATTCCTAGGACAAATATTAAATTATCTAAGAGACAGGTTGGTATAGTGAAGAGAGTCCTGGATTTAGGAATCACAAAGATATAACCCACTGATTAAGGACCCCATCTCTGACACTTAATTGTTGTAACTATGATGGACAAGTCACTTCCCCTTCTCTGAGCTTCAGTTTCCTAATCTATAAAATGGGGATAACAATATGTGTTTCGACATTTACATGAACAAAATAACTGAGAAGACAATAAATGAAACCCTGGAGTGCAAGAAACCCCCAAAATTTGCAATAAACATCACCAATAAAAGTTGATATTCAAGTCATACAGAGAAATGACCCAAATATAAAATTTCAAAAGCAATTCCCTGATTGATAAGTAGTCAAACAATATGAACAAGTAATTTTCACAAGAATTGCTAATTATAAATTACTATTTGAAAACATGCTATACTTAACTACTTGTAAGAGAAATACTAGCTAATTAAAACAACTGAGGGTTCCCTTTACACCCTGGAAATTAACTGCAAAAGATGGATACCATTACTGGGCCTATGCCCCAACAAGATCAAAGCAAGAGGAAAAGGAGCTACATGTAAAAAAAAACAAGCATTTCTAGCAGCTCTTCTGTGATGCCAAAAAAATTGGAAATTAAGGGAGATGTCCATCAATTAGAAAATGGCTAAACAAATTATGGTATAAGAATGTAATGGAATGCTATTTTATTATAATAAATGAAAAAAGACTATCAGAGGAACCTAGAAGATTTATATAAATTGATGGCAAAGTGAGCAGAATCAAGAGAACAATTTTAACATCAACACTGTTAAAAGGAACAAACAACCCATCTCCTGGCAGAAAGATGATAAACTCAGGGTGTATACTGTGACTTTTTTTTTTAACATATCCAATATAGGGATTGTTTTGTCTGATTATACAAATTCATCATAAGTATTTTGTTTTTCTTTTTTTTTTCCTAAGGAAGACAGGGATATGAGGAAAGAGAAAAAAGTAGATTTCTTGTTAAGTACCAAGAGGAGTAAAACAATGCACAATTTTAAAAAGAAACTAGCAAAGATGACATAAAATGGGATCAGTCATTATTGGAAAGGCTATGGAAAAATAAGCATGCATTATTAGTGAAGTTGTAATTGGTCCCACTGCTCTGAATATCCTTTTGGAATTAGGCAACAGAAAAATGACTAAACTGCTTACACCTTAAACCCCAGCAATCCCAACACTAGATACGTACTCCAAGGATGTCAGGGACAAAAACGAAGTTCCAATATATACCAAAATATTTAGAGTACACTCTTTGTGGATACAAACACAAAAAAAAGCAGCAACAAAATGAATATGAATCAATAAGGAAATGATTGAAAAGATCTGGGGAGTTTGAATGTAACAGCAAATTATTTTGCAATAAGAAAGGGAAAACATAAAGGGATGCAGAGTTGCAGAGTAGAAAGAACACAGCACTCCAGCATTTGGAGACTCTGGACCTGGGTTCAAATGCTGGCTCTACTACTTACTAAGTAACCCTGGGCAAATCAGAGTTTTCTCATCTGTAAAATGAAGGGGTTGAAAGAGATGACTCTAAGGTCCCTTCCAGCTCTAAGTCTATGATTCTATGAATTCAGAGAAGAATGAAAAAAATTTGTATAAAGAATACAAAGTAAAATAAAATTTCTATACTCTACTATAGTATACATATATATACTATGTTTCTACAATTATGAAAATATAGTATACTATACTATAGTATATGTCTATACTATATTTCTACAATTATGTAAATGAAAAAAATCACTAAAGTTAAATACAACTTAGAAACTTAAAGCAAAAAGAGTGACTGAAGAAGTGATCGAGGTCCTAGACAACATGAAATAAAACAAATCTCCCTCCTCCTGGTTGAGAGCTGAGAGACAATCAGAACAGAATGGTGTTTATGTTATCAAACACAATAACTATACCTGGTGTTTCTAATTACTTTTTCCTTTATTACAAGGAATGGCTCAATCATGAAGTAGATGGGAAAGGGAGGGTATATTTCCAGAAATGTAATGTGAAAACAAAATATAATGTGAAAACAAAAGGTATCAATAAAACTATAGATAGATATAACACTCATAGATTTGCTGTAACATTCAAATAAGATAATGTATGTAAAGCATTTTGAAAATCTTAAAGCATTAATATAAATGTTAGTTACACAATAGCTAAAAAAACAAAGAGGTGAATAACTATGTTTCAAAAAATTACATAAAACATAAATGAGTTTTAACGCATATACTGCATTGACTTTAAAAGTTCCCTATTAGATTTCTAGGGATCTTTACTGTTGCTAAATAGATAATATTTCCTTAATCTGGACAGTCATGTGTTGTTTCTGTCCAGAATTACCATCTGGAATGACTTTTACTTAAAGAAAATGTAAGTTGAAACCCTGCAAAAATTACAAAGCAGTACATCTATTTACAAAACAAAATTTTTCAAACTAAAACGACTGGTGTATAATAATAGCAATAGTGTTTATACTCTATATAGAAAATATTCTTTCAATTAGAATTTGTAATTAAAATATGGTTTTGACAAATCGTATGTGTACAATCTTAAAAAACATATAAAAAAGCAATGAATAACTTCCTTGGAGTGCTACTATAATTTTGTGTTATAAATTCACTTTCTGTGAAGACCACACTCCTCAAAATGCTACATATTTATTTTTAAATCTTATAAGAATAAAAGCTATTGGCTATACAAAGACTATCAAGTTAGGCTAAGAGTCTCAGTCTTCTATTACTAAAATAGCTATTTTCAGGATTTGGTATGTCTCTGATTTTTTTAAGTTTAGATTCAACTAATTATTTTCTATTAGTTTTAAAAGAATTATATCTTCTTCTTTATAGTTCTCCACAAACAAAGTATTCAATTATGTAAATCGATACACAAAAAATACTAGAAATGATAGAGTTTTAAGAGCTATATGAAATTTAAACAAAGCATAAAGGCTTAAAAAAAGGAAAAGAAAAGCAAGAGTGTAAATGCAAACCTGACCTATTCTCTAATCTTTTCTTTATAAACCTAGGCTACCCAAGAATCTTCAACTAATTATTCCATTTTATTGATGGCATTTTTCCCTAGGGAAGTTATTTAAAAAGTTTAACCCCTGAGCAAGTCATGGCTTCTTCTGCCTTTGAAAGTGTCAAGTGCATTGATTATAACTGCAGGAAGTGTTACCTTCTACCCAGAGAATCTCACCCTGCACAATCTTAAACACTGTCTCTCTTCCAAAACAGCTTTGATTCAGCAATTCAGACCGCTTCAGCTGATATTAAAGGAAGCAACACCACAGAAAAGGGATCAGCAGTTAAAATGAAATACAAAGAAGAAAAACCCAGATCTTGGATATAGTACCACAAAGCTCAAGAGTAAAGCAGATTTGAAAAAGACATCAGAGTGACTAAAAAAAGAACAACATGACAGAAATTAAACAAGATTTTTTTGTTCACCATCTATGCATTTAAACTCATCTCAACCTCCATTGAAATTCTGATCATACTATGCAAACCCCAAGGCTTTTGACATACTTTCAAAAATCCACACCCCCTCTTTCTCTTTTCTAACTCTCCAGAGTCATTTCTAGGTATCCAGTAAGTTAGAGGGGAAAATGTATAATTTGGATATGCATATAATAGAAAACTATAAAAAATACATAATAACTATAGGGCAACATTTTCATTTAAAAATTATCCCAAACTAATATTAAGCATTGCTCTCTCTCCTCTTCCTGTACTTGTTAGTGAAAAGAGCTTATTCTCCTCTTAAAATCTGCATTTCAAGTCATGTACATAAGAAAAAGCTTATATTAATATTTTAGTTAGGTCAGTGTCAGGAGAACAATTTAACACATGGTGCAATATAAGCTATTATATAACCTACAATATACTAAAAAAAGAAAATTGGAAACATATACTTAATTAGCTAAAAATTCACTGCAAAATTCATTCAAATCAAGAGTACAGAACGATGATGGATAAGGAGAGGCCAACTGCTATCAAAGAAAGGCTTATTCACATCTGTCTTAGAAACGGTACCCAAAATTCCTGAAAGTAATTGGATTTTCAGAACTGCAAGTGGGTTTTTTTTCCAATTCACTCATGACAGGGCCAGAAGGTAATGATACATCTGCCATGATGCAACAAGCAGACCTGTCTTCTGTCAAGAGTTGAAATCATAAAGGAATAAGCTGTCGTTAACAACCTCTCTCCAAACACAAGAGCTGTCATCTCATTGTTTTCCTTCACTGGCGTAGGGGCTGGTGTGGGTTTATATACCCTGTCAGTTCAGTAATATGCTAAGCTTTTAACCTTTTCTGGGATTCATGTCTTGAACACTCTTCTATGAACTCTATTATGTAATAACTTTTTTCCTTTAATCAACATTTGTTGTGGGTTAAGATTAATTTTTTTTATTTTGCATTGCTGAACTTTTTCAACCCACGGTTAAAATGATCCAGTCTAAGATTTTATAAGTATCCTATGTTTTAAGCAGAAATTTTTCATTACATTAAATATATTCATAGGTTCCTGATATATATATGTACCAATCTATTTGTCTTTGGAAATGGTTAAATCAATGCTAGACTATTACTAGAGAACCCATGCAAACACTGAATAAATTCTTTCTGATAGTTTTTCTTAAAAATCACTATACTTTGAAACCTATTATTCATTTGAACCAGATTAGATTTAAAAGAATCTAAGGAAGTGTCCAGGTTTTATGACTCCTGATCATAAAACACATCTTTGATATCACATCCAACATATTTTTGGCATGATGTACATGTAATTATTTAACTTAGACTTTAATTATAATTTGATTTTCCTCTGTACTATCTCTGTAGTTAATAATACCAAGGGAAATGCCCCATACAGAAAAGAATAAATATTTCTATTTTCTTATTCAGCATTCATATTTGATCCACAGAATTTACTGAAATTTCTACATGTTCACTTTAGTTAAATCCTGGTTTCTTCATTACTTAGATCAAAATGATCTTTCATTCACTCTAGGAAAAACTTTGGATACGGAGATTTAGACTTAAGAGGTAGATGCCAGAAAGAATACATTAACTTAGAATAGTGGTAAAAATCATACCCTATTCCTTTGTAACAACCTCTAATGACTCCAACAACTTTTTTTTGAAAGAAAGTTTCTACTATCCTGTAAGTAATTCACTGAAATGCAAATCTGTATGAAAAAGATAAGAAAGTCTAACAAATTATAAAGCAAGTACATAAGCACTAATGCAGAAAAGCTAACCTTCATCTTGCTACAAAGGAACATAAGAGACAAAAAGCTAACAGAAAATAAATCAGTTTTGAAATCAACAACATAGCTACACTATGAGTCAATTCCTATTACAATGATCACCAAAAGACTGTAGAAGAGTATTTATTTAACCAAATGCTCCAATAAATAGATCATGTCCTAATGTTTCAAATTTTATTATAAACTATGTTGAAATTTGCTATATTTCTTATAGTAAAATATGATGTTTTATAACTTCTAGATTCAAATGGTTCTTTTGGTTAAAACCAGGAAGAAGTAACTAACTGGGTGATTCACTTAAAAATTTTGTAAGTAGCCATGGCAATAACTGATTCTTTAACATATAGGAGAAAAGAAGGTTTTACTTTTTTAAAAATATAGATTTCTTTTATAGAGAATGTATTAAAATTAATAAAAGGTTAAGACATTTACGAATTCAGAGATAAAAATCAGTATTTAAAAATTATGTTAATAAGTCCTTGTTGGCTGAGCAACTGAAAAATGGCTTGGGTTTCACCTACTCTTCTTGCTAGAGTTATAAACAAACAGCAAAAGGACTTCTAAATAGTGGAAGATTAGACCACGAAAAAAGTCAATTTTGAACAATTAATGAATCGCTTGGTTAAATAAACCCTGAATAATCAGGGTTTTTCCAATATTCAGAATTTATATGCAACAAACATTCTTAAATATCAGAATGATTTGCTAAGAAGAGCTATGACACAACAACATATGTTTGATCAAACTGTCATTGGTCTAGGATGTCTGTTGACAAAGGTCTATACTAGATGAACTCAAAGAATCCCCTTATTCTTGGTATATACAACCTAATTTCAGCATTCTCAATTCTACATGGCCACCCTCAAAAAAGAGAAAAAAATTCAATAGAAACTCACAATTATGGAATTAGAACTATTATTAGTATCATGAAACAAATAATGACTAGTTTCAAAGCAATACCTATTTCAGAGCAATATCTATTTTAGATATGAAAATTTATATACTGCTTATTTTTGTAAGGTATAGTCATGCAGTGAAGCCAAGGTAAATATCCTAAGAACTCTGTTAAGTTTTCAAATACTTGTTTTTAAAGTTTTGTTCAGGAGGAGTCCTTATAAACAACAAATTCTTGTTTATAAACTGAAATTTTTTAACACCAAGTTCGTAGGACAAGTACCTAAGACAAAAAATAAACAGCATCTTAAATGTAAAGTCAGGGACCTAAAACTACAAACTAACAACTGTGTATGTACACAGCTACCAAACAAAAAATAAAGGAAAAAAAGATAAGTGGGGCAAACAACCTATGCAGTTTGTAAAACTGAATAAGTACTACATATTATTCTGATAGTTTGTTACTTTTGCCAAGATATCATGCATGAGCTTCCAGACCTTCCCAGAAAAACTATCGCTCTAAGTACATCACCATACCATTTTAAGTAGAAAGAATAGTTCTCAACTTTCAGTGACACAAACCATTTCTTCTCTTCTATTTAGTACACTATTCAATGAGAAGAAAGGATAAGGTAAAGGAGATAATCTGTTTGCCTCCTCTCCCAAATCTCATACTTACAACCTAGGTATATTAAGAAATGATATGCCTGAGTTCTAATGATAGGTCAATAACTGAAGTGAATTTAAGCATATAATCAAAATATTTATTTTAGAAACATGAATTTTAAAAAATATTGTTCACTTAATATGGCAGAACCCATGAACAATGATGATGAGACATAGTCAAAAGCATATATAGAACGGTATAAAGTAATATGGGTATATGTGGAAATAAATAACATATATGGAAAGCAAATTCAAATTATGGTTCTCCAGCAAATGTACATTTATTATTGAACCAAATGAGAGAAATCATATGTAATGAGTACAGTGCAACCTTGATGTCCTAAAGTCTCAAGTTCAAGTATTGCCACTCTCTCAGCAAAGCAAACAACAATGGAAGACAAGAAGTTACAGACAAGTTGCTGATCTGTATCAAGGAAGGGATTTCCCACATTATGAGTTTTCAAAATTAATGAAATCACCCTTCAGGACACTCTCCCTTTCCAAAAAAATAGATAAAAAAATATTTAATTTCCTTTACCAAATGAGGTTTCAAAATATGTGCTACCTTTTTTTAAAAAAAATCATATTTCATGAAGAATATTTTACTTAAATCCAAAGGAAGAATCTATCTAAAGGGGCATTCATTTCAAATGTAAAAAAGTGTAACAATAAAGCAAAGAATGAAAAACACAGCCTGATACAACTTGTATTTCTGTAAGGCCCTTCAATATTAAAGGCTATTTCGTCTCAAAATGCTACTTGGTTACCAGCTTTTACTGGTCAAATCAAAAGCAAACTCATTCACCCATTTGTTGTACGTGATAAATAAAAAAGCTGACAGACAAATCAAGATGTTGGTACAAACCCTAAAACCCTCCAAATAAAATTGTTCTTTTGAAAATTAATCTTGATCTTAACATTTAAGAGTTAATATAAATGAGAATAAGTGTATTACTTTAAACAAATCTATCCAATTTTCATCACAAAAAAATCAGTGCCATATATTTTTCAATAAAATATAATCCATAGATGCAGACAATATTCCTGAAATAAATTACTCTCTTGCTCTAAGAATAAACCTTTTAAATAGGATATAATTTCAATTTATTCTATGAAAGTCTCTATTTTCACATAAAAAAATAAACTGTGCTTCCAAAAAAACCTGACAGTTCACAGAATTTATGAATGAAGCAGTAAAACACAAGAAGATAAATATTGATATGAACAACTGCATGGCAAGATAGAACAACAGAATCTTAAATGTAACACAAAGAAAATATCTGAATTTTACAATAAATATCTTTTCTATAAAGGTTGATTTTAGATGAATAACTAGATAAACATGTGTAATTTGCAATTTTATTTTCCTTTGTCATTTCTTAAGGGTATTTTATTCAAGACTTGTGTAAAAATGAATCAAGATGCAAAAAGGATATTTTTAAAGGGCACAAATACTAAAATTAGTTCTGCATTTTTTCTTTCAAGGAACAAGATTTATTTAGTTTTTAACTCCAGTAAACAACAATTCATGAAAGCTTAAAGTGATTTTACTGACAAACTTATTTTCAATTTTGTATTTATCTGCGTAGATGCTGTGTCCCCAAGTGAGAGGTAAGCTCTTTGAGGGCAGGAAATGTCTCATTTTTCTCTTCATATTCCCAACACCAAGCACAATGTCTGGCATTTAATATATGCTTGCTGCATTTAAATGAGCGATGCTCAAAAAAGGTGCTCATTGGTATTTCAAAGAGATGAATATGATGAAAAATATGAGAAAAATTTAGAATGTTAAATCTTCATTGCAGAGGGAACTTTCTACAGAAACTTTCTTAGTGCTTATTCCCTTATTTTTCTTTATTTAACAACAACATAACTCAACAAAAGGTTTCATGTAAGAAAACTAATTATAATTTAAAGATTAAAATATACTTCAGGACATGTCAAAATCCTGAGCCCACACATTTCATGAAACTGAATAAAACTAAAACTGTAATTTTTAATACATAATAAAACAAAACTAAAAATCACAAAAAAGAAATAATTTCACTTACATCCATAGCTCTCTTAATATAAGGTATCTGTGTGCCACTGTCCAGATCTTCATTTATAATAAGCCTTCTAGCCCATTGACCTGCCCTGACAACACCACTACCATGAATTAAAACCATCAGTTTGTCTGGATTAGTCATTGCATCCTCACTCATAAAGATAAAATTCTTTGGTTCACTCTCAGTAGCATCTACCTGTAATTAAAAAAAATTAAAAAGTAAGTACATATTTTATGTTTATGTATAAATAAAAATGGCTGCTACTATAAATTATAAAACAAAGATACCCACAGATCATATTGACAACACAAAGCTGTGAAATAGATTACAATGTAAAACATTCATCTGAAATTTAAATTATATTTTTAGACTGAGAAACAAGAAAGGCATAATGACGTTCTTTAGTATAATGTTATAAAGAAGGAAGTGAGGCTCTAAAAGTTGTTTTTTACTTAAACCTATAAGAAAAAAGATCCAATTGGAAGTATATTTGTAGATGAAGAAACAAATCTTTTTGGCTAGAAACGATAGTTAATGCTTAACAGAACAATAGAAAGTTACTGAAAACTTCCCAAAAGGTGACTGTCATCTAATACTGCTTCTGTAACTCTCTTCTATAATGTCCAGGTACACAAATTTTGTTCCATTCCCTATATATGTAGTAATTAATTCGTGAATTAAAATTATAAGTCCACACTGTTGTATGCATTTATTCATTGGTTATCTATGATTATAATAGCCTATAATTTTATGATATTCAATATCTTTTATAAAATATCTGATATATCATCTAGTCTTACCATTCTCTGAAGGATAACTTTTGTTGGAAGATAATTTTAAAAAGAGATTTCTCAGCCTTGCAAGAACTATATTGTGACACATAAACCAACTGAAAAGACAATCTAAATTTTTCCATGCAAAATTTGAGGCTTTGATATGTATTTAATATAAAAGTTGACACTGGAGTATAGTGTAGCAGAAAGAACAATGGATCTGGAGACAGAAGAGCTGAGTTTGAATTCTGACTCTCCCTACTCCATTTACTAATTGTGTGAACACAACTTCTCTCAGCTTCAGTTTCGTTATCTGTAAAAAGAATATAATAGTTTATTACCTGCCTCACAAGATTGTTGTGAGAAATGAGATAAAGCACTTAAAGTACTTTGTAAATTATATTATACATGCTCTAACATCATATAAATGTCAGCAATTATTACTAAGAATATTATACTTCTTTTCTTATTACCCTTCTTAACTAATTCCAGTTTCAATGGATGGTCTGATCTAATGACTACAAAATAGGAAGACAGTGAATGAACCAACTTCAATGTTTCACCATCTATACCACCAACTCTTGCTCTGTGTTGTGGTGGAGCAGTGACATCCAGTCCAGGTTTCCTCCATAAGTACTGCTCAAAAATAATAGCAAGCAGTAACTGAGACATGTGAGGCTTACTTCTAAGTTCAATAGTTACTACTGCTTTGTAATAATAGTAAGTGGACTTTAAGAATCATGGTACCTAGTACGCCCGACACACAAAGAAAAAAAACAACCCCAATTTGATGGAAAGTTTCAACTCTAAAAGGTTGATTTATGTGTTGGATAACATGATTTTTTTTTAACTTGTTCATTAATACTAATGAATTATTAGGTGAAAATTTCAGAAAAGTTTAGCATGCAAAGGCCAAAAAAAGTTCTTAGTTTCTAAGCTTTTGTTGCTATTACCACCACCATCACAGACAAAAAAAAAAAAGGAAAAGATTAAAAACTGAGTTACATTTCAAATTTATGCACTTTTCAAATAATCTCAACAGTACTCAATGATGGTCTTATGGTACAGTGTCCATATAGATAATTTTTTTTTCAAAATATCAACTATGCTGGGCTCTATTAAAATACTAAAGATTTCTTATCACTATCTCACATGGGGAAATATCAAGAATCAAAATAGTTAAATAGTCTAAAAAGGCAACTAGTAGATCCAGAACTCTAACCAAGCTTTGTCACTGACTTCTGAGGCAGATTATTTTTTCAATCAGGTTAGATGATGTTCCTCTCACCAGTGGAGACAATACTTTTCCTACTTCAGAAAGCATATTAAGATGATTAATAAATGCATAATCACAAAGCTATTTGAAAGTAAAGGACTAAATTTGTGGGCAATATTAAGGGGAAGTAATGATAGCCTCATTATTAGTAACTGTGCACTGGTAAAGGCACAAAGCTTAGAAAAATTACATCAATTTTACATGCATTAGGTATCTACAACAAGCAAGAGCAGATGATAAAAATGAATATGACTGAAAACATGGAAAACAACAAAGAAAAAATAAAAATGAAGGACAAAAGAAAAAAGATGAATAAAAATGACTGCTATAAAAAAACATATTATACACACAAAACAGAAGCATGAATTAGAAGGCAATGAGGAAAAAAAAATGGTGAAAATAACATCAGTCAACATTTTTAAATGAGACACTTCTAGACACTCCCTTATCAAACATGTAAAAATTGTAGTATCAATAAACCTGTAATGAAAGTCAGTGAGGCCCCTAATTCCTAAAATAAGAGAATTTATCAATAAGATTCTTCTCACTAATCTTATCATTCACTTTCTCATTTCTTTCTTTGACTATAGTTGGTCATTTTTTTTTTTGGCAGCAAAGCACTTTGAATCAATTTGTCAAATGCAGATAATACTGAGTTCCTAAGTCCAGAGTAATGAGTTTAGCATCAAAATACAATTAACCTTCTTTAGAATGCAAAAATATAATTGTGCTCTATTTAAAATGTTACTCAAAAAGATTTTTGAAGATAACCAAGTTAAATTGCACATATTAATTTTAGTTGAGTAAAGGAGAGCTAAAAGATGATAGACAATTAAAATATTTAATGAAGTTAAAACAACTAAAAGTAAATGAAAAATGACTTATGCATGATTTGAAGAGAGGAAAATGATTTTGAAATGCTGATGATAGTAGACTTATTTTCCCCCTCAGTTTAATACAGCACTCTGAACCAATAAACTTGCTAACACTTATTATACAGTTTAATTGTGATAACTTTAAAACATAAAATAAGTTATGAAAATGTTTTTTTAATTTTATATCTTAACCTAATTAAATTTGGAACTCCCCTCACCTTTTTTTCCAAACCAATTTATCTTCAAACAGTGGTAATTCATTAAACAAAGCTTTCACTAAGGAAAGCACATAAAGGTCATTCTTTTGTATGACCTCACTTTATTGGCAAATCAACTTCAAATAGCATTTAGTCTACTCACAGTGAGACTGCATAGAGCAATTTGTAGCTGTTAATGATTCAGTTTTGAATTTTTTGAATGGTATTAATTCTGATTTTTCATCAGAACATAACATAATGAAATGTTATTTAGCTGCCTTATCTCAGTCAATAATCTATACAAATAGAAGGTGAATTGTTAATAAATTTAAAATTTCTAATATTTTTCAGCTAGCATTTCATTAATTTTCATTCAATCTGACATTAAATTTCCATAAAGAAATTTTTAAATACATTTTTAGTCTATTCATTGGTAACCAGGGTGATTTTTAAATTTAGTATGTGATATATTATGGAGGGGGAAAAACATTTCATGCAGTATTGTCATTTTTTTCCTTTGGAATTACCAAACTGTATGAAATCTCACAATGAATCACAACGGAGTTAACTCCAAAGATAATATGCATATTCTTTCACATAAGCAACACTATATTTACTGCATTCTTATAAACTTAGTTCAGCGTCAAAACATACTAGAAAAGCATGCCAACTGGCCCAGTGGCAATACTCTACACTACCTTTCAGGAGACCGGGTTCAATATCCAGCCCTGGTCTCTTATGATCCAAGCCAGCAGGGCCTGAAAATGGAGCAAAAGTGGTGTTATTCAGTCCCTGAGATGGGGGACATTTGGCCTCACTTCACTCAACTGCGATGTTTGGTTAATATCCAAGCAGAACTGAGAGGCTAATAAGGCAACTGGGAACTTTCATTTAGCTAGAAACATGGTCATCATAGTACCAGGTGATGGTAGGCAAAAAAAAAAAATGCAACTAGGGAAGAATATAAAAGTAGGAAAGGGAAATTGAGAAACAAAGCACCAACAATATACCATTAAATTTTTGAGGGAAAATTATTGGGAGCATTCTTATGCCTTTTACTTTTCAATTCTGTAAGTTCTCAAAAAAAATGCTGTCTAAAGAATAATTAATAAATTTTCTAAGTTGTTTAAATCTAGTTTTAGAGAAAGGAATAATATTAAGACTCTTAGCCAACTGTTCTGCTTTTCTGAGAAAAGAGCTCTAAATATCTAACACAAAAGATACAAGCTATGCCAGAGATTCTGCCAACCATCATCAGTGTATACACACAAAACTTCATTCAAACTGAAGAAAACACCCACTACAGAAGCTCACCTCTTAATTCAGAAGAAAATAATGATATTTTTTTTTAAGCCTGGAAAACTTATTCAAGAAATCAGATTTTGGTGTCATTTCTAGGTCTGTTACAAGCACAACAGAATATATTGTGACTTGAAGATAGGAAGGAACCTAGTTTTAGGTGCTATCTGAAATAAAGCACATTAACCTATTAATATTTGTATAATTTGCATAATAATTTGAATAATACTTGTATTTAGCAAAAAAATGTCTATGAATTTATATCTTCAAGAGTCATCTCAGGCTCTCTTTGAAAACTATAAATAATCATTCTACTTTAATAATTACATATACCAGCAACATCGTTTAATGCACATTAGAAATGTGTAAGAGTTTAAAGTGGCTCTTCAGTTGTCTGTAAGGTGCTTGGTTCTTCTTCGGAAGCTAAGGCCACCTTGGTGTGAACCCTCACTTCAGCCAGCAACTGTCACCCACTACAAACAAGTCTCACCCATCTGCTGAAATGGCCGTCTCTGAGCTTGCTTGCATCTACTCTGCCCTCATCCTTCACGACGATGAGGTTATGGTCACAGAAGATAAAATCAATGCCCTCATTAAAGCAGCAGGTGAAAATGTTGAACCATTCTGGCCTGGATTATTTGCAAAGACCCTGTCCAATGTAAACATTGCAAGCCTCGTCTGAAATGTAGGAGTTGGTGGACCTGCCCCAGCAGCTGGTGGTGCTGCCCCTGCTGGAGGGGCTGCTCCTGCTAGCACAGCTGCCTCAGCTGATGAGAAGAAAGAGGAAGCAAAAAAAGAAGAATCCGAAGAGTCCGATGATGACATGGGCTTTGGTCTGTTTGACTAAATATTTTTTATAACATTAAATAAAAAGCTTGACTCACAAAAAAAAAAGGAGTTTAAAGTGGTCACACAAATCCTATCTGTTGAACAGTTAAAGGACTCAAACATTATGGTTGGGTAGCAATGAACATGAAGTCCCTTAAGTAAATTATTTAACATAGTGTTAGAAAATTTGGGAATCCTAAATTATGGATATTGGTAATAGCCTAGCTAAAAACAGTATACTTTATAATTTAAGGAAGGTAAACCTAGAGAAACTGGGACTTGAAATCCTGATCAACTCTCAGCAAACCTCCAAAGTCGAATACTGGACATTGGAAGACAGAAAATGAGAGTAGGTTGGTGATTTTTCAAAGCCCTTCCTTGAGAAGAACAAGCTGAGCTGAAGGGAGAGGAAGAGTAGAGAAGGTGGTAATATCTGAAATTACCTTACAGCAGCTTTAATATCTGGCCCTACTCTCTTATGATCAAAGACAAGAAAGTCTATAACTGGAGGAAAGAATGTGAACAAAAAGAACCCTTGGAGAGATTAGTTGGGAAACAAATGTGTTTTAGGTGTACAAAGAATGTGGTTTTCATGTATTTCAGAAAGGAACAAAGTTGTGAATTAAACTGAAGCTTATAGTTATATACATGATAAAAGGATCCTAGCAACTAGCTAAGGAGTAGTCTTTTGAGTTTTTTTGGGCCATACAGAGAATAAAACCAAGTTCTTCCAAGAAAATTCCATAATGTATCATCAAATTTGGGGGTGAAAGGGCAGGAATTGTTATGAAATTCTCACATCCCCCAATTTTAAGAGGGTCCATAACAAGACCTCAGTGTTCCAACAATAAAATTTTTTCCCTGTAATATGCTAATAAAATCATCAATTTCAATACTTCACAAAAAGTTAAATTTCTATTAATAAAATGTAATGAAAATAAAATGGTCCAAAAGAACACTAGGTTAGTGACATAGTAAAAATCATCACTTCTTAGTTTGGTATAATGGAAAGAGCCTGGGTTCAGAATAGAAAGATTCGAGGCTCAGCTCTGTAACTTGGTAGCTGTACAACCTTGTGCAAGTCACTCTTGACTTTACTGGGACTAAATTTCCTCACCTGTAGCAGAGATTTAATAGTATCTGCCTGTCTTACAAGGTTATTGTTGAAGACCAAATCAGGTATACATGTAAGAGTGCTTTTTAAGTTCTAAAGCACTATATACACATAAGTAATGCTGTTACTATTAGGGCTTTTCTGTGTCACAGCCTAAAATATTAGTGAGAAAGAACATCAAAACACTATATAGTCCAACTTCCTCATTTTGCAAAAGAGGAAATATGCATAAAATTTAATATTTTACACTTTGCTCTAAAACATACATGAATTTTCTACAAGATAAAAAAGATTCTCAAACCTCTGCCTCAGCAGCACAACAATGTGCAACAATTTAAAGTATTCAATTCTCACAAAAAGTGAGAGCTGGTACTGCACATCAAATAAAAAATGGGGGAAAAGCTGGGGAATGAAAGTGGAAAAAGGAGATGTAATAAAGAAAAAAATATAAGAGGAAAGGGTAAAATCAGGAAATTATCTGAAAATGCAAAATTATTTCATCCTAAAGGCAAAGAAGAATACAGACAAGATTCTTATCTTAGGCTGCCCCTTCAAAATATATAAATACTTGTGTCAATCAAATGAAAAGGACAGGGGCAAACTATAGCCCAAATGCTCCCTGAGTGACTATCATTCCTTTAAAAGGATGAGAATCTCTGGATTAAAAAATAATAAAAGTGAATTACCAGAACACCCCACAGAGAGGATAATATCCTTTTACAATTTACACAGAGCAAGTTTACCCTAACGGTGTACTATTTTTCCCAAAGATACAATGTAACATTATGTTGAAAGTATCTTTTAAAAACTTATTCTGAATTAACTGTCATGAATATTAAAAAAATATTAAAATTAAAATATAGGAAATTAAGATTTTTGAGCTTTTTTCTTAAATAAAAGTCGTATTTGGGAATATAAACAGGAATAACTTTTTAAAAAACTTACTGGAAGTGAGATTTTTTTCAAATTGCAATCCTTTTCCAAGAGCTCATACACATATTTGGTAATAATCTGTGGGAGAGGAAAGTTAAAAGCACATTAAAACTTGATGTATTCTCAACCATTAACAAAATTCATGTAATTAGTGCTTAATAAAATATACATTATGAATATACATATATGGTTTTACTTTAGCCTTAACAACTAAGAGCTAGCATTTCACTGTGGAAAGAGAGCCTTCCTTAAGAGTCAAGAATACTTGAGAATTCTACCTTTCTGACTGAGCAACCCCAGGGACAGAACCAGAGCACAGCAGGGACCTGCAGGTTCTCCTCACTCCCCTTCTTCTTTCCCTATTCTTATTGCTGCCCCAACGTTTCTCTGTAATCTGGGCCCCCAGCCATGTTCCAGAAATTGGAAGTTGAGAACCCCTCCATGGAGACAGAAGAGGAAAAGGAGAAGCAATTGGGAGCCACTGAAGCTTTGTCGGCAGCGAATGACATTAGACCTGAGCTTTGGAAATATAAATTTGGCAGCCATGTAAAGGTATTTAGAAATGGAAAAGGAGATGCAGAAAGACAAAGTAGGATGCTATTGCAATGTTTCAGGCCACACAAAAGAAGTATTCTCCCTGAGAAAACTGAACAGACAAAGCTAAAGCTAATATTCAAGCCTAGTAAAAATGCCTAGAGCCTCTGACTTCCTCATGAAGGGCCTCCAAAAGGGGCAAAAGTGCTTTGACTTAGGAGACAACCCACAGCCAAAGCCAAGAGGAAGAGCAAGCAGTTGCTAAGTATAGGGTCATATAAGAACTTAGTGAGAGAAGACCAAATCCCCATAGCACAGGATCTGACCCACAAAAAGTGCTCGCTCATCACCAGTAAACTTAAAGGTGACCAAGATAAATGAAACTTCCTGGGTCACTGGACAGACTCTAAGAACTGGCGTCTCAGTCCTGTGCAGGCTCCTGCTCCTCCCTGACTTTGTGGCTAAGAAGTCAGAAGGTAGTCTGGGTACAAGCTAGAGAGTCAGAAGCCTTTGTATGACAGATGGCCTGACACATGGAGTCTCTCAGGTTGAGCACCAAGACCTTGAAGCATTTTTGTGCTTTATTTTTCCAAAACAGCTGCTGGGGAAAGAAAATCTTTATGGAATCCTCGTGTGGGGCTACGAGAGCATAGGGTCAGGTGGAGATATATATGTAAGGTAATACGAATTTAGACTCAGAACTAGACCTAGATTTTGCTGAATATCCTCTCTTGCTATAGTCTGTAATTCTGATGGCCGAGTTTTGAAGGTTACTGTAGGGAAAATGAATCTACAGGCTAGTTTTGCAAAAAAAAAAAAAATGTCTCCTCTGATGGGATTGGTGCTAAGTGACTTAGTATCATGTAAATGAGATTATCCATCCAGATCTAATTTCTACCAGTGCTGTTCCCTGGTCTCTATAAAGCAGATTGGGAACTTAATGCTAATATAACCACTCTTGAGAATTGCTGGCACTTTAAAGTAGAGCAACAGTACAGGAACTGGGGCTGTGAATTTAGTGGAATAGGGCCATAAATGTGGAGGAA
The DNA here is from genome assembly GCA_028646595.1 of Phalanger gymnotis. Lineage (NCBI taxonomy): Eukaryota > Metazoa > Chordata > Mammalia > Diprotodontia > Phalangeridae > Phalanger > Phalanger gymnotis. Next base: position 374,996,711 of record CM053622.1, read on the forward strand.
CCCCAATTAGTTTTGGGAACTTTTTCAGTATTTGAAAATTTTAAAAAGACATATCTTCTCCCCTACAAAAAATACTTATGTTCATGCCTTGTCCCTGATTCATACTGGCTGTGTGGCCCTGGGCAAATCACAACTACTCAGAACCACAGACAGCAAAATGAATTAAGTGAAACTTGAAGAGTAGAGAAGAGGTAAGGAGGCTGAAGTCACTTGGCCTAAAATAAAGACATATTCCAGAAAGAGGAAAGAGAACTCAAAAAAAAAAAAAAAGAACTTTAAACCAGTGGTGTCAAATGTAAACAAGAACATGAGGATCCCTGTGGGTTGCATAATTAGAAAATCACATAATAACATTATCTATGTTCTATTATATTTTTTATTTTGTTAAATATTTCCCAAATACATTTTCATCTGGTTCAGCTGCACTCAGGAGTGTTTCAGGGGCAATGCAGAGGCCTTGTATACCTCTGCTTTAAATTACTACTTCAAGATAACAGACTATTATTGCCAATCATTGACTGGTCATTTTTAAAGTATATAATTCTTAAAAAGGGCCTCACAACAGTGGGGAAAACATCTAAATACTATATATTAAATACCTGCAAAACGATAAAAAATTTAATGAGACAATTTAAAAGGCTGAGCCATGAACACTTCTGCATTAGTTTAAATGGATATAAAACAGGTTTAGTATTCAATACAATAAAATGCAGAATTCTCTAAAAAGAAAAACACTTGACATCTTGGTATTGGCTCTTAAGGAGATCCACGTAAAAAAAATTTTACTTTTAACATATAGTACATATAACTACATCTTATACTTGAAAGTTAATTTATTATATAAAATATTATGCTTTGCAGATCCTTACCAGCTGGTACCTTTTGTCCAGAGAGACAACCATTTTTAAAGTTTCCCTATCTCAGCATGTTTTCAACTGTCAGTTCTAACTATCTGCAATCCCATTGTGATATAACACTTAAAGAGAAAAGGCTCATTAACTGTAAATCTATGAAGTCCACTATCTTCAGTGAATTCAAATTAAACTCTTATACTTGCTTTCTCATAACAAAATTCCTCACACATTTTTGTTTTGCAATCCAGACTCTGGGGAAAAATACTCAGGTTATGCATTATAAAATGTCAATCCTATAAATGCACTGATGTGAAACACAGTAGTGAAAATATTTTTAAACAAATTGTGGGCATAGGTACTCTTTGCTTGTTGATAGTAAAGACTTCAAAACAAAGAAAAGCTTTTGCCATATAACTGGCTCACAAAATTTTTACCAGGTTAGGGCAGTAATAGCCAAATGAAAGATAAACAATGAATCCTAACCAACTGCCTACAGCAATTCTCAAGTGAAGAGATTGTCCTGAAACCTGTTCCTTCTGCAGCTATAAATTTGGTTGAAGAAATTCTATTGTGACCTTAAGGCCAAAACTACAAAAAAAGTAAAAGAGAAATTCAGAAGGACATTTTGGTGTAGTGCTCTTGGCCATACTCTAACCTCATGAGAGAGGGAAGGAGGAAGAGATGGGAGATGAAGTAGGTGAAGAGAAAGAGAGAGGGAGAAAAAAATGGATTTTCTAAAGATTCTGCCTATGTCTAATCTTAAAAAATCAAAAGCATTTAAAAATACAACTGGGTATTGGGAATGGAAAGGATGTATTTAATTAGGGGAAAATGTCAAACTCACTGAGAGATTCTCCTTTTTAATAATGGAAACAATCCAAAACCAGCTTCAAACCCCTGGATGACCTGGTAATAAATAGGACCTCAAGATTTTTCAAGTTTTCGTTTTCATTGGTTCAGAAGTTTGGAAAGGGAAGGAAGAGGAAGGCTTCTTGACTTGGTTTTTTGTTGTTCATCTGTTTTGGTAAATAGGTTTTGTCAATTCGACCTGAATTAATAAGATCTGAACCAACTTCTATAGGATGATCTTTGCTGACAACTATTGATTTAACGATTGTTTTTCATACTACTTATATTAGAATGTCTTTGATGCCCTACTTAAATGACCATCAGCTTTTCCAATTTAGAAAAAAAAATTCCATAGTTCCAACTTAGAAAGAGTTATATGGATAATTTTTTAAAATCAGAAATATTAGTGAGAGAGCTAGGTACAAATCCACACCAAAGGGTCAATATATTGGTAGTTTCTAAGCTGAATGCAGTATTGATGTATATTAGAAGCCAATCATCAAATGACTCCTCTCTCAAATATATTCCAAGGCTTCCACTCTTTGTCTTCAGATACCTTTAAAACAGCAATATACTTCTGATGATGTTACATGGCTATGAGTTACAGTATACCAATCTTTAGAGAAGTAAAATCACAGATTACCCAAAGGCCAATGGTGAGCTGTAACTCCAATATGCTAGGGACATAGAACAGTGTAGAAGAGGCAACCTAAAGGATATCATTAGGGAAACATATGAACAAAAAAGGATATGTGATACTAGTGAGGGCTAACCTATAAACCGCATGTGCCATTGGTAGCTACACAAAATCAAGGAATCTAGAAGATGGTCCCCAGAAGGTTGGAAGACATGGAATATAGTCTAACAGGATGAAAAGGAATGATAGGGTGTGTGATCTGTACTGTTTAAAGGAGTACGTTGACGAGATCATAGATCCAGCGAAATATCTAAATATTATTTTATCCATGACACCACCAACTACACACATTTGAAAAATAATACATGCATAGACAAGGCATTTATTCGGTTTGGGGAAGCGAAGGCAATGTGCCTACTATGTGCCAGGCACTATGAAATGTAAACTATTTCATAAAAAAAAGTAAAACTATTTACATAAATTATTTCATTTGATCATTACAACAACTCTCCAATGTATTATCCCCATTTTAAAGTTAAGGAAACTGAGGAAAAAGAAGTTAAATGACTTGCCCAGCATCTCACACAGCTAAAAGTGTCTAAGGCCAAATTTGAATTTGAAGATTGGAGTTTTCCTCGCTCCAGGCCCAGTGCTCTATCCACTGCACCAAGAGCTTGTGCTTATTTAGTACACCGAGTTCCATTGCGTTTGGGGAAAGGAGAGATGGGAGCTAAATAAAGATCAACGCTCAGTACACAGAAGGATCCTCAAGCCCCTTGCAATAATGAATCCTCCATCCTCGTGATGGGATTTCAGAATCTCAAAAGTCAAATCTGCCGTCACTAAAAGCTGGTCTGGGTATAACTGGTTTGTGTATGACATCTAGAATTACACGAACAGCTCCATTAGACTATGCAGTGAAGGCAATGGAATTTATTGAAATATTTGCCTTGGTTACAAATAGAAACATATTTCATAATAGATCTGCCAACAATATCAGACGACATGCCACTTCATTATCATTAAACATTTTACAATGAATGCCTATGTCCTAAGTTGGCATCAACTTTACCGAAAGCTTGGTCCACAAATATGGCAAAATTCTGAAGAGTTCTCCAGAAGACATTAAGGATTTGATTATTCTTCATAATACTGTATTATTTCACTAGTGACAGGACTCTGACAATAAGGAATATGTAACATTAAGTTTAGAGGGTCTTACATGAGGGTTTCTATATACGATCATCCCAAAATCATACCTTAAAATGTTATTCCAGGAAACAGACAGTACTACAACTGAGGTTTCCTCAGTATGAGATAAGGAAGATTCATTATTTCATGCCATAAAAGATGATGAGGGAATCATTGAGTATTTAAGTTAAAAGAGATCTTAGCAATCATCCAGTCCAAATTTGCCCTTTAGTAGCTAAAAGGTAAAGCAACTAGCCTAGCTTTACACGATGTGTCAGGAACAGAGCCAATGTCAGCCACCCTGAATCCCAGGCAAATGCTTCTCAACCACACCATGGTCATTGATTTCAGAACTACTTCGCAACTAACTACTGAACCAATAACTCCCCTCCTCCTCACATGCTCTTAAAATTCTCCCTCGGACTTAAATCCTTTGGAAAATGGAACTGACTTTGTACCTTATACTTAACTGCTTTTTAAAAATGTTACAGGTATAAAGACTTCAGCCAAAATACATTAGCTGTAAAAATATAGGATGGCAGAGATATGACTGGATGACAGTTCATGCAAAAGCCTAGAGGTTTTAGTTGAATGCAACATTATTATGGATCAGCAGTATAAGATAGCTTAAACTCCTCAGCCCCTTCAAAAAACAATTTAATGTAACCTCAAACTGCATTAATAGAAATACAGGTTCTAGGACATTTCAGATGTAGTCTCTGTGTTATAATCTGTATACTCCATGTTCTGACATATTATGACATCTGGATTATCATGTTAAATTCTGGGTATCCCATTTGAAGGAGATAAAGACAAGCTGGAGCATGTTCAGAGGAAGGTGACAAGAATATGAGGATCTGAAATTATATCAAGAGCTGCTGAAGAAACTGGGGATATTTAACCTGAGAAAGAGTTAGGGAGGACATGATAGTGGTCTTTAAATATTTAAAGGACTGTCATATGGAAGAGGAATATGACTTATTCTGGATAGAGAGAGTAGAACTAGAACTAATAGGTAAAAGTTATATAGAGGTGGATTTTCTTTCACTAAAAAGAACTTTCTAATAAGAGCTATTGGATCATGGAATAGGCTACCTTATAAGGTATCGTTATTGTGTTGTTGTGTTTGTCCTTTGTTCTTGAAGAGGACCATGACATCAGGGAAATGATGACATGACTTGCAGTTGACTTTGATTTGAGTGAGGGAGGTCTGTGCAAGGTCACCAGCCTCACTTTCTCTTCCAGAGCCATCTAGGTCCAGTGACCTGATATTCACCAGGATGGAGATAACCCAGGAGGCATTGGGAGACCTTGGCCCTTTCAGGCTAAGGTCTTTTCAGGTTCTCCCTCTGAGTGAGGTAATGCCCATTCGGTGAATAGGGCTCTTTAAGAAGTTAATCAAGGAATGGTCCCTTTAATCAAAAACTCAAAAAAAGAAATCAAACTGAAAGAGGAAGACCCACAGGGTTCCTGGCCAAAAGAGAAACAGTCACTACAGAATGCAGTAAAGGCAGGGATGATGATCTGGCATAACACTAGGGGCTGGAGAGACTGTAAGATAGAATTGACAAGAGGGAAGCATAGGGAAGCAGAGAGTAATAACAGGCTGTGATCAGACAAAGGAACTTCTGAGTTCTTCAATCGTGGAAGGGATGGTATGACCAACCCTCTGCTTGATATTCAAACAGAAACTGGCTATCTTTCATGGATGCTATAGAGACTATACCTGCATTATAGACTAGATTAGATGTCCCCTAAGATCCCTTAAAAGTCTAATGTTTTATCTCCGACTGCATGGGATGGATGCATTATTTGTTTAGAAACAGGAGAAAGGGCAATGAGGGGAGAGGGTAGATAATAAATGAATAGGCCACATGCTGGAGTTCTCTAAGATATAGACTTGAACAAATGCCAAGTCTCCTTGGCAGAGACAAAACTGTAAGGATACTTGTAATGACATATTTATATGGAGACCACTCAGGCAGGGGGAAAAAAGATTAGAATATGACTTAGGAAAAATTATGGCAAATATCAAGGATGGTACAAAAAATGGCCCACAGGGAAAAGTCAGTATTCAAGACTGAGAGAGAGAAAACGGAACCAGACTATGAAAAACCTTAAAGATGAGAAAGAAGAAGAGACCGAGGAAGATGAGATAATATTTATTGATAATTTCATATATATGTTATCTCATCTAATCCTTATAAAATCCCTAAGAGGTTAAGTGCTATTGTAATTCTCTTTTTACAGAAAAGGTAACTGAGGCTACAAAATGTTAAATGACTTACACAGGGTCACACAGACACTATTTGATGTGAGACTTGAACTCTGGTTTTCCTGACTACATCACTACACCACTTAGCTGTCTTGAAAGGTTGTATAATATAACGAAATCAGTGTTCTAATAAAGATCATCTCAAAGTATTAGGCACTATAAACTGGTCCAAGAAGAGAGTAGGGTCAGAGATCTATCCAAGTCTCAGATGAAGTAATACTTCTGATACGTGCCCTTTCTGATCTTCTTGTTGTCAGTGTTTTCCACAAAATTACTTCAGGTTTTTTTTGGGGGGTGGGGCAGGGCAACTGGGGTTAAGTGAATTGTCCAAGGTCATACAGCTAGTAAATGTGTCAAGTGTCTGAGGCCACATTTGAACTTTGGTCCTCCTGACTCCAGGGCCGGTGCTCTACTCACTGCACCACCTAGCTGCTTCCCCCCGCCCTGCCCAAATTACTTTGCATCCATTTCAAATATGCTTCTTTATACGAGAGGCAGTGTGACCAAGAGAAGAGAGCTGGTCTTGAAGACAGGAAGACCTGGATTCAAGCCCTTCCTCTGACACATACTGGCTACATGACTCTGGGCTAATCGGTCTCCTGATGTTTCAGGAAGCTAAAACTATGAATTGCAGAGGCAATTTTCTCATGTAGGACTTCCCCTACACACATGAATGAAATCAGAGGCCTAGTCCCTATCCATGTACAAGTTCTCTCCTCCACTCCCCACCCCCCACTGCATCCCCACTCCCTACCACAGTACCTCTCTGGCATATGGCAAACCCTTAAGAAATGTTTGCCTTGGGGTGGAGCCAAGAGGGCGGGTGGAAAGCAGGGACTGGCGTGAGCTCCCCACCAAGTCCCTCCAAAAACCTATAAAAAAAATGGCTCTGAACCAATTCTAGAACTGCAGAACCCACAAAGTGGCAGAGGGAAGCAGGGCTCCAGCCCAGGACAGCCTGGATGGTCTCTGGGTAAGGTCTATCCCGCACGGAGCTGAGCCGAGCAGAGCCCAGCATGCGCGGCGCAGACCCACCAGACCAGGAGCCGAGCGGAGAGTGCCCTAGAACCCTGAATTACTGAGCTGTGGCATTTACCAGACCTCACAACCCATAAACACCAAAGACAACAGAGAAGGTTAGTGGGAAAAGCTGCTGGGGACAGGGAGTTTGCGATTTGGTCACTGCCCCAGGGGGCAGAGGAGGTGGGGCAGCTACAGAACTACAGCTGCAGTTCCTTCTGGCCCCAGGCCCACCTGGTGGGAGGAATTAAGTGGTGGATCAGAGCAGGAGTGAAGGGCCTGCTGAAGATTTAAGCCCAGTCCTAGTTGGGGGTTCTTGGGGAAGGAGGAGTGCTGGTGAGGCAGCGCATTCGCCCAAGCATGGAACATAGAACTCTTTAGTCTACAAGCAGTCATACCCTGCTGAAAAACTCAAGGGTCAAGTAAGTTGGCTGCGAACATGGCCAGGCAGCAAAAACACACCCAGATTCAGTCTCAGACTCTAGAATCCTTCTTTGGTGACAAAGAAGACCA
>CM053622.1:375004549-375020337 GCA_028646595.1 Phalanger gymnotis
CCCATGTTAAATTGCTTGACTTCTTAGGGAGTGTGGATGGGAAGGGATGAGGGGAGAGAATTTGGAACTCAAGGTTTTAAAAAAATAGATGTTCAAAAGTAAAAAAGTTTTTTTTTTTCATGCAACTAGAAAATAAGATGCACAGGCATTGGGGCATAGAGATTTACCTTGCCCTACAAGAAAGGAAGGGAAAGGGGGATGGGAGGGGAGTGGGGTGATGGAGGGGAGGGCAGACCAAGGAACAGGGCAACCAGAGTGTACGCCATCTTGGGAGTGGGGGGGGGAGGGGTGGAAATGGGGAGAAAATTTGTAATTCGAAGGCCTGTGAAAATCAATGCTGAAAACTAAACTTATTAAAAATAAATTTAAAAAAATAAATGTTTGCCTTGGTCTTTTTCTCATTTTATTCTGAACTATAACACTAACTTTAGGGGATGGAGAGGGAGAAGAAAAACAACAGAAAAAAAAGTTTATTCTATATTCAAAAATCTAGAATGAAATAATGGTGCCTTCTTGATAGGCCTTAGTGCTTTATTTTCCTAGACTGCTATCCAAAATGTTCCTGGAATGCTTCCAAACACTACCCAGTCAATAAACTGAAGAACTAAAAACTAATACTGATAGCATCCTAATAAAAATATAAGTAGAAAGATAGTTGCTGTAAAATTAAACTTTGAATATAAACCTAAATCAGCAAATATTACTCTCGAATTATCTGCTAGTCTCAACAAAACTAGCCTCAACTAGCCTCGCCACAAACAAAAATATAATTGAAATCAGGGTCTAACTCCAATACCCCAAATAAGATTTACCCAATATTGTAAAGACTAAAAACCATAAGGCATAAATTAAGAATTGTGAATTCTAATTTAGAATCTTACTAACATTTTTATTTTACTCTCCAGTACTATTTTTTAACAATTTACTCTGTAGCTATTTTGTAATTTGAATGATCAGCACACTTCCTCTACTATAACAGGCTCAATTTTCGATTAAGATTTATTGAGCACCTACTACATAGTATCCCTGTGAATTTAACTAAAAAGGTGACAACTTCTGTTGCCACTAAGTTATATAGAGTATTTTTTCTGTTATGGTCTGCTTTCCAATATATTTAACAACAGCCTAGGAGATACTTTTATGTTCTAAGTAGGCAATTTGAAGATTCTCTGTGGTATCCAAACCATACCTTTTTTGCAATTCCAGGAAGAGGAAAAATAATGAGATTTTATATAGGTTCCAAATTACAATTGTCACTCTATCCAGAAAAAAAAAAGAGGTTTTCCTGCAGGCTTTTATCTACAATTACTTCATATATATGAGAATTTGCTAAGAATAAAGCAGTAATGATTTATCATTACTGCTAGACCCTCTAGCTTAATAAGAAATGACTTAAATATGTTGCACTATTATATTATATCTTTATATTATATTATATCTTTATAGAGTAATGACATAAATTTCAACAGATTTGATTATCAAAACTTTCTAAAAAAAAGTAGTCACCCAAACCAGAGAGTTAATAACAAAGGCCATATGTTAGTTAAGAAGGAGCTTAAGATTCAGAGTACACATAATAAAATACATACGAAACTTATTTTAGTACTGTTAAATTGTGCATCAGTATGTACACATAAGGTTATTAGACTTATTATTAGCACAAGTCTAATTATTAGGCTTATTAATTATTAGCACATTATTAGACTTAATAATAATTACAATATTATAAATTCAGTTAGGAATTACAAAAAATACCAACTTGACATTTGCAATAAACTATGATACAACTTGAATTTTAAACTTTAAAATAACATAGTTCCTTTTTCCTACTGATAAATACAAATTCTCAGTCTTGACTGGCCTTCCACAATCTGGTACCAGCCTACCTTTCCTGACTTAATTTCACTTTAGTCTCATACGTGTATTTTACATTCCAACCAAACTGTCTACTACATTTAGATATCATAATACTTCCCCTCTTCCATCTCTTCTCTTCTACCTCTCCCCCTTCTCTCTTGCCACTCTCCCACCTCCAAAATCATCTTGTATTGCCTATCACAGTGTGGGTTGTATGTCTCAAAACTGAATGTAAGCTCCTTAAATCTGTTTTGTGGGATTTTTTTTTGGTCTTTGTTTCCCTTGTACCTAGGTGCTTTAAAAATGTTTCTTGAATTTTACTGCATTTATATTTAGTGATGGTACAGCTGCTAGGGAAAAAGCCTGATATTTGACCAACTATCTTCTCCATCTTAGGTCTGTTGACAGTGATATCTGTCCTTCATAGGACATTCACCTCTATCTCATCACTTCACAAATGCACAAGTTCAATATTTAAGACATTTTTTAATTCTGTATGCCAAGTGAGCATACTATTTTGTTTTCTTAGCTATAGAGTTACACAGTGTACTTTATGGTTTCTTTGTAACATACTCACCCAGCCTGCAGTCACTATACAGAAGCTATGTGGGTAATTTGCTCCCAACCCCCAAAGTTCCTAGCTTAGCAGACCTGTAGTACCATGTGACTAGCTTTTCTCTCCCACACTGATGAGGACGTATTTTGGATTTTTCTATATAAAATGTTCCAAGGAACATATTCTAAAATCTAAATATGACATTGAATGTAGATTTCTAAATACGTACCCACCTAAAAAATTGCCTTTGTAATAACATAGGTGTGTCAAATTATTGGTAGACAAAGCAGAGGTAAACATGGAGTTTTATACCTAATTCCCAGCTCTTTGAGTGGTCTAAGGAATAACATTCTCTTTTTAAAAGTTTCCCTGGGTGAAAAATACAAAAGAAATACTGAGCTTAAGCTATAACTGACAGCCATCTGAAGTACTGAAAAATCTTCATAATGAGTATACTTAGAATCTCCTTTCTACATTATGAAATATTTTCGAGTAACTTAAAAGTCAGTGATTTATGCCTATTTTTGTTTGGTCTTAGACACAACTGTGATTATGGTTACATGGACTTGAAATACTGATCCTGAATAAATTTAAAGCTTAAAAAGTCTTTTTGATTTCATTAAGCATGAACTAAAATCCTTCTAGAGATATAGTTCAGAAAAGCTTAAAAAGAAATCCACAATAGTAAATGTTACAGGAGAAAATGGTTTGGAAAAGTAGCAACTTCCTCATTTTTCCCTTTAAAATTTTGAAAAAAAGATTCACAAATTCATAAAAAGATATAACACAAAGGGTATAACAAGCAGGCCCATCTGCCTATGACATAACAGCCAAACATGATTTTTAAGACTATTTTCCCTTATAATTATTTTAACAAAATGTTCTTGAAACTTAAAGAGTAGTACTGAGAGACTGGGCAGATAGGCGCAACAATGGCAGCAGGCCGGGCAGTGATCTAGAACAAGGGGGATCATGGGAGCCCCTTGCATGTGGAGCATCCCCCAGGAACTGAGTAGAATACAGTAGGACAAGCATGCAAGGGGCAGTTTTTGGTCCTAAAACCCTGGAACATCATGATCAAATATCAGCTGCTCCCAGATGACTAAGAGCTTCACAGACCTGCTATCTCTATAGACTAAGCTGTCCTACAGCTCAATATAAATGAGAAGATTCAGAAAGTCTTAAATAAGTACATAAAGTTCTTTCAGAAGGCAGCATTAAATATTACCAAACATGCTGGACAGAATGTGGTTTCCATGCTACATGTTCCAGAACCACGTAGCTGTTGCCAGGAACAGGTTAAGCTGCTGTTTTCAGATGAAGGGACAATGATACCCAGGTAGACTCATAAATATCCTGGGATGAAGCACAGCTGGCAAGTAGATGAGAAACGTGCCCATCAAAGAAATCCCACTCCCAAAAAGAAAAAGGGACTACCTCCAGGAAACATTTTGGTGAATGACAGAACAATCTCAGGTATGGCATAGAAAAGAAAATCCTGTAAAAATGCAGTGGGAGCATCTTAACTGGAATTCAGCCAGCTGAATGAATCCATCAACTCTGTGTTGGAATCTAGAGCCAACAAGGCCCACAGGATGGGAGGCACCAGAAAGAAGATCTTTGTCAAGCACTCATTATTGTTTAAGCATACAGCTGATCCTCAGGACAAGCACTGGCTAGGTGAAAAACACCATCTAAGAGCCATGGGTGAAAAAGTGGCCCATCTCCTAATTGAAGAAGGCATCCAAAACGTGGATGCCAGTGATGACTACAGGGGCTCCCTGGCCCCAGTGGTGAAAGAGCCTTGTCCCACCCTCTTGGACGGCTGAGAAGATGTTAAATACCTGGAAACACTGAGAATTGAGAATGAGCAGTACCCCATCAATGTGCCTCCTAAGACATGAGGTCTAGTCTCTTGGTTTCCCTTGAAGGCTTTCTCAAGCATTCTTCTTCCCTCAGATAAGGCTTGAAGCCCAATTCCTTCCCCAACCTTCCCCTTCCTGAGAGAAGCTGCAGAGCTACTCTTACTATCTTCTCCAACAGTATCTTTCACATAGTGCCCAAAGGGCTTCACAGTACGGCACTGTTCAACCACCCTAAAGAAGAATGTAATTTTGTTCTTTTGTGAATTTTTGAGTTGGGAAGCAGCTGAATAATTTTTAATAAATACACACAGTAGGAAACAAAACACTAAAAAATAATGGGTTGAGGGAAAATGAGGGGAAAATTCAATAACATTTTTAAAGAACCTCCAAGTTTTCTTTTTAACTGTTAAAGAAAGGAATTAGTTTAAATTTTCATTTCTGTTTTTCCAAAATAAAACAGCAATTGATTTTGGAGGATCGGGGAAAAAAGGGAATGAAAAATACATAAGAGCAACATAGATTACATCTTTCTTCTGGCTCTAACAAGATGCAATCTTATGGATGAAAAGATTTGTATGTCCAAACAAACTGTATATTTACAACAAACTGTGAGATCATTTGCATAAAAGTTTACCTAGATAAGGCTAAAGTCTTTTTCTAGGCATGAGAGAAATAAGGACATAATGCAAAAGGACACTGGCTTGAATCAACACACCAGATAAACATAGAAAGGTGAAATTTAATAACAATTTTATAATTCATTTAATTTGGAAATATCACACTTCAGAAGATATTCCACTTAACATGAACCAATTCACCAATTATCAGTAATAGTGATGACAACTAAATGATTCTGAAGACAGTATGTTTGTATTTAATGACACCAATAAAGTATAGGAAATCCACAATAGATTATGTGCTCAGTTCCTCTGAAGCTTACAAAATCAGCAAAGAGCTACAAAGCTTGCTCTTCTCTTAGAAGAGGCCATGTTTTAGGAATGAAAACTTCAAAAAACATTATCTTTTCTTGGTATAGGTATATTTAAGTGACAACATATTTTCAAGAATGATACACTTTTGTTTCTGGCATAGAAAAGCATCTCTAAGCATTATTCATATTATTTTTCTCCCTTAAAGTTAACATGTTTTAACACCATATGGGCACGAATTTACTTCTGTTCACTTAAACTAGCAATTAAACTTTATAACACAGAAAACTGCTAAAGTAAAATAATCCCATTCCACCGAAAAGCTTTTTCCCCTCTAAAATAAGATCAATGGGCGAGCCAAATGGCTGGGGTGTTAGCTCATTATACCTACAAAGAAGATCCAAGTTTGAGACTTATCTTAGGTTCTCACTCTTGTAGCCAGCACCTCAAAATGTTAACAAGGCCTAGAAAGGACAGTTAAAATGCCTGAATCATACATGAGTCAATACCCAAAAGAATTTTAAAACTATGCACATATAATGGAAATAGTGGTAAAATATTTAAAGGTGGTTGATTCTACCTAAAGTTAAATACATTTTATAGTAGCTCTACTTATAGAACACCTATCATCCAAAAAAGTTCAAAGTCATTTACAGAAATAAGCCCTAGTACTGCCTGAAAACTACTCACTTCTTAAAGGTGCATCAATTATTTCAGGCCACAGGCTACCATTTAAGTGAACTGAAAGAGGTAATTTGCTAAATGGTTCCCTAGTGGCCCAGAAAGTTAATGCACCTTCAATAAATAGTGAGCAATTTATCCTTCTTGCTTGTAGGATCAGGTCCGCCATCTCATTAATCCTCAATATACCTTCATAAGGTACATAGATGGACAAGATGGGTGTCACAATTTATAACGGAAAAAAATGAAGACTTGTCAGATTCAGTCAGCAATCAGTGAGATAACTAGGGATAGAAATCAATGATCCCCAAGTTTCCTTCTAGGTCTATGCAGATTTTAAAAAAATCTGCTCAAATTTTACAAAGCTTTTAAGATACTACAGAAGCACTAAGTTTTAAAGTGTATACATGTTCCAGATTTTGGCACCATGAAAAATAATATAATAAAGCAATTCCAAAAATAAATGCTATGTCCCCTCCCCCCCCCACACGCACCTTTGCATAGTTATTATAGGCAAAGATCCATTTACTCTTTCTAAGGCACAACAATATTTAACAATATTGTTTCCTGATTCATTCAACTATTTAATCTTCATTTAAAGCCTAGGGTATGAAGACTATTGGTATTTGGGAGATCTGTGAGAGAGAGGTAAGATACAAGCACAGATAAGTATAATATATAATTATTGCAAGCTTAGGTACCTTGTGCTGTGTGAGATACAAAGGAGAAAGTAGTTACCACCATGGGATGTCTGAAGGGTCTACATGGAGAGGACAAGATTTGAGTTGGGTTTCAAAGAATGGACAGGAATGGAACAAGTGCAGAGGGATAGATAGGACATAAGCACAGGGAAGAAATCAATCCTTAAATGTCAGGCAGAAAAGAATAAACTTTACTTTGAGATTTGAAAGCAGAGTAGTGACTTGACAAGCATGAGAAAGATTATTTTGGCACTGATATGAAGGATGAATTCCCAGTATGTCAACTTCCTCCCCTGACCTGCGCTTGCACTGCATTCAGTCAAACATAGAGACTGCCAAATTCTTGATCTCATCATCACCCACAAATGTTCCACCTTCATAATCTATACTTTGAAATTCCGCTAGCATAATTTCCTATGCTTCCATCTCTTCTTGTGCTTTATTTCTCGCAATCTTAACCTCTGTTCTCACCCCAACCTCTACTCACATCCATTCTTCCCACGCTTTCCCAATTTACCACCTCTGCTCCAGACTTACTTTCCTTCCTCTAAAACCTTTATGCTTTAGTTCACCAATTAAACCTTACACTGTCATCATCTTGTGAATCTCTCTCTCCTCTTATCATCTGACAGTTCATCCCTTTCAAGTCCTAAACCTGGATTATCCTCTCATACCACTTTCTCCACTACTACATAGCTGCTGAATGCAACTGAAGGAACCATGGTGACTGAATTCACTATTAATTTGCTATCTAATCTCAATTGGGCCCAAATTCACAGCTGCACAAAGATCCTTGTGCTCTTCCTGTAAAACACCCCTTGATGTGTGTTGCAAACATTCTCTTCTACCCAACAATATCACCTCCTCCTTCCCTCCCTCTCAAGGTCATCCATCATGAGTTTGTTCTTCCCAATTCTACACCTCACATTTCCTCACCTTCACTTCTTTGTTCTCACTCCAATCTCTCCTCATCCACTGGCTCCCTCACTGCTGCTTACTAACATGCCAACATTTATTTCATCCTTAAAAAAAAAAACCTTCACCCTAGTACTCTCTCAAGCTATCACCCTGTATCTTCTCTCACTTGTAAAATCCTTAAAAAGGCAATCTGCTTTCATTGCCTCTATTTCTTAGCCTCCCATAAATTTTTCAATTCCTTGCAGTCTAGCTTTCAATTCCACTATTCAACTGGAATTGCTGTCTTCAAAATCACGTTAATTTCTAAATCTCTTTATTTCTACAACCAATGTACTTTTTCCAGTCCTCATCTTTCTTAACATCTCTGTAGCATCTGACACTACAAACTACCCTTTCTACTCATCTCACTACATATGTTTTTACAATTGTTTATCTGTGCTCATGTTGTTTCTGTCCAATGGAAAAGAAAGCTCCTTGAGGACAAGGATTATTTCATTTTTGTCTTTGTATCTCCAGTGCCTAGCACCATGCCTTGAAAATAGTAAGCACTTAATAAATGCTTGTTGAATGAATGCTCTCTCCTGCTTTGCTTCCTACTGTCAACTGGAGTTGACAAGCAAAGCTTTCTGGTTAACATTAATGTTGGGGGTGGGGGGAATGAATTTCCTGATATTACTTGCTTGTTGATCTCTTCATATGTCTCTGGGTACTACTCTTCATGATTTCCTTTATTCCTCCTTTATCACCCATCAAGGGTACTTGTCCTCTAAGACTCTGTCCTCAGCTTTCTCATCTACTCTCTATATTCTTTCCTCATAACCCTATCTATTCCCATGGCTTCAACAATCAATTCTATGCATGTGGCTGTCAAATCTATACCTCGAGTCCTGATCTCTCAGCAGGGGTACCAATAGAACTATTTCAACAGCCTGGAGAATGCCTACCTATGTAACTCTCCAACACTTCAAACTCAGGATGTTCCAAACATAATTTTTCCTCTTCCCCACAAAACCTCTCTCCTTTCTCCCAAGTTTCCAATCTGGGGTGGCCGCCAACATTCTCCAGGGCTTTTAACCTGAGAATCCTTTTTACTTTTTCTTCATACACTGCCCATCCATCTCTCTCTCTCTCTCTCTCTCTCTCTCTCTCACACACACACACACACACACACACACACACACACACACACACATACATATACCATTCAATCATATGACAAGTTCTGCTGATTATACTTCTATGCTATCTCTGACTACTCCGTTGTACTTACCATATTGTATCTTATATGAAAGTTATTTGTGTACATATCTTATCTTCCTTCCTAGATTTTAGTCTTCAAGAACAGGAACTATCATTTGGTTATCTTTCTACTCCCAAGACAGAGCAAACTGTCTTAAACACAGTAGGAATTCAAATATTTGGTCAACTGAGTACTGCCCTAGTTCAGACAGACATTTACTATGACTGATATATATTAGAGATATTGCTTTAATAGCTTAAAACTGCACGAGGCTTATGGAACTGAGTACTGTAAACTAAAAATAAAAAAGAAATTTAAAAAAAAAGGAAAAAAAAAGAAAATGGTACGAAGACTTTGAGGACACCATACATAAATCTATAAACAAAAATATTTGGCATAATATAGGTCTTCAGAATTATCTCAGTTTTTTCCTTAATTATCTTCTGATATATGATCTAAGTACTTAAGGAGTACCAGTTCCAAGTTCAACAAACTAATTTAGCTCACAATGTGCTCTTCCTGCTGCTAGTATTAAGAACAAACCTAAATACATAAAACATTCATTGGCAATTTTTAAAAGGTCTCTCAATAACATTTTAGAAATACATGTTTCTGTACAAATTCATCGAATAAATATGTCATGGAATTATAAAAATATAAATTTTAAGGACAAAATATATTTGGCATATGTTAAGATATGGCAATGCCATGGATTAGCCCTAAGAAACTCAAAATCATACTCAATTTTATAAATACTAAAGTGCAAGAAACATCACTTAAAGTACTTTTAAGGAAAAAAAATACCAAATTAATGTTTGCTTATGTTCACAAATTCTAAATCAGAACTTCAAATTACTAATAGCAGAGGGGAAATATGCTCCTTAAGAAACAGGGCCATTTTATAGTTTTGTCTTTCTGCCCAGAACAGTATCCTGAATATAAGAAACTTATTTATATGTTTGTTGAACTTAATTCATGATTTAAATATTCAGAATATTTTCTATAGGTCCTAGAGGTAAAAAGTACCATAGAGGTTATCTAATCAAATGTCCTCACTTTACAGATAAGTAAACTAAGACCCAGAGAGATTAAATAACATGTCCAAGATCACATAGGGTTTGTGGCATTCTATGTAACAAAAGTAACAGAATTTGTCACTTGCTCCCAATCCAGTCTTCTTTACTTATAATGTTATATACGTATCCATACAAAACTAGGTACAGTTTGAAAATATACGCCAATAGTCTGCCACCTAGCAAATAGTAAACACATACACATATGTGTCTGTATATATGTGTGTATGTATGTATAAATCTGTCACTTCAAGATAAAGATGACTTTAAAATTTTTATCAATATATTTTGTTTTTACATCACCTTCATTTCCCAATATATCTCCATCTTCTATCTAATTCAGAGAAACATCCCTTATACCAAGGAATTAAAAAAGAAGGGAATGAAGCACGTAAGCAAATCTAAAGCAACAAATCAATCAATTCCAACCACATGTAGTGTTCTATATCCATAGCCACCCACCTCCAAGTCAAGAATTCAGTTTTAATATTGATTTTTTCTTGCTTTACTTTCCATTTATATTATCATTACGTATACTTTTCCTGGTTCTGCTTACTTCACTTTGCATAAATTTATATGTCTTCTCATGCCTCACTAATCTTCATGTTTCTCAATGCATAGTAATATTCTATCACATTCATATACCACAATCTGTTTAGCCATTCTCCAATCAATGGGCATCTATTACTTTGTTTCCAGTTCTTTGCTACTACAAAAAGTGTTGCTATAAATATTTTGGTGTACATGGAACTTTTCTTTTACCTTTGATGAAAAGGAATATATTCCTAGCAAGGAGATCTCTAGATCAAACTATATGAACAATTTAATCAGTGTCTTAATATTTGATCTTGTAATGCTATCTTTCCACAATAGGTTAGCATTGTGCATAATTAGCAACAGTATATTAGTATGCCTGCCTTTCCTTGCATGATCCCTTTTATATTGATTATTCTCATTTTTTGCCTTCTTCACCAATTTAATGGACATAAAAAACCTCGATATTATTATTGTGATTCCTTCTTATTTTATATTGAAGGATTTGAAGCTATATTTCATATGGTTGCTAATGGCTTATAATTCTCCTTTTAAGGAGAGTTTATTTTATTCTTTGACCACACCCACTGAGAAATGGCTCTGGAATTTATATATTCTACATGACCTCAGACAAGTCATTTATCTTCCCTTGGCTTTAGTTTCCTCAGCTCTAATTGGAAGGGGTTGAACTAGAGGACCTCAAAGGTACTTTTCACTTCCAAATATATATGATGATCCTGTGAAAAATTCCTAGAATTCACGTCTATTCTCTACATTCTATGCCCATCATCAACACTCTAATTCAAAGACCTTCTTAACCACCATTTATATTACTAAAACAGACTCCTACCTAGCACATCTGCCTTTATTATCTCCCCACTTTAAAACATCATATACAACTTGAACCATAAGATTAATATTCCTAATGCAGAATTCTGATCATATAATTACATGAAGCTTTTAACACACAGTGAGCATTTTCTGTTTGTTGACTGAATGATTCCCAGAACCCAATCTCCTTACATGAGAATTCATGGCCCTCTACCAATATGGCTCCAATGTACAGCTCCAAGACTATTCTACATTATCTTCTTTCACATATACACTCCAGTCAAATTAATCCAATTTGCCATTTTCCAAAAATGCCTACTGATTCCCACCCCTCTACTCTAATCCATACTATTCTCTATTCCTATCTTCTACTTGCTGAAAGTTTACCCAACCTTCAAGTCTCAGGTTAAATTCCACATTCTCCATAAAACTTTCTCTGATTCTCTTAGCTAAAAGGTATTTCTCTCTCCTTGAATTCTCATAACATTTTGTTCATTAAACCCTTATACTTACTGCATTTTATGGACATGTTATTTTCTCCTCTATTGGATTATAATACAGATCAGAACACGAAATCTAACTTGCTCTTTTTTCTCAATGCACGGTATTTTGCACATACAGTAAGTATCAACAAATGTTTGTTGAATTAAGTATGCTGAAAGTGTTAAACTCAAAGTAATCCCCCGACTTGTCAACATTCTACGTAACCATAACTGAAATATCTTGGATTACTTTCCATTGTCTATTCCATTGTCCACCCGTTCTTTCAATTTAAGTTGAGAACTTTTTCCAAATGTACAGCTTAAACTTTTTTTCCTTTGCTTCAGGCAACTGCTGCTTTCCTACAATCTTCAGAGAATATGAATAATTCCCTTCCTTCATTTATACTGTTACCTTGAGGGGATCTACAGACTTTGATCAAAGTCCTCTTGAGTCTTCTTTTCTATTCTATATAAATGTAGCTCTTTTAGGAACACATCATGCCATACTCCTCAATCTCATTTTCTTTGGCTTTTGTAGTTAATTTTTCCTACAGTTTTACGGTTATTCCAGACCATAATTGAATTTATGCCATACTGCAATCGGCATCATATCTTCCTCCACTTTACTCATATTTCATTTGTGTTTATGTATATCTCACAATAAGAATATACAAAATAAGTAAATGTTTTCAGCCAAAGTCTATTATTTGGCAAGCAACATCCTTTTCTCCTTTTTTTTTTATTCCATAACATGATACAGAACAAAAGAACTAACAAAAGGTCTACAAAGCATTCCTCTTACTACCAAATGCTTTACTCAAACAGAACACATACTTGCTGATCTTAAAAAATCTATTATGTTCATTATTAAGAATTGTATTATCGCTACTCAAAAATTTATTTTGTGTGAACTTTTTGTTTTATTTTTTCTCTATTGTAACAAGCATTTTATTTTCTCTAATATCTTCCTCCCAGAGGCCTCCCCCTCCCATCTATTTTTGTGCTCCTGGACAAGTCATTTGTCAACAAGCAAAAGATTCTAGCAAAGCCCAATTCTCTCTATCACCACCACAGAGCAGTAAGAAATGTGGCAAAGGTAGTAAAAGTCCAAAAGGAAAGGGAAAAAATTCACATAAGATAATCCCAGCAGAATACTTAACAACAAAAAATAATAATAATAACAAAGCCCCAAGATTTGTTGGGCTCTAGGTTCTTCAGGGTGAATGACTACAAAAACTACTTAGTCAAAGAAATTAATTTCAAAAGAAACAGACACTGCAGATTCTCACTGATCACCCCAAAGTCCATCTCAGTTAATGACTCCTTGACCTTGTAGGTAGCCATCTACATTAAGAACTATTCTAATCGCACCTTATTTCAAATTGTGGCAATGGCAATCTCTAATAAAAGTCTGAAACTAACTGAAAATGGACCAAACAATCAATCACCAAGCAACCAGATTCTACTAGTAAAGTCTGTTGACCTCCAATCCAAGTTCATTTATACTTCAAAAGAAGGAAGTTCAAGAATGGTCATGTCAAGTCAAGTCAACTCAATAAACATACATCAAGTGTCAGTGAATCCAACACTATGTTAAGTACTGGGAATACAAAGAAAGGTATCAGGTGACATTAGCCTTTCATTTCCAGGCTCTCCCCTTTCCTTTACTTCCTTAAAGTTCCAGTTAAAGTCACCTTTTGCAAGAAGTCTTTCCCATTTCCTCTGAATGCTAGTGCTTTCCCTCTATTGATTTTCTCTAATTTAGCTTATATGTACCTTGTGTGTACATAGTTGTTTCCATGTTGCTTCCCCCACTTAACAACCTTGAGCCAGTTTCCCTTGCTTCAAGGTCAGCGTTCTCTCTTGTTCCTCCCCGCCACCCCGCCCTACCACATGTCAGTCTGCCTTCATTACAGGATTTTAAAAGGAAGATTATTCTTTTTTTTTTCTGCAGGGGAGAAGGCAGGGCAATTGGGGTTAAGTGACTTGCCCAAGGTCACACTGCTAAATAAGCATGTCAAGTATCTGAGGCTGGATTTGAACTCAGGTTCTCCTGACTCCAGGGCCAGTGCTCTACTCACTGTGCCACCTAGCTGCCCCCAAAAGGAAGAAAATTCTAACAGGAAATTAAAGGGAATAAAAAGGCCAAAACTATACTACAAAAGTCCCTCACACTCATAGATCTAGCAATCAAGAAGCATTCACTCAGCACCTACTATGTGCCAGGCATTTCAAACAAGTACTGAGAGAACAAGTTCAAACAGTGGCAAAACAATCCCCATCTTCAAGAAGATTGCATTCTAATGAGAGTAGTAAGCACATATATAAGTATATACAGCATAAATACAGAGTACGCAAATGTAAGCAAATACAAAGTAGTTAAAACAAGATAGTTTGGGAGAAGAAGCACTAGTAATTCAGGGAATCAAGAAAAACTTTGCATAGAAGATGGTGTCTGAGCTCCACGACAGGAGGAAGAGGACTATATGAGGTAAAGGCAAGGAAGAAGTGCATTCTAAGCATGTGGGACAGATAGTTGGGGCAGAGGAACACATATAGGAGATGGAGTGTCCTGAACAGAGAGAAGGGTAGTTTGCCTGGATCAGACAGTTCAGAAGGGAGAGTAATGCATAGTAAGGTTCAAAAGATGCCCTGCTATGAGGGACTTTAAAATCTAAAATGAGGGAGTTTACATTTTATCCTAATAGCAACAGGAAGCCACTATAGTTGACTGAGTAGAGAAGTGACATGGTCAGATCTACGCTTAAGGAAACTACATGGCACTAAGTCTCTAAAATAACCAAAATAGGAAGAAGTAAGAAAACCAAATGAGAGGCTATTGCAATAACCTACTCAAGAAAAAAAAAGTCAACTAAGGAAGATGCTGTGGAGGTAGAAACAGCAAAATCTGAAAATTGACTGGATATGTCGGGTTACAGAGAAAGAAGAATTAATTATAATTCTAAGATGATAAGCCTAGACAACTAGAAAGATGGTAGAACTGGTATTTTAGATAAACTGAGTTTGAGAGGTCCTGTGAGAATGATATTAGTTGATATTACAGAGGAAACACGGTATAAGCCATGATTGTACAGATTATACCACACTTTCTCATCCTGCTCAATTCTTACTCATGTCATTGCAAGTGTCTCAGGTGTCTTAGTTTCATCTGTAAAATACAGGGACTGGACTAGATGATCTCAAAGGTCCCTTCCAACTCTAAGCTATAATCCCATCATCTCAAAACCTAGGCCTCCTTCTAACTTCCTTTTTTTGTCAGTTAACCTCATTTACCTATTTTCATAGGTCCAACTTTTGATTCTCTTCACTCCTCACATCCCTTTGGTTACCAAGATCGATTAATGTTAAATTTAATCTTTAACACATTTGCCAAATTATTACATGGCTACCACTCTACTATAAATCCTCATTACTACCTGCCTGGACTGCTGTAGGTACTTCTCCCTCTTCCCAGCTCCAGTCTATACTTCACATTACTATTAGAAAATCATCTTCCTTCTGGGTAGATCTGGCCATATCATTTCTGTGCTTAAAGTCTTTCAATAACTCCCTCCTACATATTAAAGAAATTCAAACACCTTAGCTTGACATCTAAGACCTTCTATATTTGATGCCACTTCAAGCAAACACCATTTTCTGTACAGTTCCACACTTTCCTACTCCTACTCCTTCATTAAGGATATTCCTAATGCCTGGAATTTATTCTCATCTCCTTTCTGAATTCCCAGTTACCTTCTAAAGCCCAATTCTTCTTTATGAAACCTTTCAAAATCTTTCCATTTATAAATTTTATTTAATATGGTTTTCAGCATTTTCACAGGAGTTTGAATTACAAATTTTCTGCCCATTTCTACCCTCCCTCACACTCCAAGATGGCATATATTCTGGTTACCCCGTTCCCCAGTCTGCCCTCCCATCTGTCACCCCACTACCCTCACATCCCCTTTTCCCTTCCTTTCTTGTAGGGCAAGATATATTTCTATGCCCCATTGGCTGTGTATCTTATTTTCTTGTTGCATGCAAAATTTTTTTTTGTTTTTGTTTTTGAACATCTGTTTTTTAAAACTTTGAGTTCCAAATTCTCTCCCCTCTTCCCTTCC
>CM053622.1:375020837-375037236 GCA_028646595.1 Phalanger gymnotis
TCGCGCCGTGCGCGCTGGGCTCAGCTCCGCTCCCCTCGGCTGGGGGCTGGGAGGTCCGTGTGGGACAGACCTTACCCAGAGACCATCCAGGCTGTCCTGGGTTGGGGCCCTGCTTCCCTCTGCCACTTTGTGGGTTCTGCAGCTCTAGAATTGGTTCAGAGCCATTGTTTTATAGGTTTTTGGAGGAACTTGGTGGGGACCTCACGCCAGTCACTGCTTCCCAGCCGCCATCTTGGCTCTGCCCTGATCCAACTATTCTGGAGAACAATTTGGAGTTATGCTCAACGGGCTATAAAACTGCATACTCTTTGATCCAGCAATATCACTAGTAGGGCTGTATCCTAAAGAGATCATAAAAAAGGGATAAGGACCCACATATACAAAATATTTATAGCAGCTCTTCTTGTGGTGGCAAAGAATTAGAAATTAAGGAGATGACCATCAATTAGGGAATGGCTGAACAAGTTGTGGTATATGAATATAATAGAATACTACTGTTCCCTAAGAAATGATGAGCAGGTAGATTTCAGAAAAACCTAGAAAGACTTACATGAACTGATACTGAGTGAAGTGAACAGAACGAGGAGAACACTGTACACAATAACAGCCACATTGTTCGAGGACGAACTTTGACAGACTTAGTTCTTCTCACCAATGCAATGATCTAAGCCAATTCCAAAAGACTAAAGATGGAAAACGCTATCCACATCCAGAGAAAGAACTAGGGGTCTGAATGCAGATCAGAATATACTGTTTTCTTTCTATACATATTTGCTTTTCTTTCTTGTGGTTTTTCCCTTTGGTTTTGATTCTTCTTTACAACATGACTAATGTGGAAATATGTTTAAGATGGTTGTACATACACAGCCTATATCAGATTACATGCCATCTACCTAACTTTCTCTAATATGGGGATTAAACAGTTATGCTTTCTTTGTCTATCTCACAAGATTTTCTTAGGCTCAAATGACATAATGTTTCTTCTGTAAAACAGACATAATAATAGCACTTACCTCAAAGAGTTGTTTTGAAGAGAACTAGTTGATGAGGATAGATAATATGATAAATATTTTGTGAACCTTAAAAGGCTATAAAATTGTCAGATGGCTATCATTACTATTACAGGTCTGGAGCAGGTTACTTGCCCCTTTAAAAGGTTGTTTCGAGAAAAGAATTTTATAAATTTTTTAAATTACCTTTTTTATTTTGAACATATATGTGATACATTACATTACTTGAAGGGGGAAGGGAGGGGGACATTTTAGAACTCAAAATTTTATAAAAGTGAATGTTTAAAACTAAAAATTAATTAATTTAAAAAATTTAAAAGCAACTAAAAAAAGAAAGAGCTTTGTCTCTCCTTTTTTTTTAGTGGGGAGAGGGGGATGGGAAGAGAGAAAATAAGTGCTTGTAAATTGAAAGAAAAGCCATTATTTCCCTGCTGCTGCCAATAGTCATGGGACTAATGGATTATTCACTATGTTATCTGTTTCACTTAATCTACCAACCAATATTTACTGAATCCCAGTACTTGCCAAAAACTGTGTTGGCCAATAATGTGACAGGACTGAGTAACTGACTTAGACTTAAAAAAGACCTGAGTGAAAATCCTACCTCTGAATAGATGTGTGACCACAGGTAAATCACTGTTATAACACTCTACGAGTCTGAGTTTCTTCATCTGAAAAACAGGAATAATATTATCTACCGTACCTCCCCCTCAAGTGGATATTGTAAAGTTCAATTTTGATAATGCTGACAAAGTCCATGGCAAACCCTAAACTATTATACAAATGTTTGCTATTATTAGGCATTGTGTGGAATTCAATTCAACTTACATTTTATTAAGCACCATTTATGTGCAAAGCATAATGCTAGGCACTGAAAACATGCAAATTTAGATAAGGCACTATCTTGGTCCTGGCAGACCTTGTAGTCTGATGAGGGTATACGATGTATAAAAAGATACAAAATAATGTGATAATGGCACTAGAAATGCCAAGCAAACTACTATTTGAAGAACCCAGACAGAAAGTACAATAGGAACTAGAGGACCAGAGAAGGTGTGTAAGAAATAGATTTAAATACAATCAAATGATTATAGGATCACAGATCTAGAAAGGGAAGGACTACCAAGGGCCATAATTTTAGAGATGAGGCAATCGAGGCTCAGAAGTGATTTACTCTTGTTAATCACAAGTAGTAAGTACCAGAGCTGGATTTGAACCTACTGATTCCTCATCCAGTGATCTTCCACTACCCTACTTGCCTCCTACTTTGGTCTTTAAAAGATGAGGAAAAGGATGTATTCAGTAGGGAAAGAAGATGATAGAAGACATTCCAGGGATAAGAAATATCGTAAGCAACAGTATAGATATGATGAAGCCCAGGGCTTGTTTGGGGAAAAGAATTTGTCTGGACAAAAGAGTAGACGGTAGGTAAACATCATATGAATGCCAGCCAGCTGGAATTGAAAGCAAGCATGAGATGGGGGAAAGCAGAGGAAACCTGAATGCTCAGCAAAAAAAATGCTGAACTTCACTCAGAAGACAGAGACACAGAGACATAGACAGACATAGATACAAATATACATATCTATTATTTCTGGAAGTGGTATGAAGAATATATTAGGGAAAATAAAATATAGATGGGAAGGAAGACTTGGTAACTGATTGTAAATGAGAGAGGACAAGGCAAATAAGAATGACGATTACACCAAGCTTATCAAACTTGAGAGACTTGGTAAAAGTGTTACCACTGAGAGAAATCTGAAGTCTGAAACAGCAAGGTATAAATGGAAAAATAACAAGCTTGGTCTTAAAAACTGAATTTAAGATACCTGTGGAATATGTAGGTTAAAACTTCCTGCAGGCAACTAGAGATATGGAAACCTGCCCCCTACTTTCAGAAAGAACAAAGAGCTGAGGGCTGGAACATAAGTAATACTCCCATCTAAGGCTGCAGGAAGAAGAGGAGCCAATGAAAGAGAGAGGAAAGGCATGGTCAAAGAGGTAGTGGGAAAACTAAGAGGATGCAATGTCAGTAAGACAAGGACTTAAAGATTGATCAACATTGTCAGATGCTAGTAGGGATAACCAAGATTTTCATTGTTAGGTTCTTTAGGTTTCTTGGAAACAGCAGTTTCAGCAGAGTGGTTGGAGCAGAAAACAGACTGCAAAAGTAAAGAAGAAAATGAATGCCAAGAAAATTAATCTCATTAGCACATATAGGTAAGCGCTAACCATGTAATCAAAAGCATTCATTTCAAACTATTAAGGTACTATTAGTCAAAAAGTGATCACAGATTAGTTAAAAAAGAAATAATATTCAGACAACAAGTGCTTCGGTAGCATGGCTGGGGAAGAGTCAATGGCATATTCAAAATGGAAACGACATAATAATCAAACAATTAAAGAAAACTGAAGTGAAAATGTAATCCATCCAACAGTTGGAGAGTTGCAGGAATTGGCAGAAAAACCAAGTGAGAACATATTAATGTTTCTATATTAATACAAGAAGGATTTAAAAAAAAAAAGATGGATGACTTGGAATGCCTGACAAAATGAGGAATCATGTTAGAAACTTGACAGGATAATAGCCAGTAAGTCAGGACTGACTCAGGACAAGCAGACTGCAACAAAAGGTTCAACATAAATATAAGAGAATTTTTTTAAAAATCAATCAATAAACACATATATTAAGCACCTATCATGTGTCATGTCTAAAGTTACAAATAATAAAGAGTTCCTTTCCTCAATTAGCTTGTGTTCTATTGAAATAGGCAACATATGCATATGAAGGCATATAAAAAATATACAAGGTAAATGGTAAGAAGGGCATCAGAAGTCTGGAGAATCAGGAAAAGTCTCAAGTGAAAGGTGGTACTTGAGGTGAGTCCAGAAGGAATCTAGAGATTCTAAGGGGAGGAAATGAGAGAGTTAAAGGATAGCCACTGCAAAGTCATGGAAGTAGTCAATGAAATGCCATGTATAAGGAATAATAAGGCCAGTTGGGCTGGATTGTAGTTTGTATGACAGAGAATAATGGCTAATAAGGCTGGAAAGGTAAGCAGGGGTTCAGTCATGAAAGAACGCCAAATACAGAATTTATATAAACTCTACTAGAGGTAAGAGGGAGTCGCTGAAGTCTATTGAAAAGAGGTGTAGCACGGTCAGATCCTGACTAGGAAAATCATTCTAGAAACAACATAAAGGATAGACTGGAGTGGGGAAATACTTGGGACGAGGGAGGCCAATAAAAAGATTTCTGCAATTACCAGGTCAGAAGTGATGAAGGCCTGAAATAGGGTTGTGGCTATGTGAGTGGAGAGACAAAGGCCCACAGAAAAGATACTGTGGAGAATTCCAAACTTATATAAGTCTCAAAAATAAACAATTAAAATTGGTAGAACAGGAAAGCATCAGACAAAAAAGCTTTTTGTGTTTTAGACTAGATGGCCTCTGAAGACTCTTTCAACCCTGAAATTCTGTGATTCCTAGAAGAATAAATGGAATCTAAACTAGTCTCACTATCTTATAAATAAGCCAATGAAACAAAGCTCTATTAATATATTAAAAGAAATTGTAATCATTTCTAGCCTAGATGACTGCTTGATGAGGAGGCTGACAGCTATGCTACCTTTCACCTAACTCCAATAAAAAAAGCTTAAAAATGACAGCAGACCAAATAATAATCAAGAATCCAATAAGAATCTGCATATCTTACAATGATATCTTTCAATGCATAAGTGCACAAAAGGTCAGCCACAAGACCATAAACAATTAGAAAGAGAGACTGCCAACAAAGCAAATGTCCCCACTGAGGACTCACAGTAAAAACAGAGATAACTATAGTCTGCAAGGGGTGAATTGGTAAATTTTTTAACAATTTTAACAAGTGACTCTGAAAAAAAAATACACAGTCAAACCAATTTCTGAGGTATAAATGCTCACACTGAAAATTTTCTGTGAGCTGGTTCAAGCTGGCTCCAGCACACTCCTGCCTGTAAGAATCTATATCTAGAGCCAGTGAAAGCAGAGAACTTGCCCAAAAGAAGGACCAGGGTGAGTAGAAAATGACTAGAAATCTTAGAAGCCACCAGGAACAGAGTAACCAATGTGAGTGTGTCAGCACTTGGAATGGAACATCCCAGGTTTCCAAGGTTCCTACTTTCCCTGAGACACCATACAGGACCCAAAATATCTAGTACTCTGAAACTCAAGAGTGAGTGAGGTTGGGAGGGTTGAAGAATGAGGGAGAGAACAGGAAATTTGCTGATACAGAAGTCAGCATAGAAATTCAAGGCACATAGGGCAAAACCAAGGATAGATCACCCAATCCAAAAAGAGAGCGGGGGGAAGAGACTGGCATAATGCCCCCAATTTAAGAACTAAGACTGGAAAGGTAACTAAATCAAAGAAAACAATTGCTAATATAAGGAATTTATAGATCCAGAGATGCCCAAAAAACCATTCTACAGCGTATTGCTATAACAATTGCAAACAAAGATTCAAAGAGAGAAAAAAATGAATTTTCCACAAGGACTATATGAATACCTAGGAAAAATGAAGCAAGAGTTTTTTAATGAAATAAAAATTCTAGAGGCAAGAATTGAAAAGAGGATAAATAGCTTAAAATGGAAAGTGGTAAACCTCACTCAAGTAACATACTCCCTGAAAATGAGAAAAAAAAAACAGAAATCAATGGTTTCATGACATAGCATGAAATATTAAAACAAAATCAAGAGGAAGGAAGGTGGGGGCGGGGGGCAGGAATGAAAGCTATATGCTATCCAAATCAACTGATCTGGAAATCAGATCAAGGAGAAATAATCATCAGACTCTCTGAAATCTTAGACACTATATTTCAAGGAAACATAAATAAAAATTACCCAAATTTATTTTAATAAGAATCAAAAGACAGAAAAAATTCACAGATCACCTCCTAAAATTAACACAAAAAGGAAAGTGTCAGAAATGTTATATACAAAATCCAGAGCTTCTATGTAAAACGAAAAATATTGCAAGAAGCTAGGGAAAAAAAAGGTTCAAGTACCAAATCAAGATCACCCAAGACCTAGCAACGTCAACTGTACATGAGGAGAGAGCTTGGAACACAATATTCCAAAAGGCAAAGTATATGGACTGACCACAAAGAAAAACTTACCCTGCAAAGCTGAGTATAACCTATAGCAGGGCTGTCCAATATACAGCCTGCATGCAGCCTGCAGTGTGATTTTATGTGACCCACCTGTTGGTTTTAATTTTCACAAGCAAAAAAATAAAACAATAATTTGCATGGAATGCGTATCAGATTTTTTAATTCCATCACTAATAAATAATCTCGTTGATGTTATTTTCTTTGGTGTTTTTAAGCAGTATTACAGACGGAACATATTGCATAGAACTTTCAATCGATCTGTGGGATGCGTTCCATCTGTATGATGCAGACCAGTCAGTATGCACCTACCTTTATACTGCTGTATTGTCGCTTTGTTGTTTTGTGTTTGCTTTGCGCTGCCTTTTCCTGTCATATTGATGACACAAGTTCTCTCACTTTCTATTTGTGTACTGTATTTTTTATTCTGGGTGCAGGCCTCGAATGATTATTTTATTTTAATGCGGCCCTATGATAACCTAAGGTGGGGCAGCCCTGACCTATTGGGTGAAAAATGAAGTTTTAATAGAATATACAACTTTCAAGAATTCCTGATTTTAAAAAAGGCCAGAACTGAGTAGGAACTTAAATGCAAATACAGAAAAGTGGAGATAAATTTACAAAAGTAAACTTATTTGAGCAACTAAAAGGGGACAGTATGATGATGAAGGGCTAATATTCTAAGAAGGGAGAAATGAGTGGCCCCTTCAGAACATTAATATCTTCATAGGCAGCTACGAAGGCAGTACACAATGCTGAACAGTCAGAAAAATTTGGGTTCAAATCCTCTTCAGAAACTTACTAGGTATATGACTGGGCAAGTCATTTAACTGTCTACCTCGGTTTCCTCACATGCAAAAGAGAATAAAAATAGCACTTACCATCCAGGATAGCTGTGAGGATAAAATTAGATAATACTTTTAAATGCTTTACAAACATTAGAGCACTATATAAATGCTCCATTATGATAATAATTTTACTATTATTATTCAAAAAGTAATGAGAGAGTTAAACAGAAAAAGTTAAAAACTCAAGGGTGGGTTGATTCTAAGAGTTTTCAAAGGAGAACGAGAAAGGATAGTAAATGGCTTACGCTAAAGGAGAAAGGAGAAAAGTGATAGCTCTTACTATTTCTCATAATTGGGGTACACGAAAAAAATTATAAAATATTAATGGGATTGGAGGAGTAGGCATCAGATGAACCTCACTCTTATCTGAATTGGACCAGGAAAACAAATATATACAGTGACTACAACAATGTAAAAGGAAAAAATAGCAAATGAAATTGAACAATGTATAATCAGAAAAATCAATATTGGCCACATATTAGAGATGAGATTTGAACTACCTTCTTTTGCATAGAGGAAGGGAGACAACGAGTGAAATACTGTTTATGCTGTCATACCTTGTTGTAGACTGCTATGCTATGCCTGAATTGTTTGAGTTTTTTTTCTTTAATCTACCTGAATAAAAAGGTCATTGGTAGGGGAAAGGGAAATATATTTGAAAATCAATGTGATATAAAACAAAAAGCACCATTAAAACTTTTAAAAAGAAAATAATTTATAAGAAAACTTTTACATAAATATAAGGACTTCTAGTTCCCATCCACATGACCACTACTTCCTTAAAGGAAAAGTAATACATGTTGGTGATATTAGGCTCCTCACTCTAAGAAGGTGGTACACAAAATCTCTAACCTAATATTGATGATCTCAAGCCCTGATTCTTAAGTTCTACCATACCAACTCCCTTGCTTAGACTTATCTTACCTACTTATGATTAGGATATTCAAAGGCAACAGAGATTTGTTTGTCTGTTTGTTTACCCTAGACTGAAACTCTCAGGTCCATTTGTTTAAATATAAAATCCTACAGCCCCCTAATATCTGTGGGCTATCCAGAAGGAGTGGCTGGGATTCAGCTTCCAGCTTCACTATCCCAAATAAAGCTAAGTGAGAATTTTACTTGGCAAGAAGGAGGGACATACATGTCTTCCTGTACCCTGATCCATAAGATTTGTATAGCAATCAGAAAATCATGTGGTAAGAATGATTTAGTGCAAGACTTTGCCAGTGTTCTGTGAAACCAATACCTAACAAAGAAGAGACTGATTGTGTGTTATTTGCACTATAAGCAAGAGAATAATGGTAATAATGAATAGCTAACATTTATATAGTGCTTACTGTGTGCTAGGCACTGTGCTAATAAACACTTCACTATTAGTACCCCCTTTGGTCCTCACCACAACACTGGGGGGTGCTGTTATTATCTCCATTTTACAGATGAGGAAACTGAGGCAAACAGAGGTTAAAGTGATTTGTCCAAAGTCACACAACTAGTAAGTCTCTGAGGCCACACATCATCTCAGGACCTCCTGACTCCAGGCCCAAAGCTCAGTGCACTATAGTGTCAACTGGCAAAAGAACAGAACAAATACCTTTCAACAGCTTTCAATCCTTAGCCTCTCAATGGCTCCAACCACTTACACATTTGAATAATCATTAAAACAAAATACATACTCAAAAATTCAAACAGATCTGAGTAATATAAAAAGTTCTAGAATGGAAAACAAAAACCTAAATTAAAGTCCCAACTCTGTCCCAAACTAGCTGGGCAACTTCAGTGCAAATCACTTACCCTCTCTTGGGGATTCAGTTGCCTCATCCTCAAAATAAAAGGAATTGGACTAGATGATCTCTAATTTTGTTCCAGCTGTATGATTCTAAGACTTATGAAAATAAAAGCAGAAGGTGGAAAGATGGGGAGGTGAGAAAATGTGTGTGTGTGTGTGCATGCGCGCGTGCGTGTGTAGAGACATAGATATGTGTGTGCACGTGTGTATATATCTATGTATACACATATGCAATGCCTGTCCCTTTTTGATTTTAAGACATTTCTATGTTAATGCATATTAGTTTAAACAATCATCACTAAAGGTATTTGTTACTATGGAAAGAGATCCAGAACAGAGTCTAAGTTAAAGAGCATTCCCTGTGAATGGTGGAGTTCTCCTGATAATACTGTTTTCAAATAACATTGCAAGGACCTCAAGCCCCATACCATTGCAGAGCCTCCTGAAGGAGATAATACAAGCACTCAAAGGAGTTTGGCCTGACTATTAGATGAAAAAGAATAAATGGTCTAAGAATGTATATTGCTCAGATTACAACATGCATTTGAGCTTTACCACCAGTATACATACAAAGTTTGTCCAGCTATAGAATCTGTATGTGTATGGAGAGAGACAAAGACTGAGAGAATATATACTACCTATGCACTATGAGCTGAGTCCAGAATTGAATAAGAGAAGGAAGACAGGAAGACCTCTCCCCACAAGCTTCCCATGTAATGAAATACTCATCTTTTAAATACAAAATTCTATCAAAACATGTAATACAACGCTCTGAAGAATTAACAATGAATATCACACAGAGGGCAATGGAGGTATGTGGTGTAGGCAAATAGGCTGCAACACATAATCAATGAGGACAGTCATCAGTGAAGAACAGAAATAAAAGATGTCATCAAAAATTACATATGAAGAAGAGATCAGAAGGCAGAGCCAGAATGCGCCATGAATAAACTGAAGATGTCAGAAAAAGTCGTAAAGGATGGGTAGATATAATTATGTTGCAATCTGCATCATTAAAGGAAACTTCCCAATTGATGTGATGTTAGATATATTTAAGTATTTTCATTTCTAACAAAATTTTATAACAACAAAATTTTATAACAAAACAATCTGGAAATCAAATAGCATTAAGGCCTACCACTCACTGCTCAAATATCTGCCCTCTGTATAAGTCCAAACATCTCAGATTGGCTCTCTACAATCTGACTATTGTCTACTTCCTCAGTTCCCCCAATATACATACCATACATTAATCAAACAAGACTAATTACTGCCACTTAAACACATCCAGTTAAACTCAGAGTGCATTCCTCCTCCCCATCTCTACCTACTAACATATTGTACATCCTCCTTTATGATTTTCAGTTCAAAAAGCACTTCTGTCAAGCTTTTCAGATGAAAATGCTCCCTCCTTCCCCTGATCTTGGAATATTTTGTACTCCCTCTTCTGTGCTGTAATTTTTATTGGATTTATCTATGTACATGAGAGACAGTGAGGTGTAATAGAAATATTGCTTGATCTAATGTCAGATACTATTATATATTATTCTAAGAATACAAAGGCAGAAAGTACAAATATGAGTTTGAAACCATGCTCTGCTACTTATTACCTGTGAGACTATATATAAATTTCTTGACTTCAGTTTCTTAATACACAAAACAGGTGACTTGCACTAAGTGATCTCTAAGGTCTAACTTTAAATCTATTATCCTATGATTTATTTTTATCTTATTACCCCTGTCTTTCCCTTCCCTCCCTCTGCTCTTCCCATACTGGAAAGCCCAGAATCCATCCAGGCTATGTGAAGGCTCAATCAGCTTAGATGAGATGCTAATCAACAACTCTATTCCTCCTAGTGAGACTAAAGACCACCAAGCCTTACCATGACCCTGCCTGGACTCCCTTCCAGACCCCTATATATCTGACCTCCTGAGAAACACCAGAGACGGGCCTTGCTGTCTACCCTGTGGAACCCTGAGCACTTCTGGGCCTTTCTACCCACCCTGTAGCTGACCTTTCTTTTACATGTTGTTTCTCCAATTAAAGTGGTTTCCCTGAGAACAAAAACTATCTTATCTTACTCTATATGTATTCCCAGCATTTAGCATAGTTACTTAACACACAGTCAGAACTTAGTGAATGCTTTTTCATTCATCCATTCAACCACCACTCTCACTACAACTATATAAATGAAAATTCAAATAACCAAAAAAAAAAACCCAAAAACCTCAGATCAAAAACCTGAGACAACATTACTAACATATAACACAATATACACCTGTTCTTTTAAAAGCAAAGAAAACTCATATCATATAAGGCTGCACATAAAATCAGTCAAAATTACACTTTCAGGCTGTTTTCCTTGTTTGAAGTGGATTTAATTGTATGTTGGAGTTGGTGATGGGAATTATATCCTAAGGTTTGGCCTGATGTAGCTTAGGCTAGTTTAAAAGATAATGAAACTGTAGTTGAGATTTAACTGGCTCAAAGAACTAAGGTTTCTTGGCATACAATGGCAGACAACTGTGAAGCTGGGGAGTTCCACTCAGGTAAATCAATGTGGGGTCCAGGATAACTATCCTTCATCAGCTATGACTAAGTAAATCTCTTTTTCTTAACGGTCAGTGTTTCTGGAAATGTTTCATTTCATTCCAGTATCAAACGAACCTGATCAAGCCTGACCTGGAAATACGGTAAAAACACAATCCTCAACTTAAAAAAATTATGGCTGCAAAATTTTATAAGAGGAAATTATAGCAAAATCCAGTCATTAGACAGAAAGGCCCAGTAAAATCAATAACCCAGGGCAAACCTTGAGCCTGATTAAAAATATACCTAATTTAAAAATCCATATAAAAAAGACCAAGACCTAATTGCCAGAGTAAAAGGGGCTATAATTCGATTTAACTTAACAAGAATTTAAGTTGCCAAGAACTATGAGAGGTGATTTTTATTCCTGGGGGTGGAGTGGGTGGAGTGGGGCAATCACATCTTGGAAGTTGGGATAGGACTCATGTACCAACTGATAATTAAGCTGAATGCTGAATTGCAGGAGAGATGAAAAGAGGAGGAGGTGAGGAAGAAGAGTGTTCTCAGAATGAGGGGCAGTGCGTGCAAGGTCAAAAATGTGGGAGATGGAAAAAGACTGTCTATGTAAGGAGTGTAGTAAAAGCCAAAAAAGCATGTGGACAAAAAAAAGAAACAAAAACTTTATTAAATGAAAACTTTCAGCATGCCTTAGACCAAATTCTACATGGGGCTCTTTTATTTTTTTTTTTAAGATTAGTCAGCAAGGGACTGAAATGGTTATTCTGGATGATATACAATGCATCTTCCTCACTTGGGTAGTCCAAATATTCTAACTCTCATCCACCTCTCTTCCCCTCCACTTTACAGATGAGGAAACTGAAGCATAAAGAGGTCCAAGTGATTTGTCCAAGGTCAAGGAGACCTAAGTCCAAACCTTCTTATTTTACACAGTCCAATGGTCCATCTGATGTAATACAGTGTTTCTCAATGTAGAGAACAGAAGGCAAAGACATACTACTATTTTTCCGAATAGGGAACTATATTAAGTCCTCCAGCAGTCAGAACTAAATCAGTCTTATCAAGTATTTTTCAAATGATCTAAAAGAGAAAGTACATGGCAAAATCTCCATATCTGTAAATGACATCTGATTATCATGGATATACAAAAACGATATTTTGGAAGGCAAAGGAGCTCAGATTATAACCAAGAATCAACTACCCAGCAAAAGTGAGCATAATCATTCGAGGAAAAAGATGCACATTTAATGTAATAATGGACTTTCAAACTTTCCTGATGAAAAGACCAGAGCTGAACAGAAAATTCAATCTACAAATACAAGACTCAAGAGAAGTACAAAAAGGCAAACAAGGAAAGAAAATAACATGCTATTCAATAATATCCAATAAGGTTAAACTGTTATATCCCTACACAGAAAGATGATACATGTAACTCTTGAGAACAGTATGTGTTATTAGGGCATTTAGAAGGAGTATACATAGACAGAGGATAAAAAAAAGGACTGTACTGGGAGAAGTGGAAAGGAGAAGGCAGAATAGGATTAATTATGTCACAGGAGGCACAAAAACCTATTACTAGAGGGAAAGAAGGGAGAGAGTGAGCCCTGTTTGAACCTTACTCTCATCAGAAAAAAATTTATCTTGCCCTATAGGGAAATAGGAGGGTAAAGGGGAAAGAAAAAGTGTGGTGAGGCAGGGGAGGTAGCACTGACAGAAGAGAGGGCATATTGAAGGAGGGTTGGTCAGGAGCAAAACACTGGTGACGAGGGACAGAATGAAAGGAGAGATAATATTATAAACAGGGGAGAAAATATGATAGAGGGAAATGTACAATTAGAAGTGATAACTATGAATGTGAATGGGATGAACTCTCCCACAAAACCTAAGTAGAGAGAAGAGTGGACCAAAAACTGCTATCCTACAATATGCTGTTTTCAAGAAACACATTTGAAGCAGAGAGACACACACACACAGAGTAAAGGTAAAAGGCTGGAGCAGAATATAGTATGCTTCAGTTGAAGTAAAAAAAAAAAAAAAACAAGCAGGAGTAGCAATCCTGGTATCATACAAAGCAAAAGCAAAAATGGATCTAATTAAAAGAGATAAAGAAAGAAACTACATCTTGCTAAAAGGTACCATAGACAATGAAGACAATCCATACTAAACATATAGGAATCAAGAGGTATAGTATCCAAATTCTTAGAGAAGTTAAGTAAATTACAGGAAGAAATAAAGAGCAAAACTATACTAGTGGGGGACCTCAACCTCCCCCTCTCAGAATTAGATAAATCTAACAACAAAATGAACAAGAAAGAAGTAAAGGAGGTGAATAGAATTTTAGAAAAGTTAGATACAATAAACCTCTGGAAAAACCTGAATGGGAATAAGAAGGAATATACTTTTGCTCAGCAGTAAATTGCACTACACAAAAAGTGACCTCTTACCAGGGTACAAAACCTCACAATCAAATGCTGAAAGGCAGAAATACTGAATGCATCCTTTTCAGATCATAATGAAATAAAATTTATGCATGATAAAGAGCCACGGAAAGATTAACAATTAATTGGACACTAAATAATCTAATCCTAAAGAGTGAGTCAAAGAATGAATCGCAGAAACAATCTATACTTTCATCAGAGAATGACATAATGAGACAACATACCAAAATTTATGGGAAGCAACTAAAGCAGTTCTTAGAGAAAATTTTATATCTCTAAATGCTTACATGAATAAAATAGATCAATGAATTGGGCCTGCAACTAAAACAGCTAGAAGGAGAACAAAATAAAAATCCCGAATTAAAGACCAAATTAGGAATTCTGAAAAGTCAAAAGAGAAATTAATAAAACTGAAAGTAAAAGCTCTTCTCAGCAATACAATGGTCCAAGACAATTCCAAAAGACTCATGATGGAAAATGCTATACACATCCAAGGAAAGAACTATAGAGTCTGAATGCAGATCCAAGTATAGTATTTCCACTTTGTTTTTTTGTTTTTCTTTCTCACAGTTTTTCCCTTTTGTTCTGATTGTTCCACAGCATGATTAATGTGGAAATGTTTAATATGACGGTACATATATGACCTACATCAGATTGTCTGCCATCTTTAGGAGGGAGGAGAGGTGGGAGGAAGGGAGAAAAAAATTTGGAACTCAAAATCTTATAAAACTGAATGTTGAAACTATCTTTACATGTAATTGGAAAAAATAAAATACCATTCATTAAGTGGGAAAAAAATAAAATAAAATATTAAAGTAAGAAAACTACTGAACTAATAAATAAAACAAAGAGCTGGTTTTATGAAAAACCCATTAACATAAATAAACCTGTAGTTAATATGTTTAAAATAAAACCAAATTACCAGTATCAAAAATGAAAAGTGTGAATTCACCATCAATGAAGAAATTAAAGCAATAATTAGGAGCTATTTTGTCCAACTGTATGCCAATAAATCTGGGAATCTAAGTGAAATAGATGAATATTTACGAAAATATAAATTACCCAGATTAAAAGAAGAAATAAAATACTTGGCCCCATTTCATAAAAAAAAATGAACCAGCCATCAGTGACTTCCCTAGGGGACAGATGGATTTATAAGTGAATTCTACCAAATATTTAAAGAGCAATTAATCTCAATACTATATAAGTTATTTGGAAAAACAGGCAAAGAAGGAGTGCTACTAAATTCCTTTTACAACAGAAATATAGTGCCAATACGCTAACTAGGAACAACCAAAACAGAGGAAAGAAATCATAGATCAATTTCTCTAAAGAATATTAATGCAAATATTTTAAATAAAGTATTAGCAAAGAGATTACACCAATTTATCATGAGAGTAACACACTATGACGAGGTGGGATTTATACCAGGAATGCATGGCTAGTTCAATATTACGAAAACTATCAGCATAACTGACCACATCAATAACAAAACTCACAGAAATCATATAACCATCTCAATAGATGCTGAAAAAGCTTTTGAAAAATACTGCACCCATTCCTACTAAAAACACAAGAAAGAGGGGGTGGAGCCAAGATGGCGGCTGGAAAGCAGGGACTGGCATGAGCTCCCACCCAGGTCCCTTCAAAAACCTACAAAGAATGCTCTGAACAAATTCTAGAGCTGCAGAACCCACAAAATAGCACAGGGAAGCAGGGCTCTAGCCCAGGACAGCCTGCATGGTCTCTGGGTAAGGTCTATCACACACGAAGCTGGGAGCAGAGGGGAGAGGAGCCCAGTGTGGGCGGCAGCAGGACCAACCAGAACTGGAGCTGGGTGGAACAGGCCCTAGCACCCTGAATCACTGAGCTGTGACAGTTACCAGACTTCTCAACCCACAAACACCACAGACAACAGAGGTTAGTGGGAAAAGCTGCGGGGTCACAGTGAAAAGAGCTCCCAGTTCGGGAACCACCCCAGAGGCAGCAGAGGTGGTACATCTCTGAGGACAGAACTACAGCTGCAGTTGCTTCTAGCCCCAAGCCCACCTGCTGGGAGGAATTAACTGGCAGATCAGAGCAAGAGTGCAGAGTCTGCTTAAGATCTGACTCAGTACATGTTGGCGGTTCTTGGGGGAGGAGGAATGCTGGTGTGGCAGAGCTTGCTGTGTAAAAGTAGCTCTGAAAACAACAGCACAACCCCTCAAGCTTGGGACAAAGTACTCTCTACTCTACAAGCAGTCATACCCCAACGAAA
Organism: Phalanger gymnotis; assembly: GCA_028646595.1. Taxonomy (NCBI): domain Eukaryota; kingdom Metazoa; phylum Chordata; class Mammalia; order Diprotodontia; family Phalangeridae; genus Phalanger; species Phalanger gymnotis. Next base: position 375,036,871 of record CM053622.1, read on the forward strand.
ACTCAAGGGTCAAGTAGTTGGCTCGGAACATGGCCAGGCAGTGAAAACGGACTCAACTTCAGACTCAGACTTTGGAATCTTTCTTTGGTGACAAAGAAGACCAAAACATACAGCGAGTAGAAGTCAACAAAGTCAAAGAGTCTACATCAAAAGATGCCAAGAAAAATATGAACTGGTCTCAGGCCATGGAAATCCTTAAAAAGGATTTGGAAAAGCAAGTTGGATAAGTAGAGGAAAAATTGGGAAGAGAAATGAGAGCGATGCAAGAAAACCATGAAAAATAAGTCAATGACTGGCTAAAGGAGACCCAAAAAAATAATGATGAAAATAACATCTCAAAATATAGAATAACTCAAATGGCAAAAG
>CM053622.1:375037736-375075781 GCA_028646595.1 Phalanger gymnotis
GGACAGGGTCAAGGGAGAAATTTGAATAAAGGGAGACAGGATAAGATGGAAGGAAATATAGTTAGTCTTTCACAACATGAGCATTGTGGAAGTGTTTTGCATAATGATACATGTGTGATCTATGTTGAATTGCTTGCCTTCCTAGGGAGGGTGGGTGGGGAGGGAAGAGGAGAGGGAATTTGGAACTCAAAGTTTTAAAAGCAGATGCTTAAAAAAACTTTTTTAAAAATTTGCATGCAGCTGGGAAACAAGATATATAGGGAATGGAGCACAGAAATCTATCCTGCCCTACAAGAAAATAAGGAGAAAGGGAATGTGGGAGGATGGGGAGAATGGGGTGATAGTGGGGAAGGCTGACAGGGGAATGAGGCAATCAGAATATATGCCATCTTGGAATGGGGAGGGGAGGGTAGAAATGGGGAGAAAATTTGTAACTCAAAATCTTGTGGAAATCAATTTTGAGAACTCAAATATTAAATAAAATATATACAAGAAAAAAAGAAAAAGAAAAAAATTTGCTATTCTTGTACTTTTACGAATTTTTATTTACTTTTAATAGTGGAATATTTGTAAGACAGGATTTACACATATCGTTTTCTACAACTTATGGTTCACTATATCTGAAAACTCAAATGTGTCTGTTATCTCACTGATGTGGGTGCTCTCTCTACCGAACTCTATCCTTGCCTGCTAATCCTGTGAAATTCTTTTCCATAAACTCTACTAAGTTCACCACAGGTGGTCCACCTATCCTGTCTAGGGCCTAACTTTTTATTCAAATTATAAAACAGGATGAGGTCATGGCTCCCCAGACAATCTCTCCCCCAGAAGCCTTGTTCTCATGCTGGCAATGAAAATATTGGTTGTGGCTCCATTCCACAGCATCTCCATCTGACTGGTATGTTCCTCCCCAAACATCCGTTACAGATAACTAGGGCAGCAATACTCTCTTCAAATACTTATTAATAATGTCCATGATATCCCTGATATCTTCTTCAACTTACATTCCCCTCAGCTCCCTTTTTTATGTGCTGTCTTTCCCCCTCCTCCCCATCCCAGAAGATAAGCAACTTGAGGCAGACTGTTGTTTTTTTTGGCTTGTATTTGTATTCCCAGTGCTTAGCATAATGGCTGGCACATAGTGAGTGCTTAATAAATGCTTTACTTATCTATCATCACAAGAATATCAACGGAGCATGAGAGTAGCCTAATATTTATCCCTTCCTCTAGGTCATATGACCAGTCCATCTTCTTTTTAGCTCATATATTTCTTTGTTGACATCCTTTACTCCACTTCTCCTTCATAATACATTGTTTGTGATATACTGAAACCTACTCACACCCACCATACATCTTTCTATTGCCCTCTCTAAAATGAAGATTTCTAGATAACGCTTATGAGGAGAGTTATTGAGAAATGCAGATGGATTAGACCATAGGTAAAAAGGGAAGGCATGTACTGAGAGTGCTGAGTCTATTCTCAAGGAATGGGAAAAAATCAAAGGTATGGAAAATTTTTTCAACTTTATTAAAACCCAAAAAAGGTAACAAAGAGAACATCAATAATTAGTGATGTATATGCCTACTTTGCCATCTATAGCAAATGTTTATGAAAATAATCTACGTGTGCATTGAGGGCATCCTTGACAGGATGATTAGAAAATAGACTTTCACAGGCATATCTTTAATATCATGAAACTAATGAAAGTGTAAAGAATACAAAATCCATTGTATTTGTTGTCTCTCAAGCTTTAAAAAAATGCTAAAGAGAGCAAAACAGGCTCTCTATCCAATGAGGTTTTCCAAGCATACATCCAAATTATAAAAAATTCCTTGAAAGGTAAAAATAAAGTTAACTTTGTTTGATGACCCTTTGATCATTATTAATACAGGTAAGGCATAGAAGAGATCTAGCATCAAGTCCAAGTGAAAGAAAGATTCTCTAACAGATGACTGAGAGGCAAGGCAGTACAGGGGGAAAAGAGCTGTCTTTGGACCAAAAAACAAAAACCTAGCCTCCTTGCTGTTCCTCACACTCCTTCACACTCCATCCCAACTCTAGGCATTTTCATTGGCTGTCCCCCATTCCTAGAATGCTCTGTCCTCATCTGCACCTCCTAGCTTCCCTGGTTTCCTTCAAATTCCACCTTTTACCAAGGAGCTCTGGCCAATCTCCTGTAATGCTAATGCCTTCCCTAGGTTAATTATCTCGATTACATGCAGTATATAGCTTGCTTGGGCATAGTCGTTTAGATGTTATGTCTCCCATTAGACTCTGACTTTCTTGAGAGAAAATTGGTTTTTTGCCCTTTTGGGGGTAACACCAGCACTTAGCACAGTAACTGGCACATAGTAGGAGTTTAATAAATGTTTACTGACTGAGTAGAGTACAAAGACCTAGCTCCTAATTTTGAGTCCTGCCTCCGTCATTTAATAGCTATATAACCTTAAATAACAGTTTAACTTCTAGAGGTTTCAGTTTCTTCATCTGAAATATGGAGAAGGGTATAGAAAGGAGAATGGAATAACCTAAAAATTCCCTTCCAGCTCTAAATCTAAATCTGATGAGATCTTTCAGACTTTTCAATTTGCAGGTATCATTGTATACTGATTCCATCCAACCCTCAAAAGATTGCAGAATGAATTCTAAAGAGGTTAGCCTTGCTCTACCAACCAAATCACCAAGGAAACTGGAACTGCACAAAACATAACAGAATTAATTTGGAAGGACAAAAGGTGCCAAGAAAACAGCAAGAGAAAGTATGAAATAAGAAAGTAGAGTACAACTAGGTATCAACTATATTACAAAGCAACAGTCATCAAAACTACTTCATAGTGGTGGCGAAAAAAATAAAAACAAAAAACAAGAAAAGTAAATCTGAAAAGACTAGATAACCAAGAAAGAGAAACAATCAAAAAAGCAGCCTAATGTATGATATATAAATTCCTGGGAAAAAGACACCCCCCTTCCCCGACAAGAAATTTTAGGAAAAATAGGAAGCTGTTCAGCAGAAATTTTTTTTGACCAACATCTTACAATATATACAACAGTAAGCTCAAAATAGATACGCAACCTAAATATAAAACGTCATGCCGTAAAAAAATTAGAAGACAACAAAATCAGTTCTTTGACAACTATAGCTAGAGACAGAAGTCTTAAACAACAGATCATAAAAGATAAAAAAAAACAGGCAATTCTGACTATATAAAACTTAAAAAGTTTTACACAAAAAAATCAGTGAAGATTGAATTAGAAAAGGGATAGAGAAATGATTGTATCATATCTCTACAATAAAAGTCTGATATCATATGTAAATATATATATGCATGTATGTATACATTTGGAATTGACACTCTCATAACTCCAAGCGCCATTCCCAAATACATGTGATCAAAGGATATAGTTGTCAAAAGAATTACAATCTATAAATGAGCACATGAAAACACACTTTCAATCACTAAAAGCAAAAGAAATACAAATTAAAATAGCTCTACAGTTTCAATGTACAGCATACAAATGAGGAATGATTAAAAAAGATTAAAACAATCAATGTTGAAAGGGTTATGGGAAGCCTAGCACATGTTAGTAGAATTGTGAACTGATTCAAATATTTTGGATATCAATCTGGAATTACATAAGAAATATGACCAAACCTTGACTTTTTGATTCAGCAATCCAACTATACGTGAAGCCCAAAGAAGTTAAAAACAAAACCAAAGATTCAATATATACCAAAATTTTCATAGTATCACATTTATGGTAAAAAAAAAAAATCTAGAAACAAAGCAGATTCACATGTACTGGGAAATGGATGAAAAAACAATGGTATAGGAATGCAACAGAATATCACTTAGTACAATGCCTGACACATGGCAGGTGATTAATAAATGCTTATTCCTTTTTCCTCCCCCTAATAAGTGATGATACATAAGAGGAATTCAGAGAAACATAGAAAGAATTATGAAAACTGATGCAGCGTGAAACAAGCAGACCCAAGAGAACACTATCCAACGACATAAATGAAAAGATCTAGTGAACTCCAAATAATGGAAAACCACTGAAAGGACTAGAGAACAGATAAATACAGGGTGTCCCTAAAGTCTGGACACATAAGCGATATGGAGTTATTGCATTGAGTTCATGTGAATCTTGCAAAGAGCACCAACTTTTGCATCACAAATGATGGAAATCATATTGAAGATGCTATTTGTTAATATTCCAATTAAATAAAATGCTGTTGAAAAATTCATTCATTTCTTGAAAATATGCATTTTTGCCTATGTGTCCAGACTTTAGAAACACCACACAGAGGCAGAGGACTATTGTAACAGTGTATTACAGAAATGTCAGATTCGGTCACTATATCAGATGTGTTTGCTTAATTGCACTTCTGTCACTCAAGGGGTCAACTGAGAGCCAAGGTTGAAAATAACTATGATGTCAAGACAAAATGTGTCAAAAAATGTATTTTTATTAAATTAGTCCTATCTATCCGCCCAAGAAAAACCAGGTGGATAAAGTATGACAGAGGGTAATCTTAGTAGATTTTTTAAAAGATGTAATGTTTTTATGGACATTCTCAACATTCTGGGGCAGGGGTGGGGAACCTGCTGCCTTCAGGCCACACGTGGCCCTCTAGGTTCTCAAGTGATGCCTTCTGACTGAATCCAAACTTGACAGAACAAATCCCCTTAATAAATGGATCTGTTCTATAAAACCTGGACTCAGTCTCAAGGGCACACTTGAGGACCTACAGGGCTACAAGTGGCCTCCAGGTGGCAGGTTCCCCCCCACTCCCTGGGGGTTCTCAACCACTTGCTTTGATCTATGCTAACTCTCTCAACTCTCCCATTCAACTATCATTTTTTGGTTGACTCTTCACATTAACGTCTCCAATCCCAGCCGGTCTCCTGAGTTTCAGTAACTCCTCAACTCTAATACCAGGATTTCCAGGGGCCTGAAGGACAACCTACAGATAATGTTATAGCTCCCAAGTTCAATATATCAAGAACAGAATTTTTAATTTCTTCCTCAAAACTAGTGCCCTCTTCACATCTTTGTCACATCAATGGCGACTGTGCCATCTTCTGAGGATACAAAGTAGCTTAAATTCTAACAGGAGAGACAGTGGGTACATAAATAGGTACATACAAGATACAGAGTGAGGAGATAAAAGGTGGCCTTGGAGAAGCAGCAGAGACTCCTGCAGGAGGAGGCACTTGAGGTGAGTCTTGAAGGAAGATTCTAAGGGCTGGAAGTGGAGAGGGGGAGCCCCCAATTCTGGGGGCAAGCCAGTACCTGCAGAGCGATGTGCGTGAGGAATGGTATGTAAGCCAGTAGCCGGAATAACGTGAAAGGGGATAAGAAAGACAACAAGGAGTCATGCTGTGAAGAAACTTAAAACTCCAAACAGAAGAGATTACATTGATCCTTTGAGAAGGGAGATGACATATTATAAGACACACTAGGAAAATTACTTTAGTAGCTATGTGAGGAGAGATTTGAAGAAGGAAGTCCATTTAGGTTATTGCAATATTCCGAAGGAAAAATAGCGAGAGCCTGAATTAAGGTCCAGCTGAATGAATCATGACAGATTAGCAATCTAGCACTTCATAAGACATGTTCTATGTGCTGTGAGTTTCTTCAAGAACCTTAGTAATAAATTGATAAGCATATGAAAGCTCTCCAAAACTTGTTTGTTTTTTGGTTTGGAGCTTTTTTTTTTTTAAATTTTGGAAATTGGGCCTGTGGTTTTCAGGCTCTCAATTGATTCTTTCAGGAAAGAGCAGTACAGACTAGGAATAACCTGAGAACTTTCCATCTAAGTCTTAAAATAGTAGCTAGTAGGGAAAAGGAGCATGAACAAAGTCATAGAACAGTGTGTGTGTGTGTGTGTGTGTGTGTGTGCACATGTGCAAGCATGCACGCACATGCATACATAAAGAAATGGAGGTATATACCTGAATAAGAAAAAGGGTCAGGTAGTGAATATGTTTTAAGTACACAGAGGGAAATATAAGTATAGGAGGCAGAGGAAGGCACAGGACTAAACAACTCAAATGCATTCTTTAATTCAAGTCTTTTCGATGCTACCTCCCTTTTTTCCATTCAGTTTTATATACTGTTCCTTTGCTCTTTCAACAATCAACTGCTTATGAAACTTAGTTTGATGGCGAGCAACTTCATGTATTCATGTTAGTTGGGACAGCAAATGGATGGTAAGAATAGTTAACGGGACATAAAACTGGCTATGAAAGATGAAGATGGTGGTGAAATCACAGAAAATAACTACATTTTATCGTAAAAAAAAAAAACATGGGTAATAACATTGATTTTTGTATTCTCCTTAGTACTACCTTTTTATTAATTGGTAACATGGAAGGGTTGATTCAAACAAGACTTATTCATTTTTCTTTATATGCCATCTCTGTCTTATTATGCTCATTCCAAATACTTTGACTGAGGTGACTGAGCAGCATTGTATAGTAAATATTGGATACAGAATCAAGTACCAGACTCTAGTTCTGGTTCCCTTGCTAGCTATGTGTGTGACTAAGGAAGACAGAAGTCTGTTGCCTCGTGTGGGAAAGGAAAGGATTGGCCTAGATTTCTAAGGTCCATTCTAGCTCTAAAGTAGTAAGGTCAAACAAGGTTATTTAAATAAATTTCAAATACAGTAATTTATTGGACACAAAAAATCAAAATTCTTCAGATCTTTCAATGTTTTGTGTGGCTTTTAGGCTTAATATTTTGACATCTATTTAGAATTATGATAACTTAATCAAGAGGGCTTCAATTTTTAAGGCATGACCGAGTACTGAGACCTACTTGTTTCTTCAGCTGAAGTTGAACAATAAGGTCAGGTCACATGACCTTTGAGGTCCCTTCCAGCTCTAACACTCTGTGATTCTATGATCTTGGACTGCCTCCCTTCTCCATCTCTCTCATCAGTCATCAAGTTCCATCCAGATTCTTTATTTAAAACATCTTTCACTTTTATACTTTTGTCTCCATTTCCAGGGCTACCACCCTATTCCAAGCCCTTATCAGCTCACAGCTAAAGACAATCTCCTCCCTTCTTAGTCATCCTATATTCTGCAGTTTTTCCATCATATCACAATGCTTTACAAATCAATCCACCTTTTTATTAATATTCCCATTGTGCAAGTCAGCAATAGTTGTCAACAGAGAGAAGTATGTAGATGAATGACACACCTCAATCATGCTTACAATCTGAGCTCATAAGACATGGAAATATTAGCAGTACTGACATCATCGCCATCATCATAGTAGATTCCTACTCTAATAACAGCTGACAAGTCCTCAGTTGCATCCTTGAACATGGTAATATATAATGGATAGAATGATAAGAATGAATGAATTACAGAGGGCACCTCCATGCACCACATTCAATATTATCTAAAAAGACAGGTTAACCAATAATGGTGTCCTAGAACAGAGCAAGGATGCTAACCCTAAAAGGATGCTTTTGCTAGAAAACTCTGTTAGGAAAATAACCAGGCACATGCTGCAAGGTGATTTGGATAGGCAAACTGCAAGAAGAAAGGTCAGAGGAAAATCAATTATACTAACGCTACAAAAAAAAATTCATTTGATGTGGCATTCAGACTATTTTAGAGATTTAGTATCAATTGTGAGACATGGGAGCCACAGGCACAGGACCACCCAGCATGGTGTGTCGGCATCCAAGAAGGCACTGTGCTCTCTGAGCAAAGCAGAATCACAGTAACACAAAGGAAACATGAGACAAGCAAATACAGAGACATATCCATCCCAAATGTTCAAAGGGACTATTTGTGCCCAAGCCTGTGGTGGACTGACCAGCCACAGAAATACACTGTACCTTGACCCCAAAATCATGATGTCAGTGGTCCTCTTAGAGTACAGAGGACAAACAATAGAGATTTTTCTAAACTAGACTCTAGACTATAATAGAGATCATTCAAATGTAGCATCTAGCAATCAGAAATCCTTTTCAAAAAATGTAAAGAATAACCTCTTCAAATAAAGAGGGATACCACAGCCAAAAAAAAAAAAAAGTGAGTCTTGAAATGTATGTATGTATGCCTTTTCAAACTTATTTTTGAGTTTGTTTTTTTCATGGATCCATTCGCAGTATGTAATACTTCCCTACTGTTAGACAGTACCTCATTTGACCATATTCTTCATCCACTGAATTTATTTCAGATTTTACTGTATACCCGAGTTATTTATTTTTCTTATGAATAGCCCTTTTTCAAAACACACCAGCATAGTTGTTTGTTCACTGATTAGATCAGAAAGCACTCTTGAGTTTAAGCTGTCGGCTCCAAAACCCAGATCACTTATTGACTATTTTTAACTGTTGTTACATTTGGAATTGCTTAAAAACTTCACTCAGGCCAAGTTTCATTCTTAAGTGTAAAATCGCAAGGAACATGGAAAATGGAATATTTGAAATGGAAAGATTCACTAGATAAAGACTTCCAGCTCTGACTTTCTGATCTTCAAAATGTTTTTAGTAACGAGTCTAACGGGATGTGATTGTAAAAGACCAGATCCCACTCTTAACTTAATTCTGGATCTCTATAGTTCCCTGCTTTCCTTCTTGTTGCAAAACTAGTTTTATATCAGCAAATATATTAGCATATCTAAATAGAATAATATAATACTTTAAGGACTTGTGATTTTACCATATCAGGTGATGTAACTTTATTTTTGAAGGTAAGACCTTACATTTAAAAAGGTAATTTTTTTCACTAGCCTGGAAATGACTAGTGTAGACTGGAAGATTATTTTGTAAACAATGCTGATAATATTTCTTATGACCTGGCTACAACCAGAGGGATGAAAGAAGGATGTTTTTAAAGGCTGAACAACAAAACTGGTATGCTTTTTAATGGACACCATTGTTGTAAGTAATATATAAGTGACACTACTGCCAGTGGTCTCTTTTATGTATATAAAAAAATAGCTATTCAGAAGACTAATAAAAATGTAGCATACAGTAAAATCTACAATAAACTTAATGGATGAAAAACAGGAAATCTGCCAAATAAGATGCTATTCAATCAAATATAGACCCATCATATATAGCAAGGAATCTACTAAAGAAATGCCAACAACAAATTTTAAAAGAGGCTATTAAAAAGATTAGTCTTTTGTTAGTATTTTAGTAAATAAGGATAGCAATTTTAAACAATGTATCATGTTTTATATAAGATGTGTACCTAAAAAGGTTTAAGTAAATTTTCATATTTTAAGTAGACTACAGAGCTCATTATTAAAAAGAATTCTAATGATAAATTAGTTTTTTTTTAATTTTTGTAAAAAATTGGTTCCTAATTTACAAAATCCAAACACTTCAAACTTATGTACTTCCCCATACTTAAGAACTTCCCCTTCCCCTTATCTACTGTTGTATACACCATTCTGGTGTCTCATTCATTAGATAATTCCCAATCTTTCATACTCTCCCAAATCTAAAGGGCAATCCTCCTGACTTATCCCCCTAATGTCCCACAATCACCTAACTTACTTAGCCACATGATGTCCACCCCAGTGAACACCATACAAATTTTGCCTCAAATTCATAGCATGTAAAGTTTTTACTGACTGGGGTCATTTAAAAATAATCTCCCCATGTCTGGAATTCCCTCCTTCCTCACTTCCTCCTCCTGGCTTCCTTCAAATCCCAGATAAAATCCCTTGTACAGGAAGTCTTTCCTCAGGAGTGCTTTTCTGTTGATAATTTCCAATGTATCTTCTACATAGCTTGTTTGTACATAGTTGTTTGTATGTTGTCTCCTCCATTAAACTGTGAGCTCCTTGAGAGAAGGGACTGTATTTTGCCTTTCTTTGTATACCCAGCCTTTAGCACAGTGCCTGGCACATAGTAATAAATTCTTACTGACACAATATATTATATATTAGATATTGTATATGACAGCAAGAACATGACTAGAGAAACTAAGGCTAAAGAAGGGAGGAAAAAGAGAAAGGAATAGAGAGGGGAAAAGAATAACCAGTTCCCAAGGGGACTGTTCATATTCAAGTTGAGATAACTTTTATCTTCCAATTCTTTCCTTCCTATTCCTTGGCTGGAACCCTGAGGGTCTTCCCCTCCCAGTTTTTTGTTTGGTTTTTTTTTTTTGAGTTTTTGATTAAAGGGGTCATCCTTTGATTAACTTCTTATAGAGGCCTATTCACTGAATGGGCATTACCTCACTCAAAGTGAGCAGCTGAAAAAGCCTTAGCCTAAAAGGGCCAGAGTCTTCCATTGCATTCTGGGCCATCTCCAGTCGTCCTGGTGAATATCAAGCCACTGGACCCAGAGGGCTCTGAAAGAGAAAGTGAGGCTGGTGACCTTGCACAGCCCTCCCCTCACTCAAATCAAAGTCAACTGCCAGTCATGTCACCATTTTCCTGATGTCATAGTCCTCTTCAAGAAGTAAGGACAACCAACAATTCCCTGGCTACTAAGAATCAATAAAGTCAAAAAATCAAGCTTATTTCACCCAGTAATAGTACATAAGACTTTATATTTTATCCTAAAGGTGGTAGGGAATCACTGGAGTTTATTGGGTAAGGGCGACATGGTCAGATCTACACCTCAGAAAAATCACTTTGACAGCTATGTGGAAGATGGTCAGCAGTTGGGAGAGACATGAGTAAGGAAGACAAACCAAAAGACTACTTAAATAGTTCAGCTACAAGGTGATGATTTGGCAAGAAGACTGGATATGCAGATTGAGTGTGAATGAGCTAAAAATGTTAACACAGTTGGTAAGCCTGGTTGACTAGGAGGCTGGTTGACTGCTGTGTCCACGGCAGTAGGGAACAGCAATAGGGAAGTTTGGAAAAAGAAAGGATTTGGAGTAAAGAAAATGAGTTCTCTTTTTTTTCCTTTTTCTTAGCCACTTCTGAGGGTCGTATGGCTAATAAAGATGTGAGGTGACATTCAAACTCAGGTCTTCTTGACTTCAAGTCCAAAGTTCTACCTACCTCACCACACGGATGTAATCAATTAATCAGTCAATAAGCATTTATTAATCACTAAAAACAAAAGTGACACAGACCTTGCTTTCCAAGTGCTTACCTTCTAATGGGAGAGATAACATGGACATACATAAGCATACACAGAATAGAGACAAAATGGATACAGACAATTTGGGGAGAAGCTGGGCAGACCAAAAAAGGCTACATGTAGAAGGTAATGCATGAGATCAATTTTGAAGGAAGAAAAGACAGTCAGTGAGGTGGAGGTGAGGAGGGAAAGCATACCAAGCATATGGGAGAGCCAAAATCCTAAATGGAAAGGAGAATGACTTGAAGTCAGAAGGCCTATGTTCAAATCCCAAAAGTGATACTTGTCTGATCTAGCGCAAGGCATAGCCTTTCTGGGCTTCAGTTTTCTCAGCTGTAAAATGAACTCAACTAGATGATTCTAATTTCCCTTCCATAGGATCACAGATCTTGTTTCCTCAAACACATTCCTGTTTGATTTTCTCAGGGTCTGAGTTTCCTCATCTCTAAAGGTTCATATTCTTTTCATCTCTCAAGTTACCATATTGTCAGAAAGATATAACAAGAATGTATCCAAGGACACTGTGCAGAGCAAGAAGGAAAAAATAAGCAGTCTCAGCGATGATAAAAGACCACTGGAGAGCTAGCATAGAAAATTTTTAAAATAAAAATTCAGAAATGCTAATTGCCAGAAGCCTCTCAGAGGAAACTGAAGGAATCATAAATCTCACCCTGAAAGAGAACAGAAACAAAAGGTCCATGTTATTAGAATAATCATCATAACTAACATTTCTGTAGCACCTTATATATTATCTCATTTGATCTCAGACACCAGAAAGTGTCAAACTAAAGTAAAAATATTTGAAAAAGTGGTTAACAGTTATAATCAACAACATAAACAAGAAGTAATTTTCATAATGAGTTTAACTTAAATCTGATTCTATTCATCTTTTCCCTCATCTCTCTCTCATTTTCAGTCTTTCTGTATCTTCCAGTTCCCTATCTTCTGCCTAAAATGCTTTGGTACAAATTCATCAATCTATTAAATAGAGCTTTAAAATGTACTAAACTTCAAAGACATCATAGAATAATTATATAGCACTAGAGAAACACACACACATACACACAATCTTTTTAGAAAAATTTTTTAAATGTTATAGTAAAAAAGCATTTCACTAGTGGACAGGACTCTAAACCTAGCTCCATAACTAATTGCCTATCTTACTTTGGACAAGTCACTTAACCTCTAATCCTTATTTTCTTCATCTATAAAATGAAAGGGTTTAACAAGATGATCTCTTAGATTCCTTCCAAGTCTAACATTCTGTAATTTTAAATATGTCAAAACAAGACTTGGATCATATCCAGTTAATTTTACTGCCAATATGTTGGAAATCTAGCACCAAGGTCAAATGACAATCATCTCCCCAACAATATCAAAAATTTCAAGGCTAAGAAGAGAAAAAAATTGCTAATTTTTTTTAAAGAAAGTCATACTAGTAACAAAATCACACCAGTCATTCACTTCAAGCACCCACTTCCCTTATCCCCAAGTCATCTCCTTTACTCCAGTCTCTAATAAAGAGGGATCTAGTTTCTCTGACATTAACCCATGGGGATATATATACCCCTTTATCTCATTCTCTCCTACCTTCTCCACCAGAATTCCTTCACTTTCATCCCCACTCTCCATCTATTCTCTCTCTCATTTTCAATCTTCCTATACCTGCAGGTTTCTTGTCTTCAGCCTCTTAGTATATCTAAGTCTCCTCCATTCCTTAAAAAAAACTCACTAAATCCCATCATCTCTGCTAGCAATCTTCTTGTACCTCTCTTCTTAATACCTTGAAAAAGCCATATGTATTCTGTGCCTCCACTTCTCTCACTCACTTCTAAACCTATCTGAAATAAGAATTTTGACATCATCACTTAATTGAAACTTTCTCCAAAGTTACCAAGTGTCTTTTAATTGCCAAATCTAATGACTTTTTCTTAGTCCTCATCCTTCTTGTTCTTTCTGTAACCTTTGACACTGCTGACCTCCTTCTGGATACTCTTATTTCTATGAGTTTTTGTGACTCTGAAGGTTCTTGGTTTTCCTCCTACTTGTGACTCTTTTTCAATCTCCTTCATCTAAGGCAAACCCGCTAATTATATGTATACCCTTAGACTCTGTCCTGGGCCCTCTAAGGACCTCATCAGCTACCATTCCAATTATCATCTCTATGCAGCTGGCACTCGGATCTATATATCCAGTCCTGGTCTCTCTCCAGAGCTCCAGTCTCATATCGCCAACTGCTTATTATTGGATATTCCAAACTGAATGTTCTGTAGACATCTCAAACTCAGTATGTCTAAAACAGAGCTCATTATTTCCCTCCCTCCCAAATCTACCCTTCTTCAGAATTCCCTACTACTCCATCTTTAATCACCAAGATTCAAAACTTGGTGTTATCCTCAATGCGTCATTCTTACCCCACATATACCATAAATCGCCAAATCTTGTTTTTTCTATCTCTACATTACCTCTCATATAAACCCCTTTCTCTCCATTTAATGACATTTTTAAGAGTCATGACCACCTGCTTTGCCATTGCACCCTGAAGACCATGGCACTTTTCCAAGTGACTTAGAGATTAAACTTTCCTTATGTAGCATCTTCCCCATTAGAACGTGAGTTCCTTGCGAGTATCATACCTGTTTGCATTCCAGGCCTTTTGGCACAATGTTCTGTACATAATAAGCATTTAATAAATGCTTTTTATTCATTCATTTATTCACCTTCCATTCAGGCAGCCACTACCCTAGTTCAGGCCCTCATTCCCTCTCATTCGGAATATTTAAATAGCTTCCTACTTTATATCCATGTCTCAAATCTCTCTCTACTCCAACCAATATTCCACATGGCTAACAAAATGATTGTCTTAAAGCACAGCTCTGACCATGTCATCTATCTACTCAATAAATTCCAAAGGCTCCCTATGTCTTCTAAGATCAAATGTAAATGCCTCTGTTTGGCATTTAAAGCTCATCACAACCTGGCCCCTTCCTATCTTTTTTTATCCTTCAATCTTCTCCATGAACTCTATGATCTTCTATGTGACACTCCATCTTCTAATTCAATGCTTTGCAATGGTTGTCTCCCAGGCCTGGAATACTCTCCCATCCTTACTCTTTGTCTCTTAGAATCACAGGTTTCTGTCAAAATTCAGCTCAGACACAACCTTCATAGGAAATGGCTGCTACTGCCTTCCCCTGTAAAGTAACCTTGTATCTACTTTAAGGAATCTTGAATATGCCCAGAGATGTACACGTTGGTTACCCAGCAAGAATGTAAGTTCCTTAATGGCAAGGGCAGCACTTGGCACAGTGCCTGGCTCATAGTAGGTACTTAGTGAATGCTTAGTGATTAACTGGATTGTCAAACTACGGAAGGAAATACTGAAATGATTACCCATACTTTAATAGAAAAAGTTTCTTACATGTGTGTACAAAGCATACTTTCTTGCTTTACCTGGGATTCTTTAACAATTTGTGTGTCATAGACTTGGCAGTCTGATCAAACCTATGGACCCCTTCTCAGAATGATGTTTTGAAATGCATAAAATACACAGGTTTACAAAGAAAACAAATTGCACTGAAATATAGTTGTCGAAATATGTTAATAAAAAGTTTACAGAGCCCAAGTTAAGAAGCCCTGCTTTAGAAAAACGCATTACAAAATACAAATCTTTTACAAATAAAAGTTTCCTTTGGGGAACACTATTAATAAACAAGAGGAAGACAATAAAAAGTAATCCTGTATAACCCAATATTTTAAGCTGACCAGAGAGGAAAAATACATTCCATATTCATAATTAAAACAATTAAAAATTCACACACATATGGTTGTTTTGTTAAAATAAATATACATGTTTCTTGTTGAAGAAAAATACTGACAATAAATAAGGTTGTTTTAGTTAAATAAGACCATTTAAATGTCTGGGTTTGGGAAGAGGTAGTAGTTGCAAAATCCATTTTTAAACAGCAATATTCTCCTGGGGATAACGCTGTAAATAATAGAAATTGCAATTTCCAAAGAACTAGTACTGAAGCTGATCCAATGAACAATGGATACAATAGATATAAAGAGGCTTGAAATATAGTAGCAGTGATGACATAAACAAACTAATAAAAGGAAATGGTCCATGAATTAGTAATAACAACTAATAATGAATGGATAGCCTAATTATTGCATTGACATCTATATAATGTCAATAACACCTCAAGCAAAGGCCTCTAGCAGAGTAAGGGGGCATCATGTTGATGTTTTATGGTAAAAAAGAGTCCTATAAAATGAAAAAATGACCCGGGTGGAATTCTAATTCTGCCACTTAACTATTTATCTGTGTGGCCTTGGGCAAGTCACTTAATATCTCATCTCTCAGTACCTTAGTTTCCTTATCTGTAAAATGACAAAGTTCTGTTCTATGACCTGGTGATAATCCACCCATATTTATGAGATCATGAATTCATTAAGGAACAGAAGAGTAAGTCCTATTCCTAATAAATAATAAAGTTTTAAAAGTGAAAGTTGTATTATAATTCAGACTATTCAGCTTGGACGTTCACGATAGTGAGAATGTTACCTGTTAAGTGTAACACAAAGTCATAGGCTTAGAAGAGACCTCAGAAACCCGCTAATCCTCATTTTTACAGATGGAGAAACTGAGGCCCAAAAAAGTTAAGGGGCTTGCCTAAGGTTACAGAAGTATTAAGAAGTAGAAGTCTTCTAATTATGAATTCAATGTTTTGTTTTGTTTTTCCCAGTAATACTGTGCAGCCACCACTTGCAGCAATCAAATTCATCAGCACAAGTTAGTTCAGCAAATCAGCAATCTATCAGACAGCAAGTAATGTTTCCAGAGAAAACAAAGAATAAAATTTTGTTGAGGTAAATGAGGAAGAAAGATGAAAAGAGGAACAAGAAAACACTAGAATGGGCACCAAAATGCAGACATCAAGCAGGGAAAAGGAAAGAAAAAATGTGTTGATTTCACAATTTAACTAAAGTGAATCATTTTTGTAAAACAAATGAATAAATGGGCTTATATCAAACAAAATTTAAAATCCTGGATTACATGGTCTAATAGAAATGAAATCTACCCCTCAATCTAAGTTGTAAGTAATAGGCATTTTAGGTTATATCAAACAACAAGTATGCACTTTAAATCAAATCCATCCTAATAACCAGGTGCCAGGAAAGGAAAGGTGAAGAGACTGAAAGTCCTCTGATTTCAGACTGACCTCTGTCCTAGGTTGCCCGGTCCTTTTTGTCCCTGGGGGAAAAAAGAGAGAGCCTGAGACCCATGGCACATGCTCTCTGTGCACTGATAAATACTATAACTGCCTGAAGTCTGTTACTGGCTATTTCTCTTATGAACTAACTTAGAGACACAGAGGAATAATAAGATTCCCAAATAGCACATGCTTCCAAATACAAGTACAAAAACACCTTCCAAAGTCAATTTTAAGAGATTTAATGATTATCCAAACTACTGCAAGACTTCATTAGCACAGACATTTGAAAGTTGATTGTTATTAATCATCACTACATCTGGGCTAAGCTTTGAAAAAAAAATTTAGGCATTTAAAAATTTGCTTAAGTTCATTTGTACTCTCATATCAGTGAATAATGATAACCGAAATTCAATCCAATGTTCATATACACTCAGATCCATATTGCTCAACAAAGCACAGGGCCAAACCAACTCTCCTTGGCATCACAACATCTCTCTTTCACATCTAGTTCTCACTCACGGAGCCACTATTCTTTTACAAAATTCTTCTGCTCTTGTCTGGACTACATTAGGGCCAAACTGGCCGTTCGCAAGTTCCTTACAAATGACACTCCATCTCCCATATCTCTTCCTTTGCACTGGCCATCCCCTCATGCCTGGAACAAACTCGTTCCTCACCTCAAAGAATTCCCATGTTTATTAAAGATGTAGCTCAAGCATCATCTTCCACTAAAGGCCTCTCCAGTTCCCCCCAACTGCTAATACCCTCCCTCTTTAACTACCCTATAAATTATTTTATATTTCTTTAGTATATACCTATATATGTTCATGTTGTCTACTGAAATAGAATGTAAGCTCTTTAAGAGTGAGAATTTTTTTTTTGGATCTAATCCCCAGCACAGTAACTTGCTTTTTGATGGCTTGTTTGGAGCATGTAAATCCCTTACACTCCTGAGGTAAAAGTAGTTGTGACCCAACCCACCTCTCATATACTGTGGAAACTACAAATGCAAACAAAAGCATGGTGACTGCCCATTGGTTATTTTAAATTTAAAGAGCACCCATCACTTTGGGAAAAAAATAACCAAAAACAATGAAACCCATTGCTGAAAGAGTTGTTACAAAACAGGTATAGACATACATTAATGGTGAAAATGAAAACTTGTACAATATTTTGGAGGGCAATATGGCAGCAAGCAATAAAATTACAAAAAGAATATCCTTTTTGACCCAATAATCCCATAGCTGGGAATGTACCCTGAAAACAAGAAAAATGCTACACGTTCAAGGACTTTCATAGCAAGTGTTACTTGTGGTTGAAAAAAAACAGAAACAATTTAAACGTACAAAAACAGTGGAGCTGTTAAATAACTTGTGGAACATTAACGTAATGGGATTCTATACATAATCAACACTGTCACATATGAAGAACATGGAGAAATCTTGAAAAATCCTTATGAAGCAGTGCAAATGAAACAAAACAGTACCAGAAAAAGAGGGGACAAACTATGACTTTGTACAATTGATTCCTATTTACAGGTATCTCTGAAAAGGAATGACTAGATAAATTTTGCCATAGGTGTTTCAACAAACTGGCTAGCAGCTGCTGTAGGGGTGAAAGACAAACACAACCCCAACAACCAGAACGCTACCAGCACTCTGCAAAAGCACAGATTCTTTTGATCTGCTTAACTAAGGAAAGCTACGTTAAGGGGTTGACAAGCTTACTTTAATTCAGCATACAAATATCATTCACTTAGTTCAGGGGAAAAGACCACCACCCTGAACTTCAGAGCAAAATACAAACAAAGCACAAACATCGAGAGACAGACCTTGTCTGATTCAAATCCCAATATGTAGTTACCAGAGTTTAATAAAGTCTCAGCATCCCAGTTACAAGCTGCAGGGCCCTTAGCTACAGCTGCCCGGAGTCTCCACATCACCACACCAGCATGAGTGACAGCACCAAACAAATTACAAACATTGACAGACAGACCAAATACAGATTCATAGTTACCAACATCTAGGTTCAGCCCGGGAACTCATAACATGGGCTGGCCCAGAGTCACTTGCACCACCACTGCTGTGGGTAAGAGATCCAAAGAAAAGAAAGCCAACCCCTAGTTTTATATCTTTTCCTGGGTCAGGGGTGAGTCGCACACGCAACTCACCCACAAGACCTAGAATAGTCACAAAGAGGTGACTTAAGAGCCTCTGAAACCCAAACCTATCACTCAAACTCATGTGTAAACTAGGCCCTCCCTTAGTTAGCTCCACCTGGGGCCCCACCTTGGTTACCAATTCACACCCACATAGGTTTAGCACCTAATTGGGGTTTGGGCCTGGGGCTTAGCACCTAGTAAGACTCAAAGACACTTAATCATTTTAAAACAGTAAGAAAGTCCCAACCCAATTGATATTACAATAGGGTACACATATCACTTGAGGCTTAGCTACCTAGGGCTACTTTATATATTCCATGTGGTTCTAAAACCAGATTAAAGCAATTGTACAACTCCAATTAAAAACATGTGTACTGGCTCATTCACTCCTTCAGTAAGGTAGAAACAAGCTAGAAAAAGTGAGCTACAGGAAAGGTGACAGCAAAGTGGAAAAATCATCAGATGTCACCTCTGCCATTTATTTGCCTCTGCATACCTGGACAAATCATGTAACATTTCTAGGCCTCCAAATTAAGGAAGTTGGACTAGATGACCACTGGGTCCCTTCCAGCTCTGGATTC
Source organism: Phalanger gymnotis (assembly GCA_028646595.1). Classification (NCBI taxonomy): domain Eukaryota; kingdom Metazoa; phylum Chordata; class Mammalia; order Diprotodontia; family Phalangeridae; genus Phalanger; species Phalanger gymnotis. The sequence goes on from CM053622.1 coordinate 375,056,785, forward strand.
TATGAAATAAGTTGTTTCATATCCCATTAAATTCAGAAAGGTGTTTTATCCTGAAGAATCATTAATTTAGTACTTTCATCCCAGTTTCATGTCAAGGTCACCATACCACTAAAAACTGGAAAAGCCTGTTTTTGACTTACTATATGCTGCCACCAATAGATAGATAATTAGAGCTCCACAAGACCAACTTTTGCTCCTAGTATCACTCACACAGTCCAGAGTTTGCCAGTACTGCCATCACCATCAACCATTCAGTTTTGCAGTACAGGTCTATATGATCCCCTATGAATTTCAGTTCAATAAATGCTAATTAAGCACCTACTACTTATATGTACGGGGGCCCAATAGTAGGCCCTGGGGATACAAAGACAAAAATTTTAGTAAACATTCCTTGCCTTAAAGGACTAATTCACATCCAACTTCCCTCGAACTCCCAACTTGGGTAACAGCTGTTTTACTCTATATGAGTATTAGGTTATAAATCACAGACCTAGTGCCACCTCTGCCACTGAAACCTAAAATAAGCAAGTCACTGTGGCCCAGTTTCTGATGTTAACAATTTTCACTCCGGGATAACTCACAATGTTTAAGGATAAATAACATTTCTTTGAAACTTCTTTGGAATAATTACGGCAATCATAATTGCCTATGATAAACAGAAAATTATGCTTATTTTGAAAGGCAACGTGGTATACTGGTGACTGAACTGGACTTGGAATGACGACATAACTGAGTTCGAATCCTGCTTTTGATGCCTACTAACTACATGTCGTGAGCAAAACACAAAACTTCTCCAAACTTCATGTAAAATGAGGTTAATGATTTATGTAATACATCTACCTTACAAGGCTCTTGTGATCAAATGAGATAAAATATGGAAGGTAGTTTATAAACTTACAGAAATACCAACTACTAATTATTTGATAAGCTGCACCAGAAAACTGGTTGACCTGGAAAAAAAACCCCACAATTTTCCCCATAAAGTTTTTCAAAACACTAGGGGAAAATTAACATGTAACATGTAATAAACAGCAGGGTTTGTCAGTAATACTGTCACTATCTACCTCACAGAATTACGGTAAAGAAACGCCAAGCAGACTTGGCTTGACAAAATATTCTGAATACCATATTCTAACTGGAAAAAAGAATAGTATCCCAAATCCATTTCAAAGTAAAATAGTATTAATAATAGTTAATTTATCTAGTGCTTTCCACCTTAAAACATACTTTCTTCAAAACAACTCTGTGAGGTAGGCAATGACAAGTATTAAGTTATCCCTATTTCACAGATGAAGAAACGGAGGAGGAAGGAGTTCCTCAGTGATGTACCTCAGTACCAGGGATAGCTTTTTTTTTTAATTTGACCAGATCTGTGTCTTCATCATGGGAAAAGGAACTCCAGCTGAGGATGCAAGCTCCACATTTAGTGTTGTAGAGGGCGGGGAGAGGGTAAGTAACTTGCCCTGCCATACAGATAATTGGAAGTAACTCTTCCGACTCCAAGTCCTGTATTCCTACAATCCAACAGCTACTTCTGAAAATAAGTTCAACTAAAGCGATCACATATTAAAGTACTGTCATTCCATTAAAATTTACTACAAAGCCCACTTATCTTTAAAGTAGAAAGCAGCACGGTGTATTACGGTGGTTCTCAAAGCTGCTTCCCCAGTCCCTTTAAGGGGGCACTTGAAATCAAAACTATTTTTCTAATAAGATGTCTTAATTTCTAATAGGTCAAAAATTGATAGTCATAACCTACAAGAATGGATCCTCATTAACTTCTAAGTTTGTAAAAGAGTTCTCAAAGTGTCATCCCCAGACCCTTTCAGGGAGTCCTGAGGTCAAAATATTATTTCATAATGATAAGATGTTTTAATTTCTATTATGGCAAAATGAATATAGTCCACCTACAGGAAATACTAATTTTTGAGAGTGTAAAAGAGTTCTCAAAGTGTGGCTCCCCTTTCAGGGGGTCTTGAGGTCAAAACTCAAAAAGGAGATCCTCAATAATTTTTAACTGTAAAAGAGTCCTGAAACCAAAAAGTTTGAGAACTCCTGGTGCAGAGGATAGAGTGCTGGTCGGTCTCAGAAACACGAAGACCTGGGCTCATGTCTTGCCTCTGACAAAAACTGGCTTTGTGACCTTCGACAAGTCACTTAAGCTCTCAGACTCTAAGAACTATAAAATGCTAACAGTTGTTAAATGTGCGTAGGTAGAAGTTACCTTACGGTAAGAGTTCCCAATGCCAAGAACTCACAAATTCGCGCCCAGTCCCCTCCTTCCCCAAAAGAGAACCAGCAAGTTACAGTAAAAACACCACTTTAAGCAGTGGTTGGAGTCTCTCTCCGGGATCACTCCGCGTGGACAGAGGTTTCAGGGTCATTTCTGGACTGTCTCTAGCAGGCAGCCCATGCTCTGGGAGTGCTCACGCTCGGGCACTGAGTTCTGAGTCACACATAAGTCTCCCTGCCTTCCCGGGGCCGTTTCCAAGGGGGCACAAATGACATCCCGTGACCGAGTGCAGAAGTCGTCAGTGCTACCCCTTCATCGGGGCCAGGGGCACTCCGGAGGAGGCCCCCTGGGGCGTGTTCGCACGTGCCCGGGGTTGTCACCTGGGAGCCCGGCTCCTCCCCCCGACCCTCCGTCCACCTTGCCACCCCTTCTCCCCGCTCTCCGGGCCCTGGGACGGCAGGAGCCCGGCGTGGCCCGCATAACAGCTGCGGCCGCACCGCGGCACCTACCTGGGCTAGACCCCTACCGGGGAGACCGGAGAGGCGGGGACGAGGGAGGCGCGGGGGGAGGGGGCGTCCCAAGGAGGTCGGGGGAAGGGGAGGGTCAGGGGGCGGGGCGCCTCACCATCTCCGGCCGGACTCACTCGTGCGCTTGTTGTGATCTCAGCTCCCCGGATGCGGCGCCAGTGCCGAGTTCAAGTTGCACTTCCGGGGTCCTCGGCGAGCATCTGACGTCATCGAGCCTACGGCCGCCAACCCGGAAGCGGACGGTGCGCGTGTGCGCAGCGGCGGCCGATGTGACGGTTATCGGCGGCGTGCGCGCACGCGCTGAGCTTGGGAATTTGGGGCCCAACCTGCGTCTTCTCCCACTGCTGGTGGGCCTTGACCTGACCTTCTCTGGAGGGACGGAGCGGGGCTGCGAGGGGAGAAGAGAGGGTGGGCCTCCCGCCAGGCCTTCGACGATCGCCCTGCACCTGGAGCTACTTGGTCCGTTCACGAGCCGGGAGAGGGCGGCTGGGGCCTCGTCCTGCGCCGACACCCGCGTCAGGAAGCGAGGGGAGAGGCTCCGAGCGACCCCGGCTCGTAGCCGCCTCCCTCCCGCCCTCTTAATGATCCTGTGCGCAGCGGACCCCGAAAGCTTCCGCGTCCCGAAGCAGGGAGAGGAAAAGAGCCGGCCTCCAGAGAAGACGGGTTCGAATTCTTCCAATGCTGCGAGCTTCAGTACAAATGCACTGCCTGCCACGGAGCGCTTCAAAAGCTGCTTCTTCAACTTAGGGACGTCCCTTGGGCCTCATTTGTCCCATCTGTAAAGTGGTGGCCTGGATAACCCCAAGCCCCCTCACTTCTAAACCTTATGACTACTTATCTTTAAGATCCCTTTCGCCCTAAATCTGATTGTTCAGAAACTGAGGGCAGCAAATGTGGAAATTTAGTGAACTTTTTTAATCAGTTGAGACAATTGATTTCAACAAATAATTGAGTTCTTCTGATGCCTAGCCTTGATTCTTCCCGGTTAACCATTCTACCACATTTCCTCTAGTTGCCCTTTATTAACTTTCAGTTATGGAAATTGTCACATGAGAATTAGAACAATTTCTGAAGAGATCACTTGGCCTACTTGTTCAGCCAGGAAGACCTGGGTTCAAGTCCTTTGACACATTAGCTGTGTAACTAACCTCGGGCAAGTCAGCTAATTTATCTGACTCTGTTAATACTCTTTAAGTAGCAGAGAAGCTGCTGAGGGGCCATATTGGTAGAGAAAACTTTCCCACTGGGGAGTCCTTACTGCAGTTACATCATAGGTCCATGTTTTAGTTTTGTTCTTGCCAGATGTGAACTCCAAGGAAGATGAGTCTTCCTAACTTTGGGCTGTGCACTCTATCCATTGGGCCACCTAGCTGCCCCTTCCATACTGTATCCCTAGACCTATTTAATAGATGTAATATGGTGGATGTTTTCAAAAATAATTTGTAGAGATTAATAGTTATGTGGTAGATATCCAAATTTTTTTGACCAAATATCAAGTGCTTAATAGTGTGTACAAGGCAATGTGCCTGATACTGATGATACAAAGGCAAGCATGAATTTTTCTGCCCACAAAGAGCATTTATTCTACAAAAGGAAACGGGCCAAGGTTAAAATGCTGTGTTTTTAGCATTTCTTATAAGCATGACCATAATACCTGAACTCCTTCCCCCCTTCCCCGCCCCCAGTCACACAATCGTTCAGAGGCAGAAGGAATCTGAAAGACTATCTAGTCTGACTTGTACAGGAAAAAGCAGCTCATGTACAACATATCCAGGAAGTGGTCGTTCAGCCTTGGCTCATAGACCTCAAAGGAGAGAAAGCTCATTATTTCCATTTCCCTTTTTAGATCTTTCAGAGTTTTTTTTTTCTAAATCCACCTCTACAACTTCCACCCAGTACTATGTTAGAAATGGGGTCAAATGGAACTAGTCAACCTGGTGGGGTGGAAAGACATACTACCTTTGCTCCTTCCTAGCATCCTGACCTTGGGCAAATCACTTAAACCCTTCTGGGTCTCAGTTTTCCCAATTATACAGTTACTTTAACTTCTATTAAAGTAGATGACTCCAAAGGTTCTTTACATCTCCAAATTTATGATCCTATAAGTTTAAATTCCTTGTCCACTTGCCAACTTTTCAAATACTTTTACATATGTTTCATTTAATCCTAAATTTAGAATTGGAAGGAATCTTTGAGGTAATCTAGTTCTGCTCTATCATTATGCATAAAGTGACTTGCCTGAAGTCATATCAGTATAAAGTAGCAGTAAAGTATTTCCCAACAATGGATCGTAGGTTTCTTTACTCCAAATCTGGCATTCTTTCCATGGCTATTAAGGTTTTTTTCCTTCTCTGTACTAAATTTCTCCAAATCTTTCAGTCCATCCTCACATGACATGATATCAAGGTCCTTTCCTATTCTGGGTTCCTTTGGATCTTCTCCAGTTATCCTTTCCCCGAGTATGGTACCCTGCAGAATGTGATACTCCAGATGTGCTCTAAGCAGAACGAACAAGACTGTCACCTGTATTTTCTATACTTTCCTGCACGAAATTTAGACTATATGCTCATTGAGATCAGAAACTGTCTTTTGCCTTTCATTGTATGCCCAACACTTAGCATGGCACCTGGCACGTAGTAGGTGCTTAATAGATACTGTTTATGAAAACAAAAAATCATTCTGGTCCAATGAAATAACAGTTCATCTGCCATTCCATCCTTCCCCCTTTAAATCTGCTACCATTCCAGGACACTTGAAACCCATAGCAGGGAAAGAATTTAGGGTTTATTTGGGTTTTGAGGGGGTGGCTTGCTTTATAAGAGGAAAAAAATATGGAATACTTGATAAATTTGTATGTCTTCCTTACACAGTCTTCTTTGTATCATTCTACATTTGGTATATATGCTACTATATGTGCTATTGAGGTGAGAAAAGATAAACCCTTGGGCAGAGCTGACTGGTTGGTGTTCAGAGAGTGAGTACTACAATGTGCCTCACTCCTTCATAATCAGCCCTAAGACTCCACAGAACCTTGCCTTGAACACCAGAACCACCTACCCTTGCACCATGCATGTTCCCAAGCCTTTCTGACCTCTTCGTCAGGTGGGTTGATGATCATATCGTGGTTCCTACTGTAAGGAGCCTGCAAATATACTGCCTTAGAGTTCTACCCAGAGTCCCTGAGATTCTGAGCCATAAGCGGCCAAGGCCAGAGCTCTCTTCTCTAGCTAGTAAACCCCACCCCTTCATATCCATCTGTTCTTCACCAGGCCTGACTCAAGATTGTCTGGTGGCTCCTGTTTGAACTGGAACAAAACGAGCATTCATTGACCATTTAACAAAAGGAGATTTATTTAATAATATGGAAATTATATTCAGCAAGGCTACAGCATTGATTCCTTTGAACCCAGCACCAATCACTCGTCATTTGCCATGGTGGTGTCTGATCAGAAGCATTTGTCAAAACTAGGAAACCTCTGGACTCTTCATGAGCTGGGCTTTTGACTTATTCAACCAGGAGACTATAACAGCAGTTAGAGCCTAAGTCCTTGGATCTATTAAGTCTTAAGGATGATTTTATTACCTTGGAAGACTAATCTAGCCTATGAGATAGAATATGGAGCAGAATGAAGATGAGAAATCCTGGGTTTCACCTGCCTTTGGAATGACCAAGTCCGAGATCTTAATAATCTGGTAAATGTTAGTAATGCCAAATATTTGCAGTGCATAATGGATCTACTGGTGTAAATTTGTAACATGGAAAGCATAGATGATAGCTCTCACATAGCGCAGTCATCAGTTCTTATGAGTGATCAGAGTTACCTCCAATAAAGTAAGAAGTCGTTACTGTCGTGCTTGCAGCCTCTCAGTGCTCAGCTCATGGGGAGACTCACCGTGTGCTAACACCCATTCAGTGTCTCCTAGCCCACCTAGCAGGATCTTTCCCCATTAAGTGGGAGGAGGGAAATGCCAAATCTTTGACCCTTTAGAAGCCTCAGTTGAAGAAGTGCCTCTTTCGTGGCGGGGCTGGATAGTTACACAGAAACAATCTCATCTCTTCCCAACAATTCTACTTAGTTCCTTAGGCCTTTCCTGGGAACGATTTAGCGGTTGACTGCTTCATATTGTATTTACTGGCAGCAATGTAGAAGGCCCTAAGAAGTTCTAGATTATAGTAAGCAAAAGGTTACGTACAAAAGTTGTACCTCTGCTGTTATCACAATTTCACTGCCCCCACTACCAGAGCCTTGCTCAGCCTTGCTGCCACCCTTCCTGCTTCTGTTACCGTCAAATCAGAGCCATATAGACCGTGGAAGTTCCATCTCATTGATGATGTCAGAAATGATCACTTGGGCTAGCTCAGGAAACTCTGTTAGAGTTCTGACCAGTCAAGCTAGGGCTTGGAGTTCCTTCCATTAATGGTCATCCTCTATGATGCAGAAAATCCTCCTACTACCTGACTTAGCACTGACTGAGGAAACCAGGAGCTTCCGATCTCTCCAACATAACCTGCCACCAAAGCTAGGAAAATTCCTCTCAGAACCTCTATGTGCTCAGTTCTGTTTAGAGAAGAGATTAATCTGGCCAGTAGCAAGCTCTGGCTTCTATGCATGGCCAGTCACCATTTCTGTTGACTGCCTGGATGCATCAACCACCCTCATGGGAAGTTCCAGAGAAAGTTACGTTTCACACATTGTTAAAGGAGAGTAGAAACCGTCCATTTACAGCCTCACACGGCAATGGTAGGTGGGGAGAGAATCAAGGGACAACCCAGTGATAGTTACATTATCCCAAAGCACCAAGTCTTTCAACGCTGAGCCCCAAACGTGGTCCAAGTTTCACAGGGCTCACCTGTTTGATCCCATCATATACTTTCTACTTAAATACTTGCTAACTTCAGCAAATCAATTAGGGTATATTTAACACATTTGTCCACATTCCCATGTCTGGAAAAGTCTGGAATCCTGAGAAGGCTCAAACATTGTTTTTTTAAGTGGTTCCCTCACTGCCTTACATTAAGGAGTCTCAACAAAGTCCACGTGGCATAGTTCTTAACAGTGTTCATAATGCCACATAAAAAATCTCAAGCAGTCTATCTGCTGTACTGTACTGATAAGTACAATTCTTAGACAATCTTAAAATTTAGTCTTCAGAGAGCATCAGAGACTTCACTGGAAAGTATAAAATTATGCCAATTCAACATCAATATTGTACAATATTGACCGTCTTCAGGGCTCAGTTCCTATTTGAACACCTTTACATCTGTTGCTAGTTGCCAAATGCTAGCACACAGTTTATTTTCTAATCCCACCAGTTCATTGGTAGCCCATGCCTTTCCCATTGAGAGGACTCTGTATGTGACCAGAAGCATGGTAGCCGTAGAGTACACAGCTTCCATGCCAGGGCATCTGATCTCCTAAGTGTTCCCTTTCTCTTAGTTGCCCTTCCCCCACTTCAACAATGAGGTTAACTATATGAATATCTTTCCAACTAAATGTTAAATGTTCTGAACTAGGCCTGACTCAGAGTGGTCTACAGATTCAGATTTTAAATTGGAATGGAATGTTACACAGTTAACATTTAACAAAAGGAGATGCACAATTAGCAATAGCATGGAAAGGATATTCAGCAAGTTTACAACATTAATTCAGGTGAATGTAGCTCTCCTCTCTCTGCATTTGCTCTGGTAGCATGCCTGGTCAAAAGCATGGATCAAGCCTGAGGGGCCTCTGATTACTACTATGCTAGATTTTTTTTTTTACCTAAGTAAAAAAATAGTAACTTTACGAGGAAGCTATATCAGTGGTTTAAACTTTAGTCTCCCCACAACGATTAAGCTTCTGAGATGGTTTCATTATCTTCTGAGGGGAAAAATACTAGCATAGCCTATGTGCAAGGACTTTAAGAATGTTAAACTTATCACATTATCCATGTCAACCTCATACTATTGTGCAGGTTCCACAGTAGGGAACCAGAGATCTTGCCTTTCCTAGCCCCAGCCTCCTCTCACCCATAGACCACATAGAGCTGCCATCTAAGGGTACCATGGAACTTCCCCTCCCTTCTAGTCTGATGGCATCCCTCATGCTAATGGGTGCCTGACGGGCCAGTAGGAATAGGCCTTGGAGAACTGTTCCCATATCCCTATAGCCTAGTTCTAGGTATTAGATGACCACTATTGGCTAGACCTGAGGCAACCACTCCAAATCTTAGGCCTACTGTCCTTCCCAACAAGCACTGCTTTAAGCCTTAGTACTCCCCCAAAACAGTAATTCCTGTGAAGAAGGCCCTAATCATTCCAATCACCTGCCAACCAACTGCCACACAGGAAAAAAAAACTAGCCTAGTTGAAGTATCAAAGCACTTCAAGGGAGGCAGCATGTTGCCGGGCAAGTTGAACCACCACAACTCCCTCAACCATCTGTATCAGTAAGGCAAGATTCATGACCGTGAGGATGACCATGAACATGCCTGAATGGTTCAGAATCGCAAAGTATGAAAAACTGTCTAGAAGGCAGAGGAAGTATGACATTTATTTAGACTCCAGAGGATAAAATCCCAAGACCAATAATTCCAATTTGATATAGCAGTAATTATATTCCAAAACCAGTAAGCCCACCTCAATGTAGCAACAAGGAAATTACAACACAGTATTATACCAAGGAACCAAGTCATCCTGTAATCTTCCCTCCTGCTATGGCTTTCGGGTAAGCAATCACTCAGTAATCTTAACTCCCCTCTCAGCACTCTCTTCTGCAGCTCTGCTGATGTTGGTTCTCTCAATGTCTGCTCTCCGGTGCCCCATCCAAGATGTCTGCTGCCTCAATATCTTCTTCTCAGTTCTGCTGCTCTCTTCAATTCTGTCACTCTTCAATTCTGGTTCTCTCACACTCTGGGGTCTCTTTATATACATCCCTAGCCAACATCTGATTGGCTAGAACTCAGGTGTCTGATTGGCTGAATTCATGATTGACTGGAACTCAGTGCACACACCATTGGCTCTGGTCTTAGCAGCTCTCCTTAGGATCCTGAGGGCTTCATCCCCAAACCAGCTTAGTACCTAGTATAGAGGCCTTAGGCCTACTTACAAATAAACTTACAAATAAAGATGTGATAAAGCTTTCACACCTAGCCCCACCTGAGACCTATTGAATGGGTGGGGAAGATCTTTGATAACATTAATACTACACCAACATCTCTGACCCTGATGTAGACAGCCCAGAACTTTGGACCCCAAACTTTGGAAATATCAGTGCCCTACACACCACCAGACTGGCTTTCAGCCCAGCCCCCATAGATATCGTTAATGAGAGAAATCATTGTGGAGAATGGGTCTACCTTCCTCATCAACACCAGCAACAACTGATGACTAACTGCTACCAACAGAAAGATGTACCCAGGAGTCTAGGAATAGCACCACCCTTTGCCTCTAGACCATCATTCCTGCTTCCAAGCCAGCTGTCATCTGAAGAAGCAATTCCTGTGGAGAGGGGATCACCATCCCCATGAACAGCCACACTCTGGGCAGGCAAGCAGGTATAGTCAAAGCAGCCAGGCACTCTGAGGGAGAGACGGGGCAGCATGTGCTGGGCACGTCAAAACAATACTAACATTTTGACTGTCATCTCCTCTTAAACCCTGATGGGGATAGCCTAGGACATTGAACCCAAAAGTCTTAGGAATGGCAATGATTCCAGCTCAGTGTTATCAAACATTATCCTAAGAAGTAACCCCCTGTGATTATGCAGCCTGGCCACTGCTCCTGCAGATGCTACAGAAACAGTACTGAAGACCTAGAAAAGAAAGTTCTTGACACCAAAGTCCTTGGCCTTGTCAAATGGTTCAACATCAGAAACTGATAAGATTCTTTTCAGAAGAAATGTCATTAATGAAAAGGCAGAAATGTCTCCTTTGCTGCTGTACCCTAAGGACCACAGAAATTTTCCATCTGACTTGCAGCTGAAATCTTCCATATGTGTTGTCTCCTCCACTAGAATGTGAGCTTCTTGAGAACAGAGACTGTCTTCTATTTGGATCCCCAGTGCTTTGCATATAATAAATGCTTCATTCATTTGTTGGTCAGGGACCAGCTCCCTTTAAAAATGCTCATCGAAGTCAATAGTGCCCACCAGATGCTAAGCATCAGTTGATCTCCCCCTCTGCTGTAAGGCACAACCCTCCTTTGTGACTTATTTTCCTTAATTAGAATGTGAGCTCCTTGAGAGCATGGCCCCTCTTGCTTTTTGACTTATATTCCCAGTATCTGAAATACAGTAAGTACTTAATACATGCTTGTCTATTCCATTCTATCCCTCCCACATTCCTATTCCACTCTACCCTTCCTTCCATTTGTACCCTCTGGAACCCTTGTTTTATCCTTGACACATTGTCCTTTGTATTATATACGCTCTCTTTCCCCCAAAATTACTTTGTATATGTTTTGTACTTAACTGTATGTGGACATATTGTTTCCTCTCAATCAAATGAAAATTCCTTTGGAGCAGGAATTATGAAACATTGCTCCAAGTCACTAACAATAAGAGAAATTCAAATCAAAACAATGCTGACATTTCACCTCACACTCAGCAAATTGGCAAAGATGTCAAAGATGGGAATAGTCAATGTTGGGGAGAAGCTGTGGGAAAAAAAATGAGACCACCACTACTGCTGGTAGAGCTATTTAGTCCCAATTATTGTGAAAAACAATTTGGAATTATGGTAAGAAAGTGACTAAAGTGTCTACATCCTGTGATCTAGAGATCCCACCACTAGGCATAAAAAAAGAAGTTAGAGAGAAAGACAGGTTCCATATACACCAAAATATTTAGAGCAGCCGTTTTTGTGGTAGCAAAGAACTGGAAACAAAGCAGATGCCCGTCGAATGAGGAATGAATAAACAAATGTGGTACATAAATGTAAGGGAATATTTTCATGCTGTAAGAAACGATGACTACAGAAAAATATGTAAAGACATGAAATGAATTAAAGTAAATTAAGTGGAAGTTAGAATGCAATATACACAATGTCTACATCAAAGTAAATGGAAAGAAAACAACAAAACAATTGAAAATGGATAATGTAAAATAACAACGACCAAGCCTGGCCCTAAAGAAGAGATAGGAGAATGCGTCTCCTTTCCTCTTTTGCAGAGATAGATAGGAAACATTTCATATAATTTCAGATTTTGCTACTGTTTTAGTTGGTTTTGCTGAACTGTTATAAGAGATATTTCTCTGTTAGGAGAAGGAGGGATATGTTGGGAAATGTAAGTGATTGAAAAATAAAAGATTAATTTTAAAAATTCAATAATATAAATGCTTGTCTTGTTTGATAGAGAGTCAGCTTTATTATGCCAACACCATGTATTTAGGACTCACTGAAATATAGTAAGTTCAGGAAGAAGGTTAGATTCCCAAGTGGCTGAGAGTTTGAAACTAATTGATTCTCGGTTAAACCCACAAATTCACAAACTTCTTGATAATAAGTTAGAGCAGTCTTATAATTAGGGGTGAAGCCGAAGGACAAACAATTGATGATCATAAAGAACTTGTACATACTTTGCATTCTGCCCCAGGAGGATATCTACCCAAATTGCTAAGGACTCTCTAGGACCCATATCGTTTTGGTTGGATGAGATTCAATATGAATCTTCCTATGCTTCTCTGTAGTTCTTATAGTCACAATTTCTTAGTGCACAACAACATCCCATTACATTCAAGTACCCCAATTCATTTAGCTATTCCATTCAATGAACTTTTGCTTTGTTCTGACTTCTTTGCTACCGCATAAAAGGGCCGCTACAAATATTTTTGGTGTATATGAAAACTTTCTTTTTGGTTTCCATGATTTATATTCCTAGAAGTGGGATTTTAGCGTCAAAAGGTATGGCACATCATATATTTTCTTAGCATAATTCTAAACTTTTTTTTTCCAGGATGATTGGACCAGTTAGCAGTTCCACTAGCAGTATTAGTATTCTAATCAGTAAGTGCCTATTAATGCCGCTTGATAGTTAAATAAGGAATGAGAATTCCTTTCAGACTTGGAAGGGACTTGGAAGGGACCTCAAAGTCTATCTATTTTAAACTATAATTGAAAGAGAATTTCCTCTACAATCTTCTACTACATAACTAAACAGGTGGTCACCTAGTCTTTGCTTGAAAACCTCAAGTGAAAGAAGACTCATTAACGTCTTGAGGTCCATTCCACTTTGAGTTGGTTCTGATTTTTAGAAAGTTTTTTTTTCCAATGTCCAACCTAAATTTGTTTCTTTGCAGCTTCCTCCCATTAGTTTTATTTCTATCCTCAGGGGTCAAACAGAATTGTATCTAATCCCTTTTCTACCTAATAGCCCCTCATTTGAAGGCGGCTATTTGAAAAGCAGTCACTTCTACCCTTCTCCAAGTTGTTCTCATTGGAGTCCTTTCAATTCACTTCAGGAACAGAATAAATCCATTTTGGAAGAAGCCAAAGATGTCCCCATCCCCTCCTCTCTTTTACATAACATTTTAAAATTATCCTAGTCTAAAGCTTTTGGGTTAATATGAAAGAGAAATCTTTATCAATTTTCTTAATGTAGCAAGTCCAAAACAGTATCTGACTCTCTTCTTTCCAGGTCCGCCCAGGAAAGGACTCCATCTGAAATAATTAGGGAAGGGACTGCAGAAGAGCAAAGGACCCTGAATTCATTCACCTTGAAGGACTCATGGTTATTAAACTTCCTTCTCAAAGAGGACAAAATGAATGTGTCTGACTGCAGCTGATTAGACCAATATGAGCTCTGAAGGCTCTACCACAGGTCAAGCACAAATAGTCTATGTGAACATTGAGAGTGGAGATATTTCTAAATTTGCAGATTTCACATTTCTCTTGAGCTACTGCAATTCTGCTTTGCTCATAGAGCACAGCACCTTCTTTGATGCAGGTGCACCATGCTGGGGGGTCCTGTGCCAGTATTTCCCTTGTCTCACAATCTATTCCAAAGCTCTTCAATGTGTCATTGTATTGCTTCTTCTGACCTCCATGTGAGGGCTTACTTTGTGTGAGTTCTCAGTAAAATAGTCTTTTAGCCAAATATATGTTTGGCAATCAAACAACATGGCCAGACCATTGGAGATGCACTCTCTGCAGTACTGTTTGATTGCTTGGCAGGTCAGCTCTAGAAAAGACCTCAGTGTCCCATATCTGTTGTGATATACACAAAAGAAAGGATTAAGGAGATAATGACACACCTAGGAGAAGGGAACCAACTCTTTGACTACATCAATTAACTGAATTTTAATCAGGTGGAAAGGAGAGTGTTGGAAAGGAGAGTGTTTAAACGTATTGGTCAAAGAATGGTTTCAGGAAAATAATTTTCTAACCAAAAGTTAAGTGACTATCATTCTGTTTAACTGAACTGTTATTAGAACTAAATTCTAATCTCTTGCTCAATTTCAATTGTGAAATATTCTAGAATTTAGTATAGTGCCTGGCACATAGTAAACACACAGTAAATATTGATTGATTGATTAATTGATATTCCTTGTTCAAGAGTCCTATAAATTGGGAATTCAAAATGACTTATGAGGAGATATGTCTGGAGATATGAGAAGACTCTTAGTCTGGACATTTCTCTAAGCTAGAAAAATGCTTGGATTAGAATAATAATAAATCAGTGTGTACCAGGCTTCTGGGCATGCCCAGTTCTAACATGGAGCCACCCTTCAGTGGTTTTTTGAGCATGTCCAGTGTGCCTAATATGAAGCCCCTATATCTCCTTACCATGTGGATGGGAGTAGCCTCCTATGATTGGCTGTCTGAGTTTAAAACTAATGCAACTGCACTTTTTTCTATGACTCCTAATTGCCACACCCAGTGTAGAGGCCATGAACTGAGCTATCGAGGGGGTAGGACTTACCGTCCCCTGTTTACCTCTCTTTTAATTTGGCTCTGAGAAATGGGTCTGGTGGTACATGTTTCTGTTCTGTGTTGTTTATCCTCAGTTTCAGGACACCGGAAACTGAGGATAAAAAACACAGAAGTATTTTTTTCTTCAACACCATATAGTACTAAAATCCATACCTTTGTATTTCAGAAGAGATGGCTTTTTGAAATTTATCTGACAAATAAACTGCACATTTCAAGTTTTTGGTCTGACCTCTTTTCAAATTAGGGGTTATTAGCTGTCACTTAGGTGGGTTTGAGAGTGCACTGGACCTGAGGAAAAAGTTATTACCAGAGAAAGTTATCAGGCTAATGTGCTAACATCCCCAATGAAGATTAATGACAATTGTTTATTTGTTCAACATAACATTATATTGTGAGCAGGTCAACATAGCCAGAAGTTGTAAATATGGAACTCATTTGCAGTTCTAGCCTATTGTCTGAATTTAACTAGAACAAACAGTTGTGTTTCTTTTTGTGCTTTGCTATCTTTTAATTTGGCTTTGCCCCCATCTTCCCCCTTAGACTGTGATATACTTACTAGAAGAGACTAGCATAGCACCTCTTCTGGGCTTGCTTTTCCCAACTCCCACTCAAACTGCTAGGCTGGGTCTCCAAAGGTGCAGATACTATTCCCTTTAGAGGTCTAGAGACAACTCGGAGTTTGGGAGGTATCTAGTTATGTTATAAGCCCCCTTCTGTTGCAATCTACTTTTGACTATTAACTAGTCAATTAGCTTTTTAGAAATAGTATTTATAATTATGCATAACAAAGACAATTGTTACAGAAATATACTCCCCCAAACAGGAGTCACACTCTCCTTTTGCACACAACAGATACCCCTGGGAGAGTGCCTACAAACTTAGAAAGCATAGTCAATGAGTTGATAACAGTTTATTAAGCTCCTACGAAATGCTGGGGATACAAAGAAATGTAAAAAGCAACCTTGCCTTCTAGGTGCTTAAAATCTAATGGGGTAAAAGCTGAAAAGAGGGTACTTCTCATCATCCAATGCAAAGAGGGCTGTCAGCCAGTGCGCTAGGGCCACTACTATCCAGTGTGACCTCCCTGATGGATTTTTGGAACTTATAGCCTTACCTGCCTGGGTGAGCAGAGGAAGAAACTCCTTCTTCCTCCTAATGATTCCTTCTCAGGGGCTTGGCTAAAGCTGCTCCACCACTAGACTGACCTGCTTCTGGAAAGAAGGATTTGGAGCTAGCTTGCTGTGTTACACACCACTAGAGATATCTCTGATTCTTGCAGCTAAAATTATTTCCCATGTACCTGTCATCTGCTCTCAGCAAACGATCAAAGCACTTCATGCACTGTCCTAATTGATTAAGGACTTTGCTTGCACTTAGTTTTCACCTTTGTCCTATTAATTTGGTCTGTTCCTTCTGTGTTTACTTAAATTGGGATAAGGGTTTCTATTTCTATCCTTTTACTGGTCTACTTCCTTTGTAAGTCCTCACAGCATTAAGCTCAGTGAGAACACAACTGATATGTACCTGGTGATGCCAGATAGAGGCAAAGATATCCTTGAAAATTAAACCCATATTTTAAGACCTTATCTACCATCAAACCTTTTACTGGAGCTAATAAAAATAGCAAAACTGATGCACTTTATATTCACCTCATTTTCTTTTCTTCACCTTATGTTAGGTAGCATAGCTAGTGAACAGTGAAATAGCTGAAAGATGTACAAGGGGAGAAAAAAGAAGCAAGAGGATTATATAGTCTATAAATAGGCTAATTACACAATAGAAAATTGCCCACACCTAACCACCATGTAGCATCCACCACACTATGTAATAAATATTTTACTAATAATAGAACAAATATCATCTTCAGAGTAGCCTAGAAAAGTGACCATTTCTGTGATGATATGACTTAAGGAATGAGCACTTAGAAATGACAAATTGGCATTTTCCTGTTGTTTCTTCATACCTCACACCCTTTGTGAAGTTGCTATGGCCAAAGGCAGGTAAAACCGGAAAAGAAAAATTAAGAACATAGGAAGTAGTGATCCTAAATAATCAAGAATTGATTGTATTTGACAGTAAAAGACAATAGGCATCCTGACAGTAATATAGGGGGTGGGGCATTCTAAGAGGATTGATGTATAATAGGACTGATTTATAAACCAGAATGCCAATTTATTAACTTACCACAAAGGATATATCCAGTCCAATAACAGGACTGTTAGTCTGCACAGGGCAAAACCTTTCAATTGGACAGGTATACTCAGGTGACCAAATTATAGATCAGAGAGTTGCTTTATGAGTATAGAATTAGAGTAATAGGAGGTAGAAGTTCTTAAGAGAGCTCTCTATCAAGCTTTCTGACCTCTAGGGATAGTTCTTTCTAAATAATTGGCACCATTCTGATCACCTTTCCTACAGTTGCTGTTAAAGGCACAGAGACACATTCTTCAATTCCCCTTTTTCCCAAGATTCCACAAAGATGATCATCCACTCTCTGTTTACATTGTCATTACATCACCTGTTTTGTAAAATATAGAATTTCTAAGTTTATTTTATACTAGCTATATTTTAGAGTGACTATTCCTTTCTGACATATAGGAGGCACCTTAATCTCATAAGTAAGTTAATTACAAATTACAATATACTAACTTCTATAAATTATACTACCCTTGTGTTTTAATTTTTGTTAGCTGCTGTTTTCAGTGAGTAATACTTCTGAACCTTGACCCTAGCTTTTAGGAGTTCTTGATTTGGGAGGCTTGTGGCAGTTTGCCCACTCATTACAATAATAATGTTTATATCAAGGTACCTCCTTGTAGCAATGTGAGACAAGAGGCTGCTTTCTACTTGATATATTTTAGAAAGATATTATTTCAAATTAAAAGGTAATAGCTACATAGTTATTAGTTTAAAAAAATAAGGTGATATCAAAATTTATCTTACAGATAGACCTAGAAAATCTTATCATTGACGATGTTTATTTATGACCCTTTTTTGTACATTTATTAATGTCATTGTGCTTAGCGCTTTTTCTGGGAAAGAGGAAGTAGAATTCTGAACTTTATGGCTTTCCCATACTTTACTTAACACACCAGTCTTTATAAATTCCAGAGTCAAAAAAGATACCATTATTTCATACTCATTCAGATTTTTTAAACAGGAATTGTAATTTATTTTTCTTGTCAGTGCAGTTTCTACAAATTTGTTGGTGCTTTTATCCAAGTGATTGATAAAAATATTAAACAGCCACAGGGACAAGCACAGAGCCACAGACACCACTAGAGACTGGAACAAGTAGGACTATAAACAACATAAATTGTCTCCTTGACGTACTTTAATCCCATAGCCAGTGCCCTCCTATGTTTCCACTTTCTGATCCTGCTTTATTGTGCTTCTTTAGTTATGAACCATGACTATACTCCTAATTGCACTTTTGCTTTGAGTAGCCGAGACTGTTTGTTTATCTGATGAACAACCAACTTCCCATTACTCTGGGCTGGTCTCTGGTCCTGCTGTTTATTGTAAATCAGGTACAATAAGACTATCACAATGTAATAAAACCCTTCTGTTTCATGAATAGTCTAACATCTTTTCAGATGTTAGCTTCGTCCCCTATCTTCATGTTCCACCCCTTGACTGATGGAGATAATTGAGGACAAAGACATAACTGGCAAATGCAGCATCTTGTGCAAATTCAGTTAGGAATAGCATAGAGAACATATAAAAATCCTGGATGCCCAAGACCAACAGCTATCACCATTATCAATCATAGGGTTCGGGGGGGGGGTGTAGAGCCAAGAAGGCAGCTGGAAAGCAGGCACTAGTGTGAGCTCCCTGCCAAGTCCCTCCAAAAACCTATAAAAATGGCTCTGAACCAATTTGAGAACTGCAGAACCCACAAAACAGTACAGGGAAGCAGGGCTCCAGCCCAGGACAGCCTGGATAGTCTGGTAAGGTCTATTCCACATGGAGCTGGGAGCGGAGTGGAGCACAGCAGAGCCCAGGGTGGGTGGCACAGACCAACCAGAACAGGAGCCGGGCAGAGTGTGCCCTAGCACCCTGAATCACTGAGCTGTGGCAGTTACCAGACTTCTCAACCCACAAACACCAAAGACAACAGAGAACGTTAGTGGGAAAAGCTGCTGGGGACAGGGAGTTTGCGGTTTGGCCACTGCCCCAGGGGGCAGCAGAGGTGGGGCAGCTACAGAACTACAGCTGCAGTTGCTTCTGGTCCCAGGCCCACCTGGTGGGAGGAATTAAGTGGCAGATCAGAGTAGGAGTGAAGAGCCTGCTGAAGATCTAAGTCCAGCCCAGGTTGGGGGTTCTT
>CM053622.1:375084003-375101043 GCA_028646595.1 Phalanger gymnotis
CTAATTTGTTGCTCTGGGGACTAAATAAATGTTCTGTTGCTTTCTACTTAGAGAATCTCTCATACCTTGCGATTTCGAACCATTCAAACATATATATGATTATATTTGAGATCATAAATTCGGCCTTCCTACTACACCATCATGGATTTAGAACTGGAAGGGAACTCAAAGGACATTGAAGCCAAAGAGGAAGCCACACCTTTTCATTTTATAAATGAGGAAACAGATCTATTTGTTGGAGGGCATGAGAAAAAGAATATATAAATATGGAGGAAAGGGTAAGGGGAGTGGGAATCTCATGGCATCAGTCCTATCTGGATATGATAAAGAAGGGTTGAACACCCATACATACGCACAGAATTTGGTGTAGAAATATTTTGGATCCAGGGGTATGCAGGCTAGAATGGGAAAAGGGAAAGGAAGTATAAGATAGAGAGTAGAATCAGAGATGAAATAGTCAAAAGCAAAAAGAACTTTGAATTCTGAGGGTTGATTATAAAGGGTATTTAAAAAGAGAGAAATGAAGTAGCAGAACCAGAAACTGGGGTCTGTACTAAATGAAGACAGGAGGAACAAAGGACTTTACAAAAATGCCAATTTGATTACTAGTGCTGATCAAATTTCTTATCTTCCTCTATATCCTTCTTTGTAAATGTTGGGAGGGAAAAAGGAAACAGGTAGGGGTATAAGGGACTATCGTAGAGGGAAATATATAATTAATGATCATCATAATAAAAATGAATGTGTTTAATTTACCCGTAAAGTGGAAGACTGTGGAAGAATTGAGTAGAAAGCAGAACCCAATAGTACGTGATTTACAAGGAACACTCTTGAAATATAAAGAATAACAAAGAGTTAAAATGAGGTTCTAGAACAGAATTGATCATACTTCAGATAAAAATTTTAAAGACAGGATTAATGATTATCATCTTAGACAAGGTAACAGTGAAGACTGACAGTTAAAGGAATAAAAATGGAACTACAGTATACTTACAGGCAACATAGATAATGAAAAAATACTGATACTTCCTATATATTCACCAAAGGACATAGCATCTAAATACTTGAAGGTAACATTGATCAGATTGTAGGGAAAAATAAACAGCAAAACTAAAATATCTGGGACCTCAATGTACCCCCTCTAAGAAAAAAATCTAAGAAAAATATAAATAAAAAAGGAGAAAGTGAAAAGAATTATTAAAAAGTTAGATATAGGTCTCTGATGATTGCTTAATGAGAATACAAGGGAATAAACATATTTCTTAGTTATGTGTGGCATCTTCACAAAACTGACATGACCTAGGATGCAAAAACCTCATAAAATGAAGAAACGTTAAACACATCCTTTATTGACCATGAATAACATAGATTATAATTAATGAAAGGCGTTTGAAGGAAGGATTGAAAACTAAAAGGAAATTAAGTAATATAGTACTAAAGAACTAATGAATGAAAACATATATCATAGAAACCGTAGATAATTTTGCCGAGGAAAATGCCAAAAAATAAAACAAAGAGTAAAATTTTTAGGACGCTCTGAAGAATTTCTCAAGGAAAAGTAAATAATTAGTAAAAGAAAGAAAGGAAAAAGAAACCAATGAATTAGAAAAGCAAATAAAACAATTACTAATGCATCAAATAAAAAGAATTTGACTCAAACACAAAAAAACAAAATTCTGAAAATCAAAAGAAGAAATTTTTTAAATTGAAAAGGAAAAATTGAATTGAGAATTAGTAAATAGTATTAGTAGAATAAGCAAACCATTACTTAATCTTATGAAAGGAGATGGAAATCAAGTTGCCAGTGTAAAAAAAAAAATTAAAACTCATAAAGTAAAAAGAAAATAAAGAAAATTATTACAAACTATTTTGACAATAAACTGGCTTGCCAATAAAATTTGTAATAAATGAAACATGAATATTTACCAAAATATTAAATATCCATGTTAACATAACAATAAAGAAATAATCTAATTACAGAAAAAGGAATTGAATGAGCTGTAAGGAAACTTCCAAAGGAAAATAAACCCAGATGCAAATGGATTCTGAAGTACATTCTATCAAATATTCAAAGAAAAATTAATTCTAACACTACACAAATTATTTTTGAAAATGAGGAAAATGTGGTCCTGACACCCAAACCAAGGAGAAATAAAGCAGAGAAAGAAACTTATATTCTAATATCTGAAATAAATTGCATCCCAAATACATTAATGTAAAGATACTGAATATATTGGTGAACAGATCTCAAAAACATATTAAAAAGGTTGGACCTAAATGAGAATGTAGGCTGGATTCAATTATAATTGAATTTTTTATATATAATAATATAATATAAATTTATATATTATATATTATAAATAATATAAAATTATAAACAGAGTAGGTCACACTAATAATAAAATCACAAAAATTGTATAATTACATCAATAGATTTTTTTAAAATCTTCTGAAAAAATACAATTTTTCTTCATATTAGAAATGCTAAAATGAATAAAAATAAATGGACCATTCCTTAATGTAGTCAATGGTATCTATATAAAACCAAGAAGTAATGTTATCTGTACTAGGGCCATACTAGATAAAGGCCTTTATTTATTTATTTTTTTTACTTTTAAATTACTCCAATGTATTTCAATTTTAAAATATTTATTTTCCATACTTCTTTCCTTCCTACCTCTACATGCAAGACCACTGGAGGAAAAAAAGGCAAAATAAAACCCTTGTAACAAAAATGTATAGTCAAACAAAATAAATTCTTGTATTAGTCATTCTCTCTCTCTCTCTCTCTCTCTCTCTCTCTGTCTGTCTCTCTCTCCATCTATCTCCACATGCATATACACACATATATGTATCATTCTGTACTCTGAATTCATCACCTCATGTACCTCATCACAGGAGATAGGTATCATGCTTTATCATTGATTCTCTGAAATTGTAGTTGGTTATTGTATTGATTAGATTTTTAAGTCTTTCAAAACTGTCTTTTCAGTTGTTAACATAATAAATTATTCGTCTTGGTTCTGTTCACTTCATTCAACATCAATTTACATAAATCTTCCGAGGTGTTTCTAAAACCACCTATTTCATAGTTTCTTATGGCAAATTGTATTCCATTACATTAAAATGCCATAATTTATTAAACCATTCCCTGAGTTATGAGCACCCTCTTAAATTGTGGTTCTTTGCATCTACAAAAAGAATTTCTATAAATAGAACTAGTGGTGGTAAAGCTGGATGAAAGAGTATTTAAACTTCAGTGACTTTGGGGACATGGTATCAAGTTTCCCTGAATGGCTAGACAAATTCATACCTCTACCAACAATTCATAAATATGCCATAATCTCTCTGTCATTTTTCTTTTTCTTACCTTTGCCTCAACTTAATTTTTCTTATCATTTTAAACTTTTTTAAACTGACGAGTATGAGGTCAAACCTCAGACTTGCTATAGTTTGCATTTTCTAATTATTAATGATTTGGAGAATTATTAAATATGCTTATTGATAGCTTAGACTTCTTCCTTAGAAAACTGTCTTTTCATATCCTTTGACTATTTTTTCAATTGACACATAATCTTATAAATTTTAATCAGTTTCTTACTGATGATCAATCAATCAATAAACATTTATTAAGAACCTCCCGTGTACCAGGCACTGGTACAAAAAAGAAGCAAAAGACAGTCCTTGCCTTCAAGGAGTCTACAATCTAATAGGGGAGACAAGATGCAAACAGAGAAAAAACAAGATCTACAGGATAAATAGGAAATAATTAACAGAAGGAAGGCACTGAAATTAAATGGGATTGGGGAAGGCTTCCTATAGAAGGTGGGATATTAGTTGGGACATAAAGGAAGCCAAGGAAGTCAATAGTTGGAGAGGAGGAGGGAGAGCATTCCAGGCATGGGGAACAGCCAGAGAGAATGTCCAGGGCCAAGAGGCCAGTGTCACTTATAAGAACTATGAATATAATTAACCATATGATCATAAGAATATATGGATCTTTCCTTAATAAAGAGTATTTATCTAAATCTAAGAGCAAATATTATATACAATAGAGAAAAGTCTGAGGCTTTTCAAATAAGACATTAAGGGGCAAGGTAAGCATGCCTGCCATCAAAACTTGTATTCAGTATATTGCTAGACATTCTAGCAAGGTATAGCAATGAAAAAAAATGAGAGAATAGGCATAGGCAAAGAGGAAACAAAATTGTCACTTTTTGCAGATGATGTAGTATACTTAGAGAACACTAGAGAGTTAATGAAAATTAATTAAAATAATTAATAACTTCAGCAAACTTGCAGGATATAAGACAAATCTACATAAATCATCAGCTTTCTTGGAAGAGATTAAAAAGAGAAATTCCATTCAAAAAACTACAGGAGCCATAAGATATTTGGGAGTCTATCTACCAAGACTCACCTAAGGACTACGTGAATCTTACTATAAAACACTTTTTGAAGAAATAAGAACGGATCAAAATCATTTTGTTATTGTTGTTCAGCCGTTTGGCCAGGTCCAACTCTTTGTGACCCCCATGGACCATAGCACACCAGTTCCTTTTATTCTCCCCTGTCTCTCAAAGTCTTTCCAGGTTCAAGCCTTTTCCAATGAGTCTTGTCTTCTCATTATGTGGCCAAAGTATTTAAGCTTTGAGCTTTAGTATTTGACCTTGAATAGCTTAAATTAATTTCTTTAAGTATTGACTGATTTGATTTCTTTGCTGTCCAAGGGACTCTTAAAGGTTTTCTCTGGCACTGCAATTTGAAAGCATCAATTTTGCAGCTCTCAGCTTTCTAGTCTAACTCTCACAGCCATTCATTGCTACTGGAAAAGCCATACCTTTGACTACATGGACAAACATCAATTGTTTATGAATAGGTCAAGCCAACATAATAAAAATGATAATATTATCTAAATTAATTTAATTATTTGATGTTATTCCAAACAAATTGCCAAGAATATTTTATAAACCTAGGAAAAATAATAACAAATTAATCTGAAAGAAGAAAAGGCCAAGAATCTCAGGGGTTATAATTGGGGGTGTGCTGGTAAGTGTTCTGGAAAAAAGTATACATAACACATTTTTTAAGTTTAATCTGCATTATTAATATTTTCTTCATCACTTTAAGAAGACAATAAAACAGTAATTCAAGCTCAAATCTGCAGCATTTGCCATTTTCTGAGGTGCAAACCCTCATTGAACATTTAACAATAAGCTCTTGAGAGCTGGTTCAAGCAGGATTCAACACACCTCTGGATGCAAAAATATTGTAAGGAAGGCTATCTATCAGTATCAGATGTCAAACTCTACTACAAAGTAGTAATCATTAAAATTATTTGATAACAATTTTTAAAAGATGAGTTGGATTGGTGGGATAGATTAGCATTTGTTCAGTTGTTTTTCATTCATGTCCAATTCTTTGTGACCACATTTGGAGTTTTCTTGGCAAAGATACTGGTGTGGTTTGCCATTTCCTTCTCCTGCTCATTTTACAGACTAGAAACCAAGGCAAACAGCATTCAGTGACCTGCCCAGAGTCACACAGCTAGTAAATGTCTATGGCCAGATTTGAACTCAGGAAGATGAGTCATCCCGACTCTAGGCCCAGCATTTTATCCACTGAGCTATCTAGCTGCCCTAGATTAGTGTAGTGGTTAAGAAATCCAAAAATCCCAGTTACTACGGCAAGGACTCATTATTTAACAGAAACTCCTGGGAAAACCAGACAGCAGCCCAGCAGAAGTTAGGCTTAGACTAACACCTTAGAGTACACCAAATTAGGTTCCAAATGGACATGTAACCTAGCTTCAAAAGGATACATCATAAACAAGTTAGAAGACCATGGAAAAAAGACCCTTTAGGATCTATGGATAGGGAAGAATTCATGACAAAAAAGTGATGGAGTCATACAAGATAAATGGACAGTTTTATTATATAAAGCGTTTGTACTAACAAATGTAACATAGTGAATTTTAGAAAGGGAACTATTAAATGGGGGAAATATTTTCAATAAGTTCTGTAAATCTAAGATAGGTAATGAATTAGAAGCAGCTCATTCATACCATGGATATAGTGTTGGACTTGGAGTTAGGAAGATGTGAGTTCAAATGTACTCAGACACTTAGTAGCTATTTGAATCTGGTCAAGTCACTTAACCTGTCTGCCTCAGTTTTCTCATTTGTAAAATGGGGATAATAGTAACACCCACCTCACAGGGTTACTGTAAGGATCAAATGGGATAATATATGTAAAGTGCTTTATAAATCTTAAAGCACTATACAAATGCTAGTTATTATTATTAATGATATAAATTTATAAGAATAAGAGCCACACTCTTTAATGATAGTCAAAGGATATGAAAAGGTAGTTTTCAAAGGTAGAAAACCAAACAACCAACAATCATATGAAAAAAAATGCTTAAATCACTGACTAGAGAAATTCAAATTAAAGCAACTTTAAGGTTCACACCTATCAGACTGACAAAAATTACAAAAGGGGAAAATGCAAATGTTAGAGAAGCTGCAGGAAAACAGTTATACTCATCTTCTGTCTAGAATTTGGAAATCTGCCCAGAAAGCTACAAAATCATGCATATCCTTTTTACCCAACTATATCACTGGCATGCCTATATGCCAAAGAAATCAAAGAGGAAAAAGGATCTATATGTGCAGAAATATTTATAGAAGGTCTTTTTGTGGTGGACAGAATTGGAAACTATGGGTTTGTCCTAATAGTGAATGACTAAACAAATTCTGGATTATGAATGTGTTGGAATATTATTGTGTTGCAAGATATTATGAAATGGACAATTTCGGAAAATGAGAAGACTTACTTTTGTGAACTGATGCAAAGCAAAGTGAATAGAAATAGGAGAACAACTTATACAGTGATAATAACTTTATGAGGACAAAGAACTTTGACAGACTTTAGTACCCTGCTCATGGCAATTATAAACCAGGAATTTAAAAGTATAAAGATAAAACATGCCGCTCATCCCCCGACAGAGAGGGCTACAGTGGGAATTTGTTTGTCCAGACAGGATGTTGTCCTTTGTGCTTGAAGAGGACCAAAATGACATCACTATGTTGGTGTCATGGTACAATGTATCCAATTTCCACAGGTTGGGCACAAATAATCCATATTATCATTTGGAGTGGAGATGTCTCTAAATTTTCAGATTTTTTTTTGAGGTTTTGCAATTCTGTTTTGCTCATAGAGTACAGTGCTTTCTTTGATACAGGCACACCATACTAAGCAGTCCTGGGCCAGTATTGCCCATGTTTCACAATTGATTCCAAGTTTCTTCAGATAGAACCCGAGTGTTCTTCTACCTCTTTTCCTGAACTCCATGTGAGTGCTTACCTTGTGTGAGTTCTCTATTTAAAAAGAAGTCATTTAGGCAAATGTATGCTTGGCATTTAAACGACACAGTATATCATTAAGGCAGAATTCATGACTTCAAAGATAACCACGAATATGCCTGAATGGTCCAGAATTGCAGGATATAAAGAATTCTCTAAGTAGAAGGCAGAGGAGTTAAAGCATTTATTGAAACTCAAAAGTAGCAGACCCACAGACCAGTGTCCCCAATTTGACATCCTGGCAAAAACCTTCCAAAACCAGTATGCCCATCTCACAATAGTGACCAGGAGGCCACAGAATAACATTATGGCAGCAAGCCAAGCCATGCTGGTGCTTCTCCCCCTCCAATGCCAGGGCCCTCCAGCAAGAAGACCACCCATTGGCTCAAGCCCCTGCTCAGCACTCTCTGGTCTCCATGAGGGTCAGTCCTGCTTTTTCACAGTGCCTGCTGCCATTGCCACTGCTTCTGTCACTTCTGTCACAATCTCCAAGCTGTGTTCCAGCTAGCTGACTGCTTCCTCTCTCCTTCAGCTCTTAACTGCTCTCACCAAACTGCCTCACCAACTGCCTCTTAAGCTCTGCTTCAACCGTTCAGCAAGCTCCTCCCACCATAGGCTTCATGTCATCAAGTGGACCAGAACTCAGGCGCCTACTTTGGCTCCAGTCCTAGCCACTCCCCCCAGGACCCTGAGAGCCCCTCCCCAAAACCCACTCAAATGGGTAGGGAAGATCTTCCCATTTACTGATTGCCTTTACACATGGTCAGACCACCAGAGTTGAGCTCTCTACAGTAGAGTTTGAATGCTTGGCATTTCAGCTCAAGAAAGGACCTCAGTGTCTGGTACCTTATCTTGCCAGGTGATCTTCAGAATCTTCCTAAGACAATTCAATTGAAGTGATTCCATTTCCTGCCATGGCACTGGTAGACTGTTCAGGTTTTACAGGCATACAGCAATGAGGTCAGCACAACAGCTCTGTAGAACTTCAGTTTGTCAGGCAGCCTAATACCTTTTCTCTCCCACACTTTCCGTTGGGGCCTCCCAGACACTGAGCTAGCTCTGGCAATGTGTGCGTCAAATTCATCATCTATGTGTATATCCCTGGAAGGTATGCTGCCAAGGTAAGTAAACTTATCCAATGGTTCCATGGATGGATGGTGAATCTTTGTAAAATAAGAACCTTTGTTTTCTCGGTGTTAATTGTTAGCCAAAATTAGCACAAGTGACAGAGAATAGATCCATACTCTGCTGCATCTCAGCCTCAGAGGCTGCATTGAGTGCACAATTATCTGCAAACAGAAAGTCATGCACTAAATTTCCCTGCACTTTAATCTTGGCTCGTAGCCTTTTCAAGTTAAAAAACAAAACAAAACAGTGCGGTAGTTGATTTAGATGTTGTTTTTGTCACTGAAGGCATCTGACAACATGGCTTAAAACATCAAGCTAAAAAGCACGGGAGGAAGCACACAGCCCTGCTTCACTCCGCTGGTGACTGGGAAGGCACGAGAGCATCATCTGTCATTCAGAACCCGTGCAAGTATGAGGTCATGGAATGGAATTGCCAGACTGTGTAGGTATGTACTGAAGGCTTTCTTTTTCTTTTTCATTTGCTCAGGTGGAGTTTGGTAGGATAGCGAAAGGAACAAATTAATAAAAAAAAAAATTGTCTCTTGAACAATGAAAATAAGAAACTTTTTTTATTTTTAATTTTATGGAATCAAACAAGCATTTATGGAATATATTATGGAAATGCTTATTTTATTCCATAAATTAAAAATAAACTATTTTAAGAGATATATAAACTTGAAAAAAAGATGAATGAAATCTTTACCCAAGAAACTTACTTTGAAGATCTCCCTGCCACCATTTACCTGTTTCTCTTTTAATTTTAGCCGGATTGGCTTTATTTATGCAAAAACAAATTTTATATAGTTAAAATCATTCATTTTATCTGCTGCAATCCTTTCAATTCTTTGTTTCATCACGAATGGTTCTGTATTTATTGAACTGAGAGGTAATTTCTTTGTTTTTCCTTTAATTCTTTATGCCAAACCTTTTATGATTGAGTCATTTATTCATTTGGAGCCTATGTTGGCATATGATATGAGGTATTGATTTAAATATAATTTATACCAGGCTACTTTCTACTTTTCCTAGCAATTTTTGTCAAATAGATAATCCTTCTCCTCGGCAGATATGGTTTAAGTTTTATGAAATACTAGATTACTTGTCTGTTTTCTTCTACATACTGTGCATCTAATCTGTTCCATTTACTCACTTCTCTATTAACTAGTATAAAATCATTTTGATGATTGCTACTTTGTAGCATAGATTAAGATACAGTACTACCAGCCCCCTTCATTCTAACTTTTAGAAAATCATTTCCATTGAGGCTCTTGATCTTTTTTTTTATTTTTTTATTTTTTGGTAGGGCAATTGGGGTTAAGTGACTTGCCCAAGGTCACACAGCTAGTACATGTGTCAAGTGTCTGAGGCTGGATTTGAACTCAGGTCCTCCTGACTCCAGGGCCAGTGCTCTATTCACTGCACCACCTAGCTGCCCCTCTTTTACTCTTTAGAATGAATTTATTACTTCTTTTTCTAGCTCTATTAAGTAATCCTCTATTAGACTGGTGGTTTGATTAGTATGGCACTGAAAGTAAATTAATTTTTTTAGTATTGTAATTTTTATTATATTGGCTTGACCCACCTAGCATAATTAATATTTTTTCTAATTATTTAGGTCTATCTTAATTTTCGTAATGAGTGTTTTGTAATTGTATTCATATATTCGTACATAGTTGTGCATGCCTTAGTAGAGATCTGAAGTATTTTATTCATTCTGTAATTATGTTAAATGGAATTTCTCTTTTTTTTTCAATTCCTGCTGGGTTTTATTGGTAATATAAAGAAATACTAATAATTTATGTGGGTTTATCTTGTATCTTACAATGTTGCTGAAGTTATTGTTTCAATTAATTTTTTAATTGGCTTCCTAGAGTTCTTTAACTACACCATCAAATCATCTACAAAAATAATTTCATTTCTTCTTTGCCTATGCTTATTCCCTCAGTTTCTTTTACTTGTCCTATTTCTATAACTAGCATTTCTAGCATTGTATCAAGTAGTAGTGGTGATAATGAGCATCCTTTCTTTCCTCCTGATCTTATTGGAAAGTTCTCTAGTTTATGTCCATTGCATGTTATGTTTGCTCTTAGTTTTAGATGGAAATTATTTATCTTATTAAGGAAAAGGCAATATATTTCCTATGATTTCCAGTTCTTCCTCCCAACCTCCAACCTTAATAGAAATGGGTGTTGAATCATATCAAAAGCTTTTTCTGTATCTATCTATATAATCACACAGTTTTTGTTATTTTTCTACTATTTTCACAGTTTTTCTAATACTGAATAAGCCCTAAGTTCCTGCCACAAACCTGACCTGGTCATGGTGTATAATCTTTGTAATATGTTGCTGTGGACATTTTATTAATATTTTATTTACAATTTTATGTCAATTTTCATTAGGCATATTTGTTTATAGTTTTTCTCCTTTAATTCTTTCTTTTTTAGGTGCCAGGATCATATTTATATCAAAGAAGGAATTTGGAAGAACTGTTTTCCTTATTTTTTCATTTTATGTAACAATATTATTTAATTTAACTAATTTTGCTTTGAATGTTTGATAGAAATCACTTATAAAATCCATCTGGTCTTGGTTTGTTTTGTTTGTTTGTCTGGGTATTTACTTATGACGTATTTAATTTCTTTTCCTAAGATATGATTCTCTATTTCTTGTTCTGTTACTCTGGGCATTTTATATTTTTGTAAATATCCATTTCATATAAGCTTTTAGTTTTATTGGCACATAATTGGGCAAACTAGTTTTTATGAATTTTCTTTATTTCATTTATTGTGAATTCTTTTTTTCTATTTTAATACTAAGAACTTAGCTTTTCTCTTTCTTTTTTAAAAATCAAATTGTCAAATTTCTTATTTCATCTATTTTATTTTTAAACTGCTAGTTTTATCTAGTAATTTTTTTTTTTGCTTTTCATTTTGTTAGTTTCTTCTTTGATTTTTGGAGTTTCTATATGGGTATTTGAGAATTGGGGGATATTTTTGCTTTGGTTTTTAGTTGCATACCCAATTTATTAATCTATTTTTTTCTTTGTTAATGAAGTTGTTTAATAATATTAATTTTATCCTAAGGAAGAACTGATTCATTTGCATTACCTAGAATGCTAGTGTAATGTCTCATTGTATTTATTATTCTTGATGCGATTATAGTCAATCCTCAATTTTTCAGGAGTGACACTCCTAGAAAATGGCATGAAAGTAAAAAATGCAAATGTTGAGAAAATTGAACCATTGGAGTTGGTTTCTGTGACCATCAAAAACTGATCTTTTGCTTTTTTGTTATCATTGTTATTCAGTTGTGTCTGACTCTTTATGACCCCATCTAGGGTCTTCTTGACAAATATACTAGAGTGGTTTTTCATTTCTTTCTTCAGCTCATTTCTCAGATGAGGACACTGAGACAAATAGGGTTAAATGATTTGCTCAGGAAAACAGGGCTAAGTGATTTGCTCAGGGTCACACAGCTACTAAGTGTGTGAGGCCAGATTTGAACTCAGGTTTTCCTGACTCCAAGTCTGGTACTCTATCTACTGAACTTTCTAGCTGCCCTAACAAGATGTTAATTCCCAGTAATTCCTTCTGGATTTGTGAACACCTTTCTCTGATGGAATGAAAGGGAACCATCTAATTGGACTAGCAAGACTTATATGGCTAAACTCTAGGGAGAGAGTGAATTTCCAAGGTAGTTCCAGGCAGTCCAAGCTCCTGGTAGCTTTGTTGGGGAGATCCTTGTAGGAGAGAAAGGTGGGGATTTCACTTTCCTTACATCACTCATGTCATTTAGCAGTCTAATAGCATCTTAGAGGGAAGTCGTGAACCTGCAAAACTTGATTCAACTGGTTTGGCCCCTTTCCTCAGACTTGCTAAGGCTTAATTGATTCAGGTGACCTGGCATCTACCTAGTCCCAGCAGCTTTTACATTGTGGCACAGTTAAGAATTAATTTTATTGGATCCTTGTCTCTCATTCCACATTCCTAATAAGGAATTCAGAAAGCACCTGATTTCAGTAGTCCAGACTATCTCACTGCTTTGCCTCTTTGATGATAGGGCAGGCTCCTATTAGCGACACAGTGAGTCTTTATTTAAAAATACAATTTGAGCCCTCAGTGGTTTGGGGGTCTTGGGTAAGAGAATGTGCATCCTGCCTCACTCTTAGCTACCAGCCTGCCTGTGAAGTAGGGGTCAATGGAGGCCAGATACCTATGCTTTTACCCATTGGCACCTGTTCTCCTCCCATAACTACCATCTCTTTTTCGCAGGTTCCTTTTTTTAAAAAAAATATATTTTCAGTTTTTTTTATTTATTTTCAGTTTTCAACATTCACTTCCATAAGTTTTAAATTTTCTCCCCTTCTCTCCCCAAAATGGCATGCAGTCTGATATGGGCTCTACATATACATTTCTATAAACACTTTCACATTAGTCAGTTACATAGAAGAACTATAATGAGTGGGAGAAACCATGAAAAACAAAACAAAACAAGACAAAAGAGAAAAGAGTGGCAGTTTCGTCTTAAGAAATAGCTCCCTTCCCTTTTGTGCTATAGAGACAGCCAACTAGCAGTGACTTTGTCAGAGAGAGATATTCCATCCAGCAGTTGGTGAATGGGAAAGATGGCAAGCTGGGAGCATTCTACAGAGAAGATCCACACGGCAGGGGAGGAGAAGAGGGGAATTCTCTTTCTTCCTTACGTCATCCATGTAGCTGTGAAGGGGAACCACTGCTAGACCAATAGAAGACACTGAATCCAGCAGGAAGCAGAAACACACTCCAGATAGACATGGATACAGACACCCAATCAACCAAGGGATTGAAGCATCTTCAAGGAGTGTGATTTCTGGCAGCAGAGAAGAGAGCTGGACTATGGAGAACCTAGTTGAGCAATCCATGTAGCAGAGATGTACCAATGAGAGGTTGGTGAGTACTCAATGAAGAGAGAAATGACTTCTGGATTATACAGTAAAACTAATTGTAAATTACTTTTGCCAAATATGTATCTTACTTGTGTATCTCACTACCATTGCATTCTTAAGTTTGAGCCTTCTTGTTCCATCCATGTATTTTTGAGAGAGTATTCCAAGTTTATAAGAAGGATAGTCTGTAGCCACTCTCCATGCTATTCTATCTTAAATGTTTCTGCTTAGAGTTTGTCTACTTGCTGACTTAATGAAAATGTACACTAGTAGGAGCTTGTGAGCTTATAATCTTAGAAATAGCCTCCCAGGGTTTCCTAAGAACACATGGTAGCTCTAAGGACTCAACCTACAAATGTGAATATAAGTAAGGATCCAAATATATCCTAGACTAGCAATGATAGTGTAGCACATTTTCTAGAATATTTCCCAACTCCCACTTTCAGTTTTGCAGATTGGGTCTCCAAGAGATTCTAGGACTAGCCCTATGGGTCTATATTCCTAATTATATAGGAGACTGCATCTCTTCTTTCCATTGTATGCAATGTCTTCTATTGAACCAGTAAAACTCCTTCAAAGAAAATTTCTAGAATGTTGGGGGAGATAGGAAGATATTTCCTTTTCCTTTCTTTCAACTACCTAAGAGGTCTCTATGTCAGTCAGCTCCCAGTTTTCTATCTCTTCCACCCTCCAACTGCTGGATAGGGTCTGCCCCTCAAGGAAAGTCATTTTTAGATTACTGTCTCTCTGCTGGCAAATTATTGCTAGATTGCTAGATGCCATGACTGATAGGGAAGGACATGAATCCCTTCCAGTCCCTCCTGCAAGAGTCTCCTATGAAAAGTGTACCAAAAGCCTAGATATCTGGAATGACTTTCTTTTTCTTAAAAAATTACTTTTATTTATTTCATTAAACATTTCCCAATTATGTGTAAAAAAATTAACAATCACTTAAAAAAAGTTTGAGTTCCAAATTCTTTTTCTCCTTCCCTTCCTCCATCCTTGACAAGGCAAGCAATTTGTTATCAATTATAGATATGAAGTCATGCAAGAGATTTCCATATTAGCCATGTTGTAAAAGAAAACAACACAATAAAACAGAAATAGAGGTAAAAAAGAATGCTTCAGTCTACATCAGGTTCATCAGTTCTCTGTCTAGAAGTGAACAGCATTTTTCATCATGGGTTCTTTGGAATTGTTTTGGTTCATTGTCTTAATCAGAATAGCTAAGTCTTTAACAGTTGATCATCCTTGCTCTTACTGTTATACATGTTCTCCAGGTTCTGCTCACTTCAGTTTGCATGTGCTTACACAAATCTTCTCAGGTTTTTCTGAAACCCTCCTGCTTATCATTTTTTATAACACAATAATATTCCATCACAATCATATCAGAACTTGTTCAGCCATTTCTCAGTTGATAGGCAGCCCCTCATTCCCACTTCTTTGCCAGCACAAAAAGAGCTGCTATAAAAATTTTTGTACCAGTAGATTCTTTTTGCTTTTCTTTGATCTCTTTGGGATACAGTTTACAGTAGTGGTATTAATGGGTCAAAGCACCTGCAGTTTTATAGCCCTTTCGGCAGTTCCATATTGTACTCCATAATGGTTGGACTAGTTCACAACTCCACCAGTAGTGCATTAGTGTCCCAATTTTTCCATATACCCTCAAGCATTTGTCATTGTCCTTTTCAGTCATGTTAGCCAACCTGATAGATGTGAGGTGGTTCCTCAGAGTTGTTTTAATTTGCATTTCACTAATCAATAGTCATTTAGAACATTTTTTTCATATGACTATTGATAACTTTGATTTCTTTTTCTGAAAATTACCTTTTCATATCCTTTCATAATTTATCAACTGGGAAATGGCTCTTATTTTTATAAATTTGGCTTAGTTCCCAATATATTTGAGAAAGGAGACCTTTATCAGTGGAATTACTTTCAAAATTTACTCTGTTCTTGGTGTTTGACCATTTAAAGCCCTGCTAGGAGAGAAGAGTCAAGATGGCAGAGGAGTAGGAAGAAGTTCAGCTATGTTCTTCCTCACAACACTTACAAACAGATTTTGAAAACATCCTAGACTGAATCCTCATCAGGGAAATCTGTTTAATTAGAATTCCTGGAAGGGATGAAGCAAGATTTTTTTAAATAGTTTAAAATGTTTTTATAAATGGAGAGTGGTTTGATGGTCTTAGAAAAATGGAAAGAGGGGGCAAGAGGAATATATTAGGAGAGGAAAGGAGAGGTGAAGGATAGGGAGAATTATCTTTTACAATCAAGGTGTACAAGTTGAAGTTTATATAAACAAGGAGGAAGAGGTGAGGAGATCAGGAGGCATATGAACCTTATTCTCATTTGAATATGTCAAAGGAGGGAAGGATACACACATGCACACAGTTGAATACAGTGATATATTTTACTCAACAGGGAAATAGGAAGGAAAAGGAATAAGGGAGAAGAGGGTAAAAAGGAGAGAGGGTAGATTAAGGGAGAGACAAATCATAAGCAAAACAAACTCTCAGGATGTACAAAAATATTCATAGCAGCCCTTTTTCTGGTAGCAAAGAATTGGAAACTGAGGGGATGTCTATCAATTGGGGAATAGCTGAATGAGCTGTGGTACATGAATATCATGGTATACTATTGTGCTGCAAGACATAATGAATCAGTCAATCAACAATGAACTTTTATTAAGCACCTACTGTGTACCAGACACAGTGTTAACCTCTGAGGATACAAAAAGAGGTAAAAAAAAAACAACCCCTGACCTCAAGGAGCTTACAGGTTTTTTTTTTTTTTGGCTTTTTTTAAAAAAAATTATGTAATATATTTAGTTTTCAGCATTGATTTTCACAAGAGTTTGAATTACAAATTTTCTCCCCATTTCTACCCTCCCCCCACTCCAAGATGGCATATATTCTGTTTGCCCTGTTCCCCAGTCAGCCCTCCCTTCTGTCACCCCACTCCCCTCCCATCCCCTTTCCCCTTCCTTCCTTGTAGGGCAAGATAAATTTCTGCACTCTATTGCCTGTGTATCTTATTTTCTAGTTGCATGCAAAAAACATTTCTTTTGGTTTTTGAACATCTGTTTTTAAACTTTGAGATCCAAATTCTCTCCCCTCTTCCTTTCCCACCTACCCTCCCTAAGAAGTCAAGCAATTCAACATGGGCCGCATGTGTATCATTATGTATAACCCTTCCACAATACTCATGTTGTGAAAGATAAACTATATTTTGCTTCTTCCTAACCTATCCCCCTTTATTGAATTTTCTCCCTTGACCCTGTCCCTTTTTGAAAGTGTTTGTTTTTGGTTACCTCCACCCCCATCTGCCCTCCTTTCTATCATCACCCCCCTTTTTTTTAACTTCTTCCTCCTTCTTTCCTGTGGGGTAAGATACCCAATTGAGTATGTATGGTATTCCCTCCTCAGGTCAAATCTGATGAGAGCAAGATTCACTCCTTCCCCCTCACCTGCCTTCTCTTCGTTTCCTACAGAACTGCTTTTTCTTGCCACTTTCATGTGAGATAATTTACCCCATTCTATCTCTCCCTATCTCCTTCTCTCAATATATTCCTCTCTCATCCTTAAATTTGATTTTATTTCTTTTAGATATCTTCCCTTCATCT
>CM053622.1:375101543-375174082 GCA_028646595.1 Phalanger gymnotis
AGCATTTCAGACATGGAGAATAGTCAGAGAGAATGCCTGGAAATGAGAGATGGAATGTCTTTTTCATGGAACAGCCAGGAGACCCGTGTCACTGGATGAAAGAGTATATGTAGAGGATTAAGGTATAAGTAGCCTGGAAAGGTAGGAGAGAGCTAGATTATGAAGGGCTTGAATGCCAAACAGAGAATTTTGTATTTGATTCTGTAGGCAATAGGAAGCCCCTGGAGTTTATTGAGTGGGGGCAAGGGGGGTAACACGATTAGACCTGAGCTTTAAGAAAATCACTTTAGTGGTTGAAAGGGGGATGGGTTGAAAGGAGTGGGGAGAGACTTGAGACAAGCAGACTTACCAGCAGGTTATTGAAACAATCCAGGTTTGAGGTGATAAGCACCTTCACTAGAATGGTGGCGGCGTCAGAGGAGAGGAAGGGGAATATTTGAGAGATGTTGCAAAGGTACAATTGACAAGCCTTGTAAATAGCTTGGATAAGAGGGGTGGGGGGTGGGGTGAGAGGTAGTGAGGAATACAGGATGACTCCTAGGTTGTAAGTCTGAAGAACTGGGAGGATGATGTTACCTTCTACAGTAATAGGAAAGGGGAGTTGAGGAGGGTTTAAGGGAAATGACAATTCCATTTTGAACATATTAATTTCGAGATGTCTCATGGACATCCAGTTCAAGATGCCTAAAAGTCAGCAGTAGATGTGAGACTGGAGGTCAGCAGAGGGTTTGGAGAAGAATGGGTAGATTTGCAAATCATCAGCACAGAGATGGTAATTAAATTTATGGGAGATAATGAGATCAACAAGTGAAGAAGTATAGGGGGAGCAGAGAAGGGGGCCCAGGACAGAACCCTGAGGGACACCTACCATTAGAGGCATGATCTAGAACAGGATCAAGCAAAGGAGACAGAGGAGTGGTCAGATAGGTAGGAAGAGAACCTAAAGAGAAGAGAATATCAAGGAGGAGAGAGTGATCAACAATGCCAAAGGCTGCAAAGAGGTTAAAGAGGATGAGGGTTGAGAAAAGGCCATCGGATTTTGCAACTAAGAGATAATTAGTAACTTTGGACAGGGCAGATTCAGTGGAATGATAAGGTTGGAAGCCAGATTATAAAGGATTAAAAAGAGAGATAAAAGACTAAAAATAGAGGTATCTCTTGTAAATGGCCTTTTTTGAGGAATTTGGCTACCGAGGGTAGAAGAGATACAAGACGAGTAAGAATGAATGGATTAAGTGAGAGTTTTTTTCAAGATAGCAAAGACATGGACGTGTTTGTAGGAGTTAGGAAATTGAAAAGCGAGAGACTGAAAATAGGTGAAAGAGTGGGGATGACAGAGGATATAATCTGCTGGAGGAACCAGGTTAGAATAAGGATCATTTGAAAAAGTAGAGGGGTTAGCTTTGATAGGAGTAAGTCCACTTTGCTATATGAGACAGGGTAAAGAAGGAGAAAGGGGCAGAAGGCATCTGAATAAGAAAAGGGAGTTCACAGTGAATAACTTCAATTTTTAAAAAATGAGGCAAGGTTCTCAGCTGAAAAAGTAGATAACCATTGGGGGGCTAACAACTTCAAAAAACTTAGGATCCAAATCAATGCAATGACCAACCACAATTCCAGAATTGTGAATTCCAGAACAATGAAACAGCTAAGTTAGTCCAGAGGACTAACAATGAAACAGCTAGGTAGCACAGTGGATCAAGCACTGGCCTGGCAATCAGAAAGACTCATCTTCCTGAGTTCAAATCCAGTCTCAGATCATACTGGCTGTATGATCCCAGGCAAGTCACTTCGCCCTCTTTGTCTCTGTTCCTCATTGTTAAATGAGCTGGAGAAGGAAATGGCAAACCCCTCCAATATCTTGACCAAGAGCACCTCAAACTGTGTCACAGAGCCAGACACAACTAAAACGATTCCACACACGACAGCAACATGATGAAACAGGCCATCCATTTCCTAGAGTCAGAATGAAGGTTTTTTTGGACATGGCCAATGGGAAATTTTCTTTGCTTCACTATAAGCAGAGATTTTACTTTTGTAACACATTTTACTTCTATTTTTTTCTGAATTGCAGGTGGGGATGAGAGAGAGAAAAGGGGATAAATTTTTAAAATTTTTTTAAAAATTAATTTTTAAAAAATGAAGCCTTACTTATCCAATTAGGTTGCTCCTTTTAATTTTATCAGAGAAAGGTATTCACAGATCCCAGAGGACTTAATGGAAGTAAACAACCTCTTAACACCTCATTATCTCTGTTATTATATCAACTAAAGTAGGGGAGGGAGAATCAAATATTTCCTTACAAGTATATATGTTTGTGTTTAGTGTAGATTATACTGAAGCCTATCATGCATACACATATAGCTATAAATGCATATGCATCAATAAATAAATATTTGGCATTTCAGTGTTTATTAGCCTTTGGCTGCTCTTGTCTATATATAAACAGATCTCAAACTTTTTGGCATTAGGACTCCTTTATACTCTAAAAATTTTTAACGGTTCCAAAGAGCTTTTGTTTATGTGGGTCTATAGATATTTACCATATTAGAAATTAAAATAGATAAAATATAAAAATGTTTATGTAATTCATTAAAATAACAACATTCCCATTACATGTTAATATGAATAACATATTTTTATGAAAAATACCTCTCTTCATAAACAAAAAATTAGTGAAGAGTGTCACATTGTTTTACATATTTTTGCAAATCTCTTTAATGCCTGGTTTAATGGAAGATAGATTCTCATATCAGCTTCTTCATTTAATCTGTTGTCATATGTTGTTTTCATTGAATTACATGAAGAAAATCCAGCCTCATACGGATATGTAGTTGGAAAGGAGAGAAGTTATTTTAATAGGCAGTTATTTAATAGGGGTTATTTGATAGTTAGCATTATTATGAAAAGAGTTTTGACTTTGTAGACACCCTAAAAGGGTTTCAAGAACTCCCAGGGGTCCAAGGACAACACTTTGAGAAACACATATAAATACACATGCATATAGAGGCATACACATATATGCCATCTGCATAGAAATACTAAATTGAATCCATGGGAACTAATAAGGTAACTAAATGAAAGGCTATGGAGAGAAAAGAGAAGGACCAGGATAGAGCCATAATTAATGGACATAATATGGATGATGCTTAAACTAAAGAAACCGAGAGTTGTCAGACAGATAAGAAACAAGAAAGAAAAGTGTAATGAAAAGTCTGAGAGGAGTATTCAGGAAGAAAGGATGCTCATGAGTGTTTAAGTGATGCAGAGAAAGCAACAAAGAAGAGGATTGGACTGGGGGTGGGGAGCATATACTGTGAGACCAAATTATCATGTTAGAGAGTTTTTTCTTTTTTTAATTTTTTTAAATTTGTGGACTAAAGCATTTCCATAGCATAGTATCAGAAAAAAAATGATTGCACATGAAACTGCAAATATATTGTGTACAAATTATCATGTTGGTGAGTTTTCCTGTACTTTTTTTCCTCTTTTTTTTTCTAAATTCTAGATGTCATTGTGGGAGCAAAGAAGACTGACTAGTGGCTGTACTCACTTCCCTCCCAACTAAGAAGGGCAAAGTGACAAAATTCTCTTGCCTGGAGACCCTGCTTTGGATGGAGCCTTCTCCCTATCTTCCCCCATCTCACCTTGTCTCCTCTTTCATACTGTTCTGCAAAGGTTGGGGTAAGGGGGAGTGAAGGACATAATTTTATCCTTAGAGGTCACACTGAAGATTACCATCACATTAAAATATCAGCTCATTTAGTTATGGGGAGCAGAGAGCAATCCCAGACATTAAACAACACTACACAAAACAAAACAGTTCTCTGGAGGCTAGGAAACTCATTGGATTACTAACAAAAATGAAATGAATCCATATAAGATTGTTTCATCCTTCAGGTAAGAGAAGAGATTCTTCCCCACCCCTGCTCTCACCGCCTCCCTCACCCCAACCTGAAGTCACTGGCCAATGCTTAGAAGAGAGGAATTAAGCCAAGGACTTTTACTTTATTCTTTAAGAATTCAATTTAATTTTAAGGCAGGCTTTTTTAAATTTCTCTTTAAACATTTTATTGATATCTTTTGGAAGGGAATTTCATAGCCAGTTTCCTACTGTGTATTTAAAACAACCAGAGAATGTTTTTCCCAAATTCACTCTCTGATCATGACCAAAGATTGATTATACAAGGAAATCCATGCCTGGGTTGACAACAGATGTTTTATGTGAAGAGAAAACAAGGGTCAGAATAATAAAACTATTAGGACATAACAAAGGAATAAATTGTAAGGATGCCTATAAAACCAGTAAGCCAGTAGAAGCAGAGAGGGAGTGAGACACAGAGTTGCTTTTTCATGGTCTGTGGTCTTTATTCATCTTCTTTATAAAAGTGCTGCTTCTTAGCCCTAAGCTTAAGCTCCATAAAAGTGAACTTGCATGACCATGGCCCATCTCTATGCTTTTGGTCACCATCACTATCTTCCTGTATCCTCTCTGGGTGCCATTACCACTCCTGCCACCATTGATACTGCTATGGACAATGCTACTCCAGTCCCCTGGCTGCTCACAAATTTTCCTCTATTTTCTCCCATCTCATAGCTATTGCTACTCTATTTTTCAGGTTCTCCCAAAGCTTGCCTCAACTTTAATTCTGCAATGTTCCTTGACTGGGAAGTAACATCAGCAAAGACCACAGATCCTAGAATTCTCAGTAAGGATCCACACCACTCCTGCTCATAGGAAAGCAGAATCTGTCCCCACAGTATTGTTAAACTTTTTTATTCATTGATATAAGGAATGAATTGCTAGGTAAAAGAATAGAAAATGATATATTCAGAAATGAAGATCATATTAAAAAGATGTATTGATATAAGTGTTTAAACCATCCTGCCTTAAAATTAAAAACTAAAATGAATTCTTAATAAAGTAAAAGTCTTTGGCCCTGTCAAATAGTTCAACTTTGCAAACTGCTATGGTTTTATCAGTGGAAATGACGTTAAAGGGGAAACGGTAGCATCTGCTTTGCTGCTGCATGCTAAGGACCATGGGAATTTTCCACCTGATTTGTCTTTCTTTTGTACTGCCCTCCTACACTGGAATATGAGTTCCTTGAGAGCAAGAACGGTCCTACTTTTCTATTGGTGTCTCTGCCCCCTAGGACAGTGCTTTACACATTGTAAGCACTTAATAAATGCTTCTTTCATTCATTCTTTCATAATTTAACCAAGACCAACAAATATTTGAGAACAAGTTATTTAAAACGGAGGAATGATCATAAAGAGCCAGCATGGCTTATCAAGAATAGGTGATGTCATATCGACCCTATTTCCATTATTTTTGTTGGGGTGTGGGATAGTTTAGTTATTATTTCCTGAGATTTTAGCAAAGTATTTGAAAAAAAATTTCTTAGTCTTTCCTTGTGGTCAAGATCAAAAGATGTGGACTGGACCATAGTAAAGTTAGGTGTATTTGGAACTGATTAAAGAAAAGGGTCCAAAGAGTAGTTATTAATAGGTAGCAGGAGAAAGAGAAAAGGGAGAAGGTAAGGATGAAAAGGAACCCAGGAAACCAAATGTCTTAGACTTATACAAAGCTCTTATACAAAGCTCTCTCTGCTGACAAAAAAGAGGGTTTTCACCAGTTAGAAGTTGTTTCAGCTTAGAAATCAAAAGAGTGCCTTCTCCCTTTCTCACTCATCCCATTCTTCGAGAGTAGCATTTTATACAGATAAAGCCCCTTCTTAACAATTAAATCATATCCTCTAAACATCTGAGGTGGAAGAAAACAATCAAGATTATAGCATAAAGCTAAAAACAATTTTGTCTCGGTATGGATATTAGGATAATTAGATTGAGAGCTGGAAAAGAACTTAAGGGCTCTTGAGACCAACCACCTCATTTTACAGATGAGGAAAGTGAGGTAGGTTAAGCACCTACTATGCAGCAGGCAATGTGCCAAGCAATGGTTAAGTGATTTGCCCAGGGTCACACCGATAGTCAGTATGTGAAGGAGGATTTAAACTTAGGTCTTCCTGATTCCAAAGCTCTCACTCTATCCATTCTGCCCTATAGGGATTTGGTAAATGTAATGAGATAGAAAATCTTTCATTCTGTCAATGAATGTAATGGGGTTGAGACTTACTCTGCTGGTCCCTTGGCAGATTAGGTCCAATATGAGAACGAAATGAGACATTTATAGGTCATTGGTTAGTTAATAAAACTTTTATGTAATCATAGCTTAGAAAGAATATTCCAAAAGGATGCAGTCTTCTTCATCTTCATATAAAAATGTCCTTTGCCCTTCTTCTTCTCCCCCTTTCCAGCCCCAAGCCATCCCACCACCACCACCACCACCACTAAAGGCCCTCTCTATTCATTTGTCTTTTTCCTTTTCCCCAATTGATTTGACTGCTCACCTAAGGTCCTCCAGGACTTAAAACTTTCCCTATCCCTACACCCTACCATCCCCTTGGCACTGCCATCTTACCTTCTTGTGTAAACTAAGGACCTCTAGGCCTTGCCATCCACCGTACCATTGAACCCTGAGGTCTTCTGGGTATTTCCAACTACCCCTGCAGCTGAACTTTTATGCCACATCTCCCCTAATTAGTCTGAACTTGAAAGCAGGAACTGTCTGCCATTTTCTCTTTGTATCCCCAGTACTTGGCACATAGTAAGCATTAACTAAATGCTTCATTTATTTACTACATTTATTAGTTCATTCACTCATCATTCATATGAGAATATATTTGGCTAACCAGGTAGGGTGTGGTAAATTACATGGCTCTGAGACATTCACTAAATTTGAAAGTCTGGGGCTCCCCATGGGTAGGACTTTTAATGCCCTTTGTTCAGAGGTTCTTTTTTAAAATTTTCTTTAATTTTTCCAGAACACAAATACAGAGTAGAGAAAAGAAACACAAACATATCATAAACTTAAATATTGAAACTTAAATACAAAGTAAGAAAGAAAAAAAAGCATGTCATGTGCATAGCAGAACATAAGAGAGGATCCAAAATATATAACAATAAATTTTCATTTCAAGAAAGCCTGTAAGATAAATAATACCCTTTGTGTTGAGAATTGGCCATCTTTTCTTTGCTTCCTTATATTTTCTTTTGTTCTCTGCTGTGCATTTTTAAATTTTGTTCTTTTTTCCCCCTCCCCCCACTCCCCCGAAGGTTACAATATAGTTTAGATATGTCTCTCGATATATACATACACGTACAGATATATACATATACTAATACATATATACATACGTATATAGACATATACTTTCCCAAACGTACTCTACTCCTGAACTTTGTTTTTATGTTTGTATATATCTCTTGTTTCCTGTTCCTCCTGCCTCCTCTACTTTACTTCTACCAGCTACATCGCCCTCCTATTAATTGCCTACTCCCCTCCTCGGCCAACCACCCTTCCCTCCTATTACTTGTCTTCCTCCCTCCAAGGATCCCTCCCCTATCCTCCATTCCTATTAATCTAAACACCCTTTACCTATTCCCTCATTCTCCCTTCTAAAAATCTCTCCCTTGTCCTAATCCCTCCCTTGTCCTCTAACCCTCATTATACCCTTACCATTTTATTTCTTCTAAATTTAGAAGATTTTTATACTCTTCTAAACATACATGTATTGTTCCCTCTTAAACCCATTCCTGATGAAAGTAGGTTACCAGAACTACCAGCCCTCCTCCCCCATCTAAATCCTCTGTAACCTTTCTTCCTCTTGTACCTTTTTTGTATAGAATAGTTACTCTTTTTAGCTGTTTCTAAATGGTTTTGCTTGTTAAATTCATCATAGTCAGGTTTATCCCCCTCTTTCTTATGAGCTCAACAATTATTAATAAGAATCTTAGACATACATTTTACACTATATAAAAGGTAAACATTCTGTCCTTATGAATCCCTTAAAGTCAGTCTTTTGTATGTACCTTAATGTTTCTCTTGGTTCTTGTATGTCAAATCTTCTATTAAGTTGAGGATTTTTTTTAAACAAAGCCTTTGAAGTCTGAGGGTTTGTTAAATGTCCATTTTTTTTCATTCAAGATAATACTTAAATTTACAGGGTATGATATTTTCGGCTGGAACCCCAGGTCTTTTGCTCTTCTATATACTGTGTTCCAAGACTTGAGGTCCTTTAATGTCTCTGCTGTTAGGTCTTATGCAATCCTAATGGTGGCACCATCATATTTAAATTATTTTAATCTTGATGCTTTTAATATTTTATCCTTGAGCTGGGAGTTTTGATATTTGACTATGGTATTCCTATGAGTTTTCCTCATAGGATCTCTTTTAAGTGGTGTTTGATAGATTTTTTTTCTATTTCTACTTCCCTGCCTTGTTCTAATGCTTCAGGGGAATTTTCTTTAATTATTTCTTATGTTTTTATATCAAGTTTTTTTTTATCATAATTTTGAGTTACTCTGATTATTTTTATGTTTTCTTTTCTTGATCTAATCTCCAAATCTGTTGTTTTTCTTATAAGATGTTTCACTTTCTCTCCTATTTTTTTCATTGTTCATGTTTTGTTTAATTATGTCTTGATCTCTTATAATTTCACTGGCTTCATTTTGCCCAATTCTAATTTTCAAGGTGTCATTTTCCTCCTTGAGATTCTGGATCTCCTTTGCTAATTGGTTGACTTTCCTTTCATAACCTTCTTGTTTTTCTTAGATTATTTTTATTTTTTATTTTTTTCTTCCATCTCTGTCATTTG
Source organism: Phalanger gymnotis (assembly GCA_028646595.1). NCBI lineage: Eukaryota > Metazoa > Chordata > Mammalia > Diprotodontia > Phalangeridae > Phalanger > Phalanger gymnotis. Next base: position 375,110,264 of record CM053622.1, read on the forward strand.
ATTTTTAAAGTCTTTTTAAAGATCTTCTATAAATTCTTTTTGGGCAAGTGACCATTTGACGTTGCTCTTTGGAGGTTTCTTCACTTCAATATCCTCCTCTGAAGATGAACCCCAGTCATCTCTATTCCCGCAGTAGGTTTCTATAGTTGGATTCTTTCTCCTTTGCCTGTGAATTTTTTTTTTTTGGTGATAATAACTTGATTTTTGTAATCATCCCTAGCCCTGGGGTATGGGGGATGGTGCCTCTTGTTCTAGATCTTCAGTTCTCTCCTCTAGCCTGGAACCAAAGACAAACCAACCTCCTGTAAGTGCTCACAGCCAGGGGCTTTCTGCTCCACTGCTTCTGCACTCACCGGGCGTGTGCTGGTTCCTGCTCACCCCCACTGCTCTTCCCACCACAGCTGGGTCTGGCATTCCTCAAAAGCAGAGGTTCCCTCAAGATCTTCCTGGGCTCAAATGTAAGACTCCCCTCACTATCCCTAGGTGCAAAGTTCTAGTGGCTGGGGCAGAGGCAGCTTCTCAAACCAATTAACCCCAGGGAATGCTGCTAGTTGTTAAATTGGAACCTAGCCTGGAGATGTTTACTCCTTGCAGGGACTAAACCTAGTCCTGGGATTTTTCTTCAGATCTTCTCAAATTGTCCCAGGAGATCCTGGTTGTGCCTCTACTCCTTCTTTATCTCCACCTACACTTTGTTCACCCTAAGGTGCTATTTTAACTCTTTCGTGGGGGAAAATCTTGAGAGCCTGGAATTTTCTGACCTACTCTGCCATCTTCCCAGAATCTTCTCTTGTCAGAGGTTCTTAACCTTTTTGTGTCATGGACTCTTTTGGCAGTCCGATGAAGCCTATGGACCCTTTTTCAGAATGTATATATTTTTAAAATTCAGTATTGAAGGAAATGCAAACTTGTAATGATTAATGAAAGTTTAGAGGTTAGTGAAAATAATTTTTTTTTTCCCATCTCAGTTCACGGACAACCTGAAAGAGTCCCTGATCTGCCGGTTAAGAATGCTTTGGTGAACAGGATGGCATATCAATATGGCATAAGGCCACTGATCATCTGTGTCAACAGATATGCAGCAGATACATGTGTCAGCAATTATCAACTTGAGCCTTAGCCCTTTGGGCCAGCCAAGTCTTGGGGATAACTTCCTTGTCTTTTAGGAAAATAACTCGATTAACTTGCATTGCATGTGGGTTTTGGGAGGTGTGTGTGTGTGTGTGTGTGTGTGTGTGTGTGTGTGTGTGTGTGTGTGTAGAAACCCTGGCTTATCACAATGGTGGATTTCACTTAATTATTTTCAGAGTGGAAATATCTCTCACCTAATATCACTGTATTTTATTTTTCTCTTATGTACTTAAATTCAAAATCAACATAATTGGGCATCATATTTATTTGTATACATGTCTTACACCATTTCCCCAAGACTATAAACTCCTTGTTATCTTTTCTTCTCCTCAATAGTACTTAGACAGTATATTAAATGGTGAATTTCTAAATAAGAAGAATTTTTATTATTACAAAATAATATTTGCTTAATTTAGCATTTTTAAGTTGTTGATGATGATGATAGCCAGCATTTATTTATATGGCACTGAATGGCCTGCAAAGTACTTTACAAATGTTATCTCATTTCATCCTTACAACCCTGTGAGGTAGGTGCTATTATTATCCTTGTTATACAAATGAGAAAACTGAGGCAAGTTAAGTGACTTGCCCCAAGTTACATAGATAGAATTTGAGGCAGAATTTGAACTCAGGTCTTCCTAACTCCAGGTCCAGCACTCTATCCACTGTCCCTTGGAATCAGGCCACAATTTTCAAAGGTAATAAATTAAGGGTCCATTTCTGTTAGTATTTCAACATTTTAGTTGTCTATAGAAAATGTCTTTATCAATATTACCATACAATGAAAATATTTCACAATATTACAAATTATTCTATAGCATTAAAACAGTTTTGTACAGATTTGTAAGTCTTCCAGCATGCTTATCTGGTGAAGATCTGGCCAATGGATACAGTAGTCTATATAGAACAATGTGTAAGGCCAGGTTGAAATCAACTTCCACCTTCCATCATCCTTCAGTCCTTCCTTCCAGATCAGAAAAACTACTTCCCATTTATCCCCTTATATTTAATAGACTAGAAAGAAATGATTTTATTATTTATTTTTAAAAATACATTGATATATTTTGTTTCAACACAATAGTCACTTCCCAACAAACCCCAAATTGCTTCCAATGTACATTCTCCCTGAAAGTTAGATGTTAATTGTTAAGAGAAAGGCTAGGAGTGTGTGTGTGTGTGTGTGTGTTTATGTGTGTGTGTGTGTGTGTTTATGTGTGTGTGTGTTTTAACTTTGACACTTGGTACTAGCACTGCCTGTTATATTATAACTGAGGTTTTCTGCTTCTACAGGTTGATCTTATTTCAATTATGGTTATTATTCACTGGGCTCTGCTGCCTTATTTTGTACCAGTTTTCCCATGTTTTTCTGATTTCTTTAGGGTATAGGACTAATGGTATCACCAGGTTAAAGAATATGCACAATTGGGTGATTTTTTTGTGGTATTAATCCAAATTGCTTTCTAGAATGGCTGACTAATTGACATCTTATGTTCCTCTGAATTTTTCGTATCTGTAATTACTTTTGGTGAATAATATTCCATTAGACTAATATGTTATAATTTGTTGAGTTTTTCCCCAATTGTTGTGCATACATTTTGTTTCTTTTTTTGCTATCATACATAATACTGTTTTTAATGGTTTTGTACATATGGGTCTTTTCTAGCCATCAATAACCTCCCTGAGCTATACGGTGCCATTAATGGAATCTCTGAGTTAAAAAGTATGAACAATTCAGTAACTTAGGAAAAATAGATTTTAGTCTGATTGGAAACAAAGTTCGATTATTCAAAGTACATTTTCTAAATTTAAAATAGCATTAGATATTTTGATTGTGCTTCTTACATCATTGTATTTGTAGATTCATTAGAGCACAGAGATCCTTTCATAGCATTTACATAATAATTTAATGCTGACTAAAATAAAAGTATTGTTTAATAATCTGGGCTATCTTTCCCAGATTATAAAGGATAAGGGACTTCTTTGCTAATGTTTCTACTATCTATCCCTGTGAAAGCAAGAGCAGAGTATTCAGCCCCAAATGAATGAGACCATCATGAAAAGGAGTGTCTAGCAGTTTTTAATCAGTATGTTACTGAAGAGACGCTCCACTGGTGTTCTTTCAGGGTTTCTCAATAGAGAGAGAAGATGGAATGGTTCTATAGAAGAGACATAATTGGAAGAAATAAGATCCCATACTTTGCTGTGGAATACTGGGAGGGTGGATACATGAATGAAAGAAAACCTAATTGTAGTGAAAAGGGCTTCTAGAACCAAAGCTTTTTTGCCTAGTGTCTTCAAAATGCCCTTAGTGGGAATAAGGAATAGCTGACTGAAGTCTGTAAGGGGGAAATTGTATATGTAGGTATCTATCCACTCAAACTTCAGACTTTTCCTGAAATACCTTCTTTAAAAAACAAGCAATTCAACTGAGATTTGCTCTCAAAAAAATTTTTTTAAAGCATGGTATAATTCAGTCCTGTTAATTCAGCATTGTGAGGGAATAGGATGTTTTAACTAGTTGCCTAATTGACTAGTTAACTGAGAATTACCATATATACTTGTGAAGAAATAACTATTTCGGTTTCTTCGTGAATGAGTTTCTAACTAACCATTGAAGACGACAGTAGCAATGTAGGAGAGGCTAAGGGTTTAGGTTTTTAGCCCTTGGGGCGTATGTATCCTTTTTGGGGCACCAGGAAGTGCCTTGATAGTGAAGAGACTAGTTGGAGACCAGCTCTCTAATTCAGGAAGATTGGTTGGGCTGTGTAGTACTGAGCAAGTAGACCTGGACTACTCCAGTTTCAAAGCTAGTAGAAAACCACGGAAAGCTGTCATGATAATGGCTGCCATAGACCTTTTTTGCTTCTTATGACCTTTAGGTTTTAGGGACCTCTTTCAGACTGAGACAAATTTAGCAAAAAGATAAATGAGAAAAGGTTTAATAGAAAAGTTTTAAAGAGAAGTCTTTTTTAAAGAAAATTTTGATAAAATGAACAGAATCTTCGAAAAGTTAGCCATAATAGATCTATCACAAAGATTAGAGTTACACAAAGGTCCATCGTAGTTCTATCAATCATTTAGCACTAGTCCCTGATGGTAACTTTCCCATGTACTACCATGTCTTAAAGAACACTGGGTCTCAAGGACTTGCCTTTTACCTGTTAACTAATTTAGATTTTGACTTATAACACCTTATGAACCTTATGCCTACCAGCAATCTTGAGAATGTGGCACTACAGACTGTCTGGCCCAGGTGCAGAACATTGCAATATTGTTTAAATCCTTTTGTTAAATTATGTTCAAAATGTTATCCAAATTCGAAATTCCATGTACATTTCTTAATTGTATCTGTATACAAAGAACTGCAAAATTCTGAGGGATAAAAAAAGATATGGTCCTTGACTTTAAGGACCTTAAATGATCTTAAAAAAAAGAACCTGTAAGCAAATTCCATTAAAAATATAGTAGATTAGAAAACTAAACATCTGAGAACAGAAGATTGCTCTGGCCTGTTATTGGGAGACCTTTGCCAAAGGGGGTCAGTTGAGAAACATAATCAGTAGCTAGAAATGAGAGACATGTACTAGAAGCATGCAAAGATTAGGTAAATCCTAGGCACATGAATAGCAGGAATGGGGCTAACATCGTGTGTAGGGGCCATGCTAGGGGAACTTAGATTCTGGGCAATATGGAGGAATTATATGAGGAAAACATCATAGAATATCATATTTGGAAGGGACACCAGAGGCTATCAAGTCTAACTTGTGACTGAACAATAATCCTTCTATAACATACCCAAGAAAAGATCATCCAGTCTTTGCTTGAAGACCTACAGTAAGGGGCCACTACTTTTGGAAGACTCCCGTTTCACTTTTGGAAATCTCTAATTGTTAGGAAATTTCTTCCTTATATCAACCCTAAATTTGGCTTCTTGCTCCTAGCATCTGTTTTTTTGGCCCTTCCTTCTGGGCCCAAAGAGCACTAGAGAAAGGGGATTTGTAGCTCTCTTTCTTGACATGAATAACTCTATCCTTGACATTATCTCTCTTTAGTTTTGGTACAAGGATGATTTCTGTCTCATACAAGGAGTTGGGTAGAAAGATGACCATTTTGATGAACAATTGAAGCAATATTGGAATTAATTATTCTTTGGATGTTTTACATATTTCATTTGCAAATTAATCTATTCTTGAGATTTTTTTTTCTCTTTTGGATTTCATTTATGGATTTTACCAATTTTTTTCTGAGATCAGGTTATTAAAAATCTTTTTTCTTGTTCTGTCAATCTGATTATTTTATATAAATATCAATCCACTTCATTTATCAGTTCTGTTGGCATCTAATTGGGAATAAAATGTTTCTAATAATTTCCTTTATTTCTACTTCATTTGTTGTAAATGCTCCTTTTTCATTTTGGCAATTTGTTTTTATCTCACTTAAAATTTTCAAATTAATGAATTTTTTTCAATTGTATTAGCTTCTTATTCAAAAGCTCCTATTTTATTTATTAATTCAATGAGATTTTTAGATTTTAGTTATATTTCTAATTTTCAGAAATTTTATTTTTGTGTTTAGTTGGGATTTTTTTGCTTTGGGGGTTTTTTAAAGTTGAATGCCCAATTCATTGACCTATTATTTTTCTCTTTTGTTAATAGAAGTATTTACAGTTATGTCAGCAACAAGATGGAGGACTCATCCACATTTTCTCTCAAATCTCTCCAAAACAGAAATTATGTGCCAAAGATAAGGCAACTTCAACTGTCTTCATGGTCCAGAACACCCAGAATGCAAAAGAAGGTCAACAACCCTGAGCTTACTTGCCACCGCCCCCCACCCCGACCCCATCTCCCATTCTACTGGCAGTTAAACTACAATAACAGATCCAAGGAACTGATGTATAGACTTGCAATGAAACCCAACCCCACATCCTAGCCCCCTCCCCTTCCAGTGTCATGGACACCCTGGCTCCAATTTGTTAGTGCCACTGCAGACAGCCGGTGCGAGGGCAGACAACCCCATGCTGTAAAGCTCTGAACTGCTGGTGGTAGGCCAGAGAACTGAAGAACAGAGGGAGTGGGACAGGACACTAGGACAGGATGCTATGTGTATACAAGGGCTGTGAAGCTCTTCACTAAGCTCAAGTGAAAGAGTACAGCATCCAGTTGGGGCCAGTTATCTCCTCCCGAAATTCACTTGGGGCAGAGGCCTAGGCTGGTGAAGCATGAATTGCCCAACATGTGAGGAGCCAGATATGCTTTGAAATCCTGTTCCAAGAAAATCACCAGCAGAGGAAACAGGGTCAGAAAGTGAACAATAGGGGAAAATTGAGGTGGGAGGAGGCTGAAATTACCAAAAATGTCAGGAAGAAGAAAATTTAAAAATCTTGAACATAAGATAAATTAACAGGGAAAATATTAACAACAGAAGGAAATATTGCCTCCAGATCTAATAAATGAGTTCAATGAGCCTCTAAGAATAAATATTGCAAAACAAAAGAAATCCAATACTTGATGAGACAGAAGATCTTGTGGAATTTAAGGAGAACATGGAATTACAACATACTGCTCCTGAACAGATCAAAAGAGAAATGGAAATTATGAGAGCGGAATTTATGTCTTACACAATAAGGAATAATGATCAGAATAGAATAACTAGAATATGTAATGGCAAGGTATAACGGGACGAGCTATAGCCGACCCCAAACATCGTTGGACCTCCGCACCCTGAACCTGCTGAGATAACCTCAGGGTTCTGAGGTATGGGAGGAACAAGATGGAGTCTGGAGGAAGGGTCTCGCCCTTGTTGGCAATGTGGTGCAGGGTTCTTTTCTGGGTTCACCTGTGCACAGGTGAATCATGGGGAGAGCGCGGGAAAGAAAGGGGAGGAGAATAGGAGGAGAACAGGAGAAGAATAGGTGGAGAGTAGGCAGAGAGTAGGCGGAGAGTAGGCGGATCAAGGCAGTCCTAGTGCTACGTAATAAAGGCTATAAAATCTGTTCACTGACTTAATTAAACGGAGCTATTCACCACCTTGGCTTCCGGCCTCATCATTGCCCGCGAGATCAGGCCTTTGCTGGACAAAGGCCTGGGAGTATGGGGTAAGAGAATTCCCCAACAGCAAGGCTCACCAAATAAACAAAAGAGAAAACAACAGTTCAGGAATGCAATTACACAGAAGTAAAGGACAATCTAGAAGAAGAGAAGCAAAAAACAATAACATTAAAAGAAAATATGCTCACTTGGCAAGAGAAACATGCTGAACTCAAAGACAGGATGTATACAAACAACCTAAGGATCATAGGTCTCCTGGAAGAACATGACAGGACAAAAATCCTTTAAAAAAAACTCTTAAGATGAAGGAAATAATAGAATTGTTGAGAACTTCTGAACATAAAAAGTGAAATACCAATTGAAAAAATTCGTTGACCCAGAAAAAACCCAAGGTGCAAACACCAAGACATATTGTGGTTAAATTATCAATTCAATTTAGAAAGATCTGCAAATACAAAGGAAAGCAAATTCAAAAAGTGCAAGACTATTTCGCACCCACCAAAAAGCTTAGAAAGAGCAATGTGTTCCAAAGAGCAATAGGCTCAAATTGTCACCCAAAATGACCTATTTTACAAATTTGAGTTTAACCATATATGACAAAAGACGGACATTCAGTGATAAAGAGGTATTTGAAACATTTAGAAAGAAAACCAGAACTGAAGAGTTTATTTGTATCTCAAACATTTCAAACAATAGAAATGCAGGAGGAGTGAATAAATGCAGCTGCTAAGGTTAGTAACAGCAACAGAATGACAGCAGGGAGACCCAGTAAGGGACTTCCTTCTAAAAGTGCACAAGGAGACAGGAGTGGAGGCTGGAATCAGGTGGAGGCCATGGTGAAGATGTGTACATAGGGCATTGGGAACAGAGCCTGGTGACTGACTACAGCTGAGTCAACGTTTTTGGGACTAAATGACAAAGAGAGAAGGTACATGAAAGGGGAGGAGGGAGCAGGGAGACAGAGAATAATATGTGATGTGTCAAGGTCAAATCAAGGGCTAGTAATGAGGGGAATGTTACCTCTGTGGTCTTGGAAAGAGAAGAGCCTATAGACCTATAGGGGAGTGGATGAGGAGGATATGGAGAAGGATTGCAAAAGGGAAAGGAAGGGTTTTACTTTGATGGTAGGAGACGGATCCACTGATGAATGCTTCCTTGGGTGAAGAGAGATGGTCTGTAAATGGAGATGGAGACCCTGTGCTGGGTGTGGTCTGGGGGATTTGGACTTTGAAAAATCTACTAGTCCTACTTTCATAGTGGTGGAGTTAGAACTCCTGGGGACAACTGGCACCTGGACAGTGGGAGAGGATGGCTCTGAGGAGGAGATTTTGAGGCAAATAGGGAAAATAGGCAACTAAGAGAGCATAACAGATTAATGATGGGCTGTATAATCAGGAACCTGGTGGAGAAGGGCCCTACCATAGGGCAGTGTTCTCTCTGACACCTGAAATAATTGTCATTTTTTTCTGGGAATAAGTCATAATGGAACAGGGGAATCCATAGGGCAAGCACTACAAGGCAGAGGCAGAAACTATCTAGAGGGAAGAGCCTAGAAGTTATCTTGAAAGTTAGGAAGATACTTTGCAAGTTTTTATTCCAGAGGAAGAGACAGACTAGAGAGAGACCAGATAAGTATAGGTGCAATGAATCAGAGAATAACGGTCTAGACTAGAGGTTCCCAAAGTGGATGATACCACCCCCAGGGGTGCTGGCATGATCCAGGAATGTGGTAGTAGCCTTAGGTGCAATTAGGGGTCATTGAATAAAAAATAAGGGCTGGTGGAAGCAAAAGGAAAGAAGAGAAGATAAGAAAATTTTGAAAAACAGTTCATACATGTTTCATCTGTTGTATAATAGAGCTAAAGTCATAGTGATTGTATTATTTTCCAAATAAACACACAAAATATAAAATTATAACTGATCGATGGTCAAGTCTGCCAACAAGTCTTAACAAGCAAGTGTTGGCAAGCAAGCGTGTTGTGCATTGTCAGGAAGTTCAGCATGCATCAGCATGAATATGTGCATGTAATGACTTGTTTACAATATGATACTATACAGTTACATAACGCAATATTGTGTCAGAATTTCAATGCAGGAAAAACCCCACAAATTTACGATAAATTATTAAATTTATGGTGCGTCATTTAAAAATTATATTTTTTTGAAAAGATGCAAATCAAAAAAAACATTAAAAGGTTAAAGAAAGTAGATTTCTGGTAGGGGGTGCTTAGTAATGTTTTTTGAAAAGGGAGTGGTAGGCCAAATAAGTTTGGGAATCTCTAGGCTATGCGAAGATAGAATAGATAATGAAGAGAGTGGGAGAAATCCTTTTCCGAAAGGATTTATAAATTGGATAAGAAAACAACATCCTACAATCTGTAGCTTACAAGAAATACATTTAAAAAACAAAGATATGCAAAAGGGGATGGGAAAAAAACCATTTACCACGCATCAAGTGAGTCCATAAAAGTAGGAGTTGTCAATCATGCTGACAAGGCAAAAACATTCAAAAAAACCAAAAAGGGATAAATCAAGAAATTACATTATGCTGAAAGGAACCAAAGTCAACAAATTAATATCAGTAATTAACATATACTTCTTAACCTTAGCATCCAGATTCATAAAGGAAACATTATCAGAACTATATACAGGAAGTCATAGCAATGATGCAATTGTGACAAAAGACTTTAATATCCCTCTCTCGATTTTGGATAAGTATAACAAAAAGATAAGCAAAAGGGAAAATACAGACAAAGATTTAAGACTTCTTCTACTAAATAGAACTTCCAAAGAATATACATATTTCTCAACACCACATGAAACTTTTACAAAAATTGATCATGTTCTAAGGCTTAAAGGTATTACAAACCAAATGATGAAATGCAGAAGTAGTTAGTAATCCTTTATAGACCATAGCACAATTAAAATAGAAATTGGTTTAGGTATCACAAACAACGGATTCAGACCTAAATGGAGGCTTAACAATGAAATCTCAAATAATGAATAAGTAAAAGAACAAATCAGAGAAATAATTAATTCCTGTGTGAACGAAAATGATAATGATGGAATAATTTAAAAAATTTTCTGGGATGTAGATAAAGCAATCTTTAAGGGATCATATCCTTACAAACATACACTAATAAAACAGAAAAAGAAAGGATTAATTAACTGAATATGAATTTTGAAAAATTAGAAAGTCAACAAACAAACCTAAAACAAGCACATAAAAGGAGATATTAATAACTAAAGGGATAATTTAGAAACAAAAATATAGAAATGATAAAAGTAAAAGCTGATTCTTTGAAAAATACTAATAAAATTAATAAACCTTTAGCTAACATGGTTACCCACAAGAGATCAGAAAATCAAATCAATAAAACAGCAAATGAGCAAGATGAAATCACAGCAAAACCAGAAGATATCAAAGAATAATGAGAACATGTTATGCACATATGCTAACAAACATGAGAACAGAGAAGAAATAGAAGTATGCCTTCAAAAATATAAAATACTTAAACTATCAGAATGCCAGATGGACATCTTAATAAGCCAATTTCAGAAGAAGGAAATAAATATATCTGTAAAGGAACCAACATAGAAGAAATTTCTGGTCTTGATGGATTCACAGGAAAATTCTATCAAACATATCCTACCTTCTATAGAAAACCTTCTCTAACCCCTCTTAATGACATTGCTTTTTCCTCTTTTAATTATTTCCTATTTATCCTGTATATAGCATGCTTTGTCAATATCTGCTTCCATGTTGTCTCACCCATTAGACTGTGAGCTCCATAAGGGCAGGGACTATCATTTTCCTCTTTTTGAATCCCCCGTGCTTAGCACAGTGCCTGGCACATAATTGATTGATACTTCAAATTAGTCTTTAAAATTGAGAAAGCACGCTACCAGAATCCTTTTATGAGATAAATGTAGTTCTTTTTTGTTTTTATTTATTTTTAGTTTTCAACATTCACTTTTATAGAATTTTGAGTTCCAGATTTTCCCCCATCCTTTTCCTCCCCTGTTCCCAAGATGGCATGCAATCTGATATAGGCTATACTTGTGAAACCATATTAAACATATTTTCTCATTAGTCATGTTGTGAAAGAAGAATCAGAACTGAAGGGAAAAACAGAGAGAGAGAGAAAAAGAGAGAGTGAGAGAGAGAGAGAGAGAGAAAGAAAGAGAGAGAGAGAGAGAGAAAGAGAGAGAGAGAGAATATGCTTTGATTTGCATTCAGATGCTTTAGTTTTTTCTCTCACATATCTGGATGTGAATAGCACTTTCCAGGATGAATCCCTTGGAATTGTCTTAGATCATTGCATTACTAAGAAGAGCTAAGTCTTTCAAAGTTGATCCTCACACAATGTGGCTATTACTGTGTACAATGTTCTTCTGGTTCTGCTCACTTTACTCAGCATCAGTTCATGTAAATCTTTCCAGGTTTTTCCGAAATCTGCCCGCTCTTCATTTCTTATAGAACAATAGTAGTCTATTACATTCATATACCACAACTTGTTCAGCCATTCTCCAATTGATGGGCATCCCCTCAATTTTCAATTCTTTGCCATCACAAAAAGACACAAAATAACTTTACACATGAGGGCACTTTCCCTTTTTTATGATCTCATTGGGATACAGACCTAGTAGTGGTATTGCTGGATCCACGGGTATGAGCATTTTCATATCCCTTTGGGCAGAGTTCCAAATTGCTCTCTGACAAATATAGTTCCAATACCTAAACTGGGGAAAGATAATAGACAGGAAGAAAACTATAGGTCAATATCATTGATGAATATCCATTCAAAAATTTTTAAACAAAATCCTGTCAAAGAGACTATGGTGACTTATCCAAGAAATCAATATGACTAAGTGAGATTTAGACTAGGGATGTAAGGATAGTTCAACATTAGGAAAGTAGTAAATATAAATAATCATGTTAAAGATCAAAAGACATATGATCTCAAGAGATGCAGAAAAAAGCCTTTGACAAAGTATACACTCTTTTATGCTTATAAACAAAAACCCAACCTCACAAAATGCAGGCATATGTGATATATAAAAAGTTCAAGAGACATAGTTTCTGGGTAATTAAATTTATTAACCATGCTACCATATAATTAATAAAAAGGTCAGTGGCACTCTCAAATGCCAAAGACTCTTCATGAAATCCACTTAATGCTTATATGCTTTTGGAAGAGTGGTTGCTCCTGAGGGGGGAAAACAACTCTGATTGGTTAACAAGTAATGAGAGAATGAAAATTGTAATGGGAGGTGGGCTTATTCTAATGACGGTCTGGGGGATGAGACTCCAATCACTCAATCTTGCTCAAAGAGACTTATTTATACCCATAACTGTCATATCTAGGGTAATCTAGACAAAAGAGAGAATCCATTTTTTCCCCAGCCCTGACTGATTAAAACCCAATGGGCTACAATCCATCAATTTGACTAAACTAAAATTTCTTTACCTTTTGAACAGATCTGAGTTTTCTCTCTCATTATGAGCCTAGCACTTCAAAAGCTGCCCGAATAATCTACAGGGCTGATTTCTGAATGAGTAAGTAGAAAAGGCGAAACGCCTTAGTCCTAATTCAATAATTGGTTACTAACATGAAGGATAATGTAATCATTTCTCTCACATAGCGGGACCTTTAAAAATATTATTAAAAAAATGTCTCAAAACAAAAGCAACGAAGATAGACTAGAAACTTTTCCAGTAAATATAGGAGTGAAACAAGGGTGTCTACTTTCCCCCCTATTGTTTGATATAGTATGGAAATGCATCAACAGCAATAAGACAAGAAAATGAAATGAAAGGCATAAAAATAGGTAGAGAGGAAATAAAGCTATTTTTATTTGCTGATCATATGATAGTTTACTTGGAATACCCTGGAGAATCAGCAAAGATACTTATTGCAAAAATTAATTGCTTCAGCAAACTTGCAAGTTACAAAGTAAATCTTCAAAAATCAGTAGTATTTCTCAATAATAATAAGACTCGAGAAGCAAAAATAAGAAAGTAAATCTCATTCCAAATAAGCACAAAATGCATAAAATATCTGAGGACTGACCTACTGAAGCACACAAAAGACAAGTATAGATTCAATTACAAAATGATCCTTAAGGAAATAAAGAATAACTTAAGTACATGGAGGAATATTCAGTGTTCTTGGCTAGGTGGTGCCAATATAATAAAAATTCCAATGCTACCAAGATTAATTTGCACTTTTAATGCTATATTAATAAAATTCTCAAGGAGATCTTTATAGAACTTGGTAAAACAATAACAAAAGTCATTTAAAAAAATAAAAGAACTAGAATATCAAGGGAAATGATAAAAAAGAAGTAGGGATGAAAGGTGAATAGAATTTCCAAACCTTAAACTATATTATGAAGCTGCAGTCATCAAAACCACAAGCCTTAAAAATATGGCTAAAAATAGATATAGATAAATGGGACAGACTGGGCAAGGGAGCATCAGAACTAATAGAACTCAATAACCCAGTGTTTGATAAAGAGGAAAATACAAATTACCCGGGGAAAAAAATCCCTTATTTGAAAAAAATTTCTGGGAAAACTGGCAGAAATTAGGCTTAGACCAATACCTTATACCACACTCTACAATACATTCTAAATGAATACATGACCTTAATATTAAAATCATACTATAAACATTAGTAGAGAAACAGATCAAATATATATCACAGCTATGGGTAGGAGATGCATTTTTAATTAAGCAAGGGTTAGAAACATTACAAAAGATAAAATAGATAACTGAATACTTGAAACTGAAAAGTTTCTGTGCAGACAAAATGAAAATACCTAGGAAAAGAAGGGAAATGGTCAGATGGGGGAAACTGTTTATTGTATATATATGTATGCATACATATATATACATACACAAAAATATCCTAACCCTAAATGCATATATATGTTAATAGATATTTCGTATACATATATATATAAATTTACACACAAATTTATATGAATTTCAATACATCTAAATATAAGCTAATAATCAATCCCCAAGCTACAAAAAAGTTCTCAAAAGAATTGCAAAGTATTCACAACTACATAAAAGAATGCTCTAAAACATTGATAAATTAATATGAGGAATGTAAATCAAAACAATCCTGAGGTTTCACCTCTCACCCTGCAAATTGGCAAAAATGACAAAAAATGACAATAGTCAATGCTGGAGAGGTGGTGGAATGATAGGTATACTAATACATTGTTTCTAGAGCTGCGAAATCGTACCATCATTTTGGAATTATGCAATTAAAGTGATTAAAATGTCCATACCCTTTGAATTAGTGACTCTATTACTGGCCTTATATCCCAAGGATTAGAAGGAATTCCCTATATGTACAATGGTATTTCTAGCAGCACTTCTTGTGATAGCTAAGAAGTCGAAACAAAGTAGATACCCTTCTTGGGGAATGGCAAAGTTAATTGTTGTACATGAATGTCATATTGATGCCATTGATGTGTTTGATAAATACAGATAGTATGGAAAGTGAGTAAATGGGGAAAAAAAACTACACTCCCCCCCCCAATCAAAAGTAAATGTAACAAAATTATAAAGATCAAGCAAGATTGGAAAAAAGAGATATGAGATGACACCATTAGTCCATCTTTTCATGGAAGTGGGAGATCCACAGGTGTTATACATTGCATATGTTTTTGAATTTTTTCAATGTATTTATCAGTTGTGCTGATTTTTCTCCTTCGTGAAAAAATACCATTTGTTATATGGGATGGATCTTTGGGAAAGGAGAGGGAGACATACTTATCATAACTGTGATGATGTAAGAATCAGAAGATATCAACAAAAAATCATCTTAAAAGTACATATAGATATAAATTTCCCTTTAAGGACTACTTTGGCTACATTCCTAACTTTTTTTGATGTTGTTTTATTTTGTCATTTTCTTTGATGAAATAATATATTTTTCTATGATATGTTCTTTGACACATGTTCTTTAAGATATTTTTAGTTTCTTCAAAACTTTCTTCAAAGGTGCTTCTTTGATTATTATTTTTATTGTGGTATTGTCAATAAAGGATATGCTTAACATTTCTGCTTTTCTCTGTTTGTGAGGTTTTAATGTCATGTCATGTTTTCATAAAAATGCCCATGCAGCTTAGAAATATGTATCCTTCCTTCTATTTCCCTTCAAAAGTTACCAGAGATCTCTTATATCTAACTTTTCTCATATTCTATTCAGGTCTTTAAATATTTTTATATTCATCTTTTTGTTAAAATTATCTCAGTCTGATAGGGGCACATTGAGGTCCCTAATGATCATAGTTTTGCTGTTTATTTTCAACTGTAATTCAATGAATTTTTTAAAAAAGAAATTATATGTTATACCATTTGGCATATGTTTATTAAGTATTGTTATTATTTCATTTTCTATGGAATCTTAAACTAATGTACTTTCCTTGTTTATCCCTATTAACCATGGATATTTTTATTGATGTTTTTCTGACATCATGATTATCTTCTCCTTTAAAAATTTGACTGAAGCATAATTAATTGTGTGTTTCCCTCAATCATATCTCTTTTACTTTCCTTCTCTTTTCCCCCCTTCTCCTTTTCCAAAGAAGATCAAGATGATGAATAAGAAGAAAAGTGAGTAGCATTAGTAATCTCTAATTTAAATGGTCTGATGAGTTGTGATTCTTGCTATAACCATTTCCTATTTTCTGACAGATCAGAGAGAACTTTTTTTAAAAAAAATTCTGCTTCTCTCTTAGTTGATTGCCAAAATAAATCCTGTTGTGAAAATCTATTTAACACAAAATCTATCTAACACCTAGGCTGTTGTGGGAGGGATATGTGAATTATCTGAATTGTCGATCCTTGAAAGAGTATCCCTTTAACAAGATCTGTAAGTATTTGGATGCCTAGACAGATTCCATCCCAGGGGTACCTGTCAGCTATGATGCTTCCTGTTACGAAAGCCATCCCCACCAGCAGCCAAAGGCTCAAAAGGTATACATATTACAGATCACTGTCATTGTTCCAAACATGTGTAACCCCTCCTCTCTGTTTATATCTGATTACGAGCTGTCTGTTCAAACTATGTCATAGCTGTAAATTGATGATCCCATGAAAGCCTGCAGAGCTGAAATTCCATCTTACTGCAGGCAAAATTTTAACTCTTCAGGCTTTCACGGGATCATAAATTTAGACCCACTGTTTACAAGATCTTAGAAGACATCTGCTACTTCATTTGACCTCTACCTGCCTCGGTTTCCTTAACATCTACCTCTCGGAGTTATTATGAGGATAAAAGGAGATAATATTTGTAAAGCATTTTATAAATGTGAGCTGTCGTCTAGTTCTGGCCCCTCATTTTACAGACAAGGACTTGCCTATGGTCACTCAGCTAGCAAATGTTGGAGGCGATATTTGAACCCTGATGTTCTTGTCTCCTCCAAGTCTAGCACCATTCCTAGCAGACGTTTCCCTCTTAGGCTGAAACTCTTCTTGTAGGGCTTATGGAAGAACAATACTCAATATTCTGAATAAACTTTTCTTTCCTTCCTTGTGCATTTAAAATGGCGAGAGGTAGGCCAAGTAAGTTTCATTTCCCCCAAAGGAAATACTAGCATTTTGTACGTACATTTATTATTCTGCCCAAACATACAGATTTATGGTCAAGTAGAAATGGTATGCTAAGGGTGACTATACTTTGAAAATCCCTAAGGAAGGAATATTAGGCTTTAGCAAATTAATACATTCATCGGAAGTTTTCCAATCCCTTGATGCTTTTTTTTCCCTTTTTTGATTGGTCTGCATGGGTTTATAAATGTACAAAATGAGTTCATGGATAAAAGCCACAAAGATTCACAAGGAAAAAAAAAACAACTAAAAGTCACAATTGAAAGATACAAGGGACAAATTAAGCACTTCACCAAATTAGGCACAGGCCTTCTTTTGTAACTCTCTGGAGGAAATTAAGCCTACTGATTGATGGGAAGATGTCTTAGACTGGACAGTTGAGACGTCCCCTCTGCAAGGCCTGTCCCATACAACCCTTATTACAGCTCTTGTGCCTTTGTACTGTGTTTAAAAAGTCATGTGGGAACAGGAAAGAAAAGGGCGGGGGGGAAAGCAAGAAGAAGAAAACAATTGCATACAAATGTTTGTCTCTTCACATTTGTCTTAAATATGTAGTTAAATCCTAAGTGAGAAAAGGAACACTATCTAATTAGATTTGGATCTTAATTTAAGTAAAGATATCTCGTTTTTCTTATGTTCTAGCCAATCTTCAGAAAAAAGGATTACATTTATAGCTGCATAGAAAATTAAATGCTCATAAATAAAAATTGAGCATGACTATGGAGTTGCAAATTATTTGGGAACAAAACTAAATATATATCATATATATATATACACATGCATGTATATGTGTATATGTGTATATGTATACACACATATATATACGTATATGCATATATACATATATATGTATGTGTGTGTGTATATATATACATATACATATGTATGTATATATATATATATATAAAATTTTCCTAATGAAGTTTCACTGGGTGTATCTCATTAGCATGCCTACATTGGGAATTTAAAAATTTAAATACCTGTATCTGGCTTCATCGGCATTCTGTTCTGACATTCATGACTTTCCCTTGACTGATACCATAAGTTCTTGCTAATGTAGACTTAGAGATTATGGAATAAAAAGAATCCCCTTAAATCTTGTACTTACTTAATTTACCTCCTATGTGATAGACATATATTTGTCTCAATTGTGCTTCCCTCAAATGGAGGAGGATTTTTTTTTTAAATTGCTCTGTCTTGGAGCAGCACTGTGGAGAGTTCAATTTATTATCAGAAGCTGTTCAGATTAAGTCTGTCATGTGAATAGCTAACTGATTGAGTTAATTCTCATTTTACTGAACAATGATTTGTATGTTCATCTTTGAGCTAAAATTCCCCTAATGTAAGATATTATTCTATTTCTGAAAATTTGTACTTTTGGGTCTGAAAGACTGTAAACTGCATGTGTGGCATAGAAAAAAAATCAAATGTTATGATTTGAAATGCTTAAGTTATCATTTCAAAATTGTAAGGCAATATTGGAATACAAATCATTCTCAATCTATCTTTAATAGAGATATGTAAAAAGGGTAGAAAAGTCAGAATGCAAAAGTTATTTCACAGAAGATGCCTTTTTGTGGGGGTGGGGTGGAAGATTAGGGGTATTAAGCCTCAGAAGGCATTTCGACAATGAGAATTTAGTCCTCCTCAAAGAATATACATATACCTATTTTAAAATATTACTTTCTCTGGAAATAAACCCAAGCATTGTCTAAATATTGAAAAAAATGTACTCTGGTATATTGAGAATTAATCACTTTGGGAAAAATAAGAAAAATAAATAAAAATCTTAGCTTCTAATTCTGAGTAGTTTTTGTGCAAACAGAAAGTATTTTATGATTTGAAGACTGAAAATAATTGAAATCAGAAATGCCCTCTGTAACCTCAGCTTCAATAGCCCCTCTCGAAGAGACTTAGGATATTGTTTGTGTTTCTTTATTAGAGAGGGAATATAATCTTGGGGCATGACAGTTAACTGTCATCTTGTGAGAGACTGAGATTGAGTGAGTTCATTGTCATCTTTGGAGGATTCTGTGAGAGGCATTGGGAAAGGACAAAGAAATTCTTTCTTGAGGAGACTTGGAGAGTTAACTGCCATGGAGAAAGAGTCTGTGAGAGAGTACAAGAGTTAGCTGTCATCCATGAAAGGGTTTGAAGAGGCATTTTGAGAGAATGAAGTTTAACTACTATAGCAGTCTGGAATTTACACGTTGGAAAAACCCTCCAGCCCTACGGCCTCTCCTTCTCACTGGACAGCTCCTCCCAAGCCCTCATTTAAGGAAGGTACCCAGGCTAGGCACAGCTCGGTGCTCTCCAAGCTGCTTCCTCTACCATGCCCTGTAGTTTTTATAAATTAAGGAAGGGGTTCAGAGCTGGTAATTAGTCATATAATTTCTGCATTGTGGGAATTTATGAGAAAACATAAGAACATACTCCTTGATTACTTTTGAAAAAGATGGGAGAGAATTAATAGGTAACAAGGCAAGTAGCAGGCTAGGGTGGGGTGAGGGTTGATGTACTTAGCCCTGAGAGTACCTGAGATATCATGCTACATCACCTTGCAGAATATATTTTAATGGATTTATGGCTACTCACTGGCTCCCTACGTGATAATAGAGGAAAAATTGACTCTTGCATTTTTAAGTTTCATATTTAGTTTTGACTAAATACTAGATTTTACAAATTTTAATATTTAAATATGAGTTTATCGAAACAATTTCCTTCTACCTAGAGAAGCTATCTGATCACTTCCTTCTCCATCAGAATGGAAGGTAGAAAATTTGGGGTAGAGCTTTTGGGAATTTGAATTGAGAGAAAAACAACTTTGAAAGACTTTAGAACTATTGTAGCTGACCAAAGAAGTTGAGGATCAACTCATCTGGTCAAGAGGTGAAAGAAAGATCTTGACCAGATAAAATTTGTAATTGATGGTGAGGCTATATTTCTTGGGGCAGCTAGGTGGCACAGTGGATAGAGTGCCAGGCTTGGAGTCAGGGAGAGTTGTCTTGCTGAGTTCAAATGGGGCTTCAGATACTTACTAGCTGTGTGACCCTGGATAAGTCACTTAACCCTGGTTGCCTCAGTTTCCTCACCTATAAAATGAGCTAGAGAAGGAAATGGCAAACCACTCCAGTATCTTTGCTAAGAAAACCTCAAATGGGGTCACCAAGACTAAGATGCAACTGAATATGACTGAATAATAGTAACTATATTCCATCAAGCAAAGAAGCTGCTTCCTTCATGTCTTTGTATCTAAGATTGGATATCTTCCTTGAGACTGACGGCACTGTGACATCAGGGGTTCAACCTAAATGGAAGACAGATCAATGGAACCTTATAGGAGGGGGTCATAGGAGCAGAGTCAATTCCCCTGAATGCTTAGTCAGATAGTGAAACCTCTCCTGTACGTGAAAAAGGGGAGAGGTCCACTGGGTTGGCTAAGAAAGCTTTGGTTAATGACCGGTATGAGAAGGTATGAGAACTATGAATGTCATGGCAGAAAAACCCCACTGGCTCAACTGAAGAACTTTCTCAGGAGAGAAGCCACGACCCCCTGAGAAATAAACTTGGGAAACCTGGATTACACTAGAATTGGTGACAATGTATGATCGGGGCACCTCTAACTATGTTTAGAGAACCTGGCTGATGGGGAGATTCAGTAGAAAAACTTTTGCACATTTGGGAAGCCTAATGGCTCAGAATCCAGCTATTATATGGGAAAATTGCTTATTAAAAACTTGGAAGACCCTTTGGAGATGGTGAAACACCAAGTCAAGCAGATTCCGCATTTATCTACACAGCATCACAGAAGTGAGAAGCCATGTGACCTTGTGCATTGTGTGGTGCTAAATTATAGAAATTAGTAGAACTTGGGGCAGTGAAGTATAAGGTGGAAGATGAATTCTTGTGAGGACAAGTGCATGTGGCGGGGCAGCTGGGTGGCGCAGTGAGTAGAGCATCAGCCCTGGAGTCAGTAGGACCTGAGTTCAAATATGGACTCAGACACGTGACACACTTACTTAGTTGTGTGACCTTGGCCAAGTCACTTAACCCCCACAATTGTCCTGTCTTCCTCTTAAAAAAAAAGGGCAAGTACAC
This sequence comes from Phalanger gymnotis, assembly GCA_028646595.1. Lineage (NCBI taxonomy): Eukaryota > Metazoa > Chordata > Mammalia > Diprotodontia > Phalangeridae > Phalanger > Phalanger gymnotis. The sequence continues at coordinate 375,131,177 of CM053622.1, forward strand.
ATGGGCCCCAAATACAATAAATTTTTCAAAGTATAGTTGTGTAGCTGGGACTTTGGAACTCACCTAATATCGAATAGTTGCTGAAAACAACATGGGAAATAGGCCCAGGAAGGACACCCCCCACTGGGAAGCTCCATATGCGAATGGTCAAGAACACATGCCAAACCATGGACCAAGGTTATAAAGCAGAAAAACTACTCTTGTGAGCAGAAGTTCACAAGATAGTTTCTGAAGAAGAATGCCAGCAAAAGCATTGGTCTGTTTGGAAAAGTACCAGACCAAGGAAACAGACTATAACAGATTGACATGCATACTTATGTTATCATCTTGGATAAGACCAGGGAGGGACGATCAGTTTATGTTACAACTTTGAAGAGAATGGCTATATACAGGCTAAATACAGGCTCCAAAGGAGTAGGACCTTGGTACTACACAGGCTGAGGGCTATAAGATCAGCTTCAGGAAAAAAGATGTAGGGCCTCAAAAAGCAGTTGTTCTAGGCCTAGCAAACAAGGTCAATGACCTCAACAGCAATTTATACTGGTCCTTTCCATCTCGGACTCCTAGGATATCCCACAGAGGTGCATGTAAAAATTGAGAAGGCGGACAGTGGAGTAAAAGTGATCATTGTGTTCCAGGCATTCTATGAGAGACATCTGAAGAAAATACCTATTTAGCCTCTTGTAAGTTTTAACTTTGGAAGGCTATGACAAAAACCACCCATACTTAGCCTAAACTTAAGTGATTTTGGAATTTCCTGAACACAACAAAGCAGTGAACATTCTGGCCGTGGTTTATGTGTCGCTGGAGCATCGGCACTAATCAGAACCAATTTGAGTCTCTGTAAACAACAAGGCGGGTCCCCATGTGCATATTTTGCAGGTATTGCAGAACATCCATGCAAATTGTGCAAAAGTGTCCAGGAGGATGGTTAAGTTGCGTGAGTGATCATCATAAGCGTGCTTCTAGCTTCCTTAGGAGCTATGTCTGCTGAAGCGGACACTGATATATTTGACTTTGGGGATTCCCCAATACTGGAGGAATGGAAGGAGAAGCTAAGGAGGAAGCTTGACGAGAAGACAGGCGTACTCTTGCTACATAAATAGGATGTGGCATGTATATAGGGAGCAAGCTACAACATCTAGCTCATTGATTTGTGACTATTTCTGGAAAGATCTAGAGAGATTCCTTTGTCTATGATGGATAACTTCAGAGAACATCTCAAGAACCTTCTTGTTAATGGTATCATCAAAGAACTCCATAGCCCCTATGCATAGTGGTCACAATGAAGAAGGATGGAATGATTGATATTTGTGAAGACCAATGGAAAACAAAAGTGGACCACTGTACAATGTCAAGCATTCAGTGTACCCTAGATTCCTGTTAGGCAGCCAATGGTTTTCTGTGTTGGATTTATGATGTAGTTATTACCAGATTCCTGTGGCAGAGGGAGGTAAGAAAAGACAGCTTTCACTTGTCCAGCTAGATTTCTACCAATTCGAATGTATGCCCTAGGGCATCTCGGGGGCACCTGCCACCTTCCAAAGATTGATGGAGAATAGTTAGAGACATGGATTACTTTCCAGAATTAGTGTACCTCAATGACATCATTGTCTTTGAGAAGACCTTGAGAAAACATGAGGAGAGACTGCTGAAAGTGCTGAATTATTACTTTGGGGCCTTCTCAAATAATAGCTAATAGCTAACATTTATATATCATTTACTCTGTGTCAGGCACTGTGCTAAGCACTTTATAATTTGTATCTCATTTAATCCTCATAACTTTGGAAAGTAGGTAATATTATCATCCTCATTTTACAGATGGGGAAACTGAGGCAAAAGGCAGTTAAGTGACTTGCCTAGGGTCATGCAGCTAATAAATGTCTGAGGCCTATTTTCAACTCAGGTCTTTCTGATGCCTGGCTTGATACTCTATCTACTGTGCCACCTAGCTGCCCTCATCAGAAACTTAATATAACAACCCTAGGGTTACACAAGTACAAAGAATGACATCATCCAGCTTGTAAGCAGATTACTTCCTACTGGGAGAGACAACGTATATAAATATGTTCAGGATACACATATATTATATATGTGTATATAATATATGTGTGTATATATATATATATATATAACATGTAAATACATTTTGTTGCTCAGTTGTTTCAGTCATGTCCAATTCTTTGTGACCCCATTTGGAGTTTTCTTGGCAAAGAACTGGAGTGGTTTGTCATTTCCTTCTCCAGCTCATTTTACAGATGAGGAAGCTGAAGCAACTAGTGTTACATGACTTGCCCAGGATCACACAGCAAGTAAGTGTCTGAAGTCAGATTTGAACTCAGGAAGATGAGTTTTCTTGACTTCAGACCCATTGCTGTATCCACTACGCCACCTAGTTGCCCATGTATAAACCCCTCCCATACAGTGAATAAATGTATATAGATATATAATATGTATATATATATATATGTGTATGTGTGTGTATGTGTGTATGCATATATGTATGTATATATATATGTGTGTGTGTGTACAGACACGAAAAGTAGTAGTTAAATATAAAGGCAGTTGGGAGGGAGAACATGGGGAGTTGTGGGGATCAGGAAGGCTTCATGCAGAAGACAGTATGTCTTAAAGGAAGAAGTAAGGAGGGAGTGCCGCTTTTGTGACAAGTAAGGGAAATTATTGACAGACCTGTCTGAAGCACTGAAAATCCATGATTTCAGTGAATTCTAGGGGGATGTTTGGGATTTGGGGGGAAAGTTGGGGAGACGGTCCTACAAAGGCAATAAAGAGATGTCCCCAACCCATTTCTCTGCTTTTTTTTCCTTTTGAATGGGAAAGCCTTCTGACTGTTGGACCACAAAATCCTCTGACCTTCATGTAGAATCAAACAGAGCTGAGAAAACTTGTCACAGGATACTTGTGAAAGGTCAGACTGTGACATTTAAACCCAGATCTGATCAAATGGTCTAAATCACACTTCCTCCCCTTACTATATTTTTATTGCTCAGTCATTCAGTTCTACCTGACTCTTTGTGGCCCTATGGACTATTAGTGCACCAGGCTCTTCTATCCTTTACTATCTCTCAAAGTCTGTGCAGGTTCACATTCATTGTTTCCATGATACTATTTACCCATCTCATCCTCTGCCATCCCCCTTTCCTTTTGCCTTCCGTCTTTCCCAACACCAAGGTCTTTTCCAAAGATTCCCATCTACTCATTACGTGGCCAAAGTATTTAAGTTTTAGCTTCAGTATTTGACCTTCCAGTGAATAGCCTTGAATTAATTTCTATAAGTATTGACAGATTTGACCTCTTTGCTTGTCCAAGGGACTCTCAAAAGTCTTCTCCAATACCACAAAAGTGTCGGTTCTGTGGCTTTCAGGTTTCCTTATAAATCCAACTCTCACAGCCATATATTGCTACTGGAAAAACCATAGTTTTGACTATATGGACCTTTGTCAGCAAGATGAAGTCTCTGCTTTTTTGTATGCCATCCAAATTTGCCATAGCTTTCCCTCTGAGGAGCATGCATCGTTTAATTTCATTGCTGTTGCCATCTACAGTGATCTTTGAGCCCAAGAATATAAAATCTGAAACTACTTCCATTTCTTCTCCTTCTATTTGCCAGGAAATGATGGGACCAGTTGCCAAGATCTTAGGGTTTTTTTTTATGTTAGCCTTCAAGCCAGGTTTTACATGCTTCTCTGTCAGAATTCTCCTCTATGATCTGTCTGTCTTGGGTAACCCTGCACATCATAGCTTATAGTTTCATTGAGTTATGCAAGCCCCTCTGCCACGACAACGCAGTAATCTGAGATGGGGGGGTACAGGAGGAAGATGTCTTACAATATGCTCTTCTCTTATAGAAAACACCTCAGATGTCTTAGGATATGTTCAATTTTGCTATGCATCCTGAAATCCAGTTATGAGAATACAGAGTTGGAATAATTTTCACGTCAAATCATTCATTTTTCTAATTATTGTATTACCAAAGTTTCTTTAATCCCTATATTCAAGGTTGTAGATATAAAGTGTGTAGTTGTAATGGCCAGCAAAGTGGAACTTCTTGTTTTGCTCTTTTTTCTTTTGGAGTTCTAGCTCTTCTCAGCACTAAGGTAATCAAGTGCCTTTGATTGAGGCTTGACTTTGTTTGAATCAAGAGTCTTTGACTAATTAAGAGTCTTTGATGACCTGCTTAAGTCACAAGAAAGCCTAAGTCACATGAGTTTGAATCACATGGTTGTGACTCCCTCTGTGGGCTGATCCTGAAGAAGTGTATATAGACTCTGAGGTTAGCATTTTGGTTGGGGGCTGACTCATTGGAGGAGTGTTTCTGTGGTTTGGCCAGATGAGACTCTGGAGAGCCATTAAGGAGCCCCCTGGCTTTGAAAACCCAGATGTTAGTGCTTCTCTCTCTGGTAACTATGTATGTATTGCTATGGACAGACAGAAGCCCTGTCTGCTGATTTGTGTTATTTGCTCTGTTTATATAATATCTGCTTGTAATTTCTATTTGTGTTTTCTCTGAAGTTCAAGGTGCTTTTCTGCCTGAACTAAGTGAATGATATATGTACGTTTAATTAAAGTAAGATTGCTAACCCCTGAAACAGCTATCTTTCCTTAGTAAAGCAGATCTAAGAATCTGCACTAGCAGCCATCCTGGGTATGCTAGTGTGGTTGCCCTTACAGTAGTCCATTTAAGTAAGACAAAAGTGAAACTTATTCCAAATACTGGCTTAGAGGGTCCCAAGGACTTATGCTGATTCTTGGACTCATTCTCTCTTCAGTACCATGTTTGGACTCATGTGAACCATGAAAAAAAACCCACAAACATAAGAGATAATTGAAACAGTTAGAGGATATTAATTCACTTCAAATTTCCTATTACTCTGCCTTGGAAGCTCACAAACTTGATAGTACTGTCCTCAATCTCTCCACATCCCTGGAAATTATCACCAATAATACTACCAATTCTCTACAAGCACTCTATATACACTCCAAAAGTTCTCCATCGATAAATCACCTGAGATTTTCTATATGCCTCTTAGAGCAGAGTCCACACCATGGTCAATCTGTTCTCCTGTACCTACTTTGCTCAGTTTGAATTTAGAGAGGGCAGTCTCTGTACCATGTGCAGCCTTATGTAGTACCATATGACAACTGAATATATGCTCTAGACCCTGTCTCCTCAATTCCCTGGTTTATGCATGTTGTTTTGGGTTCACAATCTCATTCAAGTATTAATAGCTATGTTCATTGTTTAAACTTTTTTTAATCCTATAGTTCTGTATATGTGTGACCAGACTTCTCTGCCATCTTAAGGTTGGCAACACCATCCAACTATTACTCCTAATTATCATTCCACATGTTGACTGTGTATTTACAGAGATATTAAAGATGGATTTTACTGAATGAAGCTGCTCAGTCTTCGAAAGCAGGCTGTGTGGAAGACTAGATAGAAGGACCTTATATTTATTTTTCTTGATGTGACCGATTCCATCCTGCGACTAGCTTCTAGGCCAGGTAAAACTAGTCACATGCGTTTCTTGGGATTTGAGTTCACCTCACCCTCAGCCAGAGGAAAATAGTTCGTCCTACTCTACTTGCAAGGCACGAGAGTCTGACTTGTTCTGCTTGTGAGGACAAACTATGGAGTGGAACAAATTACTCTACTTTATTTGAAAAACTAACAAGACGCAAACTCAGGGATATACAAGCATAAAAACCTGCTGCATGCTCAGTACAGGAGCATTCTTTCATCTAAATTTCTGTCCCTATGCCTGAATTAAACTTTCTCTGACCTGAACCAAAGTTGTGAGCTGTTGTTCTTGCCACAATGTCTCATTCTGTTTTCATGTGCCAGCCCTTCAGATATTTGAAAAGAACCCTCTAAAGTCTTTGTCCTCCAAACTATATATCTCTAGTTCCTTTGAGCTGTCCTCACACAGGATGTTCTCAAGGTCTTTCCCCATTCTGGTGGCTCTTTGTTGGATAATCTTCAGTTTATCAATGACCTTCCTCAAATGTAGTTCCCCAAACTGAAAACAATCCTCTAGATGTGGTCTGACTATGGTAGAATACAACAGGATTATCTATCTTTTCTTTAGCCCTATATGTTGTACCTCTTTTAACAGAGCCAAAGATGGCATTAGTTTATCTGTAAGGGTAAATGGGAAGGCCTAGGGGCCCAAAGGAGGGTGGCACCAACTAGGAGTCTAGAGCATGCAACAGCAAGAGGGAAGGCAAAGTCGTGAGTTCATCTTTGTCCGTCAGGAAGTGCACATTCCTGGAGGTAGCTAGGTGGTGTAATGGTTAGAGTGCTGGGCCTGAAGCAGGAACACCTGAGTTCAGACACTTCCTCAGATACGGCCTAGCTCTGTGACCTTAGTCACTTAACCTTAGTTTGCCTGTTTCATCAACTATAAAATGGAGATGATAACAATACCTATCTCACAGGGTTGTTGTGAAAAAAGGTGAGATGATGTTTCTAAAGCTTATAGCACCGTGCCTGGCGCACCTGTAGGCATTATAGAAATGCTTGTTCCATCCTCCCTTGTTGTCGATGATGGACCTTGTGAGCAACTATCAATGGACTAGAAGCTAGTTACAAGATGGAATCAGTCATGTCAAGAAGAATAACTATAACGCCCTTCTATCTGGTCCTCCACACAACCCCTTTTTGAAGACTGAGCAGCTTCATTCAGTGAAATCCATCCTGATCACCTCTGTAAATACATAATAAATGCACAGGAATGCTACCATTGTAGCACTTCCTGGGGCCTCAGGCCCCTTAGCTCTCACAGCCTCAGGCAGGGATGGGACTAGAGCCAGGTCTAGGGACCATCTGTAGTTACCCCAATCCTGCCTACTCAGACCTGGGCTATGGCAGTAGTAGCCATGGAGGAGGAGGAGGCTGTGAAAATGTGTGTGTGTATGTGTGTGTGCGCACGTGTGTGTATTCTGTACCCCAAGTCCTTCACCTCTCAGTCAGGAGGTGGGTACTAGCTTACTTCATCATTAATCTTCTGGAATCATATTTGGTTGTTACATTGATCAGAATTCCTGATTCTCTCAAAGTTATCTTTACTGTATTTCTTTGCTAGTTCTCTTCACTTCAATCTTCATCAATTCACACAAGTCTTCTCATGTTTCTCTGAATCCGTCTCCTTCACTATTTCTTGCAGCGCTACAGAATTCCGTCACATTTATATATTGTTTGGCCATTCCCCCATTTATGGGCTCCCTGTCATATTCCCATTCTTTGCCATCTCAAAATGAGCAACCTTAGAGTGTGTTTTATTTAGGAATGATCCCTCCCTTAATCTGCCCTCCCTCTAATTCTTTTTTCTCCTCTTTCTTTTCTATTTTCCTGTTGAATGAAATGTATTTCTGTCCCCAGTTGTGTGCATGCACGTCTGTGTGTATGGTCTTCCCTCTTCTGTTCAGATTAGAGTGAGGTTTAAGTTAACACTGCTCTCCCACTCTCTCCTCTTTGTTTGTATAGATGACTACTTGTACACCCAGATTAGATGAGATAATTTCCAGTAACCTTTATCTTTATTCCAGCATTTGTACTTCAAAGTTTTTATAGAGCCCATTTTCACAGAACTAGGGTTCAGACTTGAACCCAGGTTGTCCTAGCTCCCAGGCTAGCCTTCTATCTACTCACCGTATTAAGTCACTTACACACACACATACACACACACACAAAACCAGAAGTAACTAGTTCTGGAGCTATGAGTCCTGGGTTCAAATCCTGCCCCTGATACTATGTGACCTTAGATTAGTCCCAACTTCTCCATCTATAAAATTAATGGGTTGGATTAGATGGCCTCCGAGTTTCCTTCAGGCTCTAGGTATATGTCTAGAGATTCAGTATATATGCATATGTGTATGTGTGCATGTGTATGTTCATGTATATGTATGTTGTTCAGTCATTTCAGTCATGTCTAACTCTCTGTGACCCCATTTGGGGTTTTCTTGGTAAAGATACTGGAGTGGTTTGCCATTTCCTCCACCAGCTCATTTTACAGATAAGGAAACTGAGGCAAACAGGGTTAAGTGATTTGCCCAGGGTCACACAGCTAGTAAGTGTCTGAGGCAAGATTTGAACTTGGGAAGATGAGTCTTCCTGACTCTAGGCCCAGTGTTCTATCTACCGTATCACCTAGCTGCTCTTATGTATATGCATGTGTATATACGTAAAGACAGAGAGATAGACAGGCAGACAGACAGATACACCCAGTTGCCTGACTAGCTTCATGTTACAGTTTTGGTGGTATAGTGTTCATCTACACTATGGATATAAACAAGTTTGATGATATTCTGTAGTTTGACATAAATAGTTCAGTGTCACCTAAGAGATGATGCTATTAATAGGAATCCTTTCACTTGGAGTTTACAGTGGACATCTTCCTTGACACTGATGAATATACCTGCTTTATACCTTGCTTGATGTCAAGACTCAGCAGATCCTCAAACAAGTCATCTCCATAGTTGCATCTGCCATAGAATCCTGTATAATTTAAATTTATTTGTGGGTTTAATTGATCTGTGTGTGGTTTATTCTATGCAGCCAATTACCTATTTGTGCCAAAGTCAGAAGGAAACTTTGGCTATTTGGACTTTCTCATTCTTTGGCTTCTGGATGAACAGGAGTTTCTGGCATTAGAGCTAGTTCTACCTAAGTGATTTCTCTAAGGTAAAACAGATACATTTCTTCATTAAGTGGAGCACTGAAAGGCTAATGAGGCACCCATGGTAGTGCGGCTCTTCACTAAGTCTTAAAAACTTTTGGTGCTCACAGAAGGAATATGTCTTGCTGAAGCCTTCACTTATAGCTTCTCTACATTAAAAATTGCTAATTATAAACTGCCAGAAGGCCGTTTCCCCCAAAAGTATATAGAACAGGGCAATAGAACATTCTGACTCATACCCAGCCAGTAGAAACAAATGCTTTTTATTTCTCATTCTTTGATTACAGTTGGTACTTATGTAACAAAGTTCTAAACTTATCCTGAGATTATAGTAATACATATCTTACAGATTTATAAAATGAAAGCTAGGATTTCTGAACATTTATGTGTATCTGCGTGTAAAATTATACTTCATATCGTAACTATTAATAATATTAATAGTAATCTGTTCGTAAATCTATCACTAGGAAAATAAATGTAATAGGAGAGTTACACAGAATTGACTGTTTACAAATATATGGCTAGTTCCCTTTTAAAAATGAAATAAATTTAAGACAACTTAAAGGCTGTTTCATACTTCCCAGGCAAAGAAGACAATAGTTTGAGGAGGTAAATTCAGTAAAACAGCACTGGCTTCATCTGTACTGCTAATTTTTTGTCATTGTGAAACAGATGTCAAAATGAGCAAGTCTTTTGAAGTACCACTCCTTATTGTACTTTAAGAAAGGCATTAAGTATAAAGCAAAAACTGTCTTCCAAAAAAAAAATCAGTGATATGTCATTTAACATTCTTAATTATACACCTTCTGACACTCTGACAGTAAATCCATGGAGCTAATATAGTCCAGAGCCAAAAGATCTGCTCATCTGTTAGCTGTTCCAGTCCCCACACCCATCGATAGTTCTCTTTCAGTTTGAAGTGGGCTCAAAAAGGAAAACTTGAGTTCCAGATGAACCATGGCTGTCATTAGCTAATACTGATGGAGAAATGTCTCATACCCAGGATAATTAGTTCAGGCCCCATAGGTCCTAGGAGATGACCTAATGGCAGATGAAGTCAACAAGAAAAGCCACCCACATTTGGAAACCTCATAAGTTCTTCTATGTGGTTGTCAGGTCAATTTATTTTTATAGTGACTTTCCATTTTAGTGTTCATTTTGATACAACTCTCCTTCAATTTTAGCACACAGAGAAGCACCAAGGCCACTTTAATAAAGTCCTTTGGTTGCCTTAATGCTGTGGTATTTACAGTAAGTTCCACATTCAACATAATGGATTAATAAGCTATCTTTGACTTAATGGATCAATAAAATAAAATGGGAAAGTCCAGAACTCTTAAAGTTTTCTTCTCATAACTATTTACGAGCTGCATACTTTTAAACTCGTCTGCCTCTTCTGTCACAAAAAAAAAACTTCTCCCATTTTAAGAAATTCCTTCTGCCATGTCCTAAAGCATTAGGCTCATGACTACACTGGCCAAATAAAGTATACTCTTAAAAATAAAGTAGTTTATTTGGCAGGCTGCTACATAGGCCATTTGTGCATTTTTATTTAAAGAAATAAAGCAAGAGATTCTCTGTAGCTGCCATCCCTCAATGTACTCAACCCATTTTTTAAAAATGGTAAAAACAAAACAAAACAAAAGAACCTTTTCCCTTTCAAATAAAAAAGAACAGAAATATTTTAAAGAATTATAGAATATAGAGACACGAAAGATCTATTATTTATTCTGAGAAGGTCAATTCTCTCATGTTCAATCCCATTTAGTTTTAAATGGGCCTTATGATGAGGCTTTGGCCAGTTGTCTTACAGACTATTCCACAATCCAGTCATCTCACTCCAACTCTTCTTTTTTCAATGCCAATTAGCCATTCCATTGCAGCTAGTGAGTGCCCAATCTATGCAGAATACTCTATTAGGCCCTCATGGATAAGGACAAAATCGTGGCAAATATAAATACAATAATGTATATAAATGCAAGTGACAGAAAAATAAATCTTCATTAACTAAGTATAGGTCTATAAGTAGTCAGAAGAGCAGAACCTCGATGACATACACGCAAGTGATAAGAAATGCCTGGAAGTGGAGGAGGAGTGGAGATAGGAGTAAAGATCGCTGCAATGACCCAAGGCTGGTGAATTTTGGGAATGGTGTCTTGGAAGTGAGTTTTGGAGTTGGTGAAGGAACACTTTAGTGGAAGTGGGTGGGGGAGGTATTTCTGGTCGGGGCAATGTTAAGTGTGACAGCTCAGAGGTGAGAGAGTGTCACTATACTTCCACAGATAAAAACACACTTGCCAGGCTGGGGATGGGGGTGGGGGAGAGATAGTTTTACTTTTCACGCAGCAGAGAGCATGAGCCAGGGTACCGAAAATTGTCTTATAGATTATTCCAAGGGCAGCTGGCAAGGTGGGAGGCCAATTGATGGATGATCTTAAAATACCACTTTGGATTTAACTTAATTTAAAAAGACTTTAATTTGATGGGAGCAGCAAGAAAAGCCAACAACGGCTCTCTGGAAAGTAGAGTGCCTGGATTCAGAGATTACCATAGGAAAACAATTCTTGTTACTGAAAAGAAAAAGAGTCCAGGGAGGGAAAGGCTAGAGGCAGGGAGGCTGGTACACTGGTTATTGTAGTACTTTGGGTAGAGAGTAGATTCTGTGGCTATAACATTAACGGAGGCCTATCTAACAAATGCAGAGAAAGGAAGGACTTTGTGACAGACTGCATTTGGACACTGGTGGTGGCTGAGCAATTGAAGATGCCTCCAAAATTCTGGGCTTGGAGGAGTAGGATGACCACGATCCCTTTAAGAGTATCATTCTGTTTTAGTACTGGTCCACATATATCAAATAATCCAGAGAGACGATATATTCCAAGAACTTGGCCTATTTTCACAGATGCTTTAAGAATACAAGGAGAAAAAAAAATGAAATCCAAAGAGAAGGCAAGGTAGCAGCCATCGCAGAAGAAGACAAGTTTAAAAAGCTAATTTTAAGCTATAATTTTAAAAATAAAAATATATAACACCACTATGTTCCTTATGCTTTAATAACTACTCATTTTCAGTACAGGGCTTACTTAAGCCATTGGTTTCATGCTTCACAGCACATCTGAGGTGTATTCTGATTCTAGGATGAAACACGCTCCGTGGCATGCTAAGATTTCCTAAAATACATCGGTTGCCTTTTTTTTTCTTTTTGCAGATTACTGTTCCTCTGGGTTATCTGAGGCAGAAGAGCTCTGGATCAAACACATTGTTTTCAAGTGTTCCAGCATCACTTTTTCTTCCTCTTCTAATGTTTCATCTGTCCTCATCTCCCACCTGAAAGAAAAGACATAGTATTCCATTAACTTTTAAGCTACAGCTCACTCTCAGTTATTCAGAGTGTGGTGGTCTAAATTTGTGGCTTATTTCAGACTTTGTTTCTCTGCCATCGGCCCTTATGTTTTTGACCTTTTGGGCAACCCAGGTCGTTGGCACCTCCTCTTGCAAGGTGGGCAACAAGAACAGGAAGGGAAATCCGAAGACATTAATTACATCCTTTGTTTGTAGTCCTAGCAAAAGGCTTAGAGGGTATAAGGAGGTTTAAAAACAATTAAGTATGACATTTTGTGGGTTCATGCTAACCACTAGAAAATATTATCTGGGGTGGCCAAATTTCATTAGCACTTATTTTTATCGATGTGTTTAGTCTCTATATCATTTTTATTTACAAACATGTTCTTTTCTCCATGTCCTCCTCAGCCAGCCATTCCTTATAATAAAAAATAAAATTTAAAGAGAAAAAATGCAGTTCAGCAAAATCAACCAAAATATCAGTCAAGTTTGACAAGCAAATATAATATTCCATACCTCTAGACACCCACCTTCACAGCAAAGGGTCTGGGGTAGTACATTTAAAATTAACAATTTTAAAAACAAAATTAACTTGTTGTTATAGGATCTTCTTTATAGGATGTGTACCTTTCTCTCTCTCTTCTCTCTCTCTCTCTTTCTTCCTCTGTCTCTGTCTTTCTGACCTGTTGCTGCACCCCTCAGACTTTCCCATTCTCCCTGATGCCTTTGTGACTCTGGTCTGGTTGGGAAGGCCCTTAAATGCCAAAGTGAGTTTATATTTGTTCCTAGAGGTAACAGGGGGTTGATTAAGGGAGTGACACGGTCAGACCTGTCCTTTAGAAAAATCACTCTGGCAAATGTGTGGAGGATGGAGGGAGAGAAGAGAGACTTGAGGGAGGAAGATAAGTTGGGAGACTAATCCACTAGGAAAGTGGTAACAAAGGCCTAAACCAGAGTGGTAGCTGTGTGTGTAGAAAGAAGGGAATGGAAAGGGAAGATGTTCAATGAATCAATCAATAAACATTTATTAACACCTACTATGGGGACCTAGGTGGCGCCACAGTGCACAGGGTGCTGGGCCTGGAGTCAGGAAGATTCCTCTTCCTGAGTTCAAATCTGGCCTCGGACACTTACTAGATGTGTGACCCTGGGCGCCTCACCTCACCCTGTTTGCCTCAGTTTCCTCATCTGTAAAATGAGCTGGAGAAGGAAATGGCAAACCACTCCACTATCTTTGACAAGAAAACACCAAATGGAGTCACAAAGATTGAAAAATGACGAACTGACACAAAAACACTATGTGCCAGGCACTGTCCTAAGGGCTGTTGTTTTTACCATACTATCAGAAGAAACAGAAACCAGACCAATTAACCTCTGGTCAAATATCATTGCGGTGAATTGTTATTACAGAGAATTATGTAATGTTATTTTACAGTAGGAGTACTGCCAATAAAGATTACAATAAAAGAATCCTGAATTTAGGCCTTATAAGATTTGCGAACCAAAGGTTCTGCAGAAAGGATGTTGGTCTCAATTGAGACAGCATTGCAACAAAATAAATGTGTGTATATAAAACCTAGCACTTTAAGAAAACTTAATTCATATTATTTTTAGTTCTTTTGACATTCTTATAATATTCCTTAGAGGGAAGCCATCCATATTTTAAAATGGTGAAGCTCACACTGTGCGGTTTAATGACTTGCCAAGGTAAACCTGAATTGGAGTCGAGATTAGAATATATGCTGTTTCTGATGGGCTCTTGGTTAGGTCTTGGTGCTTTTCTGTCATATATAACGCTGAGATAACACTTCTATAACATATAATTTGTCATATATGATTTTCTGATATATAAGGAAAGCCTATCAAGGGACAGGGGGAAAGGCCTGGAGGGGGGATAACTGCTTTTTAAGGTTTTGCATTAATTATCAGCGAAAAGAAAAGGCAGGCAATTATCTTTCCAGGGGAAGCTATCCAGTAAGAAGCCAGTTTCTAGTCAGGTCTCTTAGCAAGACCGCTGGGTTTAGAATACCCTGATCAGTCCAGGAAGCCTGGCACAGGAAAGGGAGGAAAAAGGAAAGGGTGGTGGAAGGGGGAAGGGAGCAGATGATGATGAACAGGCCGATTAAGCCTTAAAAGAGACAGGTTCTCAGTACAGTGATAATAACCATCCCCTTCCGCTTCTTACTCTTCTCCAGCTCAGTCATGGATGTCTCTTATCTCCAAACTCTAACTTGAGCTGCTTAATGTGGTAGAAAGGAGCATTGAATTTTGAATCAGAAGGCCTCAGTTCAAGCCCATGCTTGGTCATTTACACACTACATGGAGGACAAATCATTCGACTTCTAGGGGCTTCTCTACGCTTGCTGTAAAATGGAGATAATTATGGTAATTTACTACCTCACACAAGTTAATTATAAGAAATTTAAACCGTCAAAAACTAAATAATAAAAATGACAAAAACTAAAAAAAAATGTAAATCATAAGACATGATATAAGTAAATGCTATATATTGAAAATGACTCCCAAGTTTTTTACAGCATAATTAACATATTTGTGTATACACACATATATACATATGTATGCAAAACATATGTATATATAGACACATATATGATGAAACTCTTTCTTTTTTTGGCGGGGGGGCGGGGAAGGCAGGGCAATTGGGGTTAAGTGACTTGCGCAAGGCCACACAGCTAATAAGTGTCAAGTATCTGAGGCTAGATTTGAACTCAGGTCCTCCTGACTCCAGGGCCGGTGCTCTACTCACTGCACCACCTACTGCCCCTATGAAGAAATTCTTTAGGACAGATTTGGGTGATATCCAAAGCAAGTTTTGATAAGGAATTACAAACATGGAGATTCTCCACCTCCCTGCTGCTCAGAGTCGTGGAGGTTAATGATTGTCCTAAATTACCATTGTCAGTATTTCTAAGGTCTCATAATGAGCAAATGTTACAGGGAGGAAAAGAATTTTAGTCATTTTTGGCATTTATTCCTGTTGAGCCCACAAGGCTACTGAAAACTACTTTGGAAATTTTGTAAGATTCCTCTGGACGTGGTTGTTTATGAGTAAACAATCCAATCATTAGCATATACAGCAAAGAGAGGGGCAGCTAGGTGGCTGTGGATAGGGTACTGAGCATGGACTCAGGAAGACTTATCTTTTCCAGTTCAAATCCAGCCTCAGACACTTATTAGCTGTGTGATCCTGGGCAAGTCACTTCACTTTGTTTACCTTAGTTCCTCATTTGTTAAATGAGCTGGAGGGGGAACTGGCAAACCACTTTTGTGTTTTTGCCAAGAAAACTCCTAATAGGGTCACAAAGAGTCAGATACAATTGAAAAACAACTAAAACAAAACCAAAAACAACATCAAACACAACCCTCGATCAGAAAACCAAAATGAAGAAAACTGTGGTCTTCAACCATTTTACAAGTATCATTTACCATGATCATTTACCATGTCAAAATTAGCCCAATAATTTCTACTTTTTCTAAAACTATGGCCTTTCTCCTTTGGGCAGGATTTTAAATAAATTAGGTTATCCTATGAGCACTCTCCAAACAAAAGGAAGAATGCAGAAATTTGTTTTGCCCTCTTTTGTTGTTGTTAAAGGTGTTAACATTGTGCTGGGTAAACAAATTTATGAATGTCAACAGAACAAAATATGCATATCTGCATAAATATTTTAATCACTATCTCCACTTGTAGAAATTGAAAGCACAATCTCTTTGTTTCATTAAAAAATCTGTATAATGAATGTAATCTAAATGAATTGTATACACACTAAATTTCAAGATGAAGATCCTGAAGCTTGGTGACAATCAGGCCCAGTATAATTGTGCCTTAGTAATTAGTGATATTAGGCGATGTTATTTACCTCCCAGAACGTTCTTACACTTACTATGTGCTTATACGAATGAATCAGTGCATAACATAATAGGGAAACATGACAAAAGTAAGAAAACAGAGTGGGATGGAATTTATGTTTCCCTAAAAACATCACTATTATGGAATTTGGAGGAATTGAGACTGAAAAACATGAAGTATATTTGTCATAAACACTTCTGAATTTCACACTTATAGGCTGTATAGAAAATTTATATCTATCACAGTCTTGACTGTGTTAGCACAGAACAAAAATAGTTTGTTCAGTCATTGTTTTCTAAGAGTCAATTCGGTGGACAAAAAAAAAATCAGTTAAGCCTATTGTTAGACTTAAAACGATGACTGTTGAATTCAGTACAAATAGCCTACACTCTGCTTGTCTAATATAAGTGAATACTCATGGTGAATTGATGCTCCTATAGGAAACCAGCCATGGATAGAAGCAGCCAGATGTCCTGATTCTTTCCCTAGAATTTCTTGCCTTCTTCTTAAGGTCTGTGCCTATTCTAATTATTGCCACCACCCTCAAGTCCGACACTCACTTCAGTCAGTGGTGGGGAACTGTGTTCATATATCAGAGACTACCAGTCTAGAGATCCCCATTGATCATGGGCCTTAGTTATATATATTTGCCCTACAGAATCCAACTACTGAACTCTGGCATGACATTATATTTACAGGCACTACAACCACCAATTCCTCCAGCCTCTCTAACATTTTGTGTATTTATTAGGTAGAGGTTAGAGCTATGTCCCATATGATGAGTCATGAGTCAAATATTTCTCACACTCCCCCGTTTATATTGTTCCTTTCGATTTTTATGGGCACAAGTCAAGACAGCATACAGTTAAACTAGACTAGTGTTAAATCTGCATGATCACATGTTGCCTTATAAGATTACCTCGGTGGCAGATTGGCAAGTCACCACAGAGTGGTCATGGTTGTTGCAGATCCAGCTGTCTATTGACTACTCAGACTCCTGAGACTATAACTTTAGAGGAGCTCCAGTCATGCTTCATCAATTTATGTATGGACTCCTTTAGATTCCTCCTCCTCAGCTCCATTCATCACCATTCCTCCCCTTGCTCTTTCCAATTCTCTTTTATATGTTATATTTTCCTATTAGAATACAAACTCCCTGAAGGTAAGGATCGTATTGCTAGTTTGTATTTGTATCCCTAGTACTTAGCACAGTCCATATGTATGTATATATGTATGCATGCATGTATACTATCTCTCTCTCTCTCTCTCTCTCTCTCTCTCTCTCTCTCTCTCTCTCTCTGTCATCTTGTGCTTCTATCGGATCCCTCTCCTTATTCAAAAGGTCATTGTGACATCAGTTGGGACATAGTTCTCCTTTCTGCCATTTTGAAATTCTCTTTCCCCCAACTTTGCTGTTTTCACAAGCCTGATAACTGCCCTTCTAGAGATGAGACTGTTATACCTATACAATGTTTCTGGAAGCCTCTTCAAAGAAACTTTCATTCTCTTTTAGCAACACTAAGCTGTCATCATTTTTTGGCGGTATGGACCTGTGATTTCATTGATTTAAAAGGAAAAAGTGAGGGGTGTTCATGGCCTGCAAGAAGCCCTGCAATGGTAGAATTTACAGCATTTTCAGGAATTGTGAATGGGAACACCAGACCTGCCCATGTAGGAAATGAAAAAATTGGCACTTTGCTAGAGAGAACCTTGGTTCCTAGTACATAAGCATTTTCCATTTTCCATGGTTCTTTTAAATACCAGTAGAGTTTATTTTCAAAAGGAAGTGAATGGCAAACCAAAGTATCGTTTTTAAGAAACTTTAGTCCACAATAGATGAAAATGCTCAGATATTATTATTGTTTTATGTGCAGGAGTTTGCTCAAAAAGATAGCATAAAAAAAATCTAGGAGCTTAGGGAATTGGCTAGGGGTGCTATTTTTTTTTTAAGTACTGAGACCAAAACAGGCATTTTCATAGTGAGGAAACTCCCTCTACTAATAGAAATAGGGACATGATCTGCAGTTTTATGTCTTTGGGAGCTGTTTTGGGCATTGAGAAGTCAAGTGACTTATCTAGGGTCAATGAACCAGCTAGAACATGCCAGAGGCAAGACTGGAACATAGTTAGCTCTCTATCTGCTATACCATACTACTGCCTTTCCTTTTTTTTTTTTTTAAGCTTTTACCTTAATTATAGATACAATCAGCATCTCGGAGCTACTTGAAGAACCACATTATAAGAATCTTAGTGGTCATAAATCAAAATAGTTTCCTTATCTGGACAAATTCAACTTCATTTTTATCATAGAATGGATTGCATCGATACTGTATTTACTCACCTAGTTTCCTTCCTTTGTGCTTTCCAAATCTTGAGGGAGAAATAGATTTTTTTTTCTTCATATAATTATGCCTGGTATTCTGTCTTTGTAAGAAGAAGGCTTAAAACCAGTAGTTGTAAACTTTGGAAAGGATTTTAAGAAATAATATTAATATATTATGGGGGTGTTTACCCCAACTAATCAAGGGGCATTATTATTTGTTATGCCTACTTTGTAGCTGAGTGAATGTGGATAGATTTCTGCCTCACAGAGCTTTTGCAAATATTAACAACACATCTTTGTGATAACATGGAAGGTCTCCTGATTTTCCAGATTTCTGAGGCATTTTGAATTTGTAGAAATGGTCATACGAAGGGGCATTATGTGATGTATGTCTATATTTCTCTCACTCCCTCTCCTTGGCACAGTTATCTGAAGAAAATATAAATGTATAAACTTATGTATTTATATAGCTATGTTTCTTCCTCAAAATCAGGGGATTTGAGAAAGAGAAAAAAGGGAAGGAAAGTACCTTAATATTTTAACCAAATTCTTTCTATAATAAACATGAGGTTGACTTTAGTCCAGTTAAGGAAACCAATTTTGACGTTCTTGGACTAAGATACTTGAGTTGAGTCAAGGCAGCACCTTTGCTAAAAAAATGAATTTCATCTTTGTTTTACTATAATTAACACAAGAAAAATCTCAAAATTCTAGTAATTGGAAATAAGTCTGGGCTAGTTTTTAGGAGTTTAAATATCTTTAACATCTCAATGAGAGTAGATTCAGATGTGATCCGTTCATATGATTATTAGTACTGCTTTGAAATTCTTATCCATTGATGAAAGATACACAGTCCACCATGGGTGAAATTAAGTTCTCAGATATGGTGGCTGTCAAGGTTCCAAGAATCAGAGCTCTGTCCCCACATAAATCCTACCCCCCATACCTCCCACTACTACATCTTGTCAATAAACTATCTTTGGAAAAGAAGGAGAGTTATTCAAATAAATAGCCTTTCTAGATTGAAACCTATGGTCTCATGATTCTACATGTGGAATATTGATAAAATTTTGTCAATTCTGCTGTCTTTTGAATTACAAACTACAAGAGAGACAACTAGATTTGCTACACTTCAACCATCTTTAATTTTCTTGAGCCTTGGCAACTTTATCATGAAGTCTGAAACAACCACCCAACCAAAACTCTGCCATTTTGATCTCAGCAACCTAGTTGATCTGAAATCCCAATACATTTTGGATTGTGATGTAGCATAGGGATCATTAGCAAATAACATTTAATAGATGAAAACAGTTTAATAGTCATTTAAGCATCAACATGTAGAAATATAACTAGAAATTCTTTCACCTGAAGCTGGGGTGAGAGGCAGGGCTGACAGTGCCACAGAAGGTGATAAAATTGCAAGTGCAGCTGAACTGGGAAAGGGGGCGGTGAAACAGTAAGGCAATAATAACAACAATGTAGATGATAACTGTCAAAATCCCTATGTAGTTCTGTATTGCAAAGTATATGAGACTCTCCACATAGGAGGTAGAAGAAGTAAACCATTTATTCAGACACCAGAGAACCGCATCCCATAACCAAATGCTCAGCTCCCACAGCCAGTCAATCCACTTCATCACAACAGCAAGGAACCCAAAATATTCAATACAGAAAATAACAACATGGACCCTCAACATCCCAAAATCTCTCTGACCCCCTGCTGGGGTCTTCCCTAAAAACAGTACAGCTAAGTCATCCTGTTCAGTTCTAACCATCACAACAGCAGCCATTAGCAGCCACCAACAGCCATATTGTCTTTCTCTCTCTCAGCATTTTCTGTGACATAACTTCCTTTACCTGTCAGGAAGCTCCTCCCACCACATATGTCTTAGGCTTTCTGTGATGTAAGCAGGTCACATGGCATATTAATGAATGGAAAAAGATCTTCAAATCAAAATTGCTAATACAAGTGGTGGCATGTCCCCTGCGTAACAACAATGTGGCTTGCCTCTACTGTAGCTGTGTAAGACCAATAATAGCAGCACACAGAAGGGCTGCCAACACAGGTTCTTTGATCTGCTTTTCTAAGGAAAGTAACTTTAAGGGGTTAACAATCTTACTTTAATCAAACACATATATAACATTCACTTAGTTCAGGGGAAAAGCCAGCACCTTGAACTTCAGAGCAAATATAAACAGAAATTACAAACAAAGACAATATAAACAGAGCAAACGACACAAACCAGTCTATCCATAGCAATACATAGTTACCAGAGAAGCACCAACATCCGGGTTTCTTCAAAGCTGGGGGGCTCCAGCGGCTCCCCAGCTACCCAGAGTCTTGTCTGGTCAAATCACACATCACTCTTCCAGTGAGTGATACCCCAAACAAAATGCTAACCTCTGAGTTTATATACCCTTCTTAGGGCCTGAAGGCTTCATACCTAATTAGCAAAAGGGTGTGGGCCTGAGGCTTAGCAGCTAGCAAGATTTAGTCAAAGGCACTTGATTACTTTAGCATTGTAAAAGAGAAAACAATAAGAAAGTCTCACCCTAGGGGCAGCTTGGTGGTGCAGTGAGTAGAGCAAGGGCCCTGGAGTCAGGAGGACCTGAGTTCAAATCCGGCCTTGGACACTTGACACAAGTACTAGCTGTGTGACCTTGGGCATGTCACTTAACCCCAATTTCCCTGCCCCACCCCCCAAAAAAGAAAGAAAGAAAAAAGAAAGTCTCACCCTAATTATGGATACACCCTGAGAGACTCATCTCCGCCCCTGAAATGCTTCAGGGTGTGGGAGATATACCTCTGAGAAAGGAGAACCATGGCAAAAGGGAGCTGGAGCTGGGTCACAGAAGGTTCACACTGGTTACATAGTCTGGCAGGGTCCTTGGGGCAGGACTGGGTGGAAAAGTAGGTCTGTGTGCACTGTGTGGCACTGTTGTCTAGCAAACATTCTGAATCAATGGGACACAGAAATTGTGGTCTCTGGACTGCTTTGGAGAAGAAATATTCCCCTTGAATGTCATCACCCTATGAGTAAAGTTCTGAAGGTCCCACCTTAGTTACATTCTGCCATTGTGCTCCCAGTAATCTACATGGAAAATCAACCTGATGTTACATTTTAGTGTGGTGAAACCATGGCCCACAAATTAACCTTGGAGTGTCCCTGAACCATGGTTCCAGCACCCCCATGGTTGCCCTAGAATCGTCAGTCTAGATCTCTAGGTTTCAGTCTTAAAATAGACCTGATCATACAGAAAACCACTAGAAAGAGGGGAGTTGAGGCTCATATCCTCTTAGCAGGTAGTTGCAGAACACAGCCCAGGATCACCCTAGAACTGGTTTAGTTACCAGGTGTCTGGGGATACAAGAGTGTAACCATTACAAGCTAGATTTGTCTTTAGGTCGGATTATGCAGCCTCCACCATCATCTGAGGCCAGGATCAAGGACTCAGCAAAAACACAATTTTCTCTATTGAACCTCCCACATGGTAGGGATGCTGGGGCTCTTATCCCTAGCTTCTTTCTCTTGTTCTCTGCTCTTGGAATTGGATTGCCTGATAGATGCTTCATCTCCCTATGGAAACAGAGGAAAGTTTCTACTTTTGTGATAGCTTTCTCGTTGTTTGGCTCTATATTTCTGCTTCCATGCTGCTGGCACTTCATTCATAAGAGAGAATTATAATACCAACCCACTCCCTGTGCAACACGGCATGGCCAAGTCTGTCTTTGTTTTCCTGCATACCCTGTGTCATATTTTTCAAATACATTCGATAACGATGGCATCTTCTCATATTATTGGCATTTGTCCTAAAATGCCAATAAAATACTAGACTATAAAAGTGCTGTTTGAAATAAGCCTCCAGATTTTATGTTATTATTAAACATTTATGTAGCACTTTATATTTACAAAGTACTTTACAATTATTTATTAGTTAATTGTACTGTTAAACAACATTAACCATCTGGACAAATTAATGACTTCAAATTACCCTTCCAGTTGGTAGCTGTAGAATAAAAAAACTAAGTCCTATTAGATTTTATTCCCTCAGGAAAAAAAAAATCTCCTCTATACAACACTTTCCCATTAGCTTCATGAGGAATCATATGAACAGCAGGGGAAATCATGCTGTGTCTCCTGGCTCCTCCTCCTTCCACACCTTAAAGTTCTGAAGGCTCTCTATTCTTTTTCCTCCTTGATGATTTTAACTATTAGTCACTTTATGCAGCTAGTTTCCAAATTTTTAACTCTAGTCCTGACATCTTAGTCCCAAATTCATTTTAATTTTTCCCCTTTCCTTATCTCTTATATAAAGTAATCTGCTATTAAGTCCTCTCTACTCCATCTTTGCATTATCATCTCCACTGTCAGTTCCTGTTTGCTGCCACCAATGCTAGTTTAGGCATTTATTATTTGTATGACTAGATAACTGCCATAGACTGCTAATTGACTGGCTTTCTCCTTTCTCCATTCTTATGCACTCCCTGCCAAATTAATTTTCCTAAAATTACTTTCACCTGAATTCTGGGGTTGGCAAGGACCCTGTGTTCCTGAAGGCTATGTAAGTGGCACTCTTTCTAGCAAATTCTATCAAGCTAAAAAGGCTCGAGTGTATAGTGACAGACTATACATATGTATATTATCCGTGGACCAGCCCAGCTAAGCTTAGCAATGCTCATCACCAGATTGGCTATATCAGGACATTTTTTTAAGCAATGGAAGGTCTTAAGGACCATCTATCTGCTAAGACGCAGAAAGACTGCCGTCTAGGTTGGTGGAGGATGTTGGGATGAAATCCTAGATCCTAGAAAGGCTCAAGTGCTGCCCTTGCCATGTTTCTCCCTTCCACTAAATACTTCAATAACAAATAGCTGCCCATTCCTTGGGGTAAGAAATCTCAGTCTCTTAGACTGTCTATCATGATCCTCCATGGTCTGGTCCCATCTTCACCTTTCAGCTTTATCTCTTATTGTTCTCCTATATCAATCAAATTGGTTTACTCAACATCCCCTGAATATCTCTTGTGCTACCCATGTTTTTGCTTTGAAGTCACCTACCCAGAATGCTCTTGTCCTTCCTCTCTCTCATGTAAATCTTACTCATCCTTTAGGACACAATTCATATTTCATTGAAATGTCAGATAAATAGAATCCATTATGTTCTTATCAGGTAGTAGGTGATTTGAAGAAATAGTAAACCTTAAACTCGCCAGCACAAAAACAGATAATAAAAAGGTCCACCAAGATGATGGCTGACCACCAAAAATTTTAATCTGTTTAACTGAAATGAGTGATCTTAGGTCATTAAAACTGCCTTCACGATTATTAGCCTCCTTGTTAGTGCTCTTTCCAGAAATGTCAAGAATTGAATGACTGTATCAAACAACTTAAAATAGTAACATGCAAATTATCTTGCTAGATTTATACTATCTTATGGATTTTAAAAAAGGTTCCATAAGCAAAGCAAAAGTTGGAACACAAACTCATTCAATTGAACAAATTGACTTTCTCAGGCCAGGTGCCAAAATTGCTTCCATCATCCATCAGTTTGTCACATGTCATTTAAAGCTCTAATTGGACACATGTCTCTATGATAGATCACAAGCTTTCCTTCATTCTGAATTCCTGTAGTATTTGTCTATATCAATCTTGCACTTGATTTTTGTCTTACAATTGCATTCTTTTTCCCCACGTATTCATTCAACAAACATTTTCTAAAGGCCTAACACCTGTAAGACAGGATTATACTTTAAGTTCCTTAAGGACACATGGGAGACCCTTGGTAGATGTCTTATTGCTGAAAGGGCTGTCTGGTATAGTGGAAAGAAGGCTCTGTTGGGGGCATTCTCTGTTGGGTTTGAACCCCATGTCTGACATTTACCAGCTTTGTGACTGTGGGCAAGTCCCTTAAGGTTTAATTTCCTCACCTATAAAACAGGTTCACTGATACTGATAGTATTTGTCTTGCAGAGTTGTTGTAGAGATAAATGAGAATTTAATGTATGAGTAGCGTTTTGTAAAACTGGAAGTTCTATAAGAATGTTACCTATTACATATTATCTGTGGCTCATTTTATAGATAAGGAAACTGAAGCAAAGAGGATTAAGTGACTTCCCCAGGGTCACAGAGTTATAAAGTGTCTAAGTCCAGGTTTGAACTCATGAAGAGGAGTCTTCCTGACTCCAGGGCCAGCACTCTATCCACTGGGGGTACATGAGGTTAAATGACTTGCTCAGTCACATAGCCAGCATGTGGCCCAGGTGGATCTCAAATTAGGCCTTCTTAACCCTGAGGTGGGGTATGTCCATGACACTGCATTGCTTTTTTTTTTTTTGATAGAGTTTATAACAACAATGTGCTTGCCGCTACTGTGGCTGTGTAAAGCCAATAACACTAGCACACGGGAGGGCTGCCAGCACAGATTCTTTGATCTGCTTTTCTAAGTAAAGCAACCTTAAGGGGTTAACAATCTCACTTTAGTCAAACATACAAATATCATTCACTTAGTTCAAGGGGAAAAAGCCAGCACCCTGAACTTTAGAGCAAATACAGGCAAATTACAAACATACGTTATATAAAAAAGAGCAAATAACACAAACCAGTCTATCCATAGCAATACATAGTTACCAGAGAAGCAGCAACATCTGGGTTTTTCCAAAGCTAGGGGCCTCTAAACAAGGGCTGCCCAGAGTCTCCACATCAACACTCTTCCAATGAGTGAGCCCCAAACAAAATGCTAACCTCTGAGTTTATATACCCTTCTTAGGGCCTGAAGGCTTCATACCTAATCAGCAAAAGGGTGTGAGCCTGGGGCTTTGCACTTAGTAAGACCTAATAAAAGGCACTTGATTACTTTAGCATTCTAAAAGAGAAAACAGTAAAAAAAAATCCTGCCTTAAATTAATATTACAAGTTTTACTGGTAAAATTCAGGCCAAGGCTATGAACATTTTAAAGCAATAACTACATAAAAGAGATTTAACTATTGTTTTTGTTTAAAAGCTTATTAAAAAGTGTTGCATGATGTTATTTGTTACATGGAACACTGGTGATAAATTTTTTAGAAACTAGTGTAGTTTTCATCAAATTAATAAATATTGTTTGGTTATGGGCTAGCTCTTCTGATTTTCCTTCTCAAGAAGCAATTTTAGGAAGACATAAGAATTCCTTTGACCCACTGGAAATCTATTAATAGTAATATCACAAACGCCCCCTACCTATTCATAGGCATTCGCAGTGAAATGGGAAATTGCAGAAACTGAAGTTATCTTCCTTTTTGACTTGCATTTCTAGAGGAAAAATCTTCTGTGAATCACTCCCAAAGGAGAGACTTGAGGGAGGCAACAGATAACATAGCCTTGCTATGGTTGAGTCTTAGAATAACTGTTTGAGAAAATGTGATTCATCAAGAGTGGTGGGCAATGTGCTACAATTTTGAATGGATAGCCCTGAAATTATAGTAGCTCCTTGAATATAAACAGCATCTTTCTTCCAAGTAGTTCTCTATATTTCATGTAAAACCTTAGGACTAGAAGGGACAGTCTCCTTGCCTGCAGGCAGGGCCTTTCCTAAATCATACAAGACATACGAGGCTCTATCCTGCTTCTAATAAGATCTCTAGATGAGATTCCACAACCTCCTTTTGGAATGTGTGCCAATGTTTAATACTGCACACTGCCAGGAAATTCTCCCTTACATTTGACCTAAGTGCCTTAAGCTGTAGTTTTAGCTCATGTCCTTTTATTGTATCCTCAGGGAAAATGAGAATCAATAGTTGTTATGCACTTGATCATAATTCTTCATATTTTGAAACAGTCATTAAATCACCCCTCTACTTTCTTTCCCCTAACCTAAATAGAACCACAGCTCTTGGGATTTCAAACTAGAAAGGATCTTAGAGGCTAGCTAGTCCAACTCCTTCATTTTACAGATGAGGCCAAGAAAGTGAATGCATCTTGCCCAAGGTCAGAGTAACAGGCCCAGTATTCAACCACACAGTTGTCATTCCTCTTTCAGTTTGTTTTCTCGTTCTGTCATTTCTACTCTCATCTGAACTGTAAAAATTTCCCTCAAAGAATTAATAATTACAAAGCCACTATATCAGAGTAGTAGGACCACAGACAACTTTCAGAGGGGGCCTTTCCAAAGTCATGCAAGGTAAGTTGTCATTCTTTAAAGGTTATGTCTATGAAGTGATTTCTGGCTCAATCCAGTTGTAGGTTGCCTACTTCCTTGCTAATTATTAAGAAAAAATCAATGAAAATGGGGAAGGTTAGATATTATGTTGGTCTGAATGTAAGCCACACCTCTGAAATGAAATCTCTTTGAAAGGAAAAAAGAAACCTCTACTTCTTTCCCCCAGTATATATCTGAAAAAAAAATCATGAGTTATATGTAATACGTAATTTTTGTAGTCCAATTTAGAACAACTGTGGAGCCAATATTTAGATTAACATGGTAAGCATTACACAAAAAAAGAAACTAAAAAAGATATGAGCTTGATAAGTCTGGTTAAAACATTTTTTATCAGTCAACAAGCATTTATTAAGGGCTTACTATGTGCCAGGTATTGTGGTAAGTGTTGAGGATACAAAGAAAGGCAAAAACATGATCTTGCCCTCAAAAAGCTTCCATTCTAATGGAGATGGTGACCACATGCAAAAAAAATTCTACTTATAGGATATACACAGTGTAAATGGAAGGTAATTTCAGAGGCAAGGCACAAGGAATAAAACGGAGGGAAGAAGAAGAGAACAGGAAAGATCTCCTGCAGAAGGTGGGATTTGACCTCAATTCTGACTGAAGCCAGGCTGAGGTGAAGAGGAGACAATTATTAAAAAGGCAAAGAATTGGAAGACAGAGGGTCATGTGTGAGGGACAGCAAAAAGGCCAGTGTTACTGGATTCCTGTGTTCTGTGAACGAACGTAAAGTATACAAGATTGGTGTTGTGAAGCGCTTTAAAGAGTCAAACATGGATCATGGACATAAAAGGAGCCACAAGGATTTAATGAGTAGGAGGGTGTCATGGTTAGACCTGCCCTTTGGGAAAATGAATTTGACAGCTGCTAGGCTGGACACAGGAGGAGTGACCAGAAAGGTTACTATAATAGCTGAAGAGTGAGGTGACAAACGTTTACATGGGGGGGGGGGGACTGTGTAAGCAAAGAGAAGGGGATGGAGGGGAAGGGGAAGGAGAAATATAGAAATGATAATACTTCACAATAGACTGAGTGGATATGTGGGGTGAGGAGCCAATGATGATACCTATGCTGTACGCCTGGCTAAAGGGAAGAGTTTTGGGAGAAAGATAAAGGATTTTGTTTTGGACATGCAGCAGATGGGTGGCACAATGGATAGAGCTCCAGGCCTTAAGCCAGGAAGACTTATCTTCTTGACTTCAAATCTGGCCTCAGATACTTACTAGCTATGTGACCCTGGGCAAGTCACTTAATTATGTTTGCCTCAGCTCCTCATCTGTAGAATGAAATGGAGAAGGAAATGACAAACCAGTCCAGTATCTTTGCCAAGAAAACCTCAAATCGGGTCAGGAAGAGTAGGACATGACTATACAACAACAACAATAGAGAATCTAGTTCAAGATGTCTCACAGGCACTTTGTGATGCATGACTGCAGTCCAGGAGAGAAGTTAGGGCTAGAAAAGTAGATCTGAGAATCATGTGCTTAAATGTGATGATGGAATCTGTAGGAGTTGATGAGACCACCAATCAAGATAGCACAGAGGGAGAAGAGAGCAAAGGGCAGAGCCCTGGGGGACACCAATGGTTAATGAGTAAGATGAAGAAAAAGATCCAGCAAAGGAAATTGAGTAGTCTGGTAGGTGGAGGAGGAGAATCAGAGGAGAGCATGAAAACCAAGAGAGAAGAGAGTATCCAGGAGAAGAGGCTGGTGAACATTGTCAAAGATTTCAGAGAGATCAGAAAGAATGATGATTAAGAAAAGGCTGTTAGACTTGGCAGTTAAGATGTTTGGTAACTTTGGAGCTACTTTGGTAACTTGGCAATTTCGGTTGAATGATGAATTCGAAAGACAGACCTGCAGACGGTTTTGAAGAGAAGTGAGAGGGAGTAGAGGCCACAATTGTAGATGGCCACAAAAGAGAGGAGACGTACAAGATGATGGTAAGGATGCTTGGCTCAAGTAAGTTGGGTTTTTTTTGTTTGTTTTTTAATGTCGGGGAAAAAAGGAGTATATTGTTAGACACCAGGGAAACAGCCAGTATACAGGGCGAGACTGATAATTAGTGAGTGAGTGGGGATGA
This sequence comes from Phalanger gymnotis, assembly GCA_028646595.1. Lineage (NCBI taxonomy): Eukaryota > Metazoa > Chordata > Mammalia > Diprotodontia > Phalangeridae > Phalanger > Phalanger gymnotis. The sequence continues at coordinate 375,159,693 of CM053622.1, forward strand.
TAGAGGGGAAAGTCTTCTGGAGAACATGGCATTGAATGGGATCAAGGGTACCTGTCTCAGGGCTTTCTCTGGAATGGAGAAAGGCCACTTCTTCATATGAGATGGGTGAAGAAGGAGATAATGGAGAAAGATATCTGAGTGAAGTGTGATGAGGAAGAGGGGAGAAGAGAGGACTGTTATCAAATGGCTTTGATTGTGTGTGTGTGTGTGTGAAGTGATACCATCCTTGCCAATATCAAAATCATTGATAAAAACGTAAAAAAAAAATACAGGAGCAAGCGTATATTCTTGTGGCACTCCTTTAGAGACCTCCATGCAACTTGACATTGAAGCATTAATAACTACCCTTTATCGAATTCGACCGGTCCTATAATTGCATTGTTAGCCATTACACAAGTCTTCATCTTTTCTGCAAAAATAGCATGACATTTTATCATATTTTATAGCTTTTCTCTAATCTAGGTAAACTATATCTACAACATTCACCTTATCTGACAGTCTAGTAATTGTCAAAAAAATGAAATAAAAATTAATCTGGCATAACTTGTTCTTAATGAAGTTGTATTGTTTTGTGTACGTGTGTGTGTTTATGTATGTGTAGTGAGTGCTTCCTTTTCTAGATGTTCATTAACCATCCCTTTAATAATCCAGTCCAGAATTTCACCAGGAATCAGATTCAAGCTTCATGGCTTATAGTTTATGGAATCCATTTTCTTCTCTTTAAAAATAAAAAAAGGAACATTTTCCCTTTCTGGTCCTGAGGTACCTCTCCTGTTCTCTCTATTCTTTCAAATAGCACTGATATCAACCCCATCCATCAATTCTTTCCGTGGTGAAGGATGTGGTTCATCTGGGCCAGGTACTAGAACTCATCTAGGGCAGTTAAGTGTTCTTGACTATCTCTTTACATGTAAATTCTCTATTAGCTATCCACTATTTCGTTCTTGGGCACCTAGGTGGCACAGTACATAGAGTGTAAAGCCTCAAGTCAGAAGAGACAACTTCCTGAGTTCAAATCTGGCCTCAGACACTTACTAGTTTTGTGACACCAGGCAAGTTATTTACCCCCTTTTACCTCAGTTTCCTCATCTGTAAAATGAGCTGGAGAAGGAAATGGCAAACCATTCCTTCAGCGTCTTTGCCAAGAAAATTCCAAATTGGGTCACAAAAAGGCATACACGACTGAACAACAAAATTTTTGTTCTGTTCCTTCTAGTTCAAAAGTGATTCTCATTGGCAGAGAAGATAGTTGCAAAAGAAATAGTGAGTGGCTTTGCTTTTTCTCTTCTGCCAGTTTTCCTTACACCATTTACTCCGAGCAGAGGTCTATTTCTTTTTTGATCTTCATTCCCCTCTCTCCTCCAATATAGTGTTTTTAAAAATCCTTTCAATTTTGTTTTCTTTGTTAGCCTGAGCTCATTAATATTGGTGCAAAATACTATAGAATAGTCATATTTTTTTACCTTTAGAAATTATAAGCATGAGGCTGCTTGTAAGCTAGTTAAGTGAGCTACACCCTAATGACTTGATTTGCTTGGATTTAATTTAACATCTTAGTGGCCATAAACTTTTTTTTGGCAAACAATTAAAGGACCATGTCATTTAATTCTACTGATTTTCAGTTACTTTCCTTTATGTTTCATGGGCAAATAGATGGAAATGAATCCATTTTATTTCTGTAAAATACTGTATTTCAATACAATTGAAATATTAACACTATGAACTATGAATTGCCATTTTGGTTGCTTGTTTTAGCTACAAATTTATTATGTGATTATGACAACTAGCTATGTATGCAACTTATGTATCTCCTTCTGCAGGAATCCAAATGGATGTTCTTTTGCAAGGTGGTTGACTTCCCTTGCACTTATGCATTAAAGAACATATCTAAGCCCAGGAAAGAGGAACATAGCCTTTAATTTGAATTTATTGCCTTCAGAGTCAATCTGAAGCACAACTCAACTAGTTAGAGCAATTCATTTTAATTAATGTGATTTGTTCCACATATTTAAGTAGGAGAGTTATAGGCCCACAAATGGGGCAACGAAGAATGCTAACAGAAACATTAAAAATAGTTATTGCTTAGGGAAAACATAAATGGGAAAGTGGCCATCAGTAGTAATGGAAGTTGAACTTTTCCGATATCAATAAATCACCCAAATCTCTCAAGAGGCTTCAGTGCCGTAAGTATGTTTCAGAGAACCCTAAATATGAAGGTAAACTAGAAAGCCAGGGCAACACCATTTGGTCAGTACTTAGTGTCAATGTGGACGAATACCCTTAGCCCAGAAAAGCATCCTTTCTAAGAAGATTTTTAATATTAATGTAAAGTCTGACAAATCAGAGAGAAAGACAACCATGCCATACCTTCAAGTGTGCAATGTGGTCGTTGAGAAATGTTCATGTCCTATGTTTAACAGACACTTGGTGTCTCTTACATTTTCTCAAACTTATTATTTGGAAAAAGCCTAATGAACTGCAGGAGTCAAGGAAACAGTTTATCTTTCTTGCTCCAAAAAGCATGGAAACAATAGTTCCTTGTTATAATAGAGGCAAGGATTCCACATTTACAACTCTAGAATTGTCCAAAAATAAAATGTATCTTTACTAGCATGTCTAAAACGAATGACAATTATTTTGGCAGAACAAGTTGGCACAGATTCAACCATGCACTAGCCAGTTCTAGTGATATGAGTCTGAATGAAATTACCATCATGAATTACTTTGGAAATAGTGGCTCCATCAGATGAACAGCCTACTTGCAAATTCTGTTATTTCAAATTAATAGCATTGTGGCTTTTAGAAAAGGCTTTCAAATATATATTTGGCTCACATTTTCTTTGAGATAAGCTTAATGTTTAGGAAAATTAAAAACAATCTTGAGTCCAAGAGCACACTAGGGATTGGCTCAATTCACAGTACCATCATTCTGCATTTAGTGTACTGCCTACAGGACTGCATTAATATATTTTCCAAAGTACTCCCCTTTCAACAGCACTAACTTTATTTTCATTTGATACATCTCAAATGGGTGGAGTTAATGATTGCTTGGTGCACTGTGCTCAGATAGAAGCCAGGGATAGAAGGAGAAGAACCAATGTAAGTAAACTGCAGAGCCGCTTGAGCTTAGGTACTATGTGTTTCACAGTGAGAATTTTCAAGGCAGTGATCAATGTTCCAGCTTCTTGGGGACTGCAGGAATCTCCTGATCACCTGCTTTTCATTGCTGCAGAAATAATAGGAGACTCGGTTATCTTTCTAATTAAAGAAGATGAGCACCAACCCTGGCTCAATGACTGAAAAAGTTGCACTAGGAGACTTGGGGCCTGCTGTAGCCATAGAGCTGTGGGACTCTCTAGATGATCCTATGGTGTGGAGAGAAGAGTATCCCTGCACAGCAATCCCAATGCTGATTTTACATGGACAGGGTCTTCATTTAGCATCTGAAGGGCTCTATCTTACTTGGAAAGGTGATGTTATCTTGTATATAGCTTTATCTCACTTGAATTGTGAAGGTTCAAAATGACACGTGAAGAACTCTCTGAAGGGTCAAAATGACATTTGGAATAGGAGAGACAGTGGTAACAGTACTAGTAGCATTAAGAGAATATAATGTCAGAAAAGTGTGTAGAGCTCAGGCTCAACATAGATGGCAGAAAAGAAAAATATGCTATTAGACCTATGGGGGGCTTGGGGAAAAGAGATTCAATGAATTCTAAGAAAGGAAAGACAGAAAGAAAAAGAAAGAAGGGGGAAAGAGAGCAAAAAAAAGAAGAAAAGAATATAAAGGCCTTGGGATGAAGACAGCTGAATTTCAAGTCTTAAGAAATAGGTAAACAGGAAATGAAAAGAAGCATTTTATGAGATTTGAGATTTTGTTTTGTCTTCTTTGCGGAAGGGGAAGTCTATCGGTGCTATGTGATTTTTAAGTTTTTAGTAAAAATTCCATTTGCTAGAATTATTTCTAACAAAGTGGGATATGTTGATATTGACAGGTATTACAGAATTACTTTATATCTAGGTAGGATAGTACCGGGCCAGCGGTTTCACTGATATGGGAGGTCCCAGATGAGGAAAATCCTTTTACAAAACAACACAGACTGGCACCTCCTCTGCTCCTTCGTTCTCATATAGTTGCTTAGGACGCTGAACGCTTAAGTGACTTGTGGGTAAGACACTGGTATATATCTTCTAGGACCCAGGTCTTTCTGGCCCTGAGGCTAGCTCTCTGCTCACTCTACCATGCCTGCCTCCTCTAGGTAAGAGGAATTTAAATCAGAAATGGGGTATTCTGAAATAATTCTCTGTCAATCACAGCAAAAGACAGAAAGTGAAAACAAAGAATGCTAATGACAGGATAGACTTCCCCTCCTCTAATTCTCTCCCAGTGTCCTCTGCCTGAACAAAGAGTGGTACTCAGTGGCCTCACTGGTCAGCAATGTCACAAAATAGCTGCTGTGGGACAGTCACTAAAATGAAAATCAGATACAGTAAGGTTATCAAAGCATAGAAATTCAACTAACATTACTTAAGAGGCAATTCTTGCAAATGCAAAGCACGCAGTCCTTGCCTCCATGAACCTTATAGCCTGGCAGAAAATAAATCAGGGTGATAGTAAAAAGAGCAAGCCAATAGGAGATTGGCCTGGAGATTCTAGTCTCAGCTCCACTGCTTGTAGTGGTAAATATGTGGCCAATAGCAATAATGATGCTGATGACAGCTAGTGCTTACACTGTGCTTTAAGGTTTGTGAAACACTTTTACATTATTTTAGCTCATTTTATCCTCACAACCCTGGAAGGTAGGTGCTGCTATTATTCCCATTTTATGGATGAGACCACTGAGGCAGAGGGTAAGTAACCTGCCCAGGGTTACATGTGTCCTCGAGGCTGTGTTTGAACTTAGGTCTTCCTGACTCCAGGTTCCGTGTTCTATCCACTGCACCATATAGCTGCCTCCAGTCATTTAACATCCAGAAACCTGAGTTTCCATATCCATAAAATGGAAATGATAATATCTGTTCTGATTACCTCTGAACACTATTATGAGGATCAAAACAAAGTAACCTGTGGAAGACAATTTTCTAAACTGCTATAAAGCACTATATAAGTATCATTCATTATCATCCTCCTAATTTTTATTTGTCTTATTTAACCTGGGAACAGGAATACAATTCATACTTCTAGCATCTTTTTGCTGTGACCTAGAGAGATAATATAAATTGAGCATACCGGAAGATCCAGTAATGTTTTCCAAATCAAATATTTTTAAATGTTCTTCTAATTCTGATATCTTTTGACTTTTTCTTTAATAAGTCTTGTTTTGTTACTGCATTTTTAGTTCCACTTCCTCCATTCTCTCTGCTTGTTAATTCATTCGATGGTTAAAGCAAATAAAGTAACAAAATGTTATTAAAGGTTTCAGAAAAAAAATATTTCCAAATGTTACTGTCATGGGGTATTGAAGACCAGCCTTCAATGTTCTGAGAGGTCTTCATTGACTGTCTGCATAAGACCTCTGGAGGCAGCAATGTTGTCACTGTCCTGGGCAAAAAAGATGGTCTGCTCTTCCCATGTACAGAAGGAGAAGAATGATGGAAACTGTAGGAAGAGGAATGTGAAGTGTGAATGGAGACACCCAAGTGAGGGATGGATGAATTACAAGTGATTTAAGAGAGACTGGAATGCAGCAAAAGAGAGACTGAGGCAGTGCTCACTGTCCCTACCAAGATTTTAGGGGGAAGACACTAGCGTTAAACTTTGTATGGACATTTGGAAATAAGTGATAGAGACGGTGGCTCAAGTCTTCAGGAGACAGAGATGGTAATACTTTTTTCCCTCCCTGTCCTCCTTTTCTCCTTCTGTCCACTCCCAGGGAGTGCTCATTTCAGTACCAAAGCTTATTTTTGTTCTTTAAAGTTACATTTGTAATTTATGTTTAATTCATTTTGAACCTGCTGGTGATAGAAAGTGACCAATCATCACTATTGCTGATCAGTGTGCTTCACTGTTGTGAGAAAGGGAAGCCAGAGAAAAGGGTGCTATGATCACAAGATATGTAGATGAAAGTGAAAGGGACAGAAGTTTGAATCCTTGTGATCATATAATGATGGGGGCTCAGGAGCTACAAGAGAATCTTATTGATTTTAATTTTTTTAAAGTACCCCAAGTGGGGTGATAAACCACATGTGTCAACTTGGATCTTAGAAAGTCTTTCCCCCAGGGCTGGCCAAAGGGAGGATTTGAGAAAGGGTGAATCCAACTAAAGGAAGATGGGAGTCATTTAGGAGGGGTAGGCTAGGTTTCTGCTAACCTAAACAGCTCTGGCCCCACACCCCACTAGATTACACTAATATACTCTAATTTTTCCTGCTTTATAAAAGACATACAATACATCCCAAAACAAATTAAAGATTTTTCATCATTTCTTTGAAATTCAAAAACCATGTACCCATGTTTAACTTGTTTAACCCAGTTAAAATTATAAATAAATTCTTGAAAATTATAAACAACCTGAAATCCATGACTATTGCAGTTTTTACACACACACACACACACACACACACACGCACACACACACTATCCATTTAAAGACGGGTGATCAGCAGAACCACCTAGCTTAGCTGATTGTTCACTTAGACCAGGTTTATGAAAAACTGGGAAGGAACAATGCAGAGCAATTGATAAACCACTTAGATCCATCCATTGAAGGTAACCGGAGTACTTTATCAACTAACTTTGTTTTCTTTGTTTGTTTTTGGAGAGGGGAAGGCAGGGCAATTGGGGTTAAGTGACTTGCCCAAGGTCACACAGCTAGTAAATGTGTGAGGTGTCTGAGGCTGGATTTGAACTCAGGTCCTCCAGACTCCAGGGCCGGTGCTCTACTCACTGTGCCACCTAGCTGCCCCTATCAACTAACTTTGAAAGACAGAAGATAGCAATGCAGTTGCAAGTGAACTCTGCTGAGATTAAACTTTGAAATCTTGAGAAATATAAGCAAAATCCAATCTTTTCCCCCTCAAATAAAACCTTGGTTTAAAGTTTATTAGAAATGATAGAAAGCACACTGATAGTTTTATGAACTCATATTTGCCTTTTAAAGCTGTCCTTGCAAAATCTTATGGCACTAACAAATACTTTAAGGAGAGGCAGTTGTCATATTTCAACACTATCTGAAAAAGTGTAAAAACTATGTATTTTTGTGTTTGAGGTTTATTTCTGAAATGTCTGTCATTTCCTCTGGACTTCTGAAGTTTTCTGCATTGAATGGTGTTTGGTTTTTTTTTATATAAAGTCTACAAAAATTAGTGTAGACATGTTTTATAAAAAAATTTAAAAAATTAAAATTTGCATCATTAAACCATGGACTTGGAGACAGTATGAATTGTCTATGCTGAAGCAGGCTAATCTTTCCATTTGAGGAGAGGTACCGCTGTGAATGGAGGGGTCTGGGGGGTGGAATCAGGAAGACCTGAATCTAAATCTGGTCTCAGACACTTAATGGCTCTGTGAACTTGAGTACCTAATCTTAGTACTCTAGACCACTCTTTAAGACTGTAAGACAAGAGCCAGAGCTGATCTGCATTGGTAAAGGGAGTTTTCTCACTGGTAATTTCCTATACTAATGAAATCACAGGTTTGGATCTTTCCCAAATTTAAACAGAAATTTTATATAACCCAAATACACAAATGACTTCGGTGGCTTTCTTATTTTGTCAGTATGGGTACTCTTTCCACCATTGGCAATCATAAATCTTCCACCCGTTTTCTTCTTGTTGGTGTTTTTATCTGTAAATCCTTCAGGAAGAAAATACCCTAAACATCTAAAGATTACCAATAAGCTTTTTTGTTTATCCTCCTCATTTCACCCTCATGACTGACCTGTCTCCTTTTCTAGTCATAAAGCTCTTGAGGATATCCTTTCTGGTACTTTTCATGTCATTGATAATATGCTGGAAGGTATCTATATCCACCATATGCCTTTCCATTTCCCTGTTTGTAGCATTCAATAATTCTTAACCACATAGTATCACCGGTAGAAGGTTGGTACTGAATCGATGGCCTTTTGTAACAACAAGCATTTGGGGATCATTGAAAACACTGCATAATTCTCCAAATATACTACCTGTCAAGATATTAGGGGTCACCCTGTTCTCCAGAGCTAAGGTCCAGCAAGCAAGCCGTGCCCTGGGCTAGGCATAAGAATAATCCTTGGTGGTCACCCTCCGGCAAAATCACATAATTGCTGTATTGCTTTGACCAGCACCATATCCATGCTGTAGTCGTGAAGCCCTTGCTATGAATCAAGCTTGTCTCATTGTTGCTGTTACTCCTGATTGTCAGAGCTATAGCTCACTGCACAGCCATTGGTAAAAGTATTGAGATTTGGCCACACTAAAGCGGGTCCCCCTCCCAACTAGGGGTGGGGCCATTGGCAAATGTGTCTAGTTCCTCCTCTTGCTTGCAAGCTGTTTCCCTCAGTTTGAAGTTAAATTTCTGTTTGATTCTCGAGTCTCCTGTCTCTAGCCTGCTGTTTGGCTTTAGCTAGTCACAGGTTAGAGGCTGGTTCCATCTGATTCACAAGTGCCCTATCCTCTGATAGCAATATTAAGTGAATTATTGAATCATATTATTGCTACAGTCATGTATTTCACAACTGTACATAATTAATCTGTGGTAGGTATGGAAGATATCTCCAGAAAGCCTTTATGTTGTGTTTTTCTCTACCAAGGCAAATACTTTCTTAAAAATCAATAAATAGTGATAATATATCCTCTATACTTTATAGAGAGCTATGTGACTATATGGTCTACTACTGAGAAGCATCTGTGAAATTCTGTCTATTCTTTTCTTGCGTATGTTTTTTTTTAAATCAAGGATATGCTCAATAAGTGAATAGATCATTTTTGTAAAGATATTGAAAAAGCAGACCATGCATTGGTGCTTCTAGGTGTCTTCTCTCACTTAAAAAAATCAACCACGATTTTTTTCCAGATTATGGAGAATTGGGGGAATGTTCTCCTTAAGCTATCTAGAGAATTAATCTCTAAGTTTCTTTGAAATCTTTTAAAAATCCTTAAAAATTCCCTCCAGCACAGATTTCCTATGCATGGATTTGGTCAGGCGGCAGAAGAGTCCCACAGAAAGAACAGCTTTTGATGGATTGCAATCTGCATTGTTGGAGGGAATACCCACATTAGGGAAACCTCAAATACACTGACATGTCAAAGAACCATGTGTTTGGGTCCAGCCATTCTTCCAGAACTCAACTTTTCAATTACCATTACCACTTCTTTACATGGCACAGTAGTTAGTGAGGTTAGACAGTCCAAGTGTGGTCATTCCACTACTATTACTTATGAGAGCATATGACTGTAAAAATGCCAGAAGACATTTAGTTTCTGCATTTGTTCGTTGTCTTCCTTTCATCTATAGAACTTGTCTAGATAATCTGATGCAGTGAACTCTCATGGCGAGCTATCTGCAGGGTTGTTTTTTCATCAACTATTCATATCAAATGGGCTTTTTAAAAAATAGTTTTTAAAAAGTATTTTTCCCCTTGGAAATGAAAGTAAAGAGTAAGGATTCTTAGAATGTCCATTTATGATGGAGAAAGCAAATATACTTAGTTTTCTCACCTATCTGATTAAAAGAGCTTATCTTTATATTACTTTTTCAGAGTACAAAGTTTTTTGAGCTGAACTGAGAAATGATGGTCGTGTCTGGATTCTAAATTTCAGTGCACAAAGCAAATACTTTTCTCTCAACCAGATGAAAATTGCATGCAAAGTTTGATAATTGTTATAGAACCTGGATTCATATTTTATATGGGGTTAGCAACTAAAATTTCATGATCAGATATATTGATGGAGGCAGACAACATGGAAAATAGGTGATAAAGTTGTTTCACAGCAACACTGGCTTACAAAGATAATGGCTCAGTAAATAAATGTATTCCATTCAGTTCTGAAAAAAGCAGATGCATTATTTTAATATATGCACATTTAAACATGACCTGTTTGCAACTCTGCAAATGGCATAGTTAAATCCAAGGAGCCTTTTTGTAAAACCATTACACTATTGTTTATTTGCTTATTGTAGGTTAATACAAAACATATCCAATACTTAAGAAAAAAATCCATTTTTGAGCTTATAGGTAGAGATACAGATGTAGAAAAATTAAGATTTAGGTTCTTAATGAAATTGACATAATCACTCTGATGGTAGTAGCATGATAGTGGTTAGCCTCACATAGGTAATTTACATAAACCTCCTCATTTAGGGCACATTTATCTTTGGTCTTTGGACCTTGTTCATGAATACCCAACTTACACAGATTTGTATTATAGGGTTTGTTTCTAGTTTAAACATGAAAAACAAGGAACACATTGATATGAGTGCTTCATCTTATTAGCTATATTTAATACTTTAAGCATCCATTTGTTTTAATAGAAAAGCTTTCCTGAGTAAACAAGATATAATGCTTTGGAAGCATCATGTTCAAAATAATGCCTTATTAGGGCTGGGAATATGTGCTTAAGGGAAGTTTTTGTTAGAAGCTTTTGATTCGGGTGGACTTGGATGAAAAGCAAGCAAGACAAACCTACTGAGCAACAGCAAGCAAAGTGAAACCCTACAACAGGAAGGACAAGGCTACAGACACAGGGGTGATAGAAGGAAATGTGTATTTCCTGAATATCACTGATAAGTATTTAGCCATCTTGTTGTTGAGTCATTTTCAGTCTTGTCTGATCCCATTTGGTGTTTTCTTGGCAAAGATGCTGGAGTGGTTTGTCAATTCCTTCTCTAGCTCATTTTACAGATGAGGAAACTGAGGCAAACAAGGCTAAGTTGCCCAGGGTCCCACAGCTGAGTGTCTGAGGCTGGATTTGAACAAAGATCCTCCTGACTCCTCTCTTTCCATTGCACCACCTGGCTGCACTGTATTTAAGCATCTACTTTGTGCCAAACACTTTCCTAGGTGCCACATGTATTGGCTGTTTACTATTTTCTCAACTTGTTTGTCAGAGATCAGACCTATTCTGGAGATATAAGATCCACATACTAGAAAGCAGGGTGACTGTGTACCTAGTATCCAGAGAGGGTGCCATTAGAATGATCTTTATTTCAATCTGGCTTGTCTCTGGACTATGTTACTAATCTCTTGAAGATTGGCTCCCTTTGATAAGCTTTGGTTAGTACTTCCTCATTTCTCCCCATACTCACCCCAGTGGAATCACCTTGAAAAGAAATACTGCTCATTTTAGGTAATGTTAGATGAGATATAAAAATGACTTGGAGATGGTGAGCAATAATCCAGATTCTTCCTTTTGTCTAACTCATTCCTCACTCCCTAGAAATTACGTACTTAGAGAGAGAGGCACATTGACTCCTTCAAACCAGCAGGGCTCCATTTAGTGGCATGCCCCAGTAACGTTCTTACCACAAATTCAAGTAATAATAGTAATATTCTACAAAACCATTATGTTTCTGTGGCATTTAAATCATACATCAAGATTCTAAGTCCTGAACTCCCCCCCCCCCACTTTGGTAGGGATTCTTTCTGGCTGGTGACCTAGATTCTCCCCAGTACCTAAATAAATCACTAATTACCACATTTTATTTTGCTTTTTACCCTCTAAATAACTAAAGGCCAATTTAGCTTTTTTTTTTTTAACTGTGTGCAGATGTTTTTTAACACACTGTTTTTATAAGTTTACTTAATATTTTCTCCAGGATTCAAGTTATTCTCTGGAAATAAATGGACATATAGGGAGTATCATTATATTTTTGAGACTACGAGAGGGCCATGCATAGCAGCAGTAGTGTTCCTGTCTACTCGTTATTTCCATCTCCTTTAACTGCTCCCAACTCACTCAGCTAAAAGAACATGACACCTACCTGAAGCAGAAACATTAACTTTTCTCATAAATACAGCTTCCTGTAAAAGATACACTTCTGGGAAAACTACATGGGAACCTCTATTTATGATAACAAATCAGTGAATTAAATATTTATATAATGATAGCTCCCATTTATATAGTACTTTAAGGTTTGAAAAGTACTTTATAGTTTTTTAAAGTTTTTTTTAAATTTTTTTTTGAGGCAAAGTACTTTAAATATATTATATTAAACAATCTTGAGAAGTAGGTGCTACTACTATTATTATCCTTCCCATTTTACTGACAAAGGAATTGATGTCTGAGGCATGGTTTGAACTCATGTCTTCCTGACTCCAGGCCCAGTGCTCTGTGCGCTATGGTGCTGCCTAGCTTCCATTTTATACAGCAGGCTGATGCATCTTCATTAGGTCTATTGTCTTTCTCTTTTTTTTCCTTTCCTTAAGCTGATCTATATTTCTTTTAAAGCTCAGGGCACATAGGCCAATGCTTATTTTCATGGCTCCTTTGTGCTTATTAAAATGTAGTAAACACTTTTAATCAAGAAAAGAATTAAGAACACTGCTCAAATACTTCGAAATTGTCATAGTTCTGTTTTCCAAGTATGAAAGTAGTTTGTTGGTTAAAATGTCAAAATACAGTAGCTCATGTGATCTCTCAAACAACCAATAATCAATCTATGGTTATTAACACTCAAAGTAAGACAGTGGCAGGAACCACTAGATGATTTTTGTAGGAACTAAAATTTGAGAGGTATACAAATGGCTTGAGGGGCTCAAGAGAGCACAGGGATCTGGAGATAGTGAGGTCACCCTGGACTACAAGTCAAAGGACCTAGTTTCAGTCTTGTCCCCTAAACAGCTGTGAGATTTGGGAGCAAATCACTTAAATTCTTTGGGCCTTGGTTCTTCGTCTGTATATAACAACTAGATTGATTCCAAAAAAAACCAGAGGATTCTGTCTTTGGAGCTGCTTGTACAGTGGATAAAGTGCTAGGCATGTAGCCAGGAAGAGTTGGCCTTGACTCCCATTGTGGCCCATTGAGTAGCTGTGTGACCCCGGGTAAATAATTTCACCTCTTGGGGCCTCAGTCTCCGCTTCTGTAAAATGGAGATGAGAACTTGTGAGGATCAGATGAGATCATATGAAAACTGTGAAGTAGTATAAAAATGGGAATTATTATCGTTAGCATGAAGCGCTGGGGGATTTCATCCTTGGTCACGCCAGCTATATGTCAAACACTGGTAACTGTGACCTGTCCCTCACTGGGATGCTGGGAAACTCAATGCCTTTTACCACTCTCTGGGATATGTTGTGAAAGAGAAAGCATGGTCTCCAGATGTGGAAGAATGTAGTAGATGAGTATAGGATTTACTGTAGCAACTCAAGTTGAGAGTAGGGCTTTGGCACATCTTGTAGAACTGCAATGAAAACCACAGGAGCAGCTGGTGGGAATCTGAATGTGCAGAGTATGGAACTTCCAAGTTGGGGTACTTAAGGGGAGAGAAGATCAGAAGAGGCGAAAGAGCTGGAACTGGATTGCGGAAGGGAGGCCACAAAGAAGACAGGAAGAAATGTAAGCCAATACTGCTGGCGTGTCTACTCTGACTTCCATTAAAAGGGTGAGGGAGAGATTGAGGATGAGGACCTGTAAGGGGAGGACAACAGTGGGAGGATCCTTCCAAAGAAGGATCCACTTAAGAGATGAGAGTAATTGTCTGGCGAGAGAATCTGGTGAAGACTCTTATTGGCTAATTCAAGTGGTTTTAGCCCAAGTCACATATTTGTTACTCAGATTCTTGGCAGCAAGGAATTTGATGTGAACTTCAGATAAACCTTCACTCTACAACTACTTAAGAAATCTTTACTAAGGCAGGGGACTACACTGAGAAGACAGAGAAAGGGGACTTAGATGAGAAATTGGATGTATTTGGAAAGACATAGAAAAAGAACCACCTTTCTTTTTTTGTAGTGATTAAAGAACTAAAAGTTTATTAATACTATTGTTATTTTTTGAACATTTGTTTTTAGAACTTTGAGTTCCAAATTCTCTCCCTTCTTCCCTCCTCACCTTCTCCTTGAGAAGGCAAGCAATTGAACATAGGTCACACATGTATCGCTATGCAAAACACTTCCATAATAGTCATATTGTGAAAGACTAACTATATTTCCTTCCATCCTATCCTGTCCCCCTTTAAGAACCACATTCCTTTTTTTTTTTAATTTATTTTTGACATGTTTGGTTTTCAGCATTGATTTTCACAGGCGTTTGAATTACAAATTTTCTCCCCATTTCCCCCCCCCCACTCCAAGATGGCGTACATTCTGGTTGCCCTGTTCCCCAGTCTGCCCTCCCCTCCGTCGCCCCATTCCCTTCCCATCCCCCTTTCCCTTCCTCTCTCCCCTGTTCCCTTCCCATCCACCCTCCCTAAGAAGTCAAGCAATTCAACCTGGGCCCCATGGATATCATTATGTATAACCCTTCCACAATA
>CM053622.1:375174582-375220750 GCA_028646595.1 Phalanger gymnotis
CTCAGTCACACAGCTTTTCCCACTAACCTTCTCTGATGTCTTTGCTCTTTGTGGGTTGAGAGGTCTGGTACATGCCACAGCTCGGTATTTTGGGATGCCAGGGCACTTATCGCTCGTCTCCTGGTCTGGTAGGTCCGCGTCTGGTCTGTTCGCGCCGAGCGCGCTGGGCTCAGCTCTGCTCCCCGGGCTGGGGGCTGGGAGGTCCATGTGGGACCTACCTTATCCAGAGACCATCCAGGCTGTCCTGGGGTGGGGCCCTGCTTCCCTCTACCACTTTGTGGGTTCTGCAGCTCTAGAATTGGTTCAGAGCCATTTTTTTATAGGTTTTTGGAGGGATTTGGTGGGGAGCTCACGCCAGTTACTGCTTTCTGGTCGCCATCTTCAAGAACCACATTTCTTAGAAGAATTTTGTGGTGATTTCACTGGACAACCCAAGTCTAAAGACTGTTCATTGTCTTAAGAAAGAAAATCGACGCAAGACGCTGTAACTTGTTCATTAAAATGCCACATGGCTGCGTTTGGATTAGAGAATAAAAATGTGAGATAGACAAGGAGAAGATGAAGTTAATTATCAGTCAGGTACTTTTCATTTAAAGACAGAGAAAGGTTATGGCTACCATAGGAAAGAGCCCAAGGCCTGCAATAGGTACAGTTCTCAGCACCCTGTATAGTCAACAGAAGTATGCCAGCTACAGAGGACAGGGACATGGAAGTCCCTTCTCTAGAGAGGATGGGTGACCTCGGTGCTGAGGGACACAGTTATGCACAGTGCCACGAACTGAGGAGGCAAGCGTGGCTGGTCCATATGCAAAGCATCAAAATGAGCAGAAAAAGGAAACAAGTGACTTTGTAATAACTTCCCAGAGGAATACAGGATATTCACTGGGCTATCATACAAGCAAACATTTCAAGAAGGAAGTCAGGAAGAAACGGGTAGGGGTTGAGAGATAAACAGCATGAATCTCAGGTGGTAAAGGTCAGAAAAGAGAGAAGAAAAACTTTTAGTAACTAGGAATCAAAAAAGTATGGCAAAAAAAGAATAGAGATTGTTCCTGATGAAGCAGGGATTCAGAACTGATTCTGCTTTGGAGCAAATGGTGGTGCCCAGGAACCACAGAATAAACTTATTTTATACAAGAGGTGATGAGGATGATAAGAAGGCTTTGAGGAAGTTCTAATTGGTGTCCCAGGGGCCTGCTTATTCCAACGAACCTTTTTCTTCTTGAATCAGCTTTTATGCCCCCACGTTTCTTCCCCTCCTGGTTTTCCGTTAACATGATCCTTTCCCTCATTCTGTGTTCTATTTTCCTTGAAGATGGTACACAACCCTTACGATTTGTTAAGGTTTTTTGTTTGTTTGTTTTTACTGCTAATTTTTACAAAGATACATGAAGGCATATGAAATAACAAAGAAGAAAGGTACAGTTACATTAGTCTTAAAAGCCCATTCTGGGTTTTTTCAGATGTTATCCCTAAACTCAGCTAACCCCAAATGAAAGTCTGACTAGTTGAAGCTCTTGGACAAATTGTGTGTTTGTCCTTCGTTTTTGAAGAGGACCATGGCATCAGGGAAATGATGACATGGTTTGCAAGAGTGAGGCAGGGCTGTGGAAGGTCACCAGCCTCACTTTCTCCTCCAGAGCCATCTGAGTCTAGTGACTAGATATTCATCAGGAAAACTGGAGATGACCCAGGATCCAAAGGGCCCTTGGACAAATAGGTGACGGTGGATAGAGTCCAGGACTTAAGAGTTAACATCAGAATTGGAATCCTGCCTCAGACACAAGGCTGATTTTCCGCTTCAGTAAAATGGGGGAGTTGGCCTTGGCCTTTGAGGTCCATTGCAGCTCTAAATCTGTGATTGTAGGTTGATGTAGATTCAACTTGTTGAGGACTTTGAGGTTTCATAGTTCTTGAGAACGGCTCCTCACTAGGCTGTGGTTGAAAAGCTCTCAAATGATGGAAAGAATTTCTCTATCCTTCACCCTTCGATTTCCTATATAAGAAAAGACCTTCCCCATCTGGCCTTCAAAGACATTTTCTGGGGCTTCAGTGAGCTTTACCAGCCTGTCTAGAGGTTTCCAGACAAGTCCCAACTTGTCCTTGATATATTTCTTTCTGCCCTGGTTGGTTTGATAGAAAAAAATTCACAAGACAGTTGTTATTCTGCTAGGGAGGTAGGTGGTACAGTGGATACAGCCCTAGGCCTAGAGTCAGGTAGATCTGAGGTCAAATCTGGCCTTAGATATTCCTAGCTGTGTGACCCTGGGCAAGTCACTTAACCTCTGTTTGTCTTAGTTTCCTCAAATATAAAATAGAGACCATAATAGTACCTACCTTACAAGGTTGTTGTAAGGGTCAAATGAGATAATATTTGTAAAATTCTTGGTGCATTGCTTGGTAAACAGCAGGTGCTTAATAAAATCTTGTTTCTTCCCTTCTTCCTTTTTGGTGAAAGCTAGATTCTTTACTTTTTGTTCTAACAGAGCTATATATCATGATGGTAGCTATTATCAATTTTTTTTTTTAAAATCCAGATTTCTCATATTCAATCCTCTTTAAGACCTAGCAGCCTATAGTTCTTTTCTCGTTTCTTCCTTTTTCTTTTTGGAGGCAGTCAGGGTTAAGTGATTTGCTCAGGGTCACATATCTACTAAGTGTCTGAGGCTGGATTTGAACTCAGGTCCTCCTGACGCCAGGGCCGGTGCTCTATCCACTGTGCCACCTAGCTGCCCCCTCTTCTTGTTTCAAAGTCAAGTCTATGTCCCCTGTTGGACTTCTCACTAAATCCCCATCCCCAAGACACTTCTAGTCCTTAACTCACTGGCAATGACAATATAATCTAGTGCAGAGATGTCAAACTCTGGCCCACTGTCCTGAGCAGTCCCTCAAAACTTCCTAGTGTGGCTGGAACCAGATTAAAATACAACTGGGAAATGTTTAACCAAATAAATGAAAATGTAAAGCAACATAGGTAATGCTATTTGTGGCTTTCTAAGTAAATACATGCCCCAAGGGATCTGTTTCTCTTTGGGTCTGAGACCTGATCTAGTGTAGAGGTTCTCAAAGGGTCCATTCTGGTAAATCAATTTCAACTAGGTGTCCTACAAATTGTATGGAACTTAGACTCGCAGATGTATGTGTGAGTTTGTTGACTCTCCCACAGTCTACAAGATTCCTTACAACAACGAATAATCCCATGCTGCGAGTTAAAAAGATGTGAGAACGCTGGCCTAGTGAATGCCCACGGTTCAGGAGTCATCTCAGTTCCCTAGAGTATCAGAGGAGTTCTCACACAGGTATCTCTCCTCTCTTTCCCTACTCAGTGATTTCCCAGAAATCTACTCACTATAGGTTTATAACAGAAAAATGCTTTACAGAAACAATAATCAATAATGGAAAACCACCCTTGTCAGTAAGGGCAGGATCATGTTACCATATTAAGCTGGGGGAATAGATATATGAATGGAGACAAAGGGAGAGGGCAGAAAGAAAGCTACGAAAGAAAATTCAAAGCAGGCGCTGAATGATTAATTATAATTTGTTGTTGCTGTTGAGTCATTTTTCAGTTGTGTCCTATTCTCTGTGACCCCATTTGGGGTTTTTTGGCGAAGATCCTAGAATGGCTTACCATTTCCTTCTCCAGCTGATTTTACAGAGGAGGAACCTGAGGCAAACAGGGTTAAGTGACTTGACTAAGATCACACGGCTACTAAGGTCTGAGGCAGGAATTGAACTCAGATCTTCCTGACTCCAGGCCCAATACCCTATCCACTTTGCTACTATAATTAAATACAAAGATGGCAGCAAGCTTAACTGAAAGTGAGAACATGTAAAAATGATAATAATAGCTGGCATTTATACGGCACTTAAAGGTTTGCAAAGTGATACGCATGTGTTGGTTCATTTGGTCCTTGCAACCTTGTGAGGCAAGGGGCATCATTATCCTTATTTTACAGATGATGAAACTGAGGCTGAAAGAGGTTGAGTGACTTGTCCAGAATCACATAGTTCATAAATGACTGAGACAGAATTTAAATTCAGTTCTTTCTGACTCCAAGTCCAGCGCTCTTACCTAGTGAACCATCTATGGTAATTTGAATAACGTGAGATTAACATAACTAGGACACCTCTAGAGTCTTAACATAACATAACATAATATAACATAACATAACATAACATAATATAACATAAGCCAGAGATGTAGCATGAGAAACAGGAGACCACAAGGAAAT
Organism: Phalanger gymnotis; assembly: GCA_028646595.1. Classification (NCBI taxonomy): domain Eukaryota; kingdom Metazoa; phylum Chordata; class Mammalia; order Diprotodontia; family Phalangeridae; genus Phalanger; species Phalanger gymnotis. The sequence continues at coordinate 375,178,818 of CM053622.1, forward strand.
GAGAAGCTGAGTCCACCAGTATTAAGAATTTGTAGAGGGGCAGCTAGGTGGAGCAGTGACTAGAGCACCAGCCCTGGAGTCAGGAGGACCTGAGTTCAAATCTGTCCTCAGACACTTGACACACTTAATAGCTGTGTGACCTTGGGCAAGTCACTTAACCCCAATCGCCTTGCCTTCTCTCCTCAAAAAAAAAAAAAAAGAATTTGTAGAAATTCTCTAGGGTCTTTGATAGTATTAGGGAAGAAACATAAAAAAGGCAATATATAAATACATTTTTATAATTAAAGATCTACAAGGATTAAGACAGCTAATGGATGTGGAAATGGTTTTGAAGTTAACAAGCATTTATTAAGCACATGTTACATTAAAGCGGTATATAGATATAAAGCACTTTGCGCATTCAATCATTATTAGTCATGTCTGACTCTCCATGACCCCTTTTAGTGTTTTCTTTGCAGAGATGCTGGAATGGTTTGCCATTCCTTCTCCAGCTCACTTTACAGATGAGGAACTGAGGCAAACAGGGTGAAGTGACTTGCCCAGGGTCACACAGCTAGTTAGTATCTGAGGCCAGATCTGAACTCAGGAAGATGGGTCTTCCTGACTCCAGGCCTAGCACTCTACCCACTGTTCCACATAACATATTACTATTTAGCAACTAAATTCTATCTGCCCTATGCTGGCAAGGCATTTAAGTATATCATGTGATTTCAGAGGCTTTTGAAAGTTTCTCTGGCTCCATTTGCCTGATAATGACTGAAATCCCGCCACTATTGCTTTATTTCTTTGGTTTATGACTTTGTTGCTTCTTAAAATGTAAATATCCCAGGTTAGAATAATAGTTTAAGCCTCATCAATCATTTATAGATTAACCTGAAATCTTTTACTGAGAGAAAGCAGGAGGAAGAGGAAGAAGCAGAAGAGCTCTGAGCCCCTAAGCTTAGGGGAAGCTAAGCCATGGGCACCACCATGGGCAGCAGGAAAGTATGGCTGAGCATGTAACCATATTCACACTGACATTCTGGAAATCAGTGAAATGAGACACAAAGTTATTGCAGCTAAATGTAAGGGCCATTCACGAACTGGCTTTGGAGAGAAGAATTAAAGTATTTTTAGAGTTGGTTTTAACAAAAGTCTTGAGACAAGAAATAGAATTTCCTGAGACACTTAGTCTTCTCACCATAGTGTACTCAGGATGATTGTAAGCAAATGGACTGCCATGTAATTTTCTATTACATCTGTGTGAGAACTCATCTGATATTCTAGGAGAAGGAGATGATTCCTGACAAGAAAAACACATTGTGGAGTAGTTATTAGAAAGTGTTGTGGTTTTATACCGAGTAATACATTCTCTGCTTTTTAAAAAACATATACTTCATGAGAGAACAATCCCCTATTAGAATTTAAGCTCCTCGAGTGCAGGGAATTGGGTTAAAAAAAATCTTAATATCCTCAGTGGTTAGCACAGCACCTGGCACATAGAGCTTAATAAATGATTTCTCTATCCATGTGAATGGATCAAGGCTGGTGGCAGGAAGGGAACTGGTTTAGAGACAGGGCAAAAAAGTTTGTCGATAAATGGGTATTTGTGTAGGCAGTAGGTGGCCCTAGATAGCAAGGTAGGCTGAGCCACAGTGTACTGGGTGGTGGACGTGGGGCTGGGGTTCGAGAACCCTTTCCTTCCTTTATCAAGTATGGCTTTTCTCATTTCCCTCCTCCCTCAAGAATGTGGCTTTCTTTTCAAGCCCAGCTTGTCAAGAATGGCAAAGAGGAGTTCGAAGAGAAAGTTACCCATGTTTTGCACCTTCTGAGGATGAAATAGAAGCAAGCAAGACAGTCCCTGTCCTCAAAACGTTGATATTCTAATGAGGTCAAGACCACACCTAAAGGGCGCGGGAAAGAGAGGGGAAGAAGAGTATCATGGTAGGGGGAATAGAACAGCAAGGTGATTTTTCCTGCACAGAAGCATCTTTTCCCTTGCAAGGTAACACAAGGTTATCTCCCCAAAGTCTCATTGCAGTTTGATGCTTTGCTAGCTTAAAACTAAAACCATATTGAGACTTTGGGGACACACACACTGTATTTGCTCAAGTTTTCATTGAATATAAATTCCAATATAAAGCCTTCTGGGTATGAAAAAGCCATTCACCAGCCAGTGGTTCCCAGGGGTCTCCTCTGAGAATGCGTTCTGGAGATGGGAGTCACACTGACAATCTGCCAGTCCTGGCAAACTCCTGCAGAGGAGCAGTTTGGGATGACAGGCTTGGCATTCATGCCAGTATTGCCCAATTTCACCTATGAGTTACTTCAAAAAGCTTGGGTTGCTGCCATTTGGTCCCAGGAACTTTTTGCTGATCAGGTGAATTTTTTTTTAACATCAAGTTTTTAACAGATATGTTGAACATCAGGCTTGTTGATCAAATGCACATTATGTTTTCTTGTTACCATTTCTCTCAGTATCTGTTTGCTAAGGACCTACCGCTAAAGGCCTGCTTTTCATTCTTCTACTTGCCTTTCGTCTTTTGGGATACTAAGTTAACGTTTTCAGGGTGAAACCAAATTCCTGGAAAAAAAGACCTGGGAAAAGCATTCTTAGTCAATATTAATTCTTCAAATGAGTTTTGTAAGTGGAAATAAGAAAGGATCCATTAAAAAAACAGTTACAAAGATTATAGAAAAATGCAAGAAGGGATAAAAGATGCCCATTCCGTCTTTTAATACTAGCACTTTTTGGGATACTATTCTCGGCATACAGATGTTGGAAAGGAAGGAAAGCCTTCTGATTGGTAAGAAAACCTTCCAGAATAATTTCTTACTGCCGACTTTTAGTTTGAGCTGGGTCTCTTCAACTGTGCCCGTCATAGTCTTCTCCCATTTTGCTGTCCACAAAAAAATTTATCCAGTGTCCAATGTCTGAGTACATGTCTAGAAAAGGAGTAGTTACTTCTTCCAGAATCCTTTTTACTCTAGTTTCCCTGGTTTATCCATATAGTTTTTAACATGAAACCTTACTGCAAAACATGGGATTCCTGGAGCTCCGTTTTTAGCTTAAATATTTCATTATTTTGTACCTTAAAATAGCAGCCTTTTACCTATTACCGAAAACAAACAAGTCCTCAATAGTTTAACCAATGCGAGTTCAACTTTGAGAAACGTATAAAGCATAGCACCAGGCTGAAGAAAAATTTAAACCCTAAACACATTTTACTTGTGTGGCTTATACAACTTCCTGGCTTCTAATTTAATAAATGTTTCCCAGAATGGAGTTTGCAAATCAAAGTAAATAATTTTTTTAAAAGGCTTACTTATTCCCTTCTGGGTACTGTGTCAGATGTGTACATTTCATAAATATAAACACAAGATCTATTTGCTAAGAAATTACATTTGTTGATGTGGCTGCCTCATGGCTTAACAGTATAAAAAATTCATACCTTGTCAATTATGAATTGCACCTTCCCCTATTTGTACAGAGTAAGAATCTTGTTTAAGTACTAGCTAAAAAGGAACGTGATACTATTTTAGATGTGTGTATTGCTGAAGGAAAAAAAAAGAAGAAAAAACCAACCACACTTCACCATGAGGGCAAAGTAGTGTTTGAAATCTGCTATGATATTTCACCTCTTTCTCCACTTAATTCTCCATCTTTTCCATTATCATATCAGGGTATCAATTTCTTTGGCCATTTGTTTCCCCATTTCATCTTCTGAGCATCTAGGAATCCTAACATGAAGGTTCCAGGAGACATATTTTTCTGTTTCCTCCTGCCTCCCCCCCCCCCCCCCACTGGCCGTGTTGATCTGTGCTTTTATCTGAGTAGGAATATCTTGGAAAAAAAACTCCTTCCATATACACAGATTAGCACTCGCTTGGCCACTTATTACTGTCTCAGGCAGTAACCAAGGGCACTGAGAGGGTAAAAGCCTTGTCCAGGGTCATGCGGCCAGGATGTGTCAGAGGAAGGACTTGAATCTAGGTCGCCCTGGTCCTCTCTCCACTATGCCAGGCTGCCTCTCCAGAGATCTCCTAATCCTGTTTTTATTTCTCCTAATTGATACATCACCTTTAATAACCAGTGTTTATTGATATTCTGAGCAATTGCAACAGCCACAACCCCAAATACCTGCCCTCTTGCCTTCACTGTCCTTTTGCAGCTGAGCACTCATGTGGCAGAGTGCCCGTCTCAGAAGATACATAGATGAGGTCTCAAAAAGACACATCAGGGTTCTAGCTTTTGTTTATAAGAAGCGTTCCTGCACAATTCATCGTAGGGGGGCAAATACTGAATGGTGGTCCAACCCAGACATTGTTATTGTCACCTGAGTAAAAATCCCATGCAAGCCTTTAATTTCACAAGAAATAAGACACTTTGCCATATTTTCCCTCTAGTTTGCCCCATTATCTATCTCACCCTAGAATCATGTCAATCCCCAGAGACTGGGTTATTTCTCCAAATACCTTCAGCTCACTGGTTCCTGATAACTGTCTGTGACCTCTTTTCTAAACTGCTCATAGTCATTTTAGCATCTGTCATCACAGCTCAAGGTGTGTTAACAACTAATAAGGGTTTATTTGTACAATGGGTGCCCCATAGGCTAGCAGCACAGCCAGAAGTATTCAATTTATTGCCTGACATTCCCAGAACTGTTTGGCATAAGAGAAAGCCAAACATGGTGATACATCATCCTGTGCCTCTCAGGTGATTAACACAGCCAAATAATTTAATAATCTTTAAAGAGGAGTTGGCTATTTTGAAATTCCCCTTTAGCTTTCCTAAGGACCACCACTGCCACAATACTCATATTCATTTAATTATTCCATGTTTATCTCCCTAACAGATCCTAATTTGGAAGCAGTTAGGTAACCAGTACTTAATATAACCTATTGGGCATATTCTTCAGCACACCTCAAGCTTAATCACTTCCTTCTTTGTAAATTTAGAGTTGAATAAGTACCTTACTTTCTATCCTTCCTCTCTCCTTCTTTTCCTTTCTTTCCTTTGCTTCTTTCTTTCCCTTCCTTCTTCTCTTTCTTTTCCTTCTTCCCTCCCTCCCCCTCTCTCTTTCTTTCATTCTATCTCTTCCTCCCTCCCTCCCTTTCCTTCCTTCCCTCCCTCCTTTTCCTCCCTTCCCTCCCTCCTCTCTCTCTCCCTTCCTTCCTCCCCTGTCTCTTTCATTCTATTTCTTCTTTCGTCCCTCCCTCCTCTGTCTCTCTTCCTCCCTTCCTACCTCCCCTCTCTCTTTCTTTCATTCTATCTCTTCTTTCCTCCCTACCTTTCCTCCCTTCCTCCCTTCCCCCTTCTCTCTCTCTTCCTCCCTTCCTCCCTCCCCTCTCTCTTTCTTTCATTCTATCTCTTCTTTCCTTCCTCCCTTCCCCCCTCCTTTCTCTTCTTTCCTCCCTCCTTCCCTTCTCTTTCTTTCATTCTATCTCTTTTTTCCTCTCTCCCTTTCCTCCTTTCCTCCCCCCCCCCCAGTCTGTCTATCAATCTATCTGGACTAACTGATATGGAGACATTTTAAAGAATAAGAACACTCGGGTTCCTACCCCCTCTAGCCCCACTCACTAAAAACCCTACACTCAACAATGAACCCTCTGCCTGTGAATCAGATGAGAGTTCACTTAGAAGCATATCAGTGACTTCAGAATTTTTGTGCCCCCTGCTGCTGTACCACATATTGTTTTACATATCAGACAGAAGTCAAAACTTTCCAACATTTTACTAGTTATAAAACCACTATGCAAAACTGTTTTCCCTTAGACTGATGACATGCAGTAGTGCTATTAGTAGCTTTAGGTATTTAATATGCCCAAACTACTCTGTTATTATAAATTCAATCATTAAAAACAAAGTCCTAGCTAGTCTTTTCGTTTAGAAGCTAGACAGTATACTCAAGAGGATCTTATCTAACATCCAGAATTATCATTAAAAAAAAAAGTAAGAAATCTGCCACAGGCCAATTCTTCTCTAAGGTTGGGAAGAAGATGAACTCTGCTCAAAGAGAATTCTGGGAATTTAGTGTGTTAATGACCCAATGGACTCAACACTTGACCTGATGCTGTAAAATTGCTCTTCCTAAACAAAATGCTGCTCTTATGTAACACAAACAGATTTGTTACAGCCAACATGATGTATTTCCTATCTAATTTCTACAAAATCTTAACAGTATCTGGATTAGCTGCCTTCAAGGCTCAGATCAAGTGCCCCACCCCAAGAAGAACATTTCTGTCCTAGTCTTCCCCAGCCCCCATGCCCTCATACCCTATACGGCACCTCGAGCCCTGGAAATTAGCTTTTATTGGCTTTGTATATGTTTTTGTACTGATTTATCTGGATATGTATTGTTTTCCCACAGTAAGATGCCAGCTTCTTGAAGGCAAGGACTGCTCTGTTTTGGCCTTCATATCCCCAGGAAATTTGGGAAAGCAGCTTAAGTGCTGGACTTGGAGTGGGGAGGACCTGGGTTTGAATCCTACCTCAGAAAATTGCGAACTGTCTGAATCCTAGGCAAGTCACTTTCCTTGTCTGGACCTCAGTTTCCTCATCCATAAAATGAAGGACTCCACGACTCTTAGAGGTTCTTCCAGCTGTAAATCTATCATCCCGTGTATACATAAATGAGCTACCCTCCCTCAATCAAATAACCCCTACTCATTTGTATACATTAGAGGAAGTCCTCATAACAAAAGCAATAAGGAAAGTATTTACTACACACACACACACACACACACCTCTCTACGTGTCCAGCCCTGCTTAGTAATGTTGTAGGGAATTATGTTTTCCCTTTCATTGTTACTCTGCTGTTTTTCAAACTTTGCCTGTTCCTTTTCTTATTTTGAAACCCTGTAAAAACAACCCAAAGCAAATGTCATAAAAGAGGGAAAAAAAACAAAGAAAATAATGAAATTAAGCCAAACTACCAGCCAAAGCATTATTATCCATTACGAAAACTTCATTCTACCTGAAACCTAGAAAGATGCATCCCTCCAGACCTTGATGGGTGCTTTCAGGCCTTGTCTAGTATCCCCATTGCCCTGTACTGATGAGAATTTTGCTGGCACTGATGATATCTCCTTAACAAGGTTTGCTAGTTTAACTCTTTGACCAGAGGTAGACTTTTTGCTTTGTCCTAGGCTGCTTTGACTTCATGTTGAGAATGGTCCTTGGAATCACACACCTAGACCTGGATCTGGCCTTTAAAAGGGAGAATAGAGAAACAGAGATAATAAGAGCTGGTATGCCAGACTGAGAGAAACCATCTGCTCAGTTCTTTGGAGGGAAGCCTGTACAATCTTACTACACCTAAAGGGAATCATGTGCTTCCAAGTACCACATGGCCCCAGGTGTGATGTTGTAGGGATGCAGTGGCCAAGTAAGGAAGATATTCCTCAGCCCAGGTGGAGGATGGAGGAAGGTGAACGAGCAGGCAGGCAATAGTAAAGGTAGAAGAGCAAGGGAGAAATTCCTAGATCAAGTAGTAAGCCATGGAGTAGCAAGGATTACAGAGTCACAGTGTAAAGGAAAACCTAGGTCTTAACCTTTACTGGTATTCAGAGTCATATGGACCAGATAGGCCCAGGAGAGTAGGATTTGAGACCACTGGTCTACACTGAATAAAGTGATGAAGCAAATGTTAACAGTATAGATTAAATTTAAAAATGTGTCTCTTCTACTTTTTGTTTGTTTGTTTGGAGAGCCAATTGTTAAATGAAGCAGCTAGGTGCCACAGTGGATAGAGCGCCAGGCCATAAATCAGGAAGACTCACCTTCCTGAGTTCAAATTTGACCTCAGACATTTACTAGCTATGTGACCCTGGGCAAGTCACTGAACCTTGTTTGCCTCAGTTTCCTCCTCCATAAAATGAGCTGGAGGAGGAAATGGCAAACCACTCCAGTATCTTTACCAAGAAAACTCCAAATGGGGTCATGCAGAGTTGGACATGACTGAAATGACTGAACAATAAATGGTTAAAAATTTATTCACATATCCCCAATCACGTGGCATAGAAAGATTGTCATTCATTGTATTCATACCAAGTGATCTTGGAGCCCTGAAAAAGCAAAGGTTGAAGTTCATGGAACCATTCACACTTTCTTGCATTGTCCCCTTTGCAAACACTGGCAGCAGAGGTGGATCAGTTGACTGGACTTTAGTATTACAGGGATTTTCTCTACATAAAGTGATCTAAGGACATATATTAATTGAACCCACGACTATCAAACTATAATTAGTTGAGCTAAACAACCCAGATTCTTAGTTAGAAAAGGTGCTTTTTTATGCCATCACGCTATTTTGTATGAATTATACTTTCATTTTTAGGAAAGAAAAGAATACAAATGTGAAATCACGGCCTGAAACTTAAAAAAAAATTCTGAAGAGGCACTGATTCACAGAGCCACTAATGCTAGTCAGCCCAATAGCATTTACCAGATACTTGAGCCATTAAATCGTAGGATTTCTCAGTTGGGGGAGGCCTCGGTGCTTGTCTATTCCAAACTGTACCCAAAAGGAAGTTTCATTACAAAGTACCCTACGAGAGGGGTCAATGACTATATTCCAAGGCGGGCCATTACACTTATAGATAACTAATTGTTGGAAAGTATTTCCTGACATTAAGCTTAAAATTGAATCATTGTGACTTGTACCCATTGCCCTTCATCCTGTTCTCTGGGACCAAACAGAACGAGTCTCTGTCCTTTTCCATGACATAGTCCTTTAACTACTTCTAGATGGCTATTATATACTTTCTGAGCCTTCTCATCCCAAGTTCCTTCAGCTGATTCTCATGATATGGACTTAAGACTCATCACCATTAAGGTATTCCTCCTCTGGATACTCTCAAATTTGTGAATGTTCTTCCTAAAATATGGTGCCTAGAATTGAAACCAGAACTTCAGCCATGGTCTGTCCAGAGTAGAGTACAATAGGCCTATCACTCCTTTCTTTTTCTTGGAAGCCGTATCTTCTTTAAATACAGCCCAAAATTTCATTTGATTTTTCTTTTGGTCTGGCATATTACACTGCTGACTCTTGAGTCTGCAGTCTACTGAAACCCCCAGATCTTCTTCAGATAAACTATTATCTAACCATGCCTCCCCCAGAGGACAACAAACTATGAGGAGGATAGCATATACGCAAGATGATTTGGAGTGGTAGAGTCAGCTGTTGTTGCTCACTCATTTTCAGTTCACATCTGACTCTTTGTGACCCTATTTGGAGGTTTCTTTTAATTTATTTTTTATTTTTAGTTTACAACACTTAGTTCCACAAGTTTTTGGGTTCCAAATTTTCTCCCTTCCCTCTCCTCCTCCCTCCCCCACCAAGATGGCCTGTAATTCGATATAGGTTCTATATATACTTTCACATTAAATTTATTTACATAACAGTCAAGTTGTAAAGAAGAATTATAATATTTGGGGTTTGCCATTTCCTTCTCCAGCTCATTTTACAGATGAGGAAACTGAGGCAAACAGTATGAAGTGACTCGCTCAGGGTCACACAACTAGTTGGTGTCTGAGGCCAGATCTGAACTTAGGAAGATGAATCTTCTGGCTTGGCCCTGTATCCACTGTGCCATCTACTTCCCCTGATAGCATCAGTATCTGTCTCTAATAAATTTGGAAAATAAGTCTTTGCTAACTCCGCCTGCTCTTGATGCTTCTTCCTCCTTCTTGGTGATTTTTTCCTCCCATAGATGCCAATATTATCCACCCTTCTGACTCTGTTAAGGTATAAACTGATGATTAAGATATTGGCTAATAACTGCTTACTTAGGGTGTGTGATCCCTTTCTGAATCTCTACTTAGTAAGACAGGAGAACTTGCTGGGTAGAGTTTCCCTTTCCCACTCACCTGCTCCTCCCAGTTATCCATTCACACTGTACCAAAAGCCCAAGGCCTAGGGGAACATTTCTTAGAGTCATCTCAGATAATGCATGTGCTACTGGTCTGGAGCCCACCTTCTGGGGAGGCTGATTTATGGGTAGGCATGACCTCTTGGCTTGCAAAAGAGAGCCACCACTTTCCCTCCTTCTCCCTTCAACTTCTTGGGGATGGCAGGGGTTGGGGGTGAGTTAGGGGGCAAGTAAATAAATGAAGACATTGTCAATTGTCTTTGAAAGGCTGCCAACCCCTTCCTGATCCTGAGGGCCCTTACTGTAATGGGCACAGAATCAGGAACTACCAAATCTTAAAACAAAATTCTGAACTGGTTTGCAAAAAATCATTCAGAAAGCTTTATGAACTGAATTTTATATAACTTTTCACATGACCTTTATATATATAAATATGTATGTAATGAAAAGGAAAGCTTAAATTTTGTACTACTGGATTGCTTAAAGTGTGTTCTATATTTCTGAAGGGCAAAATGTCCAACTATCCATCTCACTGCAATTTTTATTTTATTTATTTCCACATTAAAAAATAGAGAGAGAGAGAGACCATGGCATGGCATAATATTTTATGTTCTATGTGGACATTAAAGTAAAAAGGCTGGTATTTCCCTCCAACGAGGACATGATGTGGGTAGATGGAGGCCTGGAGGTCAGTACAGAATGATGCAAACTGAATATTTAGATGCTTCTCTCATTTGATGTACTCTTGTTTCCGTCCCTTTTATTCTCCTCAAAGACAAAGCCTCTTCAGTAAATATTGCTTTAGGGATTATCAGGCTTTTATTTTCAAATTCATCCAAAGGCCATAATTTAAACCATAATATTGGCTTTTCAAAGGTAAACAGTGATTGAGCCATTTTCCTTTAGCTAATATGAATGCCAAAGAAATTAAAGTCAATTAAATAATTGCTTTATTAACCTAATGTATTTCTGTTATAAGACATGCCAGAGCACACTAAGCAAGGACGATGGAAAGGAAGATGAAACTGGGGGCAGTTAAGGAGCAAAAAGAAATCCTTTCTGTCATCTACACCCATAGCTGAATTGCACAGTACTGATATAAATGTGGATGCTTTATATTTAGAAGAGGTATAAAGGGAATCATTGGAGAAATCAATGTCCAGAAAAAATGATGGGTCTGCTACTGAGAGTGAGGTCAACCAATGGATTTGCTACGTGCTACTAGTATCTATGAAACATGAGGAGTGGGCAAGGAAGGTCCCTAGTAAGAAAGGCAGCATGGTGCCGGAGAAAGAATGATGGGCTTAGAGTCAGAAGATGTGTGTTCAAATCCTGGCTCTGAAACTTGCTTACCTGCCGTACTGTGGGAGAGTCACTTGGTCTCTTTGGGCCTTAGCTTCCACTTCTGGAAAATTAGCTAAATGGTCTCTAAGGCCTGTTCTAGCTCTAAATCTATGAACCTATGATACTAAGCTGGGTAGTAAATTCATAGGAGTGTAGAGATTAGAGTCAAAAACACAGGTAGGCATATATGGGTTGTGGTTTTCCATAATTATAAGGATGATTTATATTCATGAGATCACAGGTCCACTGGATTACTGGAACATTGTACTCATTCTTTAGTTCAGTAGTGTCAAACTCAAAAAGAAAAGGACCATTAAGTCACATATCAGGATCCTTGCCACTCAACAACGACCAAGAAAGCCACAAGTTAACATTATTTAGGTTCTGTGTATTTTTATTTATTTTTGTTAAATACTTCCCAATTACATTTTAATCTGGTTCCTGTGCACTGAGGAGTGTTGGGCTCCGTGTTTGACACCTCTCTTCTAACTGATAAAGCTCTTAACCAGAATCTAGAGAATAAACTTCCTGAGGAATTTTAAGGAGTTTTATTTGATTAAAAAGTTGCTTAGCATGAAGTGAATAATAGAATCACAGGACTGAAAATCACAAAGGACCTGAGAGAATATCTACTTTGGTTCCCTCATGTTATGGATGAAGAAACTGAGGCCTGGAGAGGCCAGGTGACTTGTCCAAAGTCACACAACTAGTCAGAGACAGAGCCAGAATCTTCCTACCTCCAGCTAAGTAGGCAGGTTCTGTTTATGTTGGGGGGAGTGGGCTTGCAGCTATTAGCTCTACTCTATCCTGACACCTACCAGCTGCTGGGAATTGCTTTACATCTTTGTTTCTTGTAACCCAGTGGAAACTAAAAGGATAATAGAAGGGTGCAGGGAAACCCTGGAGTCCTTGTATAAGGATCTCGCAGGCAAGTCATGGGCATGAATACCATAGTGGAGCCAAGAGGAGAGGTATGTATATTCCCCATCCTGTGTGAGGGGCCAGAAGTACTCTTAGTATCTCCTGGTGCTTTCCTCCTCATGGTGGAGAATGTAAATTATCTTCCTCAGACAAGGAGGCTGCCGTAAGTTCAAATGCTCCCATGTGCTCTTTGGTACCTTTGCCATCTTGAGTAAGTCATTGTCAATAACAGAAGTTATTCCTAGCCTGCTATCCACCAAGGGAGAGAAAAACCCTTTATTAAGCATGGCCACCATGTGTAAGACATTGATATATTAACAAAGGAGAGCCATTGTTCATAGAGAGACAAGGAAGCTAGAATTAAGTGGCCAGGGAAAAAAGGAAGTCTTTGCATGGACTCATATACCCTTCCTCACTCCCTCCTTTCCTTTTTTTCTGCCCTTTCTTCCCTTCTTTTTTCTTTCCTTCCTTCCTTTCATTTTCCCCATCCTTCCTTTACCCTTCTTTCCTTCCTTCCTCCTTTCTCTTTTCCTTTTTTCCTGTGTTTTTTTTCTTTCTTTCTTCCTTCCTTCCTTCCTTCCTTCCTTCCTTTCCTTCCTTCCCTCCTTCATCTTCATTCTTTCTTAAAAATAATCTTTCCAAGGATAAAAATCATTTTATTCTCCAGCAACAATTTCCAACAATTGGCTATTGTTAAACATCCTGCACTTTCCTACCTTTTTTGCCTTTGCTTATATCTGTAACTGTAATAAGTAGGCCCTCTTTTCCTCTCAAACTCCTTCTCTGCCTACTGAAATCCCACTCATCCTATAATGCCCAGTTACAATGCTACCTCCTCCACAAAGTCTTCCCACATCCTCCCATCCAATGATGGTGTTCCCCTCCTCCTAGACCTCACACAGCAGGTCTCTCTCTTACATATTCATTATGTATAATTGAAGACTGCAGTTATTCATGTGCATATCTTACCTTCCCATGAGACTAAGCTCCATGAGGGGAGGGACGATATCTTAGAGTGTTCTCTATATAGTTACTGCTTGATAAATATTCACTGAATTGAAAGGAAAACTCTCAGCGGGGAATTCATGTCCTCCACTGTGGGATGATTCACTTTGCGGCTCTGTTTCCTAAAATTATGTTCAAATCAATCTGTTCTTTCCTCCTTGCCCACTGCCTCTTCTTCTCCAGCACATTCTCACTGAAGAAGGTGAAATTTTTTGCTCTTCTCATTTACAATTCTCCTCTTAACAAAATACTATGTTGAAATGTCTTACCTCCACCTATTCTTGAGGGCAGGGCTTCAGTCAGCTATTGGCATGACACATTGGGCTTGAATCTTATCTCTGTAACTTCGGACATACATCATCTTGAGCAAACCTTTCACAGCCTCACTTCCCTGACTTATAAAATGGCAGGGTTTGACTCCATGGTGTCCATCCTTTCTTGTCTTATACATATGATTCTAGGATCTTCATGGCCTTTAAAATGCCATTATTCCTTTCATGTAAACCTAGTGGAATGTTTAATTCATAGTGACAAGAGTTTTTCTGCTAAAGTCCAACTCTAGTGGCTCATAGTGACATTGAGGTGACCTTGGGCTCTCATCAGGCATGCCAGCTCAGGAACATTTTATCAAGCTGGAAAGGCTTCCAAGATGGGCCTGGCAGCAGACTGTGGAGCTACTGGACCAGCCTAGTTATGATTGGAGACATTCAGTGCCAGAAGGCTGGCCGCAGGGTGATGAATTTCTTGGCTTCAGTTACTCACAAAGGCAGCCTTCTAAGGTGGAAAGGGCTAGGTGAGAGAAAGGGAAGGAAGGGTCACAGAGTGCCCTCACCCACAAAATAACATTTCCTTAAAGTATTGAAGTTTATTTAAACAGTATTGAGATAGCTTTAATTTTGCAAAACTTTAATAATTCTTTTAAAAGTATTATGCAGTTTAAATAAATAAAGAGGCCCCAGGATCATAAAACCTTCAGTGTCTGCTTAAATCAGCATTTTGAATTTTATCTTTTGCTCTGACTATAGTGTCAGTCTATGAAGAATCCACAATTCAGGCTGAAGTCATTCTCAGAAATGAAAACCTGACAGTTAGTTCTCCTTACAGCTGATTTAAAATTATATCTCTGATACTTCAGAGCCAGAAAAAATGCCAAGTTCAGCTGACATCAGAGGTTTTAAGATTTCATTTGAAGATTATTGATGGGCAAACCTCAGAAGACTTTGAAGTCTGGGTTAGATTAGCATCCAAATGTTGAGTGTTTGTGCATAATTTTACTCAATTTACATGGAGACCCCCTCCCATTCACAATAGACATGCTCAAAAAGCTCTCCTGTTTCCTTGCTCATCCTAACCCCACTGCACTATAGATATCTATTGTAGGACCTGCCCAGTGAAACTTCATTTCTAATGCCACGACCCCTCATTAAATTTACAATTTCTACGTTCACCAAAAGAGCCAAGTTGCCTTTGTGCCATACCCCACCTTGGCTTTTAATGTTCATCTATTTAAATTCACAAAACTTAGGATGAGGTGAACAAAGTCAGAGATATTCCAAAGATTTTGATGTGGTCATCTAGCTGCCCCCACCTAGAGACAAACCTGGGCCAAATTTCTCTGCTGCCTTCACCCTCAGAAAACATTTGGAAAGAGAAATTATTATAGAAGCCTGAACCTGAACCAATAAATAATGTTCTAAGTTATCACAGCATCCTGGAGTACAGATCAACTGCTTTTTTTCCCCAAAGATATTTATTACTTGGCTCACAGTTTTTCCCTCCACTCTAATCTGTCCCCTCATCCTTGGATACATCAATATTCACAATGATTTCCCCTTCAGAAACCTTGCCCTCCAAGTTTGTCATTCTTGGCTCCCAAGGCCTACATCTTCATCCCACTTCAGCTACTCATGGGGGTGGATGCTCAGACCATAGATCTCACATCATCCATGACTGTCCCATCACTATGAAATGGAACTTTGAAATTCTATTCTCTGGTGATAATCTCCTGTCCTTCCAGCTCTCCCCCTGCCTCACTCCTCCCAAATCTCATTCCGATTCTAGGTCCTGGACCCTTTCCAGTTCTCTGAGCTTCATCAGGCCTCACTTTCTACTCTTTGTAGTTCTGACTCCATAATTTACCAGTTCAACCATACTCTGTCCTCTATCCTGGAATCCCTTTCTCCTTTGTCCCTACAAACATGGGTCACTTCTTACCACCTGCCTTCTCTATTCCTACTCAGGTGCTGCTGAACACCAAAGGAAAGAATTTCCCAAGCACGCCAGATGAGCTCACTACAAAGGCAATTTAAACTGGCATCTTACTGGGACATTATAGACCTTCTATTCTTCCTTGATTGCATATCATACTCCCTGCAGTGGCTATTATGAAACTTCCCTTTTCCTAATCTTCCCATACCACCCCCAATATCCTCCTCTTAGCAGAGAAGCTTGGCTTTTCCTTTACTGAAAAAATCAAGGCCTTCCATTGTGCATTCCCCATTCTTTCCTACTCCACACCTCAAAATCCCTCCACTTCATTTTTGCTCCAATTTCTTCCAGTATATGAGGAAGAGGTGACCCTTCTGCTTGCCAAACTCTATACTAGTGACCTTGACTCCATCCCCAATTCATCACTTCTATTCTCCTCTCTTATCTTTAATCTCTTCCTATCTACTGGCTTGTTCCCTGCTTATTATAAACAATTCCAGGTCTCCTCAATGCTTTAAAAAAAAAAACAACAAATGACAACAAATCTTCACTTGCCCCTGTAATCTTTTTAAAGCTGTAGTTTTTTTCATTGACAAGCTCTTGGAATGAGTCATCTATACCAGTAGTGTCAAACTCAAACAGAAATGGATCCCTGCCACCACATGTTGACCTAGAAAACCACAGATTAACATGACCTATATTGTATTTTATTTTTATTTATTTTATTAAAGATTTAAAAATTGCTTTTTAATCTGATTCTGTTGCATGAGGTCCTTGAGTCTGACATTTCTGATCTACATTCATTGCCTCCATTTTCTCATGGCACATTTGTTTCTAAGATTCTTGCAATATGGCTTCTGATCTCTACTTCATTTGTCTTCAAAGTTACCAGTGATCTCTCAGGTGCTAAATCCAGCAACTTTTTCCAAGTTCTCATTCTTATTGACTTTTCTTCAGTTTCTGGCACTGTTGATTTCCTGTTAGTTTCTCCTCCTTTGGCTCCTGACATTGCTCTCCTATATTTCTACTAACTCTCTCGTTACTCCTCTGTCTTCTCTGCTGAGTCTTTGTTCATGTCCATCCCACCAATCATGGGTGTTATGCAAGTCTATATCCTGGTCTTGTTTTGCCTCTCCCTTCCTCCTCCTTTTATCCTCTTTCCTCCTCTCCTCTTGTTGACATCATTTACTTCAATGAGTTACCATTGTTACACAGATAATTCCCAGGTCTATCCATATATATCGATCCCCAGATATGTCCAAGCCCTGAGCTTTCTTAAGTCTGCTGGACGTTTTCATTAGATACACCATTGACACGTCAAATTCAACATGTACAAAATGGAACTTAATATTATTTCCCATCAAACTTATTTATCTTCCAAACTTGGCTATTTCTGTAGAGGGCACCACATTCTTCCAGTCACCTAGGTTTATAGCCCTAGAGTCATTCTGATTATTCTCTCTTTTACATTTCCCATACCTAATCAGTTAGTATTCTGTTCAAATGTACCTTTAAGAGTCCCTTGCAACTTCCCCTTTCAATTCACTCAAAAAGTCACCCCCATATTTTGGTCTCTAATCATCTCTTGCAAAGACTACTTCCACAGCCTCCTCCCAACGGTCTCCCTGCTTCCACTCTCAACCTCTTTCAACCCATCCTCCACCTAGCTGAAAGCTTCAATGGTTCCCTTTCATTCCTTGAGAGACACAAGACATATTGCTGGACTGGATAGGGAAGATGGAGAAAAGGGAAGAGGTTAAGATGCCTTTAAGGTTTCTAGCCTAGGAGGCTGAAAAGAATGGTAGCACTACTGATAGAAATGGGGAAGACGGGACTGGGACCAAGCCTAGGGAGAAGAGGAAAGATTCTGATAAGAAAACAAACAAACAAAAAACCCAAACCAACAGCAAAGATTTATTCCAAAAAGCAAGTTCCAGGGACACAGCTTACACCCTACAGATCTATAGTAGAAGACAATAATATAGACATTTATAATGATGAGCCCAAAGATCACAGAATGTTAGCCATAGAAAGAACCTTAGCGAACACTGAGTCTTCTTATTCTACAGATGGGGAAACTGAGGCTGAGAAAGAGAAAACAGCTTGCCTTCAGGTGGCAGAGTTATACATCATGAATAATAATAATAATCACAACCAATATTTAAAGAACACTCTAAATTTTCCCGAGCGCTTTCCATTCATTATCTTGCTCAAGCTTCCTGTGAATCCTGTAGAATAACTTCTTCGGGTATGATTATCCCTCCATATTACAGGTGAGGAAACTGAGGCTGAGAGACAGGTGTGCTGGAGTCAGCTCATACTGGCTCAAGGGAGCCAATCACTAAATTTTTAGCTTTTATACCTTAGGAGCTAGCAAACACTACAAAGCAAGACTTGATTTATTGTTTAATTGTTTAAGAAAGTGATGGAGAAAATGTTAATGCAGGTTAATTTTTAAAGTGTGTCCTGTGCTTTTTTTTTCCCCTGCAGAGCTGCATGTTCAATATTTACCAGTATATCCCTACTGAGAGCCGAAGTATCTTAGCACCGATCCCTCCATGGGCACATAGTCTCACACTGAATAAATGACAAAGGTGGGTCTTCCTAAATCCAGTAGTATATCCTCTACACCAAAAATAGTGGACCGAGAACAAGGAAGACCTTGGTTCAGATCCTGCCTCTGATGCTTGCTTACATACCCATAACCATGAGTAAGTCAATTAACTTCTAGGAGCCTTGGTTCCCTCATTTGCAAACTGGTGGCAAAATATAGGATACCCCAATGTCTAAGACAACCCTGCGGGGTAGGTACTGCAGATATATACATGGTGTTCCCCAAGTCTAAGGTGTGGTCTTAAACTTCAATACTGGATTGTAAGGAGATTCCAATTAGATTATATTTGTAAAGCGTTTTGTAAACCTTAAAGGGCTATAGGAAGATCAGCTGCTATGGCTGTTATTTAGATCTAGACCCTCTAACTATATCATGCTGTTTTCCTTGCATTGCAACATCTTGAGTTCTCGAAGGTAGATTCAATCATATTCAGTTATTGAAACAAAGAAAAATGGGCTAATAATATGTTTTAGAAAGATATGACAATTAAAGTTGAAATAATTTCTCATTAAATTAAATTAAGATTTTCTAGTTAAATCCAAGTTAATCGGAAGATTCAATTAATCAGAACATCCTCATTCCCTGATCACACAGACTACAGAATTTTAAGAGCTATAATGATCCTTGGAGGTAATCTAGCTGATACAGAGTACAGGAATCTCCTCTATGTTGTCCCTGATAGATGTGGGAGTGGGGGGTGGTAGGGGGAGGGGGTCTAGCCTCTACTAGAAAACCTTAAGTGGCAGGGAGTTCACTTGCTCAAGAGGCAGTCCATTTTCCTATTTTATAGTTCTAGTTGTTAGAAAGTTCTTTCTTATATTTAGCATTCAAGATCTGTCTTCTAGAGAAAAATACAGAACTCTCTTTTAGGTGAGAAACTTTAAAATATTTCAAGATAGCTATGATATCTACCCTTACTCTGGTTTCAGTATCCAAAAACTTGAGTCACTATCAGTGTATATGTTCATAATTTTCTCAATATATTTCTTAAAATTATTGAATAGGAATGTATCAGAAGAGAAACATTTCACAAATCCTTATCTATAAAAAGCAGAAGAGGTAAAATACAGCCTATCACCATTTTACTTGATTGCTATTCCATCAATAGTCTATTAAGGGCATAATTATCCACTACAAAGGACCCTTTGTAGGACTGCTTCTGTTCAGTCTAGAAAATCCCTTAATGTCCTGTATTATATCACTCTTGCAACTGAAAACAATTCATTTATAAAATAATGTAGCCTTAAGTATAGAAAATATGGTGATCAAAAGACAAGTGACACTAGGCCAGCTAAATAGGAAGGAGAAATTTACATACATGCTCAACCTTACCAGCCAGAAGACCTCTATACACTATGTCTTATAGCCTAACTATTAAAAATTAACATTTACATATGTCTTTAAATTACTAACTATATTTTATTACAAATACCATCATATTCATTTGAGAGATGATAGAATTGTGCTAAGGAAAGAGAAGGCAAGTTTCATAAAGTTACACAGCAAAACTAGGAAATCACCTGTTAATGCTATGTTCATTATTCCTGACTCAGCAATCTGTGCACTGTCTGGTCACCAAGTAGTTTAAGCTAAAGTCAAAATTAATACAAAGCCAAAAGAAGGAATTAAAAATGAGAAAAAGATACAATATACAATTAAAACAACTTCAACTTAACATATTTAAACAAATTATTAGCACTAAAATGGGAAATGGATGAAGGAAAGGATATCCATATCAATTACACCAATTTCAAAAAAGTGGTTTAGCCAACAAAAATCAATTGCCACAATGAGGAGATCAAAATAGCCTAAAAACCACCTTAGTCAGCAAACACTTGACTGAGTTGCCAAGTGGAATGATGTGGCATCCAAGTTTCCACACTAGTTTCAAATAGAAACTTATTTGCTAAGTCTTAAAGAGAAGGATGATAGAAGATTATAAACAGTATTGTCTCATAAAGTTTAAAGAGAACTTGGCAAGAGATCTAGCTAAGCAAAGCCATCTCAAAGGCTTTTAGGAATTAAACTGGAAGGAGTACAAAAACAGATGAAAGAAAAGATCAATAAAGATTTTAATAATAAACTCTTTCCCCTATCAAGGAAAGTAGAACTACCACATTTGGCTTCTAATATCACAGTCCCAGATGAGCTTATAAAGGAGTTCGATATGGATATAAACAGAACAAATAAGCAGGTGAACCAGGCCAAGTGAGCACAGTAGTTCCAGGCTGGAGATGACACAATTTTAAGAGTGATTGATTTTTAAGGTATTTAAAATAAGGGAAGATCTAAAGGTATGGAAAAAATCTTGGACTTTATTAATAACCAAAAAGGACAAACAAGAACTTCAACAATTACTAATCCTATCCCAACTTTTCAATCTATGTAAAATTTTAATCCACGCATGCATCAAAGACAACCTTTCTCGAGGGTATTAGTAAGGACTAGGAAGGCTTTGACTATAGTCAATCAAGCAATCGCCCAACCCCACTGAAAGTAACTACTATAATCAGATGAGAATACCTCTATTAAATCAATTACTCACTCCATGGCTAAAAGTACTTGACAATTTGTAAGGAGTGAAGGCCAAGAAATAAAGTGAAGCAATGCTACACAGGAGGCATATTAGCATTGGCTGAGGAGATCTGGTAATTCGCTATGAAGCTCTGATAAAATGGCAAGTCAGTTCACAACCTGTCATTCAAGTATCTGGAAGCTTTAAGCTTTAAAGTGAAAGCATCCTTTAAAGAGGAAGTAATTACAACCAAGCCTCTAAAGCTGGGATGAGTAGAACCTCTGTCTCCTCCCCTCCTTGATCAAAGGACAATCTTTGGAATTTCAGAGGTCAGAAGGTTTGGGCTTCTCATGAAGATCCTAGCGGCATCCCAGGAACAGCAGCGACTGGTAGTAGTGTCTGCCCTGGGAGCTAAGAATGAATTAGACACACTGAAGAAAGGAAGCTGTAGCTCTCTACACAGAGCCCAGCAGAAAGCAACACCATATCTTGAGGATTCCAATAAAATGACATCCAGGAGCCGTGAATTACCCTTTTTTGCAAGACATGCTCTCTAAGCTTGAGCTCACTTTCCCCTGGATTTTGTATGCACTTGTAGAAGAGTGTGTCCAGATTTCTGAGGGAGACATTTGTACCTACTGTTCTATACCTCTAAGTGGTATACTATACCACCTTAGTAACAGCTAATTAAGTCTGGCCTGACCAATAAACATTGGAGCAAGTACTCCAATGGCTTATCAGCTATATTACTAGAAAACCATCCCCAGTCACTCAAGGATCCTTGAGCAGAAGTAGCCATGCTCTGCCTGTGTGAGTGCAGGTTGGGAGAGCAGCTCCAGAATATATACTATACTCAGAATTCCAAATCATTACATATAATTGATGCTAGGACATTTACCTGCTCTTCCATTAACTACCATCATCTCCACTATCAAGATGTTTTTCAGATAATTTATTATGTCCTAATTAAAACATCATAGAATTGATCCTATGTAACCTATTCAGTTCAGAAACACAGGGCCTTCTAAATCAGTTCTTACAGATGCAATGTTTTATCAAGCCCTCTCTTGGCTACTCAATCTACAGGCAAGATTCAAGCAGTTAAGGAAATTGTAGGTTTGTATTTGCAAGTCGTTTTGTCTGGGTATTATATGTGAGTCTCTCTGTGGTTGAGGAAAAATTGAAGGTACAAATCTCTAAGATGAAAGGAACTAGTTCAGATAAGAGTCTATCCAAATTACAAACAGCAATTTCCTGAAACCTCTATATGTTCATATTTTGACCTAAATTGGAAAGTGAAGGGTTAGAATGCCGTAATCATCAACTATGAACAAATCTTTGGGAAAAAAATGATTTCTAGCCAGGCAGTCTGGAAATGAAAAATAAAAGCATATGCCCTTGGTGCTGGTTACTTAATGTGTGCCACTCTCGATTAATCAGTAGAAACCACCACATGCCACTTACCTAACAGCTCAGGATGGAATAGGAATCAAGGAGGAAAAGTATCTTTGTTGAAGCAGTCTTTTTCTTTTTAATCGCCTTACTTCCTTATATTCATTTAAAGTGTTCTTTTTTACTTTGGGCAGCAGAATAAGAACACTGATAACTTAATACCTAATTCCAACATTTTCAGAAATTTTTCAGATAATTTACTCACTGTTCCTTTCTCCTTCCCTGCCCCTCAGCTGTCACCCTGATCTCTGGCACACATGCACACAATTACAAGGTTAACAGCTCATTGAAACTCTCAGATCCTTGTTGTCCTCATTTATAAAAGCAGGGCTTGAATTAAGTCAGCAATTTTCAAACTTTTTGGTCTCAGGATTCTTCTATACTTGTAAAAATTACTGAGAACCCTCAAAGAGCTTTTGTTTATGTGGGTTATCCCTATTGATATTTATCATATTAGAAATTAAAACATTCTTGTATTATTACAAAAAAGTCTTGGCCTCAGACCCCTGAGGGTCTCAGGATCACAATTTAAGAACTATTAAATTAAGGGATCTTTAAGGTCCATTCCAACTCAAGGTCCAGATCAGAGTTTATGGGGAGCTTGGCTATACCTGGGCAGTTTGGGAGTATTTAGTATTACCTAACTGATTTATTAGTCTCCTATATAATAAAAACCACGACATTTCTATGAATATATTTAGCTCTAATGTTAGGTTATTATCTAGTGGAAAGAATACTGATGAATGAACAATATTGATGAATGAAGCCAAGGTCATTATGAAGGTGACCTTCAACTTATGTAATGTCACAGGAGATGATCCTACCCTGATTGCTTCACAGGATTTATTGTTGTCAGGGAACACACACAGGGGCAAATGAAGTCACAAAGCTTTCCCGTGGGAAGTTGAGCTAATAAAAATGAGAAATATTTCAAGTAGTTAAGAAAGAGTTGCAAAGAGAAGTTTTTCAGTGCACTCCCTAAAGAAAGTCTAGTTCTCTTCCTGCAACAAGCCACCAATCTCCTCTCTCTTTGGGCATCTTTTCACACTCAGCTGGAAGCAGAAAATCTGAGTTTGAACCCCTGCTTAATTCTTGGGTAAATTAACTTCTCTGAACCTTTGTTTTTCTACCTGTAAAATGGGAGTCCTTGTATTTGCCCTACCTACTTCATAGGACTGTTGCAAAGAAGAAATGAGGGAAAGTATGCAAAGTACTTTGTAAACATTAATGTATCTAAAAATTTGCCAGCTATTTGTCTTATGAGGGTCAAAGTGAATTTTAGAAATAAAACATTTAGTGAAAGGAGGTTAAGCACCAGACTCCACAAAAGCTAAACACAAAATTAAACACTTTTTCTGCTAAAAATAACTCCCATAAAAATACAGTTTCAGGAAAGGTAAATTATAAAAGTATGCATTTACCGAATCATTTAAAATACCATAATTACATAGCCTGCTCATCAAAAGACTTTTAAGACTCATTAAAATCATAAAACAATTCTAATTAAATCCATATTTAAATGAAGTTTCCATAACTAACCTTCATGGTACTTTAAATCAAACAAAAAAGTTGTATAAAAGACCCAATTAATTGTAAGTTTTTGTAAGAATTAAAGCCTAATTACTCTATGATTAAGTTTCCCCAAAATGTAATCATCAATGGCTCTATTCAGAAGAATTGGCCTCCTGTATCACAGATGCCAGTGGAGTATTATAGCTCTGGCTTTGACACCGACAAACCTATTCATCTCAAATCAGCCCGACTGTGGAAACTTTACCTCCCACCCCCATGTACTGAAGATCTGAATGGAGAGGCCAAACAAAGAAGCATATTTTAGACAGATCGGTGTCTCCTTATCTATTGAGCTCTCCACCTGATTAAAGAGACTCATACACATCACCAAATTAAAAATCTTGTCATCAGAGCTGGTGTTGGGAACAATGGTCATTTCACAGATCCCAGCTGAGTGTGAAAAGATGCACAAAGAGAGGAGATTGGTGGCTTGTTGGGGGAAGAGAACTAGACTTTCTGTAGGGAGAGCACCGAAAAACTTCTAACTCTTTGCAGCTCTTCTTTCTTAACTACTTGAAATGTTTCTCATTTTTATTAGCTCGACTTCCCACGGGAAAGGGGGGAGAAAGCTTCACGACTTCGTTTGCCCCTGTGTGTGTTCTTTGAGAATAAATCTTGTGAAGAGATCGGGGTAAGATCATCTTCATATGTATGATATTACATAAAGTGAAGGTCACCTTCATAATGACCTTGGCTTCAATTGTCAATCAGATGATAGAAAAACAAACATATCTTTCATTGTAGCTTCTTTAGAGAATTGAATAGCAAGTCATTTGCTACCATTATACATTACAGTATAAATAAAACAATATGATTTATTATCTCTATGAAAATCTCATTTATTCTTTTACTACAAAGGAGAGACTCAAAAGGTATGGTGGAAAAGAGTACTTGGCTTAGAGTCAGAAGATCCAAGATTGAGGCTGCCTAGGCCTGTGAGGGCCCTGATGGATATGACAGTCCTCCCCCCAGCCTCAAATCTTAACAGAGTTCACCAAATATGGACGTATCTCAGCTAACCTTGAGTTACTAAATGTCTCGCCTGGCCTCAGAAGTAACCAACTGTGAGTGAAAGAGTGTAACTATTAGGATTGTCATAACTACCAACTAGCATAAGAGGACTAACCTCAGGGACAGTGACTTATTTGGGACAAGAGGAGAAGCCATGCCCCATTCTAGCTTGAGTCTCCTTAGGCCACCCAGCATCATGTGATAGAAGGCAGCGTTTCTGCAGCAGCTTACCTGGCTTCAACTCTCAAGCTCTGACAGCCTGACAACACCTAGGTCTCTAGAAGACTTCAGCTACCTTCAGTGGACCAATGTAACTGCTCACCATGCTCTGGTCTGAATCAGTGGGAACCTCCCTTTCCCAAAAATTTATCCAGACCTGATGGAGTTTCACTTGATTGGTAATCACATCTAGAAACACCACCAACCCTGGAATGAACTGTGAGCAGGTACTAGGGATTGGGAGGAGGAATGCCACAGGGCTATGTCCCTTACAGACTTGTCTGTTATACTCAGAGTCAGTAAATGGCTGTAACTGGAGGTAAAACATAGTTCTGATACATAAAACTTTGATGGTATATCTAGAAAGAATTCAAGATGTTGCTGGTGGACTCGTACGTGGTAAGTTTTATTATAGGTGATTTTCATGCTAATGAAGGCTTTACTTTACCATTTATTAAATAGGTGACCTTGAGCAAATAAATTTCTCTAGCCTTTCATTTTCCCCTTTGTTAAAAAGGGGGATAATAATACCTACCACACACCCTACTTTACAGCATTGTTATGAGGATCAAATAATATCTGTGAAAGTGTTTTGTGACTATGTTGTTGCTGTGTTGTTGTTCAGTTGTTTCAGTTCTGTCTGACTCAGCGTGAGCCCATTTGGGGTTTTCTTGGCAAAGACACTAGAGCAGTTTGCCATTTCCTTCTTCAGCTCATTTTACATATGAGGAAACTGAGGCAAACAGGGTGAAGTGACTTGCCCAGGGTCATACAGTTAGTAAGTCTCTGAGGCTAGATTTGAACTCAGGAGTCTTCTTGACTCCAGGATTATTCACTGAGCCACCTAGCTGCCCTTGTGACCATAAAAGCTATCTAACGTGTTATTATTAGTAGTAGCAATAATAGCAACATTATTACTAATATCATTTGAGACTCTTTTGAGATAACTACTGTTTAATACAGATACCTTTGTATCTGTGAAGATTTTTGTTGAATGTATAGTATCTAAATGCAGAAACATTTGATAGCTAGAATACAGAGACTAATTTTTTCTTCCAGCTAGTAAGGCTTTTTTTACTGAACTTCTGGAAAGAGAACTACTCTTCTGAGTCTTGGTTAACTGTGTGACTGACTCCAGTTGCTACATTATTAAAGTCTAATTTTCTGAAAATAATGTCCAAAATTATTAAGCTTGATTTATAATTTAGCTCAAAAACATAGTTCTTGGGCCCCCATTGATATGTTTACATTTACTAGTCAGCTAGTGAACACAATTCAAAGCAAAGGCATTATATGGAGTAGTGTAGTAAGAAAAGGAACAGAGATAATCTTCACATTGAATCATATCAACTGTTCTTGGAAGGTATGTACCAATCCACTTCCCTAAGCCTCCACTGACCATATCTGTAATTTTCAAGGGAACATTAAAACAATATTTAAAATTATTGGATAGAGAACAATTACTACATAAATAGATATACTTTGAAAAAATGATAACTAAGTTTAAATCAAAGTCAATGAAAATAAGGATAAACAACAAATTCACCCCAACAGGTCAAGGTGGTAGAAGGGGAGCACGCCATTGTGTTGTAGTTGGCTCAAGTGGTAATGACAGATACCTTGAGGCCAATTGGATGCCCTCCCCCACCCCCATCCCTATCCTGTGGCAGTTGGGGTCAGAGCCCACACTTTCCCCTGTGATTATGGAGATGAGTGTGATTAGGCGATGAGTGTGATTGCTGCCTCTCTAGCGGTAACCCATCATAGCCAGATCCTGGGCCTCTCATATCATCATCATCATCATCATCATCATCGTTAGCCATTTATAATATTACTTTGAGGTTGACAAAATGCTTTACCTGTGTTATCTCCTTTGACCCTCACAACCCTGGGAGATGGAAGCTGTTATTATTATCATCATTTTTAAGATGAAGAAACTGAGGCTGAGAGATATCAAGTGACTTCCCTAGGTCACACAGCTAGTAAATATTTGAAGAATGATTTGAACTTGGGTCTTCCTGACTCTAAGTCAAGCACTCTATCTGTTGTGTTATCGAGCTGCTAGCAGTGTCACAGGCTGGGGTGGTGGGCAGTTGAGGCCCTGATAAAGGGCCTGCTAATGCATACAGCTCAAATCTACCTCTGATTCCAGTATCTGTCATGTCCCTAGGTAAAGCTGTTGGGGTTTTTTTTGGAGGGGTGGAGGCAAGGCAATTGGGGTTAAGTGACTTGCCCAAGGTCACACAGCTAGTAAGTGTCAAGTGTATGAGGCCAGATTTGAGCTCAGGTTCTCCTGACTCCAGAGCCAGTGCTCTATTCACTGTGCCACCTAGCTGCCCTCCCCACCCCCGCCCAGGCAGAGTTTTAAAGATCTGGGGTACCACTGTCATGTTTTCCCCTTCTCCTTTGGGAGGTATTGTATTCCGGGGAAAGATCATGACTTAGGGATCTGGGTTCAAATCACAGTTTTGACACTCACCACACATTGCGACCTTGGGCAGGTTATTCAATCTTTCTGTGTCTCAGTTGTTTTTTCCACCATAAAATGCGGGGTTGGACAGAATGGCTTTCTAAGGTCCTTTCATTCTCTCAATCTATGATTCTATGACAGTGAAAGTGGTACAGTATTTGTGTTACTTTGTACATAATTTTTATTATGTTTTAAGATTTTGAGTTATGTAGTTAAATTTATTATTATGGTTATGGTTATAATTATATATGTATTATTATAATTTTGTTCTCCAATATTTACTTATTTTTTATGAAAATAAAAAGTATCCTTGGGTCTCAAGCACAAATTTTATCTCCTTTAGCTCTTCCTTCTCTTTCTCTAACTTTCTAGTCGCCCTACTTCTCTATCTGACCTTCCCTTGTCATCTTTCCCTACAAGCTAGCTATCTTTTTTCTACATTCTCAAAGCAGAGTCCAGCAGGCCAAGGGGTTTGGCATCAGCAGTCTGTCACCGCCCCCTTGAGTGAGGCATCAGTGGGCTACTCCCTTTATTTCATTTGATCACAGCCACTTATAAACCAGAAGTGGATGGGGCCTAAAGGCAGTAGTCCACAGGATCAGTGGGCTTGGCTTTAAATTGAATGTTGAAACGTCTATTCTGTACATTAATGTTGGATTTGGAAGCTGGGGAACTGTTTTTGGGTCAAACAATAAGTAGGGGCCAAAAAATAAGTAAAGTTCTCTTTAATTCTTCAATTTCTGCTGCATCTTTGCCAGTGTTCTAGCTTCTTTCACCCTATGACTGCCCAGGTCTTCCTAGTCAGTGTGCGTCAGAGGAGCATAAAAAAGCATTCGCTAAGTGCTCAACATGTGCCAGGCATTACGCTACGTGCTGGAGAGAAAAAAAAAAAATGCAAAAACAGCTTACATTTCCAGGCTCTCTCATCTTTCTCCACTGGCAAACTCCTATCAGTTGTTGCTTCTGGGACTTTACTACTATATACTACTATATATACTATATATAAATATATATATATATATTACTATATACTTTACTACTATATACTACTATACTACTACTACTACTATTCCTGGAAAGTGACCTTGAACCTCTGG
Source organism: Phalanger gymnotis (assembly GCA_028646595.1). Lineage (NCBI taxonomy): Eukaryota > Metazoa > Chordata > Mammalia > Diprotodontia > Phalangeridae > Phalanger > Phalanger gymnotis. The sequence continues at coordinate 375,207,095 of CM053622.1, forward strand.
AAAGGTCAACTTCAAGGAAGAAGGGTGCTGTCACTTCAGCCAATGAACAAATGGACACAAAAGTATTTATTGAGACCTACTAAGTACACGGTATTCTGCTATCTGCAATGGAGTTGGAGGGAGGGAAAGGAAAGCTTACAAAAGAATTAGAAGATATGACATAGTCTGTATCCACAAAACACTTTCAACTTTATTGATGAGAAAAATCATCCAGAAGGTATCATGGAACCTGGAGCAGGAAAGAACCTTAGAATCACCTCATTTTATAGATGATGAAACCGAGGCCTAGAGGGGTCAAGTGATTTGTTCAATGTCTCATGGGCAGTACAAGAAATAGAGAAGATAAGCTATGATGAAATGCTAATTGTGCCGTAATTAGAATATGGAGAGATCAGTGTAGTCTGGAGCCATTAGAGCAAGTGCACTGGAGGAGGTGGGACTTTAGCTGGTCCTGGAATGAAGGGAAGGATATGGAAGAGTGGAGAGAAGGAAGGGAGGGAACTTGATGTAGACTACACAGCATAAACAAAGAAAGAAATGAAGATGCTTTTTAGGAGGGGGCAGTGAGGACATCAACCTAACAGAAGGAGAAGGTGCTGGGGAGATAAGATTTGGCAGGTAAAGTGGAACCAGCTTATAGAGGGCATTTGATTGGGCCAGGAACTATCATAGTAGGAAGCAGAAGCTTTCTGGAACACCATTCTGGATGAAGGCAAATCCAGGTCAGTCCAATGATTCAGGCTTAGGGCTAGAATGTAAAGACACTTTTCTGGATCATAAAATACAATAAAAAATGACTTTACATTCATTCTCTGGGGGTTATTCCATCATAGGGTCTGCTCTCCTAACTGATTAGTCTCTGGCTTCATCACCCTATCTTGTGGAGCCCCAGCCATTTTTTGCTTCTTTCCCAACTCAACTCACTCTCCAGTCTGAGTGACCTCCTTAATAGCCTTGCCTACCTCCCTCTGCCTCTCTCTAACTCCCTCTTCCAATTCCGCTTAAGGTTTTACTATAGAATATGATATCATTAGAATATAATGTTAGATTATAAGTTCCTTGAGAGTAGGAACCATCTCATTCCCTTGCATTTGTAGCCCCAACACTAGGCACAGTGTCCGATGCATAGTAAGCATCTAATAAATAAAAAAGAATCTATAATAAGTACTTAATAAATTATCTGTCTATCCATCTACTAATAATAAAGAATTAAGGGTTAAAAAAGATAGTAGTTCATACAAGGCTACTCCCTTTTGCCTCTGCATTCATCGCTGGAACCCTTCATGTTAGGTTGGAAAGGTGTTCCTACAGGGCCATTAGAAATCTGCTAAAATCTCTAACATCAATGACACACCTGGTTTCCCTTAGGCAAATCCTGTTAGGGGTCTGGTAGTAATGAAGGCAAAATAAGGATAACCCTCAAAATGGTCTTCTCACCCTTTAAAGGAAAACCAGTAGAGCCTACATAAAATTGGTGCAATTCTACCACAGTGATCCACTGCCACAGGTATTGCCTCCCTGGGCCGCACAGGTTTGCCTCTAACCCTGCCAGGGCATGATTTCTGTCTCTTTTTGCTCAAGAATGTTGATTGTCAAGGAAGTCGTTCCATTTATCCTATCAAAGTGGTTAAGGAAAATGTCTGAATTCTTAATCAGTGGGGAACCCTAACCCTCTGATAAACAAGTCTATGGCACTTCTAAAGTATGGCAGTGCCTGGTATGGATGCACAACAAAATACTAAGTGGCCCTTTGTACCTGAAGTTGATGCTTGAAGAAACATTATAGCTTTCAGATGTGGCTGTGGATGCAATGACCTATGTGTGACCAACCTCTCATTTCACTCTGTTATTTGACCTTAAGATGAAAGTCTCTGGCAGCAGAGTCTTTTGCTATTGCTAACTGCTGGCCAGCCTCACTGACAATCAGCATGATAATTTCTTTCTAAGCTAGGTTTCTTTGACTATGGCATCTGTGACCTGTAATCTTTATGAGCTCAATTTCAAGTGTGATCACTGAAATGGCATGTAATGTTTTTGTTAACTCTGGAGTTTCTTGTCAAAGTCACTGATCTTGAATTCAGAGTTCCTATGATCCTACTTCACATATTTATCATCTTAGCTGAATATTAGCTCAGTTGGCACTGTGATCTAGTGTTTAGAGGGTTTAGTTGGCCTAGAGAATCATCTTCTGTCCACAAGTTTGGGGTTCAGGTTCCACCTCTGACATACACTGGGCATCTCAGTGCTCTGGGCAACTTTCTGAGGCTACAAGTTGCTGAGAAGGTGAACTTGCACTGGTAAAGGGAATATCATCTGGGAATTCTCTGTACCAGGGAAATCAGATCTAATCCTTCTCTGTATGAATTCTCATCTAGGAGCAAGAACATTCTCACACCCAAACACGCAAGGAAGTTCATAATTACTAATAAAATTACTGCAACTCAGAGAAACAAAACGTTACATGCCATTTCAGTGATCCACACTTGAAATTGAGTTCATAAATGCTTCAGTTTACAGAAACAGGCAGACCTTCCTGAACCCTCCTAGTGATTAATTAGAAAGCCTGTCTTACAGATTTTTCTCTCAGGTGTAGTAACCTTGTAGCCCTCGCCATTAAGAACTAATAAATAAATGCTTGGCTAAGCACAAACAGGTTGATAGGCAGTGAAAAAGAGTGATGAGCCTAGTTTTTATGCAATGTGCTCACCCTGTCATTTTACCTTGGAGGACAAAAAAAATGCAAAACTCAAACTTGCAAATGCTAACTGCACCAAACATTTTTTTTAAGTGCTAAGAGTCCTCAATGTGGGTATTTAAACAAGGCAAGAATTTAAAAGGTTCTTAATGAGCAAAATGTGGCAAACTGTAGATGAAACAATAGAGTTATCTTGCAGAATATGGATCTTAATGAATAAAAATTCAGAGAATCAGTCAAATATTTACAATATTACAATTAAACAAAAGACACCTAGCGCTAACATGTCCAGAGGGTAGAGAGGGAATGCTAAACATTTATTCTTTTAAGAAATAATGTACTTTTCGACTACTACCAGTAAACCCAAAGTAAATAGTTACCTTCAAGGAGGACAAGGCTATCCATTTAGCAGATGCTCCACAGTATAAAAATATAACGAACATTTGCTGATTCGCACACATATTGTCGATTACCCATCATATTAAATATAGCACCTCATCTCCTGACTGTATGTATTATGGTAATAAACCTGGATAACTGCTGATCCCTTCCATCATCCTCTCTTTTTAGATAAACTTTGAGAAATAATATGACAAGCTGGGAGCTTCCGCATTCTTGAAATGATATCATAATCTTAGCATTCTCAGCTTCTATCCTGAAAATTTCTTAAAGTTAACTACATTAAGGTTTATGACTATATTATGAAAAAAAAATCCAGTAATTCAGTCAATAATTCAGTCAAACTAGTTGTTTATAGACAAAACGTGGATAATTGAGCAAATTTCTGAGTTGACTGAATATAGACACAGCTTAAAGGATCTTTAGGTTGGTGACACATGATTAATAGACTGCTGTCTTACAAAATCCGGGATACAGCCTATGAGTCAAAATAAATTGTTGACATATCATAGTGCCAAGGTGCGATGAATATCTCCAATTTGCATTTTCCTGAGCTCCTACCAAGTGGCAGTTGCAGAAAAGAAGGCTTTCCAGCCAGAGGGGATTCCTTAACAAACCCAAATGACCATTTGATGGTCAGGAGACAAAGCACCTTCCTAAAGAATAATGGATAGCCTATATATTCCATTTTCCCACGGAGTTCAAGTCCACAACAATACTATCCAAAAATGTCACAGACCAGAAATCAATTGTAGGTATAGCATGACTCCCTACCCTGAATAAGAAGACTCTCTGTCTCTCTCCTTCTGTCTCTCTCTGGCAAAGAAAGTTAAATGACTTGCCCAGGGTCACATAGCTAGTTAAGTGTCTGAAGCCACATTTGAACTCAGGTCTTCCTGAATCTATCCTAGAGACAGTGTGCTACCTAGATGCCCCAGAAGATTAATTCTCAATGGGTTGGAGAGAAGACCTTGCATAAACTATAAAGTATTCAGAATTATTCCCAATATAATGCTATGTGTTTCACTGTCAGAGATAAAATTTTATTTTAATAAATGCAAGAAAATAGGGCCTTCCAAGGTGAAACTATAAGCTCTTCGTGGGCAGGGAAAAGATCTTTGACTTCCTTGTAATTTCAAAGTTTGTAACAATGCCACAAGCAGCAAAGTTGGCACGTTTTCCCCATCTGCGGGAAATTCAATCCTAGCTCTCCCCAGTCCCAGTCCTTCTTTGTCCTCTGTTCCAGGGGCACCTGTCTTTATTATTTAATGAATTCCCTTTTATCTGAGACCACTCATATTTTGATGCCTTGGAGCTCACTCCACCCTGACTAGATTCTTGTTGCTGTCACCTATGGACCTCCAGGTCAGTCTCCCTCCTCCCTAATTAAATTCAGTAATCTTGGTCCACAGCTTAGTCTTCCCCACCCATCTCCCAATGCAGCTTTTGCTCCTTTTGAACACTTCTGAATTTCTCAGCCTCCACAATTTCTATGCCCCTAATCCAGTTTACCTCAGTTATCACAGGAGCAGATATACCTTTTCCTTTCTCTGTCCCCATTACCCAAAGCAATTTGCCAGAATCCCATTTTACTTTGATTCTTCTCATAGATTTTATGGAATTCAATCCATCCCTCCTCCCCTCCTCAGCCCCACCCTTATCGGCTCTATCAAATTGCTTCTGAATGCCACTGAAACAGTACTGTTCATCCAGTCACCAAATGGAAACTTTCTTTGATTTGATTTTACAATTTGTAGAGAAAATTTGGTGTCAAGGACGGAGTTCTAGGCTTGGAGTCAGGAAATCTGAGTTCTAATGCTGCCTTCTGACTCTTACTAGCTGGATGATGCTGGACAATCTCTGTATGCCTCGAGTAATTCTCCAGGACTTATTTACTAAGTCATTGATGGCTTGGAATCTGCACAGGGTTGGGGAGCTTCCACACTACTAGTGTGATCACATGTCCTTCATGTAAAACATAAAGCATTTCATATTTTACTATGACTACTGGGATAAGAGCGCAGGATGTGAAATCACAAATCCCAGCTCTGATACTTAGGAAGGGCATGTCTTTGATCACCTAACCTTTCTGGGCCTCAGGTCCTTAATATACCATCTAGTGATGGACTTGAGGTTTAAGGTCTTGTTAGGCTATAAATCCTGTGATCCTGGGGACAAGATCAGCCAGGAGCAGAAGTATTCCAAATAGCTTTGTATTACTTTACTTGGTGTTCACTTTATCATCTCTAATAACATTTCACACTCCCTTTCCTCTATAGGAGGGTATCCTGGACTACCTTTCATAAGCCCCTTGGTATTGCTTCAGATCTCAAGTCTCTAGAGCAAGTATTTGTACAGATGCCACTAAGACTCATCACCATGAAAAACCAGTATCTAGACAGCTTCATGAGTTCCTTATTCATTTGAGAATAAGGTTCAAAATTATTTTGGAGGGTCTCTGCAATCTGCATCATGAACCCTTCGATTCTCTTTTCCTGTTCTTACTGCATATTTGCTGGACACTTTGAGGTTATCTGTAACAGGGTTTCATAGAATTTGGATGGGAAAAACGACATTCTTATTCCTTCTTAATCCTACATATTTTGTTTAATTCGTTCAAAGGCATTATTCTGAGCAGGGGTCCATAAGCTTTATCAGACTGCCAAAGGAATCCATTATGCACAAAAGATGAGGAACTTTTCCATAACATCTTGCCACTGGGCAGAATAATTTGGGGACTACTCTTCTCATTCCAATGGACTCCCTAAAAGATAAAAAATAACTCTAAAAATGGAATTAGTAAAAATGAATTGGAAATTTTAAAAAATGAAAGAGAATTAAAGGGAACTAATTTTTTTCCTTCTAAAAGAGATTTTATAGCATTTCTCCTCCAGTGGGAGAATGATTTTTTCCCCCATACTATCACAGCATTCCCCTAAAGTGAAGTGTGCATTTCAAGGACAGTATTTTTTCTTGTTATTTATTTGGAAATGATTGCATTTGTTGTTATGCTGGGGGTTATTGTGTTTCTTCTACTCACCAATTCAGGAATTGACTCAGCAATGTTCTTTCCCCCTAATTATGGTTGAGTTCTATCTAAGGGTGTTCCCCAGGTGCTTGTGGCCAAGGAGCTCCATATAAATAAAAATGCAATATCTCACCCAGATCTATTATAATAATCAACCGAGTGGAAGGAAAGTCCACCAAGATTACTATACTAAACCGCTACAGAAACATTTGCCAAGTGGATGGTCCCTGAAAAGCACTAGGCAAGTCAGTGCTGAGATAAGCCAAGGAGTCAGGAAAAAGGGAGAGATCTCCCGGCTTGTCCACAGGTATTCTTTTCCTCTCTTTCTCAACTCCTCCAATCAGCCCTGCTTGTCTCTAGTCTACCCGAGTTATCTTTGGCACTGAAGCTCCGTGGTAGGTGTTTTATAAGATCATGTAACTGTGATGTTTATAACTAAAGGCGCTGCAATAGATAAAGGGCCAGTCTCACGACTAGAATTGCTTTAAAAACAAAACAAAACAAAACAACAAAACCAAAAACCAAAACAGAAAACTGTAACCAGAACATTCCTGAATACCCTGAAGAAACATTTTAATCCACAGGTATCACTCTCCTCTTTCTTATCTATGGGGACAATGAGTCATTAGTGAAATAAATATTGTTTAAGCAGTTTCTTCTTCAATACTTTGCTGGATCTATGAGCTCATCCATGTAGTTACTTCCTCCTATAGTACAGATTGCAACTCATCCTAGTCTTTTTCCCCTCTGGAATTACATAAGTCCTCCTATAAATCCTATAGGTGTGAATCCACCACTGTGGAGCACGGCAGGGAAACCAAACATTCTGGTTATTTTTTATAGCTTTCTTGACATTGTGTGCATGCCAGTGGGACACGCAGGCTGTCTTTTGTATAGTAGGAGGAGCAATATCTGCCAAATAAAGGGTATGCTGGAGCCAGCTGGTATTGTCTTGGCAGGGCTGATTGTTAAATTTTCATTGTGAGTGATTACACCTGGGAAACTGGCAAACACCACAAATCAAGGTTTGATTTAGTGTTTTGTTGATTGTCTTAACTTAAGAAAGTGATGGTGAAAATTTAATAATGCAGATTAAATTGAAAAGTGTGCCCTACACATATTACCCCTCTTCCTGCTCCAACTCCCAAGTTATTAAACTTTTACCAGTGAACACCTGAGGCTAGGGTGGATTTTTCCTTATAAGGTACTGAAACTGTCCTCAATTGGATTAAGACTTTGGCTGTAGATAATTTCTGGTAGCCTAAATGCAAAAAGTCAGTCCATGGGATTGACTTGGGAACTCCTCCCTCAGGTTTCTCATTTCATTCCAATTCTGAACCCAAAGCACTGGATCAACCTGAGTCAGATGTGACCTACAGGATTTGACATGGCCACCAGTATTGTCTTAGAGTGGCTTTTGTGGATAGGGCAAAAGAGTAACACAGAGGAAAGTGAGCCCCTGGCGACCCCCAGCCTGTGGAAATGCTTCAAGAGGTGTTGGCCGCATAATGCCAGGTATCCATTTCCCTTTCCTGGGAGAATCAGAAAGCAAATTGTCTGTGGGCATTCAGCAACTAGAGACAGATGTGAATGTGTTCTGTGTGTATAAGAACCATGCCCTAGAGATGGGATGACAACTGCTACAAACAGTTGTGTATTTAATTTGCATAATTTTAAAATTTGGGGTCAATAGTGAATTCCAGGCCTACTAGTTGTGCTGAGCCCTCCTTCCAGATTGGAATTTGGGATTTTCTCCATTTGAGAGGACATAGGGAAGTGTGCCACGTGGACAGTGTTGAGACCCTTTGGTCTAGCACTTGGAAGACACTTGAAAGAATAATGCTTAATTCTCCTAATAGTCCAGGGGCCTTTCCAGAATTAGAAATGTGGACATATATGACAAATGAAGCTCTGAGGAAAAGGAAGGAATGGGAGGTGGGGGGTAGAGCTGCATCAGCTTAAAAAATTTAAAAGGGGAGACAGCTTCCCTTTTCACTCTAACTATAGACTGTAAGTTGCTTGTCCTCAGGGACAGTGAGGAACCCATGTACAGCGGGCCCTAACACAGGCAATAGAATAGAGGGAGAGAAGAGCCATCTATACCAAGTTCAGCTTGGCACTGGGAAGCAGGGCCTAGCTTTCAGAGGCAGCTGGCAGCAGAGTGGGCAGTGGAATAGGTCCCAGCCCAGTGAGCACTGGCATGAGCAGTGACAAAGGCAGAGCCAGTGTAAGCCTTTGCTTACCGGATGGAACTGATGGGATCCCCACTACGGTGAAGTGCCCAATGGTCATCAGTCAAGTCTAATAGTTACTGGACAATCCCAAGGGCTTGGAGGAACAAGAGGTAATGTTCTGAGGACTTGCTTTTTGATGATGGGAGGGGGTGAAACCATCTGTGTATCACCTTCTCCATCCCCCACCCCCGAAGAAGGTAGACGGTCCCTGCCTAGAGTCTTCTAAAAGAGCAAAGATTAAGTATATCCTTCTTCTTTCCTCCATGGAGCTCTTAGGTTGGTGAGTTGGTGAACACTGAGTGAGCAGGCAGTCTACATAATGACCACCATGGCACCGGGAAAGGCTGCATGCAATGACCTCTTTACAACCTTACTATAGAAGATGCTGAGCTGTGATGACCAATAGTGACTCTACTTAAAGTGTTGTCATTTACACTGTAGCCCTCACTTTTATGGTGGTGCTACTTCTTATCATGGAGCACCTAGGTGGTGCAGTGGGTAGAGTGCTGGGCCTGGAACCATCTTCCTGAGTTCAAATCTGGCCTTAGAACTCACTAGCTATGTGATCCTGGGCAAGTAACTTCACAATGTTTGCCTCAGCTTCCTCATCTGTAAAATGAGCTGGAGAAGAAAATGGCAAATGACTCCAGTATCTCTGCCAAGAAAACCCCCAAAGGGGTCATGAAGAGTCAGACATGACTAAAAACAATTGAACAACAACAAAAATGTCTCATCATTATCACATTACATTAGGAGATCTGCTAACAACTTCAAAGGTTTGGCATTATCCACTGCATAGAAAAGATCATTACAGTGCTGTACTTAGTCCTTCTGAAGAAGGAAAATAGAGTCTGGAATTTCTGAAGGTCTTTGTTCTCCTCCACATTCTGTCATTCCTTTAAGGGGTCATTACTTTGCTTTGTGTTTCTTTGTTTGCTATCTTTCTGTTTTAGGTATTTTCCCCTTCCTCTAAGGGTACCTATGCCTGATTGCTCATATTTTGGAGATTAGAGTTGCCAAATAATGGTTCTAAAGACTTTTAAGTAGTAAATGGTCCAAAGTTGTGAAACCAGATTAAAATGTAATTGGAAAATATTTAACAAAATAAAGAACAATATAATACTACATAGAAAGTATTAATTTGTGGTTTTCTAAGTCAATCTGCTGCAATAAGGGTTTTCTATTTGAATTTGATGCCATTGTTCTAAAAGACCATTAGGACCTTGCCACCCAGGTATTGGGGGTACATACCATGAACCAAGGTATGGGGTAGGAACAATATCTGACATGGAGACGAGGCTAGTTTTTCCTTTGAAAGAATTGAGACCATCCTCAAAATAATTGGTTCAGGGGTTTAAGGCTGTCAACATGGCTTCTTGGTAGCCTGAGAACAAAAGCCAGTCCAAGAGGAGTCAGGAATCTCTTTTTCAGGCTTCTGACTAGCAGGCCATCCATCACAGGCAACACAAAAGCAGAGAAGCTTTGCCCAACTGAATCAATGCTGTATCCTTGTTTACTTCTATGAGTAAGTAAAACTAAGAGTATCATCTTATTTTATTTCTAAGCCTGAGGACCTGAGCGAGACCTGACTTAACATATCTTGTTCTTATTATATGACTGACCCATATTACTTTCTGGTCATGTATCTCTTCAATAATAACATCTACATTACTTTTATTGCTCAATTCATAGTTGTTAACGTGTTATAGCCTTCTCATGACCACCAGAGGCTTCTCCAAGCAATTCAGAGGCAAACACATGAAAGAAACACAGTGGTCTTCCTAATATCTATGTGACTCACTAGGGTCATTCAAGAAAAAGGAAACAAAGGGTTTTTGGAAGAAATTAAGCCTGAAGAGTCACACTATATTGAAGGATGCCTAGCCTGCTGGAGCTTCCCTTTCTCTTTAGCTTAACTATTAGCTACCTGGAGCACAAAAAGGTCCACCTGGGACATGTTTCCCTGCTCTTTGGATAAGGTTGACTCTATGCTTTTAGGTCATGAGATAAGAAGCTACAGTACACAACTTAAGGCCAGTAATCTTTTAGATAATTTAAACTACAATTTAATTGAAAGTCATCATGGTAAACTGGTTGCCACGTGCCAAACTCTCCTATGTTTCAATGTCACAATTTTTGTGATTTTATCATGAAGATCTGAACTATTTGCATACAGAAGTAGTTTGTAGAATTTACTTCAAGATAATTTATTTTTAAAAAAAAATATTTTCCATTTCTTTGCCATCTGAAAGGCTCAAAACATTAGCAGACATCTTTTCAAGGTAAACAGTATTAGTTGACTTCAGAAATTTTAAAGTAAATAGATATCCTATGATCATACAGAAAAAAAGAGCTCCCATCTCTTTAGTCACAAGCCTAAAAAGACAACTAAAAATAAATTTAAATCTAGACTTGTCTACAGATGATATAACTGTACCCACGTATTTCATTGACTTGAACGTGTTAAGCACTCAAAAAACGTTTATTGAGTGAATCAACAAGCACATATTTGAACTAGTTTTTGTCATCAAATACTACTTAATCTCCACTCAGTTGGTTTTTGCAAAGCTGCTTATGTGAACTTAGTATATGGTTTTTTATGCTTCTTACAACAGGAAAATAGGTAAAGCTCTTATAAGAAAGTCCTGTCATTAAAGCATTTTCACACACATATACACATGCACACACGCATGCACACACATACCACTCAACTGAAATATTCTGTTTAAGGTATTCTAAAAACCTTTCCTTTATCAAAACACAGTATTCAGAAAATAAGTTGTGCATGACTATAATATTCTGCCTAGTTGGAACAGTCTGTATTCTGAAACAGCATGAGATGTCAAATTCTAAGCACATCAGTGGGCCTGAGTAAAAAGAAATTTAAATAAGAGATGAACTATGCTTCTCAGTGGTAAGAAGCACATATATTTAATTTGACCTGTCAGTGGCAAGTTGAACGGGGTGTGCCCATGCTTACATAAATCTTCATGCTGCTTTTACTAATTAACATCTGTAGAAATCTTAGGAAAATTTTCAGCAGGGGTGATGCTTTATTCTGCCAGTTTATAATTCATTTTCCTTCTAAGCATTTTACTCTGCCCAGACTTTTGCGGTCATAATTGCATCCTTGAATTTTTGACAGCATCACTGCATTTTTAATCCTTTTGGTGTTTCTTAATTTTGAACTCTGCATTTTGACAGCTCAACCCTGTTGATTAATGCCTTGTAGGAACCCCTATATGGCCTGCCTGGTAGCGATCTCATTTTGTGCCGGAATGCCTGGGCTGCTATGTTGAACTGATTCACCACCCAGGTGGCTACATTTGGACTAAATGAGCTGTGAAGGGTTTCATCTCTGCCCATCACAGTCTTCCTTCCTGGAGCCCCACAGTATGCAGCCACTGCTCCGACATGATTTGTCACAACCCATCAATAGAAAATAAATTATTGCCATTCTCACTTGTCAATGGGCTTGTCTTCACTTCAGCTGGCCTAATGATTGGAAGCTCAAAGGGAACATTTCCAGTCTTTGTGGAGCATGATTATGACTGAGCACGCTACTCCCCTATGCATCTTGGCCAGTAAAAACATGCAGGGAAAGCAAATTAATTGGATGTTTTGCGCCGATGATTAGAACATTACACACGAAGACCAGAGAAGCTTCTATTCAGCAGACAAGATTAGTTCAGTTCTGACTTCTATTTGCTTACTGTGACATTAGCAGTAACTGCTTCATTCAAGGTTACAACATTTATTGTGGCAGAAGAAACCGGTCAGAATGTAATGATGCTTTATACTTTTAAGCTGATAAGAATGATCCCGGTAAAAATCAAAAATCTCTCAGGGAAGGAAGCAAACAAGAAGATGTAAAAGAAAACTCATCAAATGACTTTAGATTCATCCTTATGTCTGGCACTTTTGAAAATCATATTCCTTGGAAACCCATCCAAGAGATAGATTTGCAGGATGCAGAGGTGGTAATTGTGTTAGTTCAGTAGACAAAGAATAAAAAACCCCGAAAGAGCAACAAGAAATAGTAGGTGACACCTTTCACGGAACTAACTAAAAATGAGCCTGCTTTCAAAAAACCTCATTCTTTTCTTTAGGCCATAGAAAGAAGGAGGTAAAGCAAAAGATACATTGGCAGGGCATCAATTCAGACCTCATAATTAAATTCAGAGATACTGTAGATCAAAGGGGAAAGGTATAAAAAAAAAATTAGGTCCATGGTATGGATTTGAGTTTCTCTGTTAATAGCTTTGTCTGGATCACAATGACAAGAGGTTTTTATCTATCAGAATAAAAAAAAATAGAGAATTAGTGCACAGGATAAGGGCTCAATGCCTTAATTTAATTATTTTAGCTAGGATAGTGTATAAGTATCAAAAACTAAATAACTAAGGCCTCTTCCAGAGTAAAAAGGAATTAAATTGTTTTGAGTTCCCATGGCTGCCATTTGCTATAAGTCAGTGTGACAAACTAGCACCATGTCTGATAGAAGACCTGAGGTTTCTTTTTCATGGTCACCATGGGGGTGGAGGGAGTGAAGAGGAAGGAAGGATTTTCTCCTCTTGGAGGCCGACTACCAGGGTCCCAGACTTGTTTTCTATGAGAGAATTGAAAATATAAAGACACACTTTTCTTGAGCAGAAATTCCTGATGCTAACAACTCAAGATGGAGGAGGAAGACTTTCCCCACACCTAATAATTGTCTTGGCCTGAAACATTTCTATTTTTCAAGGAGGCCCTGTTTCTCCTCTTATGAGGCAGTAGCACCTAGGCCTAGCTTGAGAGCATGTGCCTATTTCCTTTGTATCAGTTTCTTTCAATGGGCAGCCCAAGCTTCCTATCTGAGGGAAGCTCATTTGTTCTTACCCAGTGGCTTCTAGGTCACTCTATTCTCAGAGTTAAGCACCTGACTCCCAATCTTCCTCTTAACCCATGCCCTGATCTCATTCCTAATGGTTTCAATATAAATCAAAGAAACTCCCAGTTCATCAGCCTCCTCACCTTTAATCTCCCCTCAGCCTCAAGCAGGGATGGTCACATCCTTGATCTTATCATCCCCCATAGCTGTTCAGCCTCCATGATCCAGAATTCTGAAATTCCTCTCTCAGACCGTAACCTCATTCTTAATCCCTGTCTTACCACTCCTAGCCCTGGGCTTTATCCTCCTTGTGATCTCTAATCACTCCATCCCTCCCTGTTTTCCCAGGCCATCAGCCCAGCTCTTGACTTCCCTTTCTTCTCTTTTTAAACTCAGCCTCCAGATAACCCCAGCTCTGCTTGATGCAGCC